>OW052183.1:14044205-15280634 GCA_932526625.1 Rhingia campestris
GGGATGAAATTCGGTTCGGTAAAGTGGCGCTACAGTCCGGGATGAACCTGGACCAACATGCCTCTCCAATTAGCCCGGTCCTTAGCTAACTGCCTCCAGTTGCGCACTCCAAGTTGGTTGAGGTCGGTTTCCACTTGTGCGCGCCACTTAAGGCGAGGTCTTCCTCTACTGCGTCCGACGTCTGGCTGGGAATCGAAGACTCTGCGAGCCGGAGTATTGGTGTCCATTCGTTCTACATGTCCTAGCCATCTTAAACGTCCAATGCGGAGTTTTTTGACCAGGGGCATGTCGCTGTACAGCTCGTATAGTTCTTGGTTGAATCTTCGTCTCCATAGCCCGTCAACGCAAACGGGACCGAAGATTTTTCGAAGAATTTTCCTTTCGAATCTACCAAGGATTTCTTCATCCGCTTTTGATACGGTCCATGCTTCAGCGCCGTAGAGCAGGACTGGGATGAGCAGGGTCTTATATAGGATCTCCTTAGTAGTTCGATTGAGGGCTTTACTACTAAATTGCCTTCTTATACCGAAGAAACAGCGATTGGCAAGATAAATTCTTCGTTTGATTTCTGACGAGATGTTGTTGTCAGAGTTAATAGCGGAGCCGAGGTAGACAAAGTCCCGTACTACCTCAAAGGTATATCTGTCAATGGTGACGTTCTGTCCAATTCGTCGATGTTGTGAGTCCTTTCGTGATGGCAGCATATACTTAGTCTTACCATCATTTACTGCTAAACCCATTTTCGCCGCTTCCTTCTCTATACTAGCAAACGTGGCTATGACATCACGTTGAGTCCTACCGATGATGTCAATATCGTCAGCGTATGCTAGTAGTTGCACCGACTTTTGGAAAATTGTGCCTCTGGTGTTGGCTTTGGAGTTTTGCACAATCCTCTCAAGAATCAGATTACAGAAGTCACATGACAGCGCATCGCCTTGCCTAAATCCTTTTTTGGTATCGAATGTGTCGGTGAGGTCGTTTCCGACCCTGATGGAGCAGCGAGAATTCTCCATCGTCATCCTACACAAACGGACGAGTTTGGGCGGTATACCAAAACTAGACATGGCTCTGTACAGTTCGTCTCTATAAATGCTGTCATATGCGGCTTTGAAATCGATGAATAGGTGGTGGGTATCGATTTGGACTTCTTGAGTTTTTTCCAGGATCTGCCGAAGTGTGAAAATTTGATCGGTTGTGGACTTTCCTGGCCTAAAACCACACTGATAAGGGCCAATCAGGTTGTTGGTAAACGGTTTCAGGCGTTCACATATTACGGCAAATAGGATCTTGTAGGCGATGTTGAGGAGACTTATGCCTCTGTAGTTGGCGCAGTTCAGAGGGTCTCCTTTTTTGTGGATCGGGCAAACGATGCTGAGGTTCCATTCTTCAGGCATATTTTCATCCGACCAGATTTGGCTTATGAGTTGGTGGATGTTACTTACCAAGTCATCTCCAACAGCTTTATAAAGCTCAGCGAGAGGGAATGCCGCCATTTTCGGCGGACCTATTAAGCTTGAGTTTAGATGTAGCTATATTCACTTCACTTAGGTCGGGTGGTTGGCAGTTTTCGCTGTCGTTGCCAATATTGAATGGTTCGTTCTGCCTGACAGCGGAGTGTTGTTCGTCATCGCCGTTTAACAGTCTGCAGAAGTGGTTCTTCCATATCCTCAGCATCGACTGTGTCTCAACTACTTATTTCCTTGTTCATCTCGACAGGATTCTGTTCGAACCTTGTATCCTTGGCTTTGACGTTTTACACTTTGGTAAAACTTGCGAACATCGTTCCTGGATTGGCACCGCTCTATATCCTCGATCGCGCGCATTTCTTCCCCTTTTTTTTTCTTTCTGAAAATCCGATGTTCTTCCCTTCTTCTTTGCCTATAGAGCTCAATGGCAGTTCTCGTCTTCACCTGCAGCTTAGCCTTGTAGACCTCGTTCTTGGCTGCGAGCATCTGTCGGCATTCCTCATCGAACCAGGGGTTTCTTGCTGTTGGCCGCGAGAAACCTAGCACATCAGTTGCGGCTGATCTAATGGCTTGTTGGCATCGTTGCCATTGTTCTTCGACATTAGATGCTGGTGGTATGGTGTGATTCGAGAGGTTAAGGGATACGCGTTGCGCGAAGGTCTTGGCGGTCTCTGGCGATTGCAGTCTTTCGAAATTAAATTTTTTCGCAGTATTTCTGTTTTTTTGTGGCGTAGTGGATATCCGCATCCTTACCTTGGCTACAACAAGGTAGTGGTCCGAGTCGATGTTAGCCCCTCGGAATGTTCGGACATCCAAAATACTGGATGCGTGCCTCTTGTCTATCGCAATGTGATCGATTTGGTTGACTGTTCGTTGATCTGGAGACCGCCATATCCCCTTATGGATATCGAGGTGAGGAAGCCGTGTGCTGGCATTAGTGGCATTTCGTTCCGTAGCGAAGTCAATTAGCCTAAGTCCGTTACCAGACGTGTTGTCGTGTAGGCTATGTTTTCCGACAATACTTCTAAAGATGTCTTCTCTTCCTACCCTTGCGTTAAAATCTCCCAGCACGATTTTAACATCGTACTTCGGTAGTCGCTCATAGGTTTTGTCGAGGAGCTCGTAGAAGCAATCCTTAGCTATATCATCTTTTTCTTCCGTCGGAGCGCATATAAGGCTTATGTTGGCGAATTTGGCCTTGATGCGGATTGGTACAATGCGTTCGCTAATGTCTTGGAAACGTAAGACTTCTTGCCTGGCACTTATAACAAATCCGCATCCAAATAGTCGCTGTTTCTGCTCACTATAACACGGTCCATAGTAGATGTCACAGTTTTTCATCCTCTTTTTGCCCGGCCCATCCCATCGTATTTCCTGGATGGCAGTAATGTCTGCTTTGTAGCAGTTTAGGGCCTGCACCTCTCCTTTTTAATGTTCTCACTTTCCAGGTGCAGATACGAACGTCGTTGTCCTTTTTTCGTTTAGCATGGTCGTCAACAATAACATCAGTCCTTTCCGAGGCTATTGTTTGCTTCGTAACATAAGCAGTTTTCCGTGGATGGGTAGTTAACCCAAAGCACAACCCCCAACCTGGAGGTCCAGGCCCTTGTTTTGACCCTAGGACAGCGGGCCGGAAAAATACCGATGTCAGTAGCCCATTTTGGGATATGAGCGCTGCCGTTGACCCATTGAGGGCTCCTCCGCCACCAACTCCCTGTCTCAATATTGGAAATCCGTATAGACTTGGTGTTCAAATATGTCGAAGCAGCTCATATAGGGATTACACTACCAGTTCAATCAAACTGAAGCTGTAGGCGAAACCGTTGACTCCATCTAGGGAATTCCTCCGCTGCCGCCAGAGAGTAAGTGCCTTCGTGAGAGGACACTCCTCCCCCCTCTCTCGTTTGCTGCCACCAACGACCTTCCAAAGGTGTTTAATACCCCATCTGAAGTCGAAGTACAAGGCACCCACCAGTCACCAGTCAGTGAGAGTAGGAGTTGATAGTAAGAGGCTAGAGTGAGAACGCTTGTGTCCTCATATAATCGCATCACTATCCTTAAGCACCGGCATTTGCAGATCCAAGAAGTGTTAATAACTACTCATCACCCACTCCAGCCTCTATTCCATTTTGTAAAAGTTTTATGAATAAGACTTTCGTGTTAAGAGAAATTTTAAAGAGTGCAAAAGAACTTGTAATGCGTTAATGAATAAGACTGTATGAAACAAAACCTGTCATCTATCTACCGAGGTATCTACCGGTTCTACCGTGAAGACAAAAATCCAAGTTGTAAAGAATATGTAACAACTTACAACTGTCAATTTAAAACTCAACCTTGGCGGCACTTAATTTTGTGCTAAATTGTCATATTTCCACTATCAAGTACGTTATCTCAATTTGTATCTTAAAAGGTTTAAACGACAGTAAACATGTTACTCTGTAAGTAATTTCTTTATTTCCTCAATTATTCCCTTATTGACAATAATGACATTTACTCAAAGTCAAGTGCATGTTAAAACGTTTTCTCAAAATTACATCTTTTAATCGTTAACTCGTATGCAACAGCTTAAGTTCGTGCGTGCATTAAAAAATCACCGCCATTGGATGATAATTGCTTGAAACTTTACAAAATAAACGCTACTTGTTCACAGTCGGGATGCACCGGACCAATCCGTTCGCTGTAGGTCTTTCCATTAAACGAGAACTGACTATGCGGGACGCGATTTAAAACCTTAAAGTTATTTGCTCTGCCAACTTTTTGCGAAAAAGCAGATGTAAATAGGGCTGTTACAGCTTTTGGTCTCTTGTCTTGCAAACTTTGATGGATTTTCTCTACTCCTATTCCTTGACTTAGCTCCCTGGCTAGTTCTATGGAATATTTGACGAGTGCGCTTGCTAAACCTTTCCTACCGAATTCTGGAAGGGTTGCAAGAAACATCACTTCCAGTAGACAATCAATGTTGTACATTTCAAATGGGTCGACCATCTGGTCCATTTCGATCATGTAGTTCATTAAACTGTTGGCATTTGGCGACTTGCATTGCTTGTCACGGAACTCAACGAAAAAGGGCACTTCTACGCTGTCGTCAATGTACTGAAAAATAAAAACAAAATAAAAATTAACATTTCTAAGGAACGGCCTATTTTCAAAGGTTCACCTGTATCTTGTTGAATGAACATCCAACAATTTCGTTTGTTACAACACGTCTTACAACCAACGAGACATGATCCTGGCATACAATCCGGCATAGCTCGCGCAGTTCCTTACGAGCTTGAATGTTTTCGGGAAGGTTTATTTCGGTACCAATACATACGCACTCATTGAGAAAGAAACTGCGAAGAACCTGCAAAGAAAATGGAATAAATGTGATTAGGATACAATTGGATGAAACAGTTAAAATTAACTTTTAGGTTATGTCAGACAAAGTTTTTCGGATGCTCGAAAGCTGGGCCCCTACGCTTTATTTCGTTTTCTGTATTTTGTAAAGAAAATTACTGTTTTCGAACTTGAAAACTAGAAAACTGATTTATGTTTCCTGACAACTCGTAGAGTCGTAGTAATAGTAGTTGTTTGCAGTTATACTAAATAAGGGTAATAAACCCACGTTTAGAAACGTTTTAAGAGAAGAAGTTTTAGACCTTACCATCTCTTCTCCGTTTGTACAAAACACCGTCGAAAATTGGCACGTTTCTGGTGAGGCATCTTTATCGGGTCACATGCACATAAGTTTCCAATTAAGATGCAACACCGAGGATGCGCCGATAAAATACGACAACAAACTCACAAATTGGAGAACGTATCGAGAAAATCTATCGATTAAATGTGACATACTTCCAGAAAAACCTTCATGTGTAAGTGAAGCGGAAGTCGCACAATGTCAACTAAATGACATTATCATCTCATCTTTTACAAATAACGGGTGATTTTTTAGCTGGTTTGGTTTTGGCAACACTGGTTTTGACAGCTGACGTGTGTTTAGTACCTTGTGTCACTGTCAAACAGCTTCAGTTTGGTTTGCAATTTAACCATGGATCGTCTTACAAATGAACAACGCTTGCAAATTATTGAATTTTACTATCAAAATTCGTGCTCGGTTCGAAATGTTCATCGCGCGCTGCTTCCATTTTATGATCGGCATTCTCGACCTTCTGAGCAGTCTATTCGGAAGATTGTGACCAAATTTCGCACCAAATTTACTTTGTTGGACATTAAACCACCAACACGTTTACGTACTGTGCGTAGTAAAGAAAATATTGCGGCCGTATCAGCTAGTGTGACAGAAGACCGCGAAATGTCGATTCGGCGCCGTTCCCAGCAGTTAGGCCTTTGTTACAGCACTACGTGGAAAATTTTGCGGAAGGATTTGGGCGTAAAGCCTTTTAAGATACAGCTGGTGCAAGAACTAAAGCCAGCCGACCTACCACAACGCCGAATTTTTGGTGAATGGGCTCTTGGAAAGCTGGCCGAGGATCCGCTTTTTTATCGAAAAATTGTGTTCAGCGATGAGGCTCATTTTTGGTTGAATGGGTACGTAAATAAGCAAAATTGCCGCATTTGGAGTGAAGATCAGCCAGAAGCATTGCAACAGCTACCAATGCATCCCGAAAAAGCCACTGTTTGGTGCGGTTTATGGGCCGGCGGCATTATTGGGCCATATTTCTTCAAAGATGATGCGAATCGCAGCGTTACTGTCAATGGTGAACGCTACCGAGCGATGATAACAAACTTTTTTTTGCCCGAAATGGAAGTTCTTGACTTGCATGATATGTGGTTTCAACAAGACGGTGCCACATGCCACACAGCACGCGAAACAATGGCGCAATTGCGAGGCGAGTTTGGTGAACAGTTAATTTCACGTTTCGGGCCGGTCAATTGGCCGCCTAGATCGTGGGATTTGACACCATTAGATTATTTTTTGTGGGGGTATGTCAAGGCTAATGTCTATAGGGACAAGCCCGCTTCGATTGACGCACTGGAAGCCAACATCCATGCATTCATTCGTGAGATACCGGCCGATATGTGTGAAAGAGTATGCCAAAATTGGACTCAGCGGATGGGCTACCTGAGACGCAGCCGCGGTCAACATTTGCAAGAAATTATCTTTAAACATTAAATTGCAAGGTTCAAACTATCGATTCAAATAAATATTTCATTCATTTTTTCGAATTTTTTGTGTTTTTTTTTTTTTAAAGTTCTAAACCTCTTAAAAAATCACCCGTTAGCTGTAAGGTTAAACGCACTGTGGCAAAGAGGTGCACACCATGGTGGAACGATAACCTAGAAATTTTCCGTAAAAGAGTAAGAAAACTTTTCAATAAATCCAAACGCACCGGTAAGTGGGACCAATATAAATCTCTACTTACCCAATACAACATAGAGTTGAGAAAATCAAAAAGAGCGTCCTGGCGCAAATACTGTGAGGAACTCGAAGAGCTTCCGGCGGTGGCGCGTCTCCAGAGGGCACTCTCGAAAGATAAAACAAACTGCATGGGATTACTAGTCAAATCTGACGGAAAAATCACATGCGACCGGGAAGAAACGTTGACCACACTTCTTCAGGTACACTTTCCCGGCTCTACAATCACAAGTGAGTTTCATGAACACATGATAGATGACTCACCCCCTATAAACCTGAAAAGGATTAATAGTTTATCCGGCAAACTTTTCACTCCGGATAAGGTCAAATGGGCGATCAACTCATTTAAACCATACAAGGCACCAGGGACAGACCGAATCTTTCCTGCTCTTATACAAAAGGGCTTGGACTTTTTCCTACCCACTATGGTAGCCTTATTTAGGTTTAGTTTCAATTGGAGCTACATACCACAAACCTGGAGGGAGGTAAACGTGGTATTTATCCCCAAATCAGGCAAACCAATAGAACTACCTAAATCATACCGTCCAATAAGCTTAACATCGTTTTTCCTGAAAACAATGGAAAGAATACTTGACGTACACATTCGAGAGTGCTTAAATGAAAGCACTCCTCTGCACCCATGTCAATTCGCCTACCAAAAAGGTAAATCCACGGAAGGAGCACTTCTAAGTTTAACATCACAAATAAAAAGTGCATACGAAAACAAAGAAGTAGCTTTATGTGCCTTCCTAGACATAGAGGGCGCTTTTGACAACACTGGATATGACTCCATATCAAATGCTTTGACTCATAGAAGAATAGATCATCCCACCATCAAATGGATCAAAGCGATGCTTGAAAGTCGGAAAATAACTGCTTCATCAGCACTGACCTCAGTTAAAGGCTGCCATCAGGGAGGAGTACTCTCACCCCTACTATGGTCTCTGGTTATCGATAACCTACTTCAAGACCTAAGTAATGCAGGTTTCAATATAATTGGATACGCCGATGACCTAGTCATCATAATAAAGGGCAAAGAACCAAACGAGGTTACAGCACGTTTGCAAAACGCCCTTAAGATAGTCATAGACTGGTGTAACAAAGAAAGTCTCTCTATAAACCCCAGCAAGGCTATCATCGTCCCTTTTACAAAAAGGAGGAAATTAAATCTTACCCAAATTTCAATCAATGATAGGTACATACATTGAGTATTCCAACGAAGTAAAATATCTTGGAGTGATCCTCGATAAAAAAACTAAGCTGGAACTCCCACATTAACAACAAAATTCAAAAAGTAACCAAAGCTTTCTGGGCTTGCCGAAGCATGTATGGTAAAACCTGGGGAATCTCTCCAAAGACCACACACTGGATCTACACGATCATGGTCAGGCGCATTATAGCATTCGCTTCAATAGTATGGTGGAACAAAGTCACCCAAAAAACAACCATAAAGATATTAAACAAGGTACAACGGCTTGCCTGTCTGGGCATTACGGGAGCTATGCGTACCTGCCCCACGGCGGCTATGGAAGCCTTAATAGGACTAACACCCCTCCACATTTATATAAAAAAAGTGGCAATTCGCAGCTCAGCAAGTTTGACACAAGCGGAAGAATTAAACATTAGTGAACATCTAAAACTAATTGAACTTCTATCCGAACTTCCAGAACTTGACATGATCTGTGCGGTTACAGACCACTTACCAAAGACACTATGCTTCGACAAAAGATTCTCAACGGAGATCACAACCAGAGAAGCATGGTGTAGCAACAACCCACCAAACTGCCTAAACGGCCTAAAGTGGTATACGGATGGTTCTAAAATGGACTCAGGGGTAGAAGCTGGCATACATGGACCAAATAAAAACATCTCAATGCCTATGGGAAAAAGCCCTAGTGTATTCCAAGCTGAGCTCCATGCCATAAAAGAATGCGCAAACCTAATACACAACTCAGGTATCAAAGGCGCAAACATCCACATATTATCGGACAGTCAAGCAGCTATAAAAGCCCTAAGCTCACACATCATTGACTCCAAATCAGTACTACACTGCTTCAACTCCCTCCAAACACTCAGTTCCTGGAACAAAACCAAACTATGGTGGGTCCCCGGACATAAGGGAGTTGAAGGTAACGAAAAAGCTGATGAACTAGCCAGAAAAGGTTCGGAAACCCCCTTCATTGGACCTGAACCCTTCTGTGCAATCCCCAAATCAGCCATAAATCTAGTCATAAAAAACTGGGAACAAAACAGATGTGTTTCATACTGGGGAAACATCCCAGGCCTAAGACAGGCCAAAAGAGATATTCAGCCCTTCAAATCAGATGCCAACAAGATACTAAATCTTCGCAGGCACGATATCAAAAACTTAGTAGGCTACCTACGGTCTGCGATATCACCTAAACAAAATGCGTCTAGTCGTCTCACCGGAGTGCAGACTATGTCTAGAAGAAGACGAAACAGCCGAGCACATCATATGTGAATGCCCGGCCCTTTACGGTATGAGAAGGAAATCTTTCTTCAGGGAATTCTTAAGTCCCGAAGAACTGAGGAAATCTTCGGCTGAAAGTATTATCAGCTACATTAGGAAAGTAGAAGCGCTACTAACCTAAAAAGCATCTGACGGCAAGCACAATAGATCTTTTAGGTCGATGTGTATATTACTGCTTAGGCAGGTCGGAATTTAAAAAAAAAAAAAGTTGTTTGCAGTTTACTGAGAAAACTTAACGAAACGAATTTCGAATAGAAATACTTTTTGGAACGAACTACAGAGGAGAGAAGGGCCCTTAAGATGCTCAAGTCATGTTTGATCGCCCGTTCTACAGCTAAATTGATGAAATTTTGCTGATCCTAGCGGAAGAAGTGTCATTTTTCTCCCAGTTCATGGTTAAATGGTATTGCGTCACGATCAGCTGTTAGAAAGCAATTGTTAATAAAAGGATTCATGAAAAACATAAAGAAATCCTAATATAAGGGTCTTCCAATAGGGACTTCTAAACTTTGACAGTTGATAGCGGCCATATTGTTGAAGCTACATCTGTCGTATTGGCTGTCATTTATTCAGTCTGTTTTGCGAAATCACTATGGACGGACAACAACATATGCAACTGATAAAATTGTTTTGTCGAAATAGGTATGTTCTGTTTGGGCAACGTTTCGCGAGCTTCGTCCATTTAACGGTCGCCGCAATCGTTCTACCGAGAGGACTATTCGCAGTGTGGTGCATCAATTTGAGTCAACTGGTTCTATAAACGATAAACCAACACCCATACGTTGACTATCGCGAGATCTGACGAAAAACATGGCCTCTGTCCGTGAGAGTGTATAGGGTAACCTGAGGCAGACGATTTCGCGTCGCTCACAAGAACTCGTCCAATCACAGACCATAACTTGTCGAATTTTACGTCATTAATTGAGCCTGCAGCCGTACAAAATTCAACTGACCCAGGATTTAAAGGTAAAACACCATAGACAAAGACGTGAGTATGCAGAATGGGGTCTTGTGCAGTGGGCAACTGACCGAGATCGTGTGATTTCGCCCCGTTAATCTTTTTCTTGTGGGGTTTTCTAAAGTTGCAGGTCTAAGCGTAAAGGTCGCAAAGCACAACGGCCCTCAAAGCCAAAATAACCCATACCATCGGTCAAATTCAGCCTGATTTATGCCCAGAGTCATGGAAAACAGGACATTTCGGATGCGTGCCACCCAGAGAATCCGCGGCGGATATTTGAAGAATGTTATAATCCATTCATAATGGCATCGATAGGCCTTTCAAAAAAAAAATATCGATGACATGTCACACACACTTTGTTTTAAATTTTTTTTTTATAATTAAAAGGTAGGGGGTGCCTAATGAAAGACCCATATTACTAAGAGAATCGAAATGATCAGCTGTTTAGCTTTAGTTGTCAAAACATGTTAGTATCACATTTGTCGATTACCTTACACAGCCCGACCTTATTGACTTCGAAGTGTACCGCTTACGGATCCCTGCGTGATCTTCGACAAAAAACCGGAGGTGGAATACGATTTCTCAATTGGCAAAGCGGAGACCTTCCTAGTGAAAAAGTACAGCTGGTTATTTTGTATGTATCATGAAGGGAATTCATCATTATTATAAGCTGCGAAGTAAGGAAACTGTGTGGTAAATGGAATGGAATGTCAAGTGATTGCCTACGCGGATGATGTTGCTATCGCTGCCTCAGGGAAGCCCCTGAATATACTCAAGGAGCTTCTCCAAAACGCACCCACCAGACTGAACTGCTCCTATTCACTAGGAAACATAAAATTTCTCACATTGACCCCCTTCAATAAACGGAATCGAACTAGTCTTCTCAGACAAAGCAAAATACCTGGGACTTATTATGGACAGGAAGCTTAGCTGGAAGATGGACATAACAGAAAGAGTAAAGAAAGTGACAGTTGCACTTTATTCCTGCAAGAAATGGGGAATGAAACCTCGTATCACGCATTGGCTCTATATCTCGATTATAAGACTGATACTTCTTTATGGATTAGTAGTATGGTGGACAGCGCTAGAAATAGCTTTAGCAAAAAACTAGCCAAGGTGCAAAGAACTGCGTGTCTGTGTATTGGTGGTACACTCCGTACAACACCCTCAGCAGCACTAGACATTCTTTTTCACCTACTACCCCTAGATATTTTCAGCAAGCAAATGGCAGCTAACTCAGCCTTAAAGCCGTCCAAAAGTGGTCAAATATTAAATCTGGCCACTCAAAAATTCTAAACGAACAAAAAATATTCCTAAAAACACCGATTACACCCTTACCGGGTTAAACTGAGTTTCCGGTTTGAGTTTGATAAGAATTTCCGGGTCACAATCCCACACAGAACGTCATGTGAGAACAACGAACCTGTGCTAAACGGCTCGATCCACTTTTATACCGATGGCTCCAAAACAAATGACGGAGTGGATAGTGCTGTCTTCTCCGACAGGCTAAATCTCAGCCTATCTTTCCATCTTCCTGATCCGCGATCAAAGAAGCCTAATCCTGGCTGAAAGATAATGTAATATCTGCCAAGGATATTTGCAGTCTCAACAAATTCAAAGACAACCCTAGAATGCCGATTATCTCTGGAGGAGATGTCAACACATTTTAATATTCACCTATGCTGGGTGCCTGGGCATAGTGACATTCCAGGGAACTGTAAGGCTGATAAACTCGCCAGAAATGGAACTAAATTACCAGTTGTACCCGACACGGGTGCACTGGGTATTCCTATCGCTACATGCAAAGGCTTACTAGCGCAACATGCTAATAGCAAATCAAACCTCAGATGGAGTCTTGGCACGGCGTGTCAAATAACCAAACAAATTTGGCACAAGCTAGATTTGAGAAGATCAAATGAACTGATTTCACTCGATAGATCGTATATTTGTGGCATCATAGGTGTCATCACGGGACACTGTTTAATAGGTAGACAGGCACGCAAACGAGTTATGTAGAAGCTGCATAGACGAAGAAGAGGAGGCAATGCTTCATCTCCTTTGGAACTGGGCTCTATCAAACAAAAGGAAGCTACATCTTGGAGCTTAATGTGTTCAAAATTTCTGTGGTTTGGCAAAAACGGAAGTGAAAAGCCTCCTCCGCTTCATCAGAAGCTCAGAATGGTATTCCCACGGATATTAAGGAGAATGATCAAGATGCACGTTGGATCACAATGGACCAAGAGGGTCTAAGTTTGCCTAACCTAACCTTACATAGAAAACTGTTGTTTCACATAAAAAGTGCCCCTCTACAGAGAAAGTCAGCAGAGAAAGATGTCTATAAAATCCATAAGCAAAACACACCTATTGCAACATATTACGAACCATCTTAGCTATCCAACCATCAATGAGCTGAGACGAATGAAGGGGACAACCTTCCTAAAAATAGCTCCTCAAATAAGAAAAACCGCTCTGAAAGTTCATTAGCAAGGCACAAGACTAACTTTTTGTGAATGGTAACATAATTTTGAAGAATAATTTCGAATTACCTACCCGACATTATAATCTATGGAATTATGAAGGCTGTCAAATATCTCAAAAAATTAAAAGCTGTTAGGATAAACAAAATAGTTGTTGAGTCCTGTTCAAACAAATAAACTTGTGAAGGGGTGTTCCAATGCCTATTCATCTAAGAGAACGTTTTCCAAACCGATAATTAACGTCCCATAAATATGATCTCACGCATTATGGAGATTGTTGTCCAATGAAAATTATATTTAAAATTCACCCACTGCCACACAGAGATCGGGTTTTGCCCACAAGCTAATCCTGAAATTTCCAGCAGATACACACATTCCTTGTTTCACACATACTTGTTTGCAGCCAAGCTAATTTATGTGTCAAAACGACACGTAAGAAATCGGGTGATAAAGGGGGAAGACGTACGAAAGTTCCCAATCTCTTCCTTACTTGATCACTGCTGCCACGCCTACTTTTGAAAAAAAAAATATCAAAACATGACGGTTTTCTAAACTGAAGGAATTTTAAAAAGTATTGTATTTTCCATTTCCACATTTATTCGACTACAATCTAATCTAACTGCGAAAAGTACCATTGATCCGAAGCATAAAGACAGGCTATACGCCAATTTTTTTTTTTTTGTTGCAAAATGCTCGCAATGTTCAAGAAGTATAAGAGCAGCTGCAGATAATAGCAGGCATTTAAAAATGGCCATGCTCCGGATTTCAGATTTATTAAGATATCTTTGATGAAGCTCTGTTCCCATTGCTCAAAATGATCGATTGACCAATGAGAACTGAGCTTCATCTCAGATATTTTACTAGATCTGTAATCCGGAATTCCATCGAATAAAGTTCAAACATCCCTAACGTAAAAAAAAACCATCTCCCTCTTAGTTCGCACTGTCATGCTCAAAGTGGGATCATACGAACCAGGAGCAAAATCTACCAGATTCAATTGCTGACAACCACCTGATGTTACATTTCTTATAAATGTTTGCCTGAGCTTAATAAAAACACCTTCCCAAAACAAACAAAAAAAAATAAAAAAAAAAGTGTGCGTCGGCCGGGAATCGAACCCGGATCAACTGCTTGGAAGGCAACTATGCTGACCATTACACCACCGACGCCCATGAAATGTCTGAGTCTGTAAATCCACTTGACTGAATATAATATTAATTATGACTGAACCTATATTGCTGATAAAAAGTGTTAATCATACCACGCGATTAAATTAAATTGTATCTGTCAGCAAAATGTAAGTTCGTTGAACTGATGACGTGCGACCACGTCACGTAATATGGACTTCGAAATGAAATGTAAGATTTTGTTTGGATGCAATAAATTTTACTTATTGTTGATGTTGAAAAAAAACACTGCTGTTGAATGTATAGCTAACATTAATTAATATCTATAGACCCCGTTAACTGATTATTTTATTAATTATTAAGATTTGTCAATTTATTTGCATTAAACATTAATCAATATAAAATCACTCAGTCTGCACTAGGTATACTAAATCCTCCTCAGTAACGACTTCCAAATTCGAATTTCTACTTTTCACCTTACTGCATCTGTTTATATCCAATATTTCATAGAACGAGAATTAAATATTTTGCTTTCAGTAAAATAAAAGCAGTCTGTCAACACTATTTTTAAATCTTCTTTACTGACGACCCCCGAAGTCGAAATCATATGGCTCACCTTACTGCATCTTTCTTTAAAACAGTATTTTAATAATTTAGGGAGTTTTTTGATTATCAAGAGGGGAGTTTTACTTAAGGATCTCTTAGAGATTTCAGCCGACATTTTTTACACATTAGATAACAACATTCTCAGCTTAGAAGGACTTTATCCGTAAAATAACAATTTCGTGAGTTTTCACGATGATTTCTTTCATGAATGTAACCAGCTGTCAAAGAAATCATCGTGTAAAGTCGATGAAAGTAACCAGCTGTATTCCGCTGGCTACAAAACCGGAAGGCTGGCTCTTCGAGACAGCGAAGGAAACCTAGTCACCGAAGCGCAGGGAATAGTAGATGTAGATGTTTAACCAGCATTTCCATCAGCTGCTTAATGGACATCATGTAAAGAGAGTGATAAGGCAAGAAGAGAACCCACGTCCAGTAAATGAAGAACTAGTTCCACCACCTAGTATAGAAGAAGTTGGCCTAGCTGTAAAAAAGCTAAATAACAACAAGACCGCAGGCTCTGATGGCTTACCAGCAGAGCTTTTTAAATACGGTGGTGATGTTTTGGTAGGGAGCATGCACCGAATCATCAACCAAGTATGGGTATGGAAGAAATCATGCCCGATGACTGGAATATCAGCTCCATATGCCCCATCTACAAAAAAGGCGATCCTATATCTTGCAAGAACTATCGAGGCATATCCCTGCTTAACGTCGCATACAAGATCCTATCCAACGTACTGTGTGAAAGTCTACAACCGTTCTGCAACACACTAATCGGCACGTACCAGTGTGGCTTCCGGCCCGGCATATCGACTGTAGACAAAATTTTGACGCTGAAGCAAAGCCTGGAAAAGACCAACGAATTTCAAGTCGAGACTCAACACCTTTCCATCGACTTCAAAGCCGCGTATGATAGCATACATCATCAGGAGCTCTATATGGCGATGGCCGAATTCGTAATACCGGCAAAACTTATTCAGCTGTGTCGCGTGACGCTGGAAAACACGCGCTGCAACGTGTAGTTTGGAAGTAGCTCCTCCGAACTGTTCCAAACATGCACCGGATTTCGGCAAGGAGACGCGCTATCATGTGACTTCAATCTTGTACTGCGCACTAGGGCAGGTATCAACATGGAAGCCATTTTTTTCAACAGCATTTTTTTCCGTCCAGCTCCTGGGCTATACGGACGATATTGACATCATCGGTAGCTCCCAGCGTGCCTTGATAAAAGCGTTCACGGCGACTGAAGAACATGCAAAATCCGTCGGCATTGAAGTAAATGAGGACAGGACCATGTACATGCTATCAACAAACAAACAAGCATCTGTCCACCGCCTAGGATGAAACGTCACTATTGATAGCAGAAATTTCGAGGTAAGGAGTTCATCTACCTCGGAATAAACGTAAACTCCACGAATGACACCCTAGTGGAGATCCGGCTAAGAATTACCCTAGGAAACCGTTGCTACTTCGGTTTGGTGAAACAACTGGGTTCAGAACTCCTAAATCGAAGGACGAAATGTGTGCTCTACAAAACCCTTATCCTGCCAGTTCTACTTTATGGCGCCGAGTGCTGGACGATAAGCAAGAAGGGAGAGCTAGGTACTCATTCCGTAACTTTCAAAATGATAATCGTTGACGATAGTAAAGGAGACTTTCTGGGTATCTACCGTTTGATTTATAAACATGTGTACACACACAATATAAAAATTACACTCTACGTACCTAGCAAGTCTCCTTCACTATCGTCAACGATAATCATTTTAAAAGTTACGGAATGAGTACCCTGATACTGGGCTCCTTCGAAAGAAAAATACTTCGGCGGATTTTTGGTCCTGTGCGCAAGGAGGGCAAATAGAGGAGAAGATACAACCGCGAACTCTATGAGCTGTACCAAGATGTGGATGTAGTCCAAAAGGCCAAAACACGTCGCCAATGAAGTGGCTCGGCGACATCGAGCGAATGGATAAAAATTCTCCAGCTATGAGGATCTTCGAATCCCAGCCCCCAGGTTCGAGAAGACAAGGAAGACCGAACCTCTGTTTCAAAGACGAAGCCATCGCGGTTGCCAGAGCGCTTGGTCTAGGCAACTGGAAGCAAAGAGCCCGGGATCGTAGAGGATGCAAGGCTGCAGTGTCTCAAGCTGAGACTCTTCTCAGGTCGGGAGGCCGATAAACAAACAAAACATAAACAACCAGATGTATTCCATTAGTAGAAAGCGTGATGTTATGAATTTAACAAAACTAAGTGCCTGCCAAATTTTAAAGGAATCACGTTCCACTTACGGATTTTTCAAAGATTGAACACTTTATATTTCAAACAATTTCGAGTCGCTGAGATATACGTCTTTATTTCCTAAACATATAATAAAATGTTCACTCAAATGAACTCAAATGCTCGATTGCTATTTTATCATCTGTCAAAAAACATCTGATAATTTAATCCAGGGTTAGCTCACCTAACTGGCTGGTTTAACTCGAAGTTATTAACTCTGGATTTAAATTGACTGAAAAACTACTTTCTCGAGTTAACTCGAGTTTAATACCGAACCTGGAATGATCTCGCACTGAAAAACCGAAAAACCACTTCAGAGAAATAGGATTTTGTAGGGAAATCTAGTACAATATGCTACTGCCGATAAGTTTCGCAGCAGGATTTGAATGTGGATAATTCTCGATACTCGAGACTGGTATTTGGTTTGGTGCAAATATTTTTGTTATTTTCCATCATTGTTCTGTTTTACTTGTTTGGAAAGCAAATGCCTTTATTAGTACACCCGACTACCAACCTTAAAAATATCGCAGCTCTGGCAGCTCTGTCGATCATTTTTGTTTTATCAGTGCCAAAAAAAAAACGGATTACATAAATAAAATATGTATACGACGATAATAGTATATCAACACTATCACTAATGTTGCCTATGAATTCATTAACTTATCTTGCAAATAATAACGACTTAACAACGTTTCGTTATCAACGTATGGTAGGTACTTGCGAGTATTATCAAAATTGTATCTCACATTTTACATATTTATTCGCACATTACAATCGCACCAGTTTATACCGAACTAGGCGAACAAAATATGTTTACAAACTGATGGTAAATAATTATTTGTGAACATTTAATGAAATAAAAAATACAGTTTAGGTTGGGATGACTAATTTTGTAATATCGTACAATTTGTACTTTTATTTGCGAATAATAATTACAGATACTATTCGAATCCAATTAAATCGTCGACGACTTTGGCCAAATAGCTAAAACAACAACAGCTATATTCATTGTGATTCGCTAAAACAACACTTAACACTGCTTACGGATTTATGCTGTCTTTATTCAGAGTCACACAAATCCCTATTAATAAAAATAAATCCAGTCCATATTAATTATACAGGGCTTGTGTCAAATAAAGTACCAAAAAGGGGAAAATCTATTACAATTTGCTGTTCCAATTGATAAACACAACTTAGCAGAGCTAACAATGATCACTTTTTTTATTTACTACCAAATTCATGTCGACAACTTAGTATTCGAATAAATTTATGACACACCAAGCAGAGAAAACATGCAGGCTAATTCTTAAAACACTCTGTTCAAAAAGGCTCTATATAACCATCAAACGTGCTTAGCTTATTTTTTTTATTACGTTTTTGCGTTTAAACCATTTTTTAGAATTGAATTATTAATACATTCCTTATAAGGAATGCGTTGTAAGTTTGTTTGCAAGCTTAAAAGTTGGCGCTAAATGGATCCAGTGACATTAAATGCTTACACGTTTCAATTTGACTCTGATTTAAAGACTCTGACCGACCAAAAGCAGGGAAATGCAGTCACACAATCGCGAAAGATTACAGACCAATCAGCCCATCCCCATTTCTATTGAAGACACTGGAAAGACTTCTAGACATTCAAACCCGTAGCAACTTGAATCCAGGCTACCTATCCCCAAACCAACATGCCTATATCAAAGGCAAATCGGTAGAAACTGCCCTACATGAGGCAGTTCCAATAATAGAAAAATCACTATAGCATAAAGAATATACACTAGCAGCCTTCCTAGACATAGACGGAGCCTTCAACAATGTAAAAACGGAAGCAATCGAGAAGGCACTTGGAAAAGCAGGTATAGATATGGTCATTAGTGACTGGATCATAACCATGCTTACAAAACGCATCATATCTTCCTGACTGGGTGATTGTACCAAAAGAATAATAACGACGAGAGGTATTCCACAGGGGGTGTTTTTCTCCACTTCCCTGGCTACTGGTAGGCAATGAAGCATTGAGGAGATTAGAAACCACCGCAATAAAAACAGTGGCTTACTCAGAAGATAAACAAGGTACAACGGCTTGCCTGTCTGGGCATTACCGGAGCTATGCGTACCTGTCCCACAGCGGCTATAGAAGCCTTAATAGGACTAACACCCTTCCACATTTATATAAAAAAAAGTGGCAATTCGCAGCTCAGCAAGTTTGACACAAGCGAAAGAGTTAAACATTAGTGAACACCTTAAACTAATTGAACTTCTATCCGAACTTCCAGAACTTGACATGATCGGTGCGGTTACAGATCGCTTACCAAAGACACTATGCTTCAACAAAAGATTCTCAACGGAAATCACAACCAGAGAAGCATGGTGTAGCAATAACCCACCAAACTGCCTAAACGGCCTAAAGTGGTATACGGATGGTTCTAAAATGGACTCGGGGGTATGAGCTGGCATACATTGACCAAATAGAAACATCTCAATACCTATGGGAAAAAACCCTAGTGTATTCCAAGCTGAGCTCCATGCCATAAAAGAATGCGCAATCCTAATACACAACTCAGGTATTAAAGGCGCAAACATCCATAAATTCACGGACAGTCAAGCAGCTATAAAAGCCCTTGGCTCACACATTATTGACTCCAAATCAGTACTACACTGCTTCAACTCCCTCCAAACACACAGTTCCAGGAACAAAACCAGACTATGGTGGGTCCCCGGACATAAGGGAATTGAAGGTAACGAAAAAGCTGATGAACTAGCCAGAAAAGGTTCGAAAACCCCCTTCATTGGATCTGAACCCTTCTGTGCAATCCCCAAAACAGCCATAAATCTGGTTATAAAAAACTGGAAACAAAACAAATGTTTTTCATACTGGGAAAACATCCCAGGCCTAAGACAGGCCAAAAGAGCTATTCAGCCCTTCAAATCAGATGCCAATAAGAGACTAAATCATCGCAGGCACGATATCAAAAACTTAGTAGGCTACCTAACTGGTCATCACGGTCTGCGATATCACCTAAATAAAATGCATCTAGTCGTCTCACCGGAGTGCAGACTATGTCTAGAAGAAGACGAAACATCCGAGCATATCATATGTGAATGCCCGGCCCTTTACGGTATGAGAAGGGAATCTTTCTTCAGGGAATTTCTAAGTCCCGATGAACTGAGGAAATCGTCTGAAAGTATTATCAGCTACATTAGGAAAGTAGAAGCGCTACTAACCTAAAAAACATCTGACGGCAAGCACAATAGATCTTTTAGGTCGATGTGTATATCACTGCTTAGGCAAGTCAGAATTTAATAAAACAAATACTCAGAAGATGTGGTTCTCATGGCATGTGGGAAATTCAAATCGACTCAAAGCGCAATTATGCAAACAAGCCTAAACATACTCAACAGTTGGTCAGAATCTTGCGGCCTGTGTGTAAATCCAAATAGTCCTCTTCACTAACAAGAGATCAATCACAGAGTTTGCGACACCGACTCTGGGGGGGGGGGTCCACTCTTCCACTGTCAGGTAGTGCCAAATACCTTGGGGTGATACTCGATAGCAATTTAAATTGGAATCTTAACATCAACGAAAGTGTAAAGAAAGCTAACATTGTACCATACAGCTGCAGTAGAATCTGTGGTAAGAAATGGGGTCCCTCCCCGTAGGTCACGAAGTGGCTATAAACAGCTGTCGTTACACCAATTCTCACCTATGGTAGCTTAGTCTGGTGAGACTCAGTGAAAAAAACGAAACACATGACTGCACTGACAATGGTTCAAAGAACAGCATGTGTATTCATAACAGGATCTATGCGCACCAGCCCCACAGCAGGTTTGGAAACAATTCTAAATCTCCCCCCAATCGACCTACAGCTGATTGACACATCAGCGAAAAGCGCAGCACGCCTCAAAGAAGCGGGCAACCTATGTATCAAAACATTTGGCCACAGCACAATACTGAAATTGGTAGAATATGAGAATGGGACATCTGACTACACCATCCCATATCACGACTTTTATACTAAATACTCAATCAGATTACCTAGTAGAGACGAATGGTCATCTAACAATGTGGTATCCAACAACGAAATAGCTATCTGCACTGATGGATCTAAAATGGAAATAGGAGTGGGCTCCGGGGTCTACTCCGATAGAATCTGGTTATACACATCCATTCGATTGGCAGACTCGTGCAGTGTTTTCCAAGCAAAGATCCTAGCCATACTCGAAGCTGCCGAATCGGCCAGAGTATTGGACATATGACAAGAGGATGTCTCCATTTACGTAGATAGCTAAGCGGCCATAAAAGCTCTGGCATCCAACATGATAAAATCACGAGTAGTCGGACGCTGCCACTCAGAGCTAAAGGCTCTTTGTAACCAGAACAAAGTCCAAATAATCTGGGTGCCATAGTAACATCACAGGAAACGAAAAAGCAGAAGAGCTAGCCAGGCTAGAATCGTCCACCTGCATCCCCTTATGTGACAACAGGGTCTCTTCTCATTTTTTGAAAGCAAATGGGGGTCTTTGCTTTCAAAAAAGAGAAAATAATCAGATTCAGGTAAGGGAAATAAAATCTAACATTAACACCTGCAGACATACTAAAGACCTTTGGCCGGAACTAAGAGGTAGCAAATCTAACAAGCTTATAGCTCTGAACAAAGCTTCTATTGCCATAGCGGTGAAAGTCATAAAAGGCATCTGCTGGCAAAACATTCCAACAGGATTAACCTAACTGACTCGCACCAACTTTGCAGGAAGTCGAGGAGGACATCGTTTGTCCTCCTATTATGTCACTGCCCCGCGATCAGCAGCAGCCGTAACAAACTCCTTAGTAGCTTCTACTATCCTTAGTAGCTTCTACTAAGGAGCTAGCCACAACACCTACAGCACGGATCGTCAGATTGTGCTGCAGCAAATCGGGTTGGAGCAACTACCTCTTTGAAGCTAATGGAGCAGCACAAATCACCTAAGTATAACTTCCTTCACTAACGCTGTTTTCTTTTCAGGTACAATAAAGGGTATCGCTATGGGCCCACGTAGGCCTATGCGAGTTTGACGACTCAATTGGACGTCAACAGCCCATCAAACCTAACCTTACCTAAAAGTCTTTGGTAATACTAGAATGACTTTACATATTTATGTACATTTCACAGAAAAGTACCCGCACAGTACATAAAAATGTCAAATTTTGAAGTACTATTCTAAATGAAATGACAGCCAAAAATTAACGAACCTTTAAATTTTAAAATAAATCTTCAAGTCATACACATTTCCGTTGATAATATAAATAATTTTGTTTGTGTCTGTTCAACACTTAGCCTGTCACGGTTTGACAGTTCTCACCAGCCGAAATTATGCGAAAGAAAATTGAAAATTGACGAATGGAAATGTTCGTTTACGCTCTCTGGTGGTAATCTTTGAACTAAATACTTACAAAACATCTGTCAAGTACCCATTTGTTGTGCTTTTTTAAAGAATAAGAAAAATTCTACTCCAAAGCTAACATTGCGACCTCACTTATTTTCTGTCGACTAAGTTCTCTTAAATTGAAAATGGAGACTTTTTTAGCTACCAAAAGTATATTACCCCCTTTGGGTGGTTTTTTTCAAAGGTAAAGAACTTCGAATTGTTTAAATGTGATTTCGGGCATGTGGCCGCCGCGGCTGGTTCGAATAAAGCCAAGTCTAGAGGTCCAATTTTCAACCACTTTTTCGAGCATTTGGGGCCGTATGTCGGCAATAACGCCACGAATGTTGGCTTCCAAGTCCCTCTCATGTGGATTCTCTTCTCTCCAAATGCGGCAATTTTGCTTGTTGACGTAGCCATTCAACCAAAAATGAGCCTCATCACTGAACAAAATTTTGCGATGAAAATCAGCATCGAGGTCAATCTCATTTTCGGCCCACACACCAAAATCACGACGCATTGCATGGTCTCGTGGCTTTAATTCTTGCACAAGCTGGATCTTGTAAGGTCGTAAGCCAAGATCTTTGCACAAAATCTTCCATAAAATTGATGGACAAAGCTCCAATTGCTGTGCGCGGTGGCGAATCGATTCATTCGGGTCCTCTTCAACACTTTGCTCTACAGCGGCAATTGTTTTTCGGTGTGCATTGTTCGACGTCTCTGTGGAGTGTGGAGTTTACGTAGAGTAAACGTAGTGCGAAAACGATCCATGATTAACCGAATCAATTGCTCTGATGGACGATTATGTCGACCATAAAATGGAAATGGAGTTCACGAACCGAACCATTATTTTCGAAATAAATTTGCACGGTTTGCAAGCGTTGTTAATTTGTCAACCTGCTCATGATGACATGGCAAACCAAACTGAAAATAAATGACATGAGAGTTGCCCGATTTGACCACAAAATGTCAGTTCTATCTTTATTCGAAAAACCAACCTCTAAAAAATACACTTTAGAGAGGTGCCACTTCAGGAACAATGTTCGCAAGTTTCACCAAAGTGTAAAACGTCAAAGCCAAGGATACAAGGCTCGAACAGAATCCTGTCGAGATGAACAAGGAAATATTGTAGTTGAGACACAGTCGATGCTGAGGATATGGAAGAACCACTTCTGCAGGCTGTTAAACGGCGATGACGAACAAAATTCCGCTGTCAGGCAGAACGAACCATTTAATATTGGCAACGGACCTAAGTGAAGTGAGGATAGCAATATCTAAACTCAAGCTTAATAAAGCCGCCGGAAATTACGGCCTTCCCACTGAGCCTTATAAAGCTGGCGGAGACAAATTGGTAAGTAACATCCACCAACTCATAAGCCAAATCTATTCGGATGAAAGTATGCCTGAAGAATGGAACCCCATTACCAAGACATAAGTCTCCTCAACATCGCCTACAAGATCCTGTCTGCCGTAATATGTGAACGCCTGAAACCGTTTACTAACAACCTGATCGGCCCTTATCAGTGTGGTTTTGGGCCACGAAAGTCCACAACCCATCAAATTTTCACACTCCGGCAGATCCTGGAAAAAAAACCAAGAAGACCAAATCGATACCCACCACCTACTTATCGATTTCAAAGCCGCATACGATAGCATTTATAGAGACGAACTATACAGAATCATGTCTAGCTTTGGTATACCGCCCAAACTCGTCCGTACAAAAACATACAAATTTAATAAAAAGTGAAGTAAAAGTATTATTTAAAAAAAAAACGGATTTCGTTTTGTTTAAATGACCGGTATTACCCAGTTCTACCCTAACATTCTGTAATAGTTCCCTAGCTATAAATATTGAGCGTCGAAAAACAATATCACCAAGAGTTTCGCCAACAATTATAAAATGTAGAATGCATGCCTTCAAATAAACTTCCACTTTTTTTATTTATTCCAACAGTACGTATTCATAAACATACATCAGCTATGTCTAATCTAATCAAAGCAACTAAAAATATCATTTAAATTCATTCATGCTAACATTTATTTATTTATAAAACACTGACTAGGTGAACACACAAAAAATAATGATAGCTGTCACTTGTCAACAATGAATTCTCACATCTAACATACTTACATCTAATGCCTCGTTAACATCAGCATCCTCCAAACTTATGATTTCAAATTCACCTTAAATTTACACATTTCCATACAAAGGTGAACCGCAAAAGCATTAAAAGATAAGAAAATACAATTTTGATATAACTATTTTTGACACACGTGAAAATATGAAAATTTTATCACACACTGACACTAAATTAATTAATTATAAACAAACCCACCATTACAAATGGTTGCCCAAACTCGTGGCTTAATACTCATGTTTAACACTATAAATAGTTTGTTTACGTAAAAATAAAAATAAAAACGACAAATCTGGCGTCTAAAGTAAATACTGGAGTAGCAACCGATTAGCTACCAATCACGGCTAAATCCGAATTCGTACTAAATCGAAAACGAGTGGAACATATAAGATATATGTGTCACCAGCCCAACACATACTAATGTGCTTGCTTAAGGCCTTAGTAAGTAAATTAAACCGATATCTGTAATTACTATATTGAATGTATTTGTACTTACTGGATTCAATTCTGAGTGACAATTCGAAATAATTGAGATAGGCAACCGAGAGTAATTGCTTTCAACTGATATCAATCGCAGCCGCAATCATCTTCTAGTTAGGGAAGTGTAATCGGAAACAAATTCCCATGTAGATGCATATGTACGCTTATAATTTATTAATTCGTTTTGATATTGTATGACTATATTGCGTGCGATTACGTATAGAGAGCAATGCAATTGTTCGCATGAGTTGTCAATTGGTTTGGTTCTTTATAATAAATCACAGATGAACCTTATTATATAATTATCAACAACTAACAATTTGCAAAAAATATTCTGGGGCCACAACCAACACGCCTATCCAATTTGCCTGGTCCTTAGCTAACTGACAGCAGTTGCGCAGTTCATGTTGGCTGAGGTCGGTCTTTACTGTATCTGACATCTGCGTGGGAATCGAAGACTTGCTTCTTCGTTTGAGCGACTACCAAAGTATGATGTTAAAATCGTGCTGGGAGATTTTAACGCAAAGGTAGGAAGAGAAGACATCTTTGGCAGTATTGTCGGAAAATATAGCCTACACGACAACACGTCTGGTACCGGACTTAGGCTAATTGACTTCGCTACGGAACGAAATGCCACTATAGCCAGCACACGGTTTCCTCACCACGATATCCATAAGGGGACATGGCGGTCTCCAAATCAACGAACAGTCAACCAAATTGATCACATTGCGATAGACAAGAGGCACGCATCCAGTATTTTGGATGTCCGAACATTCCGAGGGGCTAACATCGACTCGGATCACTGCCTTGTAGCAGCCAAGGTAAGAATGCGGATATCCACCACGCCACAACAATCCAGAAATACTGTGAAAAAATTTAATGTCGGAAGACTGCAATCGCAAGAGACCGCCAAGACCTTCGCACAACGCGTATCCCTTAACCTCTCGATTAACACCATACCACCAGCATCGAATGTCGAAGAGCAATGCCAACGATGCCAACAGGCCATTAGATCAGCCGCAACTGATGTGCTAGGTTTCTCGCGCCCACCAGCAAGAAACCCCTGGTTTGATGAGGAATGCCGACAGATGCTCGCAGCCAAGAACGAGGCCTACATGGCTAAGCTGCAGGTGAAGACGAGAGCTGCCATTGAAGCTCTATAGGCAAAGAAGAAGGGAAGAACATCGGCTTTTCAGAAAGAAGAAAAAAGAGCAAAAAAAGCGCGCGATCGAGGATATAGTGAGGTGCCACTCTAGGAACGATGTTCGCAAGTTTTACCAAAGTGTAAAACGTCAAAGCCAAGGATACAAGGCTCGAACAGAATCCTGTCTAGATGAACAAGGAAATATCGTAGTTGTGACACATTCGATGCTGAGGATATGGAAGAACCACTTCTGCAGACTGGTAAACGGCGATGACGAACAACATTCCGTTGTCAGGCAGAACGAACCGTTTAAAACCTTACGAAAAGTGCCAACCACCGGGCCTAAGTGAAGTGAGGATAGCTATTTCTAAACTCAAGCTTAATAAGGCCGCCGGAAATGACGGCGAAGATGACTTGGTAAGTAACATCCACCAACTCATAAGCCAAATCTGGTCGGATGAAAGCATGCCTGAAGAATGGAACCTCAGCATCGTTTGCCCGATCCACAAAAAAGGAGACCCTCTGACCTGCACCAACTACAGAGGCATAAGTCTGCTCAACATCGCCTACAAGATCCTATCTGCCGTAATATGTGAATGCCTGAAACCGTTTACCAACAACCTGATCGGCCCTTATCAGTGTGGTTTTAGGCCAGGAAAGTCCACAACCGATCAAATTTTCACACTTCGGCAGATCCTGGAAAATACCCAAGAAGTCCAAATGGATACCCACCACCTATTTATCGATTTCAAAGCCGCATACGACAGCATTTATAGTGACGAACTATACAGAGCCATGTCTAGTTTTGTATACCGTGCAAACGACACATTCGATACCAAAAAAGGATTTAGGCAAGGCGATTGGCTGTCATGTGACTTTTTCAATTTGAGTCTTGAGAGGATTGTGCAAAACTCCCGCGCCAACACCAGAGACACAACTTTCCAAAAATCGGTGCAACTACTAACATACGCCGACGATATTGACATCATTGGTAGGACTGAACGTGATGTCATAGCCACGTTTGCTAGTATAGAGAAGGAAGAAAATGGGTTTAGCAGTAAATGAGGGTAAGACTAAGTCAACACGAAAGGACACAAAACATCGAAGAATTGGACAGAACGTCACCATAAACAGATATAACTTTGAGGTAGTACGGGACTTTGTCTACCTCGGCTCCGGTATTAACTCTTGCCAATCGCTGTTTCTTCGGGCTAAGAAGGCAATTTAGTAGTAAAGCCCTCACTCGAACTACTAAGGAGATCCTATATAAGACCCTGATCATCCCAGTCCTGCTCTACGGCGCTGAAGCATGGACCGTATCAAAAGCGGATGAAGAAATCCTTGGTCGATTCGAGAGAAAAATTCTTTGGAAAATCTTCGGTCCCGTTTGCGTTGACGGGCTATGGAGACGAAGATTCAACCACGAACTATACGAACTGTACAGCGACATACCCCTAGTCAAAAAACTCCGGATTGGACGTTTAAGATGGCTAGGACATGTAGAACGAATGGACACCAATACTCCGGCTCGCAGAGTCTTCGATTCCCAGCCAGTCGTCGGACGCAGTCTAGCTGGAATTCTTAATAGGATTATTTCTTTTACCGAAATCTGCTCTTTAGAATACCAATACATCTTTCGTCAAGATCCCTTGTTTGCTTGTGCATTGCGTTTTATCTGTTCTCTGCTTTGGAAGTGGCTGTAAGAATTGGAGTCATAAGCCACGGCTGCAATGCATAACCACTATTCCCAAGTACCCAAAAGTTTCGTTCTCCTTCGTTGTACAGATTTTCCAGTGTTGACTTTACTCTTGAATGTCGCCATATGTATGCATCATGTGCTGTTCCACCATATTATGCATTAGTGCTGTAAATGTTCAAATCTGCGCCACAAACTATTAGAGGAAGACCTCGCCTTAAGTGGCGCGCACAAGTAGAAACCGACCTCAACCAACTTGGAGTGCGCAACTGGAGGCAGTCAGCTAAGGACCGGGCGAATTGGAGAGGCATGTTGGTTGAGGCCCAGGTTCATCCCGGACTGTAGTGTCACTAAAGTAAGTAAGTAACACAGTACTATTAAATGGTGAAAATTTAAAATTTTGCGTGAATTATGGGACACCATTTATTAGAAATTTGTAATTGTAATTTATTTATTGAGTCTTTAAAGTTCGTTTACAAAGTGTGATAACAATTTAGGTAATAAGGAAGTGTTACTGCGGCTGTAGAGTATTGCCTGCATATCGATTACATTTTTAATTTTCTTTCATTTATGCCACATGGCTACTTGTCAGATTTGGTTGAACTGCTCTTGCTCATGAGCAGTGTATGCGTTTACATTGACTATTTGTCGTATATATTTACAACTGAGATATCTTAGCCTAACTTAAATCTAAAAGAGGAAGGGAAACGAATGTATACGCAGTATACAGTAGTCGTTTCTCTTCTAAGGAACGAGAGCGCTAGCGAGTGCTGAATCTTATGGATTACAGCAGTGTATGAGTGGTGCGCTTGAGTGAGTCGAGAGCCCACTTTATTGTATATTATATCACAAAAAGAGAAAGATGTACAGGTTGCTGCCTTGCGAACAACGACCATTTATTAGAAATCGTGCGTATAATTTGACAACTACTGTTGAGTACGTACAAGTGGATGCCAAGCAGACAATTGAATGAAATTATATAAAAACGAATTGTAAACTGCTTTGTTATACTGCTTTGTAATTCTTTAAAAAGCACTTTGGATTAGTGAAATATAAATTTTGTCTGAAATTATTAAGAGTTATTTGTTAAGTCTCTGCATTCGTCGTCGCCGATGTGGATAGAACTCTAACATTCTAAAAAAAAAATTCTATTCATTTCCAATACATTAATTTTTTTTAATTTAATTAAATTAAGTTTTTAATTTAATTAAATTAAGTTTTTAATTTAGCGTTTTGTTAAACTAAAATAACTTGTGTACTAAAAAAAATATTATTTAGAACTCCACTTAACAAACACCTTACCAACCATCATTGTGAATGACCTTAAAAGATTCCCAACATCCACGAACACACCCCACTCAATGACACATGCATCGACCAAACAAAACAAATAAAAAAAATCCACCCTCCCGCACATGACACTGCTCAATTTTGTTTACTTGTCAAAGCGTTTTCGCGATAAAATTTTGGTGCAATTTGAGATTTTCGGGTTTTCCACTTTTCTACACAACATTAGGATTAGTAAACAACTTAATTTGCTGCCGCCTGCAATTTGTGATCTCATCATATACTCAAACAAAATGCTAGCATAAGTGAATTGCACGAACATCTCGCCAATTACACAATCAAACAATTTGGAGGATAAATCGTTTCCATGGAGTTCAACCGAATAGACAACAATTCGATTATTTTGCGATAGAAAATTAGTTGTAATTCGCGAAGCAATCAACTTTTAACCATTCCAACAACGATGTTTATACTAAGCAAAGTACTGCCGTTTTTGTACTTTTACCTGCGGCCTTTAATTAAGTGGTTCTTACATACTTTTACACGGCTCTGTGAGCTACAGCGTATCTGCTATGGTGCTAGAGTGGGTGCCAGTCGTTCCAAGCAAGTGGAGCGTTCGCTGGCCGAATCTCGTAACAATAGAATACAGGAATTCATCAAGGAACTGAATCAGCAAGTGGAGCATTGCAATGACGAGGAGTTTGCAAAGATTCCGACACGAACGGTGGCGATTGTCATGCGGGAGAAGGGTATAAAACCACGATGTCATCCAGACTTTGCTGCTTTGTTTGGTCAGAGTACAGCACAGATCTGGGGCTATAAACGGTTGATGGTTGCGGTTGAGAAGTTGCGTTCAGAGCAGTACGATGCGGAGAATTTGGACCATGAGACAAAGTTATTGGAGTTGTGGTCGCTTCTGATGCCCAAGGAGCCGTTGAAAGCGCGCATAACAAAGCAGTGGCAGGATATTGGATTTCAGGTGGGTCTATAGGAAGTGTTTCCACTCCAAGTAATTACATCCTTCCTTTCAGGGCGACGATCCGAAAACTGATTTCCGCGGCATGGGACTGCTCGGTTTAGAGAATCTCCTGTACTTCGCTAAGGAGTACAACGATGCGGCGCATCATGTACTTTTGCACTCGATGCATCCACGATTTGGTTACACCTTCGCAATCGTGGGCATCAATCTGACCTCAATGGCGTATCGATTGCTCAAGGCGGGCAGTGCCAAAACACATTTCTTCAATGTGACCAAGTTTGCACCGACAGTGCAACACTTTCACAAGTTCTACAGCTACCTGTTCTTCGAATTTGATCGCTTCTGGATGGAATCGGAGCCCCGCAACATAATGGACTTTTCCGTAATACACCAGAGCTTTGAGGCGACCATTCTTAATGCACTCGAAGAAGACGACACAGTCTTCAAAACGAATTTGATTATAGAAAATATTTAATTGTGTAGGTTGACCTACGAGTGTGTGCGTGCCATTTTTTTCTGTTTTGTCTGTTTTTCTTTTTTAGCACAATTCTATTGTTGTTGTAAAAAAGAAAACACACCAAGCTGTGTTTATGCAAATGAAATATATGCGAAAGGAAAAGTAACGCTTACGTGTTTTTATTTTCTGACTTGTTGACTAATTCGCGTCGCCCATGTTTTAAAATCGAACATTTTTGGTGTTCCACCAGCTTAGGGAGTATATCAGACGTGCCTTTTCCAAGTGTCAGGATGGCCGAGCGGTCTAAGGCGCCAGACTCAAGAGAAATCTTACCTAGCAATAGGTGCTGAGCGTTCTGGTCCTCTCTGAGGGCGTGGGTTCGAATCCCACTTCTGACAAATGTTTTTTTTTTGTTTCTTAAAATGTGGATACTTTGATTCATTGGATGGAGTTCAGGCGTTAGGGGATGGGTTTGTGTATGTGATCAAGAAAATATTTTTGTTTTGCATACACTACGAACGAAAAGTAAACAAGCGGAAGTGCAAGTGAATGAATTGGAAAATAGTATCGAATTTCTGAATTTGAAAGCCCGGAGTTCCCCTTGCTGCATCTTTTGTTCACTACTCCGGCATGCTTCTTAGAAGAATGTGAGATTGCTTTTTACCCATCTACCGGTTTTTCGATGATTCGTTAGAACAAGACAGTATACTATCAGTGCATTGTCCGTGCTACCATTGGAAATCGTAGATAGAAGCTATATCACTGTGCCGAACGTTACACAAAATCACGTGCATTGGTACCTAGCTATGGCATACACAGCCCCACATCCTAGAGGTAACAAAAACTCTGTCTCAGGTCTCAGGTTTAGGGGTTGTGCCATCAAAATAACTTGCTTTGGAAGTTAAACATGTTAAAATATACCTGGAATCCCCACGGACAACGGATACATTCTTATAAGCAAGTTCCCGTTGAGCTCTATATGCAAAGGAAAACGGAAAGGAAAGCTTTTTAAACATCACGAAATAATAGAATCGATTGACTACTTAGAGAAGTGCCATACGTGAAATGATGTAAGGAGGTATGTTACACCAGGAATAAAAAGCTCCAACAGAATCCTATCATGATGAACATGGAAAAGTCATAGTCTCACAGCCTGTTAAGAGTATGGAAGACTATTAAGCGGTCATGGAGAGGCAGAACGAAACATTTAACATTGGCAACGAGAGCAACAATTACTATTCACCCGATCTGAATGATGTGAGGAAGGGACCGAACGGGACCGAAGATTTTCCGAAGAATTTTTCTCTTGAATCGACCAAGGATTTCTTCATCCGCTTTTGATACGGTCCATGCTTCAGCGCCGTAGAGCAGGACTGGGATGATCAGGGTCTTATATAGGATCTCCTTAGTAGTTCGAGTGAGGGCTTTACTACTAAATTGCCTTCTTAGCCCGAAGAAACTGCGATTGGCAAGAGTAATTCTTCGTTTGATTTCTGACGAGATGTTGTTGTCAGAGTTAATAGCGGAGCCGAGGTAGACAAAGTGCCGTACTACCTCAAAGTTATATCTGTCAATGGTGACGTTCTGTCCGATTCGTCGATGTTGTGTGTCCATTCGTGTTGACAGCATATACTTAGACTTACCCTCATTTACTGCTAAACCCATTTTTGTCGCTTCCTTCTCTATACTAGAAAACGTGGCTATGACATCACGTTGAGTCCGACCAATGATATCCATATCGTCAATGTAAGCTAGTAGTTGCACCGATTTATGGAAGATTGTGCCTCTGGTGTTGGATCGGGAGTTTTGTACAACCTTCTCAAGAATCAAATTGAAGAAGTCACATGATAGCGCATCGCCTTGCCTAAATCCTTTTTTGGTATCGAATGTGTCGGTGAGGTCGTTTTCGATCCTGATGGTGCAGCGAGAATTGTCCATCGTCATCCTACACAAACAGACGAGTTTGGGCGGTATACCAAAACTAGACATGGCTTTGCATAGTTCGTCTCTATAAATGCTGTCATATGCGGCTTTGAAATCAATAAATAGGTGGTGGGTATCGATTTGGACTTCTAGGCTTTTTTCCCAGGATCTGCCGAAGTGCGAAAATTTGATCGATTGTGGTTTTTCCTGGCCTAAAACCACACTGATAAGAGCCGATCGGGTTGTTGGTAAACGGTTTCGGGCGTTCACATATTACGGCAGATCGGATCTTGTAGGCGATGTTGAGGAGACTTATGCCTCTGTAGTTGGCGCAAGTCAGAGGGTCTCCTTTTTTGTGGATCGGGCAAACGATGCTGAGGTTCCATTCTTTAGGCATGCTATCAACCGACCAGATTTGGCTTATGAGTTGGTGGATGTTGCTTACCAAGTCATCTCCGCCAGCTTTATAAAGCTCAGCGGGAAGGCCGTCATTTCCGGCAGCCTTATTAAGCTTGAGTTTGGATATAGGTCGGCTGGTTGGCTGTCGTTGCCAATATTGAATGGATCGTTCTGCCTGACAGCGGAATGTTGTTCGTCATCGCCGTTTGACAGTCTGCAGAAGTGGTTCTTCCATATCCTCAGCATCGATTGTGTCTCAACTACGATATTTCCTTGTTCATCTCGACAGGATTCTGTTCGAGCCTTGTATCCTTGGCTTTGACGTTTTACACTTTGGTAAAACTTGCGAACATCGTTCCTGGAGTGGCACCTCTATATCCTCGATCGCACGCTTTTCTTGCTCTTTTTTCTTCTTGCTGAAAAGCCGATGTTCTTCCCTTCTTCTTTGCCTATAGAGCTCAATGGCAGCTCTCGTCTTCACCTGCAGCTTAGCCTTGTAGGCCTCGTTCTTGGCTGCGAGCATATGTCGGCATTCCTCATCAAACCAGGGGTTTCTTGCTGGTGGCCGCGAGAAACCTAGCACATCAGTTGCGGCTGATCTAATGGCTTGTTGGCACCGTTGCCATTGTTCTTCGACATTAGATGCTGGTGTTATGTTATGAGACGAGAGTTTAAGGGATACGCGTTGCGCGAAGGTCTTGGCGGTCTCTGGTGATTGCAGTCTTTCGACATTAAATTTTTTCATAGTATTTCTGTTTTTTTGTGGCGTGGTGGATATCCGCATCCTTACTTTGGCTACAACAAGTAGCCGATGTTAGCCCCTCGGAATGTTCGGACATCCAAAATACTGGATGCGTGCCTCTTGTCTATCGCAATGTGATCAATTTGGTTGCTGTTCTTTTATCTGGAAACCGCCATGTCCCCTTATGGATATCGAGGTGAGGAAACCGTGTGCTGGCTATAGTGGCATTTCGTTCCGTAGCGAAGTCAATTAGCCTAAGTCCGTTACCAGACGTATTGTCGTGTAGTCTATATTTTCCTACAATACTGCTAAAGATGTCTTCTCTTCCTACTTTTGCCTTAAAATATCCAAGAACGATTTTAACACCGTACTTTGGTAGTCGCTCAAAGGTTTCATCTTTTTCCTCCGTCGGAGCATATGCGCATATAAGGCTTATGTTTGCGAATTTGGCCTTGATGCGGATTGTTACAATGCGTTCGCTAATGTCTTGGAAACATAAGACTTCTGGCTTAAGTCTGGCACCTATAACAAATCCGAATCCAAATAGTCGCTGTTTCTGCTCACTATAACACGGACATAGTAGATGTCACAGTATTTCATCCTCTTTTTGCCGGCCCATCCCATCGTATTTCCTGGATGGCAGTAATGTCTGCTTTGTAGCAGTTTAGGGCTTCCGCTAGTTGTTCGCCTGCACGTCTCCTGTTTAATGTTCTCACATTCCAGGTGCAGATACGAACGTCTTTGTCCTTTTTTCGTTTAGCAGGGTCGTCAACAATAAAATCAGTGCTTTCCGAGGCTATTGGTTGCTTCGTAACAATGGTTTTTCCATGGGTGGATAGTTAACCCAAAGCACAACCCCCAACCTGGAGGGCCAGGACTTGTTTTGACCCTAGGACAGCGGGCCGGAAATACCGATGTCATTAGCCCATTTTTGGATATGAGCGCTGCCGTTGGCCCATTGAAGGCTCCTCCGCCACCAACTCTTCCAACACCCTGGCTCAGTATTGGAAATCCCTATATACCTGGTGTTCAAAAATGTCGAAGCAGCTCATATATGGATTTCACTACCAGTTCGATCAAACTGGAGCTGTAGGCGCCACCGTTGACTCCATCTAGGGAATTTCTCCGTTGCCGCCTGAGAGTGAGTGCCTTGGTCTGATTTGTTTAGCCTATAGTATTGTCGAAATCTGGTAAAATGTATTAATTTATTTTAACAAAGGCTAACAGTTTTGATAACATACATCACGCAATTCTACAGGATTAGAATCATATTTTGAATGCCTTCGGGTGAAATTCACAAAATAACCTTTTTGTATTTCGGGCGAACAAAAATATTTCGGGTGAAATGCTGTTCGGGCGAAATTCATTCTTTACTTTGGAAATTACTTTTCCTTTTATCACTAAGCTCCATTATATTAGATTTATCCCTTAAAATTCTTCTTTCTATCCTTTCTTCGTTAGCAGGTTCTTCATCCAACCACAGTGCTACTCAGTCCATTATCAAATTTAATGGTTTATGCTATTTTTTGAAACGATAGTCAATAATCTTTAGTTTCACTTTGTTTACAATTTTTATATTAGTATCGCGACTCTCGAAAAAAAAATGTCCGAGCATGTATGAGTACCGCGACTCTCGAACAAAATGTCCGTAAGTTGGAAATAAATATTTGGTAGCATTTTTATTCGTTTCGAAAGTAGTACACAGCCAATTCAAATTCGATTCAAAAAACAATTTCGAATGATTTTAACTTTCGAATCGAAATACAGGGTAGGGCCCCAATGATAAATTATTTATCATCATAGTATCACAGAACGGGAATTGACCTACAGCCGCATTTTCGAAGAAGAATGGTCCATTATTTTAAAAATATTGCTTAAGAATGAAAATGCGTTGTTCTTGTATAGCGCTCCATTTTTATTAACCCACACCTGTCACGTTGTTATCTTTTTTTTTACTTTCGGCAACATAGTACTTTTAAATGGCGCAAAATTCAAATTTTCCGTGAATTATGGGACACCCGATAGATGTGTGGTGTCCCGTGGTGCAAATGAGCAATACCATCTTCAAAAAGTAAGGGCCAACTAAACATTTTAAAAACATAACATAGATTTAATGTTTTTGCTCCTATTTTTCAATATTTGTTCAACACTTACTTACTAGTTACTATCCAAATACAACACAGGGAATGGCTTTATGAACACCTAACCATTCCTAATCGTCCTCCATAATTTATTTCAAAAAATATATAAAAAAACGCCTTTATTTTTTTAAACTGCAATTTATTGTTTATTGAAATCCTTTATAATAATTTCATGTATGAATTAAAAAGTAATTTTGTTTCATTTTAATTTTATTTTGCTTTAAATCACAAATGCGAAATACAAGTCGATTAGAAAAAATAATTTTTATTTTGCAAAAGGTTTTGTTAATTGTTGCCCTCATTTATGTTTAAAGAATAACTCACACATAATAACGCATACTACATTGACAATGCTCTTACATGCTTAAATATAAATATTTCTGTTATAAATATTTTTAAAAAGATTAAAAGCAATTTTTTTTCCTTTTTTATCAAATTAAAATTGGTAAAAGTATGTGTGGATGTGTGTGGGGTGTATTGTGAAAGTAAATTCGAATTTATTTTCAGTGAGTTCTGTCGCATATTTTTAATAATTTTCTTGTTTTTAAATTCACTTACACTAAATGGCTACACGTAAATATTATCGCTTGGTTTGTTAAAACATTTTTTTTTTGTTGCGCGTAATATTTTTATTTGCTACTACTATTTTCGGTTTGACAAATTGCTTAGTAAACCAAATTGCAATAAAGTGCTTTGGAAACTATTAAAACATAAGATTACTGCGGCTTTTGTTACTTAAATAAATTATTAAACTTAAATTATAAAAAAAAAATCATATTACAAAAAATAATACAAAAATCACAAAATAAGCTTATACAAGAGATAGATTCGAAAGTCAGTGTTTTGTGGGAAATGCAGAGAGAAAACCTTGGTCTTCCTGCAAGGGGAATACTTGACAGAAAGCCTCAGACAAACTTCATGGAAATGAGATACAAAAATTGTAGCACAACCCACAAAACACTTGCAAATAGTCTTAACATGTTTTATAAATAAAAAAATAAAATGCGAGTCCTTAAATTAGTAATCATCAGAGGAATGTGTGTGCTTATTAAAATACCGGTCCTTTAAATATCACGAAAGCAAATGTGTAAAAAAAAAAACAATACCCATCGTCGGTACAAAATGTTTGTTCGTCTTCGTTTTGGATTTTGGGTTCTCCTCGCTTTTAACGGTAGAATTTCACCTCAGCTTCGACGCAGTCCTTCATCAATTCATCCAATTCAGCGGTTGGAGTTGGGTTCTCCGAGAGATAAGTGTTGACCTCTTCGACACAAGATGCTTCGAGATTCTTGAGATCACGAACGGCCTCTGGTTTGCGCTGGCTATGGAGTTTACTCAACAGGGTGACTGTTTCGCCATCGGGTACTTTAGTTAGTGGAGAAATTTTCGGATTCGGAGCGAACACGAATGGCTTGAAGACTGATTCACGGGGGTTTGGTGTTGCTGTAAACCAGTGACAGGAAATGCCCGATTCCGAGAGAACGGACACATTGCTGGAACGATTTGTATCGCTAGCTGCCGAGCGTAGAGTTTCGAACATACTTGTTAGGATGTAGGAGCCATCGCCGGCGGGCTCCTCACCGGACCATTCTTCGACGGTGGCTGGAGATGAGAAACATTTGGCAAAGTCCAAATCACCCTGGAAAACATGATACAATTAGTTGAGGTAGACGCTTTGGGATGGGTTTGTATTGGGCTGAAGAAAGAACAATTTCAAGGAAATCCCAGTTACATAGGCTTTCATAAGGATCTTCGGTAAAGTAAGACCTTCCTTCTAAGTTGCAGGTTAAGACGAGAGCTGCAATTGAGCTCTATAAGCAAAGAATGAGGGAAGAACACAGGCTTTTCAGAAAGAAGAAAAAAGTGCAAGAAAAGCGCGCGATCGAGAATATAGAGAGGTGCCAATCCAGGAACGATGTTCGCAAGTTTTACCACAGTGTAAAACGTCAAAGAAAAGGATACAAGGTTCGAACAGAATCCTGTCGAGATGAACAGCGGAATATGGTAATTCAGACACTTTCGATGCTGAGGATATGGAAGAACCACTTCTGCAGACTGTTAAACAGCGATGACGAACAACATTCCGCTGTCAGGCAGAACGAACCATTTAATATTGGCAACGCTAGCGAAAACTGCCAACCACCCGACCTATTTAAAGTGAGGATAGCAATATCTAAACTCAAGCTTAATAAGGTCGCCGGAAATGACGGCCTTCCCGCTGAGCTTTATAAAGCTGGCGGAGATGACTTGGTAAGTAACATCCACCAACTCATAAGCCAAATCTGGTCGGATGAAAGTATGCCTGAAGAATGGAACCTCAGCATCGTTTGCCCGATCCACAAAAAAGGAGACTCCTGAGCTGCACCAACTACAGAGGCATAAGTCTGCTCAACATCGCCTACAAGATCCTATCTGCCGTAATATGTGAACGCCTGAAACCGTTTACCAACAACCTGATCGGCCCTTATCAGTGTGGTTTTAGGCCAGGAAAGTCCACAACCGATCAAATTTTCACACTTCGGCAGATCCTGGAAAAAACTCAAGAAGTCCAAATCGATACCCACCACCTATTCATCGATTTCAAAGCCGCATATGACAGCATTTATAGAGACGAACTGTACAGAGCCATGTCTAGTTTTGGTATACCGCCCAAACTCGTCCGTTTGTGTAGGATGACGATAGAGAATTCTTGCTGCTCCATCAGGGTCGGAAACGACCACACCGACACATTCGATACCAAAAAAGGATTTAGGCAAGGCGATGCGCTGTCATGTGATTTCTTTAATCTGATTCTTGAGAGGATTGTGCAAAACTCCAAAGCCAACACCAGAGGCACAATTTTCCAAAAGTCGGTGCAACTACTAGCATACGCTGACGATATTGACATCATTGGTAGGACTCAACGTGATGTCATAGCCACGTTTGCTAGTATAGAGAAGGAAGCGGCGAAAATGGGTTTAGCAGTAAATGAGGGTAAGACTAAGTATATGCTGTCATCACGAAAGACTCACAACATCGACGAATTGGACAGAACGTCACCATTGACAGATATAACTTTGAGGTAGTACGGGACTTTGTCTACCTCGGCTCCGCTATTAACTCTGACAACAACATCTCGTCAGAAATCAAACGAAGAATTACTCTTGCCTATCGCTGTTTCTTCGGGCTAAGAAGGCAATTTAGTAGTTAAGCCCTCTCTCGAACTACTAAGGAGATCCTATACAAGACCATGATCATCCCAGTCTTGCTCTACGGCGCTGAAGCATGAACCGTATCAAAAGCGGATAGAGAAATCCTTGGTCGATTTGAGAGTAAAATTCTTGGAAAAATCGGTCCCGTTTGCGTTGACGGGCTATGGAGACGAAGATTGAACCAAGAACTATTCGAGCTGTACAACGACATGCCCCTAGTCAAAAAAATCTCCGTCTTGGACGTTTAAGATGACTAAGACATGTAGAACGAATGGACACCAATACTCCGGCTCGAAGAGTCTTTGATTACCAGCCAGACCACGGACGCAGTGGAGGGAGACCTCGCCTTAAGTGGCGCGCACAAGTAGAAACCGACCTCAACCAATTTGGAGTGAGCAACTGGAGGCTGTTAGCAAAGGACCGGGCTATTTGGTGAGGCATGTTGGTTGAAGCCCAGGTTCATTTCGGACTGTAGCGCCACTTAAGTAAGTTGGTAAGCTGCCTCATTCGAACGGAATGTTTCATGCTTATATGGTAATATGACAACAAATACTCGAAACAAACTCGATGATAGAAATTTGACATTCAATCCGAAAACTTGTCGTACTCCGACAGAATATTTCCGAATCTGGGAAATCTTCTGGGTCTTTAGCTAGGTCCCAAATAGTACTATAAAATCAAACCCTCAAACTACCGAGCCCCGTAATCTCTAAGGTCATGCTAAGTTTGTTTAATCATCACCTAATAAGTTATCTCGGAAAAAATCATCTCGTCAGTGACCCATCAGTATGGCTTGCATCAGCAACGTTCCGCAATTTGCTGAATTGTTGCTCTTGATATCTCCAAAACCTTAGAAAACGCATTGAAAAGGCTTTTGTTGAAAGTTTCTAAGTCTGTAAGTGTCAATAATGCTTTCATAGCATGGATTACGAGTTGGGTACACCTTCGACGCTTTTAATGGATGTGTTGGAACGAATATATGAAATAAATGTGTCATGACTTCAAAGCCGATTTAAAATTATAGTTGACGAATACTTCTACGACCAAGATATTAATTCGTTTAGCATGCTGATGACTGCTAATTAAAACGATGATATCATGTTATATGGTCATTGACATCGTTAAAGCAATTCTGAACATCGCGAGACATTAACATGACATATGAGTTGTTATTGCAACGCTATGAAGACAAAGAGGTCTAGAAATCTACATGTAAAACTAAGCAGATGTTGACAAGTGTTTAGCGAAAATATCCCAAGACTTGTGTCATTTTAACGACCCACAAGAAGAGAAGTTGATGCACATGGGCACACTGTCCAACTGGCAATGAGACGAAGTACAAGATAACAAAACTATTTTTGTTACGGAATGCGCTAACAATGGAACGTATTGCCATATACCATCTACCAATATCTGCGGTAATTCAAGAGCAGACTGAATAAACTCAGTAAGTGTGATTTCGGGGCGCCATTTCAGCGTTAAAAGTTCGCCTACCTCAGAGAAGTCTATGAACAACAATAAGTTCCCCATCCAGAATAACCGAAAAGTGCTCAATAAAAGATCCGTGCACATCAGGGAGTCGTATAAAGTCCTTGGCTTTCTAGTACAGTCTTTGATGGTTTTCTTAGAGAAATGTGACGAGCATAAGTTAGTCTTTGCTGGCCGTGGCATGTATTGATGGATGTTTTGAAGGGGAATGGGTAGATATCATATTATAGTCTAAACAATGGACACAGTTTTGTGCTGTCCGTCCACCAATCCGCTCCCATCTTCGCGACAAAAGGAAAAATCCTTTCTAAATAAATAACTGACATTCATGGCTTATACATGACTTAAGCGTAGTTTCTCCATTCACATGGTGACTGCGAAGTTATATTTTTGCGACAATTCGGCTTTCCTGAGGGCGAAAGTTTAAATATCCTGAACGTCAAGATGAAATGGAAACCAAGCAGTGATGACGAATTCAATCATCGAGTAAAGTCGAGTTGATGATGCCGAAATATATGGTTCCCAATTATGGACAAACAGTATAAAGGCAGTAGCTATGCTTCGAATGACAGAAAGCGTAAGGAAACTTGAATGTTTGACAAAATCCTTAGATCCAGCACAAAAAATCGGGAAAAATAAAGCGGGACCTGCTCAGTAGATATGTTCAAAGGATACATTTGAAGAACCGCGTTAAAATGTCTCATCAATCCGCGTTCCGCGATTAAATGTTCCTGGATCCCACAAATGGAATACCACTAGCATTTGATTAGCCTAAATGAGGAAGTGATCTAAAATATCTAGTCCCCCAGAAAAAGCTTAAAGGATTAGCGGGAATTTTGTTTTTTATAATTGGCACGCGCTGAAAGGATTATGAAAACCCTTATAGTGTTTGAGCACAGCGCGGTCATTGAGGAGAATAAAAGATTAGGATCGATGTGCTTTTGATTCAAATTCCTTGAAATTGTATTCGAGATGAAAGACTAAGTTTGGTAGAGCATTTCATTCGTGTTGTTCGGAATGAATCTCTATATTTCATCGTACGTCCAAGGATAGGCTTGAGGGTAAATTGATTTGCATTCATGGCACGGGGTGTATTACGGTTGGACTGCCGATTGGGCGGAATGCATCTGGCTATTTCGTTTGAGTATTTGTTGTTATTATAGCGTATGAGTTTCGAGCGAGACTGTAGAGTTCGCTATGGTTGAGTCTCCCATCAGTTTTGTATCCTATATTTTTGCTCCTTTTGTTGCACCTGACCGCTGTGGGCGTTGAACTCAAGTTTGAGCCGTATATACGCTTTATATATCGAGGCCAGATCATAGAAATATTTCTTACATCGCTTGAGGAAACCTGTCTATTTCGCTGCATTTTTGGCGACTTCGAATATGTGGTCGTTCCAACGAAGCATGGAACGTATTTCAATTTCGGCGATGCATTTTGGTTTCGCTTTGATGACAGCAGAATACAGCATTGCGTTTTGTAAGCATTAAATTCCACTTTATTGGACTAACCCCATTTAATTATGCTGTCGAGGTCGGAATTTAATGAGCTTAACACATTTAGGGACATTTAATTCACTATTGTTGAACTTCCCGAAAATTCAATAGTTGGCTTAGTTCCAAGATGATTTCAACTCGACAGTTGAACAGCAAGTTAAAAAAATGTTTTTTTTTCTCACTACTCCAACTCTCGGTTTGAAAGTTGGCGTACTTGCTGTTTCAAAAAAATTCCCGGGGATATTTGTGACTGATAACGTTTATTCCGGAATTTAAAGGAATCGTTGTCTATGTGGAAAAATAATGATTTTCCGTTATTGGACAAAAATGAAAATTCCGGTTAAGGATAGTTGGACCAAAACTTATTATGTGGAATTGTTGCAAACAGTAATACTATGTCGTATATAAATTTAAAATTGAGATTTTAGAGGGCGAGAGAGAGCGGTCTCAAACGAGCTCCAATTGAATGTGAACGGGCTGAGCTTGATCGGGAGCGTTCATCCATTGAAGCATAGTGGACGGAACATATGCGGCAGCTATAGCACATCAGCGAATCCGGGCATTTCAGGTGGTGGTTGCGATTCATTATTATCTATAGATAGCTATGTTATGGAGGATGGCACAAGCGATGATGATTGATTGCAGTTTCAACTCTGCACCCTAAGCCAATGGTCAACACTCACGAACTCGCCTTCTTCGAATCGTTTTCTTAAGCCTGAAGTTGTGCGTATAATTTAACTTGTCATACGGGCATAACACCTGTGACAAGTTGTTTAAGACAATCAACGTGAACCTTCACTTCTCAGCCAAGCTTAGTCTGTCGTCGGTATTGTGTTTTTTAATGTATGTGTTCTAATGGAAAGGAAATTTAGAGTGGACGTTTGCAATGTTCGTGGGTTAAAGTCGAATCTTTTTTCTGCATACGTCCACATTTGTAAATACAAACCAGCTGTTTTGGCACTAAGTGAAACACAGGTGGGGGTGAATACTGACTTATCAGAATTAACCCTACCTGTATATAATTTAGTGCCATTATTCTTTTCTCACCGCGGTCTCGCCGTATATATACGTAGTGACGTAGCCTACCAAACTCAACATCAATTCGGCAATGTTCCAATCCGGAATTTAATTTTATATGGCTGAAATTCCATGTCCGTAGGCATTTAATCCACAACTGTTTCATTTATAGAAGCCCAAACCTTGACAGTAATTCAACCCTTAACGAGTTTAATGCACTGTCTGACTCCATCTCTAGAATTGTATCCCTGCATCCTCACACTGAAATCGTCATTGCGGGCGATTTCAATGTACACAATTCTACGTGGCTTCAACATTCTGGACAGACAACACCCGAAGGAAGGTATGTTGAGATCTTTGCTGAGGTAAACAACCTAACCCAGCTTGTAAATGAGCCGACACGCTTACCGGATATTAACAGTCAAGCCGCCAACACCCTGGACTTGTTTCTTACCTCTCACCCTGATAAATACACCATCAATGTATTATCGCCTCTAGGTTCGTCAGACCACTGTATCATATCAACAAATTTCTCGTACTCCAACCACACAGTTAAAGAGCAAATTCCCAAAAAAACTGTATGGCAATACGAGAAAGCATTAAACAGTTTTTTTTAGGAATTTTAACTGGTCACTATGTTTCCTCGATAGTGACGTGGAAATATCATTCCAGCTGTCAGCTCTTTAGACAAAGCCAATCTGCTTGCTGCGCATTTCGCAGCCAATTCTACATTGCCAGATTGTGTTCAGTCTCCTCCTGTACTTGAGAACGTAGATCATTCTATGGGACAAATTCACTTTCGTACTCGTACAGTTGCAAGAGTTTTATCTGATCTTGACATTCACAAATCCGCTGGTCCAGATGGTATATTCCCCATCATTCTGAAGAGGTGTTCTTCTACGCTAGCAAAACCACTGCGTAAGCTTTTCTATCTATCCTACTCATCAGGACTCTTTGCGAGTAGATGGAAAACAGCATTTGTCCAGCCTGTACCAAAAAAGGCGAATCTTCTTCTCTCTCCAACTACCGACCAATTGCACTTACGTCCCTTCTTTCCAAGGTCACGGAAACGCTGATAAACCGTCAGCTCATGAAATATCTCGAAACACGAAAACTTCTCAATGACCGGCAATATGGTTTTCGCAGCAACAGGTCTACTGGTGATTTGATGACATATCTCACCGAAAAGTGGTACCAATCAATCCACCATGGTGGCGAAAGCAAGATTGTTGCGCTAGATATTTCAAAGGCATTTGACAGGGTTTGGCATCAAGCCCTTTTGTCGAAAATGCGTGCATTTGGAATCGACGAAAAACTTCTTCTATGGATTAGACATTATCTTTCGAAACGTTCAATTCAAGTTGTTTTGGATGGTTTCAAGTCTGTAACTCACCAAATACATGCTGGTGTCCCTCAAGGCTCAGTTTTGTCTCCGACTCTCTTTCTCATTTTTATAAATGATCTCCTGTCTGCAACTTCTAATCCAATCCATTCCTTCGCTGATGACAGTACCCTCAGCTTCTCATATTCGTTTACAGGTCCTCGTCCCTCACCTTCGAACGTGTACTCTAAACGCCAAAATATGTTAAGCTCATTGAATTCCGACCTTGACAGCATTATCAAATGGGGTAAATCCAATAGAGTGGAATTCAATGCTTCCAAAACACAATGCTGTCTTCTGTCATTAAAGCGAAACCAAAATCTAGAGCCATTATCCATGAATGGCACTTACGTCGAAGAAACCGAAAAGCTTTCCATGCTAGGTATGTGTGTTAGTAACGACTTACGTTGGAACGACCACATATTCGAAGTCGCTAAAAACGCAGCGAAATGTCTAGGTTTCCTAAATCGATGTAAGAAATATTTCACCCCCTTTGATCTGGCCACAGTATATAAAGCGTTTATACGCCCAAAACTTGAATTCAACGCCCACGTCTGGTCAGGTGCACCAAAATCAACATTGCACCTACTAGATAGGATTCAAACACGTGCGAAAAAACTTATAGGAGACATAAGAATAGCGAACTCCTTAGTTTCGCTCGAACACCGTCGAAACATCTCCTGCCTTACCTTGTTTTATCGCTATTTTAACAACCAATGTTCAAATGAAATAGCCAGCTGCATTCCTCCCATTCAAAAATTTAGCCGAAATACTCGTTACGCAATGAATGCAAATCAGTTTACCCTTAAGCCTATCTTCGGACGTACGCTGAAATATAGAGATTCGTACATAAACCGAACAACACGAATGTGGAATGCTCTACCAAAATCTGTTTTCCTTTCCATTATAACTTACAGACATTTAAAACCAATGTGCATCGGTATCTCCTTTCTTCTTATCCCTAATTTCCTTAACGCCCGCACTGTGCTAAAACATATAAAGGGTATTCATAACCCCTTGAGTGCGCGCAAATTATAAAAAAAAAAACTATTTAAATTGCGCTGATCATGCGTGGAGCCCTCATAAAGAAGGACACTATAAAAATTTATTTGAAATGAATTCGCAGCGGACACCGTGTAAACTTTTAGGGACAACCATCCCTTACGATTTCTTAAAATGTCCGAATCAGTTCCACCTGGCTACTAAATGCGGATATGTCTGCAAACTATATTGCTAATAATTTGGCTTTAAAAAGTCAGATGCTGCCATCAATCGTTCACTTTGCGTTTCCGGCATATGATTGAATCGTGGTGCAAGATTTGTAATAGCTCTTGACATAAGTTTTAACACATAGTGCACTGTTGCAATGATAACCCCAATGAAATCCGCAATCACCAGTTTACATTGATCCGAGTGCATAATATGTATCGCAGGAACAACGATTAATAATTGCGTAATGGACCGTAGTTCACGCGATCTAGCAAAAAGTAAAACAACATTCAAGAACCATCATTGCCGTCTGTTTTGAGAGACGAAGACGATAGATAAAGTCACTGTTATCCCATTTGTTGAATTCAACGCGTATCAGCATCTTGTACTGCAGTCTTTCAACAAACAAATTTTTTTCATTTCCGCTGCTCGAGGAAGAAGAAGGGCAACGATATTATTTTCACCACCAAGGTGGATGATTGGTGGCACTTTTCGATTGGATAGATCATCAAATCATCTGTTTCTACGAAAACCGTATTGTCGGTAATTGAGGAGTTTTGGTGATTCAATATATTTCATGAGCTGACGGTATATCAGGGTTTCCATGACCTCAGAGTGAAGGGAGGTAAATACAATTTGGCGTTAGTTGGAGAGAAGATTCGCCTTTTTTGGGGGAAGGACTGAACAAATGCTGTTTTCCATGTACTCGGATAGCGTCCTGATGGACAGATAAAAAGCTTACGCAGTGGGTTTGCGTGGAAGAACTCCTCTTCAGAATTATGGGAGAGGTACCATCTGCACCGGCTGATTTGCATATGTCAAGATCGATTAATACACTTGCGACTGTTCAAGTACGAAAATGGGTTGGTCCCATAGAATAATGTTCTACGTTCTCAAGTACAGGAGGAGACTCACCACAATCTGGCAACGTGGAACTGGCTGGAAAATGAAAAGCAAGGAGATTGGCTTTGTCTAGTCAGGTAACAGCTGGAATGTTATTGCAAATAAGCGTTGGATGGAAGATGAGGTCGAACTATTAATGTTTTTTTGACCCAACATTTTTACTGCCTTTGGGAAATTGTCGAATTTTTTGCCCTAATTTCGGTCGTGGGGACACGGTTAATGTGGACATTACAGAAATTTCTGGCTCGTTTGAACTTTATTCGGTTTTCCTCTGCATGATTGGTCTTATATGGCCAAATAAAAAACTCTTTCACCATAACAGCCTCTTTATAGCTCGAGTCATACCACCTGCTTGCCTTCGGTTTGATATTATTTACCCGATGAGGGATACTCAGGAGAATGGTAAAAGTCGGAAGAATGATTTATTTCATCAATATTGTTTCGTCTCCGATAAAAAGAGAAAGAAGAACAGTTATGCTTTAACAATTATCTAAGCCAGAAGCAGCAAATGCTCAGAAAATCTCCTTTAATATGAAATCCACATCTGCCTCTATATTTAGGCGACTTCTTGCCATAACAAACAGCACAATAATAATCGTCTGATCAACATCTGTGTTTACACTTCCAAAGCAAACGGAAAACACATTTTCAGACCCAATGTAACAATCATATCTGTTGCGGCAAATGTATACACACGCAAAATATTGAATAACAAATGAGGCGCTGATTACAAATCTCCGTCTCGTCATTTCAACCTCCAAAGCATAAATCCAATTACCACTACCTTGGGCCTCTGCCTCTGCCATCCCCGTCGTTCTGTTATTTAATGCGTTCACGCAAGGTAACCACCGCAAAACTTTCTCTAATTACCTACTTCTCGAAATTCATTTGAAAGAAAAATTAAATCAACTTCATCTCTATATACTCACATCGCCACTCCATAGTCCAAGTGCCTTCAATGAGTCACCCAATCCATCGCTGGACTTGTCAATTGTTGTACCAACTCCCAAACCGGCGCTGGGCAACCTTTGGAATCCGCTTTCAAATTTCTGCGCTGCCCAAAGTTTGCCACCGACACTGACCATCCATGCTGCGGTTGGATCACAGACAACGAAATTAAATTTCGCACTATCGCATCCATTGCTCTCCGCCAAACTACCAATACAATCCACCGCCTCAGCTGCCGTATTGGATCTCTCTAGCGCTAATCTACGCAAAAGAAGAGAAAAAGTGTAAAAAAAAAACACAACACACACAATGAGGAAAATGAAAAATCAATAAAGTTCGGCGCACTCACCTCACTAGATCTGTGGAGCGTAATGCATCGCCATCTGGTTCACCGTCCGACCACATTACTCCAATGCAGACATTTTTTTCGTTAGCCCCACACTCGCCACCCCAAATGGTGGCATCATTGACACGAGATTTTTGCACAATCAATGCAAAAGTTGGTCCACAATCGATTTCAGCACCTCCGTCACACTGAAAATAGAATTTTTAGACGACGCGACGTAATTTAAGCGATGGAACACTACCTTGACTTTGTCCGTTGCTTCAGTGGGAGCATAGTAGAAGACCTCTTGGATCTCGCCATCGGCTGTGGCAGAATTCCGACCGAAAATCACAGATTTCTCCTGGGAATTGGGTGTAAGAGCGATGAAGCAATCACCGGCAACGACAGATGACATTTTATTGGTTTTTCTTTCGCGAATATCACAAATTTGAAGAACAAAGCGAAAGGGTTAAGATTTTTCTATTCTTTGTTCGATTAGAGTTGATTAATTATTAAACTGCAAGGAGGTGTAAAAATATAGACCGACAAACGAACGAAAGGCTGATTGACGATTAACTTCCACCCGAAAAAATGCAACGATTTTGAGGAGTGTGGCAAATTTTTTTCGAATGAACATGATGAAGTGTCAAATTTCTCTTTACATTGCAAAATTTCCCTACTTTTGGGGTGGATGAAATAGTGGGATTTGAATGGAAACAACAAAAGCGGCGGTGTTCGTTATGTGAGGGGCTTTGCGATTGATATTTTACTAAAAAACATATATTTTTGGGAAGGCACTAAAATAAAATTATTTCCTTTGTGTATGGTTAGCAGAGATCAAGTAAGGAAGAGATAGGGAACTTTCGTGCGTCTTCTCCTTCATCACCCCATTTCTTTCATGTCGGCAAAACGTAAAGTCCTGAAAAGTTTCCTATCTCTTCTTCACCTAATCTCTGCTGGCTACAAGTCCATTGGAATGAAAGTCATCTGCAACGATAAAGATATATTTTATGTAAGCCAAAAAGGGAAGCGATGATATTGAATTGAAAATCCTCGAGAATCCATTTGAAATTTGTCATCGCTGACTTCAATGTCGGTAAAATATGAAGGGGTTGTCACAGATATCCCCTTTTCCAAATGTAAAAGCTGACTTGATTCCAACGACGGTTTTTTATGGGTTTTTACATCGTTCATGGGAATGCAAGTCGTTGGGATGAACGTGTAGCCAGGCACTTTAGAATTTAACACAGAAAGATAAAACAACAAAAGTGGAGATATTTGAAATTAACATATTTTTCAAGAGCTCTCTAAAAGTTCATAAATCGCATTTGTCAAATAATATAAAAGTTTAGTTTCACAGCGCTCCTAAAATGTCTACCCCTGAAACCTTTCCCAAACCATCTGATCAGCCCTTATTAGTGTGGTTTAGGGCAGAAATGTCTTTACACTTTGGTAGATCCTAAAAAAACCCAAGAAGTCCAAGTCGTACCCACCGCCTTTTCATCGATGCCAAATGTGGCATTTAACCGACAAGCTTCACAGGGTCATGTCTTGTTTTGATATACCGCCCAAACTCATCTGTGCAGGATGATGCTGGAGAATTCCCGCTCCATCTGGGTCTATAACGAACTGACAGCAGCATTCGATACCCAGAAATGATTTAAAAAAGGTGAAGCATTGTGCTGTGTCTTCTTTAACATAATTCTTTAGAGTGTTGTGCAAAACTTCCGAGTCAACAACAGAAGCAAAAACTTCCATAAATCTGTGCAATTACTACATACGAAGAGATCCTTAGTCCTTTGGACAAAAAATTCTTCGAAAAATAATTGCTCTCGTTATTGTTGATGGGCTACAGAGACGATGGTTCAACCAAGAACTTAATGGCAAAAATACAATTTCGCTTTGGAGCATTGCTCTGCCGACGTAAACCCCAACTGCTGGGCGCACGCTTTAACATATTTACTTCCTCAGCGGTTTCAACTTGTGCTACCAAAAATGGCGGGGATAATTATACAACTTCCGCTTAAAACATAATACTCCAGAAATCTCTCAGAAAACACAAACAATTTTTTACTTTTTCCAGCAATGTTACGTTAAGATTATACGTTTTTCATATTAGGGTTGAAGCGCAACTAGGTGCGTCAGCCAAAACGCAACGCGGCAAAGTGTGATGGTGTTTGAGCCATAACTGTACGAGCTATAGACTTGATGATAAAACTACGAATGGGATTTTAAAGATCGCTGGGACATGTAGAGCGAATAGAAACGAATACTCCGAGTCTTCGATTTGCAGCAGACGTTGAACCTTGAAAATATCAACTTACGTGACACGAATGTAGAAAATGACCTCAACCAACTAAAAGTGAGCAACTGGAAGTACTTAAGCTTGGGATCTGTCTGCTGGTTGAGTTTCAGGTTCATTTTGGACTACAGCCCCACTTAAAAATTAAAAATCGTGCTACCAACATATACTCAGACCAGCAACCGTGAGAAACTTCAATTCCGACAGGAGGCATGCAGAACTTGTATGTTAACTGCTGGGTTTCTACCACTTAAGCCATTGTCTTGACAAGAGCTGCTGAGGCACTTGCCCTAGATTTTTAAAAGGTTCTTAAAAAGAACAAGAAGAAATCCTCGCGATTGAGGATACAAAGAGATACCATTTCAGGGAATGACTTCTAAGAGTTTTACGAACATATTAGGCCCCAAAGACCCGAACAGAATCCTATATGGCTGAACAAGGAAAATTACAATTGAATCGCAGTATGTGATAACATATAGGAGAACCACTTCTGGAGAAGTGGGCATGTCGAGCAAACTCCACTATCAAACGAATGTTTAGTTACTGAAATGCAATGAAAATTATCACCCATATAACCATAGTGATGTAAATATAGCTTAATTCAAATGAAAGCTTTACAAGAAAGTCGAAAATCAAGATATATCAAGCTGCGGTAGATGAATTTGTAAAGATGCATACATGGATGCAGTGTCCTAGTGGTTAGTGCGTTGGATTAGTAAGCGCGGGGTACCTCGTTAAAATCACGAAAGTGAAAACACCTACCTTTTTGCCACTGCTTCACTTCTTGCGAAATTCTGACAAACATCCATTTGCCTTTCGGATTCGGTGTTAAGCAGGAGGTCCTCCTATTTGTGGCAACAATTAATAACTTCGCACACACAAACGAGAGAAGCTATCTTTGAGTCACTGTATGACCCGTCAATGCCAGATATTTCCTTTATTTTGTTCATACATTAACTATTAATTTAAATTGTGTCTGTCAAATAGTCACTTCGACTGATATTGCAAAACAAAAAGCCGTTGCCCGTATTGATATTCAAATATTTATCATCGATGAATATAATAGGTCCCTTTCTAATATAAGTATACACCCAAAATCTGTCTAGGCAGGATAACGATGTAGAATTTTTGCTGGACGCTGATACAACAAAAATTTGGATGTAGAGTAGAATATCGCATTAATTGGTACATAAAATCAAAAATCGACGCTAAGTTATGGCCGGGCTGTTAAAAGTTAGTTTTGATCTCGTTTACCGCTAAAGAGACTATAAGGCTGCGGTTATAGCTATAATTGAAAACGATCATTTGAATTTTCTTTCTTATTGCGGTTTTTTTTTTTATAAATTCACTGATTATCTGACATTTACTGACATCTGCGAATGTATGACATTTCCCTGACTCATCTATATGCTGTGTTCGAGTTTAGTGAGCATTTATCTTTGGATTGGAGAAAACAAGTGGAAAGTAGTAAAGATAAAATTAAGCGCGAGCTGCTAACTTAACTTATCTGATCATGATTTATTTTTTTGATGTAATGTTTGTCGTTCCACCGAAATGAAATGGGATTTTCCAATGATTGAACAACTTCATTATAACACAAAACGTGATGGATTTGAAATTTTACCTCGATAGCTGCATATAGGAATCATTGGAAAACTCCGTTTCATTTCGGTGGAACGGCAAAACTTAGGCAGCGGTTATGGCTATCATTGAACAACTTCATTGGAACAAAACACATGATCGAAAAGACAATAGGGGTATTCATGCAACGTTGGAAAGTCGTTGTAAACGCGATAAAATTACGACGTTATAAATGAAATGTCAATATTTGTATGGGAAATCTTTCCTAACAATATCGGAATTTTCTCACAGGAATTGGGTGCGTAAACTGAGGTGGTAAACGTTGTAAACTTTTGAAATGCTATTTTGACATTTAAGCAGTCACTTTCACACATCAAACGTATGCGCTAAACTGAAAAAAAAATTATCGAGAACGGAAACAGAAAAATAAGAATAAAATTCTATCAATAAATAAATTACTAAAATGAGATTGAATTCAGTGGGTTACCGCATTATTTAGTGGTGCAGTTTTAGGGTCGTTCATGAACGTCGTCGTAAAATTATAATCTTTCGCGCGTAATAAAATTACGACATCACATAAATACCCTTAATTTCAAATGATTCTTTTCAATGATAGCTATAACTGCACTCTTTGACACCAACTCGCCAATGATTGAATTTATAAAAAAACATATGAGAAGGCTACAATCCGCTGTGCGGATCGTTGAATATCCTATCCCATCCTATCTGTAAAACTAAAATCCCCAAAAAAGTGGGCATGGCTAAAAACACGATGTGGATAAAATAGAAAAAAATTATACAGTGACAACAAATTCTTCAGACTGCTTATAAAACACTTTTACGGCTCTACGGCTCTGCATATGTTATGGGGTAGTGTATAAAAATGTTTTTTTTTTATAAAAAAAATTGCCCCCTAAAAGTGGGCGTGGGTTAAAATGGTCTATAGACGAAATTTGATATTAACATTACTAACGATTCTGCATCATTTTTTTTTGAAAACTTTAAAATTTAACCGAAAAACGTTTTTTATTAAAAACGTCCCGAAAAAGTGGGCGTTGCAAAAAACTTCATACTAACGAAATATAGATATTACGATTGTCTAAATACGATTCTCAGACCTTATTTTAAAATTCCTTAAGGTTTGTCTAAAAACTACGTTTTTCTAAAAAGGGGCGTGGCAGTGGGCGGATTTCAAAAATGTTTACACTTGTTCTGTTGGGAGCAACAAAGACCACGTGTACCAAATTTCATCATTCTAGCTCGAAATTTAAGGCCCAAAAACTGGTTACGTACGGACGGACGGACAGACGGACTTACTGACATGGCTAAATCGACTCAGCTATCGATTCTGAGTCGATCCATATACTTTGAGGTATATGTAGCTAAATTATTTCTCTATGTTACAAACTGTGTATCAAAACTAATATACCCCTATGGGATAGGGTATAAACATATGAGAAGGCTACAATCCGCTGTGCGGATCGTTGAATACCCTATCCCATCCAATTAATATATTAATTAATATCCTCAAAATGTAGGCTTTATTGCGATGAAATACAGAAAATGACATTGTCGCAACATAGCTATTGTTTAGACAGTTTATCAAAACCTTTTGTGGTTCGACAAAAAACAACGTATTTGTATTGCTAATGCCTTGGGATGGGGTATGCAAATGGTTTTTGTAAGAAAACGCCCCCAAAATAGGTTAAAATGATCTATGGACAAAATGTTCATATTACCATTACGGAAGTATTTGCAACAAAAGTTTTTTCGAAAGTGTTAAAATTTGGACAAAAAGCGTTTTTACTAAAAAAAAGATTGCCTAAATATTCTCGTCAGACACTTTATTGAAATTCATTACGGTTTGGCTTAAAACTACGTTTTTCTTAAAAGGGGGGTGGCAGTGGGTGGATTTCAAAATTGTTTTCACTTGTTCTGCTTCGTCGGCCAGAGAGTCCATATAGCAAATTTCAACACTCTATCTCAAAATTTAAGGCCCAAAAATCGGTGACACACAGACGGACGGACAGACGGACGTACTGACATGGCTAAATCGAGGTATATGTATCGAAATTATTTCTCTATGTTACAAACTTAATGTCAAAACTAAATTACCCCTATGAGATAGGGTATCAAAAGCCGCAAAGAGTAAAAGAAAATCTTTAATGAGGTTTTTCAATGATAGAATATTTTTCTTTTAATTAAAAATTGCTTCAAACATACCCTATACACAACAAATTCCCCATAAGCAAATCACCGAACAAAAAATCCCAAAACAATAAACACACCATATTCTATACCCATCCCTCTTCCACCTACAATGGACATTTGCCACTAGAAAAAGACATGAAAAACAAACCTTCGTCATCGTTTCTCAATGAGAAAGAGACAAAACTACCATCATACGAACACAAATTCCCCAAAAACAAAATGGTTGCTTGATGGGAATTTTATGTTGTCCGTCGTCGTTGATGACAGCAAACGTAAATTGTTCTTCACCGGAATAGATTTTTCCGCTTTTCGTGTTAAAATTAGTAAAATTTCACCTCGTTTTTAATCGAAATCACCAAAGTGAATGTGCTAAAACAATTTTCGCTGACGAATTTCCGGAAAATTCAAAAAGTAAAGTGTAAATTTTATAATTTTCCTTTCTAGTTCGCGACGAGGGTGTAGTAAAAAAAAAAACAAAATGCCCACGAAAATCTCATTCCATCCATCTTCCTCTCCGTCTGTCTTGCAGAAGATAATCGATCTGTTTATCTTTGTTCAATTCTAATTAGAATCGCATTGGTGCGACAGAGTAAATATACACGTTTGCAGCGAAAAAAATCGAAAAATTTTGTCAGTTGGAAAAATCAGTGAAAATTTTCATCAAACAATTTCGGTTGAAAATATTCCGAGATGTTTTGTAAATTATTCGTTTGAATTGTGCGCTGTGAATAATGTTAAGAGTTTGAACAGAGTTGCAAGAATTAATTATTTTTTGTGTGCGTGGAGCTCGAAAATAAGGTTTGATAAGATTGTGTGTGCAATGGAGGCTTTATCATTGATTTTTATTTTTCATTATTTGTTTTTCTCTACCATTTGGAGAGGGTGCTGCGCTGATTCTCAAGTCTCATGTGTTTAATCGATTTTATGTAAATAAATACATCAGCATTGTGCTGGGGGAGGGGGGTAGGAGTGACCGATTTCAGTAAATAAAATGGATAAAATCAAATTAAACAAAAACGCCAGCGCACATTGTTTGACAAGTTCCCTTGAAAATTATTTTGTTCATATTTTCCCAAGTTTATCTCAACAGAACGAGAGGAAATATTTTTTTTTCTTGGCTGTTATGTTGTCCGCTTTTTTGATTGTAGGTATTCCATGCATACGAAAGCAAGAAACAAGAGGTGGAAGAAAATAGAACAAGTTCATCGCGCCTGCATACTTTTTTTTTGTGCGTTAGGTAGTTCCAATGTCCATTCTCATTTTTTTTTATTTGGTATTTGACGGCAAAAATGGACTTAAAAAGAAAACCCAAAATTTTAATTGCGAAGAGTACGACGTGTAATTCGAAGGCATATTCATATTCCCGGCAGATGCAGACAAATTCTAACAGGCAATCAGCTCGTCAGCAACACCAGACAAATGTTTGATTCTTAGAAGTTGTTTCCTATCTCCGCTTTTGTGTTTACTTGGAAGTTGTTTCTTCCGGTCATTAGAGTGTTCCGTTGGGGTGTTGTTACGTAGACAAGTTTGTGATCATTAGCATTTTAAAGAAAACACAAATCGAGATAAGGATGTTTATTTCAAGTGGTTTTTATTTATGACTAGACTTCAAATTATTTGGACTATACAGCAGCGAGGGTTGCAGCTTCCAATTCGTTTGATTCTAGTTAGTAATGAACTAGGGACTGTTGGAGTAATTCTACCTCTTGAACACCTTTCAACAATGGTCTTCGATGAGAATGCAGAACATACAGTGAACCAAAAAAAAAAAAAAAAAAAAACTGGGACATCTATTACCTTACTTACTTACTTAAGTGGCGCTACAGTCCGGGATGAACCTGGGCCTCAACCAACATGCCTCTCCAATTAGCCCGGTCACTAGCTAACTGCCTCCAGTTGCTCACTCCAAGGTGGTTGAGGTTGGTTTCTTGAGCGCCACTTAAGGCGAGGTCTTCCTCTACTGCGTCCGACGTCTGGCTGGGAATCGAAGACTGCGAGCCGGAGTATTGGTGTCCATTCGTTCTACATCTTAAACGTCCAATGCGGAGTTTTTTTTTTTACTAGGGGTACGTCGCTCTACAGCTCGTATAGTTCGTGGTTGAATCTTCGTCTCCATAGCCCGTCGACGCAAACGGGACCGAAGATTTTTCGGAGAATTTTTCTCTCGAATCGACCAAGGATTTCTTCATCCGCTTTTGATACGGTCCACGCTTCAGCGCCGTAGAGCAGGACTGGGATGATCAGGGTCTTATATAGGATCTCCTTGGTAGTTGGAGTGAGGGCTTTACTACTAAATTGCCTTCTTAGCCCAAACAAACAGCGATTGGCAAAAGTAATTCTTCGTTTGATTTCTGACCAGATGTTGTCAGTTATATCTGTCAATGGTGACGTTCTGTACAATTCGTCGATGATGCGTGTCCTTTCGTGTTGACAGCATATACTTAGTCTTACCCTCATTTACTGCTAAAAACATTTTTGCCGCTTCCTTCTCTATACTAGCAAATGTGGCTATGACATCACGTTGAGTCCTACCAATGATGTCAATATCGTCGGCGTATGCTAGTAGTTGCACCGATTTTTGGAAAATTGTGCCTCTGGTGTTGGCTCGGGAGTTTTGCACAATCCTCTCAAGAATCAAAGTTAAGAAGTCACATGACAGCGCATCGCCTTGCCTAAATCCTTTTATGGTATCGAATGTGTAGGTGAGGTCGTTTCCGACCCTGATGGTGCTGCGAGAATTCTCCATCGTCATCCTACACAAACGGACGAGTTTAGGCGGTATACCAAAACTAGACATGGCTCTGTATAGTTCGTCTCTATAAATGCTGTCGTATGGGGCTTTGAAATCGATGAATAGGTGGTTGGCATCGATTAGGACTTCTTGGGTTTTTTCCAGGATCTGCCGAAGTGTCATTTCCGGCGGCCTTATTAGGCTTGAGTTTAGGTATTGCTATCCTCACTTCACTTATGTCGGGTGGTTGGCAGTTCTCGCTGCCGTTGCCAATATTAAATGGTTCGTTCTGCGTGACAGCGGAATATTGTCCGTCATCGCCGTTTAACAGTCTGCAGGAGAGGTTCTTCCATATCCTCAGCATCAACTTTGTCTCAGCTACGATATTTCCTTGTTCATCTCGACAGGAATCTGTTCGAGCCTTGTATCCTTGGCTTTGACGTTTTACACTTTGGTAACACTTGCGAACATCGTTCCTGGATTGGCACCTCTCTATATCCTCGATCGCGCGCATTTCTTCCCCTTATTTTTCTTTCTGAAAAGCCGATGTTCTTCCCTTCTTCTTTGCCTATAGAGCTCAATGGTAGCTCCCGTCTTCATCTGTAACTTTGCCTTGTAGGCCTCGTTCTTGGCTGCGAACATCTGTCGGCATTCCTCATCAAACCAGGGGTTTCTTGCTGGTGGCCGCGAGAAATCTAGCACATCAGTTGCGGCTTAGATGCTGTTTTTTTGGTGTGAATCGAGAGGTGAAGGGATACGCGTTGCGCGAAGGTCTCTGGCGATTGCAGTCTTTCGAAATTAAATTTCTGGTTTGTTAAGGCGTGGTGGATATCCGCATCCTTAACTTGGCTACAACAAGGTAGTAGTCCGAGTCGATGTTAGCCCCTCGGAATGTTCGGACATCCAAAATACTGGATGCGTGCCTCTTGTCTATCGCAATGTGATCAATTTGGTTGACTGTTCGTTGATCTGGAGACCGCCATGTGCCCTTGTGGATATCGAGGTGAGGAAACCGTGTGCTGGCTATAGTGGCATTTCGTTCCGTAGCCAGACGTGTTGTCGTGTAGGCTATATTTTCCGACAGTACTGCTAAAGATGTCTTCTCTTCCTACCTTTGCGTAAATATCTCCCAGCACGATTTCAATATCGTACTTTGGTAGTCGCTCATAGGTTTTGTCGAGGAGATCGTAGAAGCAATCCTTAGTTATAACATCTTTTTCCTCCGTCGGAGCATGAGCGTATATTAGGCTTATGTTGACGAATTTGGCCTTGATGCGGATTGTTACAACGCGTTCGCTAATGTCTTGGAAACATAAGGCTTCTTGCCTAAGTCTGGCCACTATAACAAATCCGCATCCGAATAGTCGTTGTTTCTGCTCACTATAACACGGTCCATAGTAGATGTCACAGTTTTTCATCCTCTTTTTGCCCGGCCCATCCCTTCGTATTTCCTGGATGGTAATAATGTCTGCTTTTTAGCAGTTTAGGGCTTCCGCTAGTTGGTCGCCTGCACCTCTCCTGTTTAATGTTCTCACATTCCAGGTGCAGATAAGAGCGTTGTTGTCCTTTTTTCGTTTAGCATGGTCGTCAACAATAATATCATTCCTTTCCGAGGCTATTGGTTGCTTCGTAACATAGGCTTTTTTATATGGATGGGTAGTTAACCCAAAGCACAACCCCCAACCTGGAGTGCCAGGCCCTTGTTTTGACCCTAGGACAGTGGGCCGGAAAATACCGATGTCAGTAGCCCATTTTGGGATATGAGCGCTGCCGTTGACCCATTTAGGGCTCCTCAACCACCAACTCTTTTCCAATACCCTGGTTCAGTATTAGAAATCCCTATAGACCTGGTGTGTACTTTTCTGGCATAAAACCACACTGATAAGGGCCGATCAGGTTGTTGGTAAACGGTTTCAGGCGTAAACATATTACGGGTGATAGGATCTTGTAGGCGATGTTGAGGAGGAGACTTATGCTTATGTAGTTGGCGCAGTTCAGAGAGTATCTTTTCTTGTGGATCGGGCAAACGTTGCTGGGGTTCCATTCTTCAGGCATACTTCCATTCGACCAAATTTGACTTATGAGCGAGTGTCACCTCCGCCAGGTTTATTAAGCTATTTTAGGCCGTCATTTCCTTCAACGTTAGTGGTTGGTGGACCTTCAAATTGATCCATTTTTGTTATCGAAAATTTGTTTTTAGCGACAAAAATCATTTTTGGTTACAAGGCTTCGTTAATTAGCAAAGTTGTCGTATTTGGGCCGATGAACAGCCGGAGGCAATCCAACAGCTACCAATGCAACCCCAAAACCCCAACTATTTGGTGCGGTTTATGGACAGGCGGCATAATCGAAACGTATTTCTTTAAGAATGCGGAAGGAGCGCATGTTACTGAGATTGTTGCACAGTAATGATGAATTGCCGAAAACTTAAAATTTTGGTGTAGCTGACTTGTGGTTTCAACAGGGTGGCGCTATGTCATACAGCTAACAAATCGATCGCTTTATTGAGGGAAACGTTCGACGAAAATATCATCTCAGGAAATGGTCCATTTCTCAAGAATAGAAATGGGCCACCAAAATCTTTTGATTTGACAATATTGGATACCCTTCTATGGGGATATGTAAAATCTCTTGTATACGTCGATTAACCTGAAACGATTGAAGCTTTGGAACCCAACACAGGTTTTTCATGGAATACCGGCAAATATGCTTGAGAAAGTGGTCGAAAATTGGATCCACAGAATGATGGGCTATTTAAGAGTTAGTCGTGGGCAACATATAAAATGTCATGACATCGCAAATATAAATTTCCTCCAACACATTGATTTGTTTGTGTTTTAACTAAAAAAATCTGGAAGCTCTTATTGGATCGCTGCAGCGAGGTTAATATGCAACAATTCACATGTCGTGTTCTTCGGGTCTTATTCATTTTGGATAACAGTTTGTCTTTAACAAATAAAATACACTCACATGCAATAATTATAATGGACATGCTGGGATGCTGGGCTATAAGGTTTATGGGCCCTACAAGTATAGACATCCAACGTGGAACAATATTATTCATCAACTAAATAGTTACCTTGGTCTACCACGTGGATTTGTAGCAGATAGTTCATTGACCGCTTCCGATTATGTTGAATGATATTATGATGTACAACTGGCATAAACGGCCTATACAGGGCCTCTAACCTAGCTTCTCCATTCAATTGTGCGTGCGAAGTTATATATTTTCCTCAAAGAATATTCTCGATGTCAGTGAATGGAATCGTTTTTAATGGTCCATAAACCAAACTCATGCATAAACCAAAGCGCCCGCATGTTTCCAAGTAACGTTCGAACAAAAAATGCATAAAATCATCTGAAAGTCCAAAATAAGTCTTCGGCATCATTAACATTTCCCTCCGAAATAGATTAAGTCGACCAGAGCCCGTCTAAATTTACACCAATCACATCTGCTTAGCTTTCATCATTTGTCGTATAATTTTCCCGCATTCACAAATTTAGATCAACTCGTCCCGAGTGCATTCTCTGCATGTTTCGTGCCTCTCCGATGTGACAGCCTAGTTTTTCCCCAGCAACAACAATTTTTCATAACTCGCACAAACACACTTACTCTACCCTGGGTATGAGTATTGAGCACACTTCTGTTTTCCTCCCGATTTCCATTTCTCTTGACCCCATTCGATTTCAACGTGATGTGAGCACTGCTGTTGGATGTTCTGCTGCACTCGGAATATCTCTCATTTCAATTACACTGGTGATGGTTCTGGTGCGCTGGTTCTTTTCATTCGGCCGTGTTCCCATTTAGTACACATTGCCCATATCGTCTCCACTCCAACACTCCACCGTGCGTCGCCACCATCTCCCTCCACCATGTGGAGTAAAGCAACAGAAATTATCTCCTTCCACTCGTGTGCTGGGACGACGCATAAATTTATAAATACAACTCGAAAAACGAATTTGGAAAGTTCATCGACCGACCACGACGATGGTGTCTCTCTATCTTGTTTGTTCTCCATTCGATTCTTTTCGTGCTCAGCCACTTAGTTGCCCTAATGTTTGTTATCTCAGACGATTGTTGTGCGGCGATATCTCTTGGATTCCATTTGAAATTTGTTAGATTAGCGCCTTTGTAGTTGCCGAAGTCTAGAGATTTTTTTTGGTTTTATCTCGGCCAAAACGTAGGTTTGCTTTGGAATTTTTGTAAAAATCCTTGCGTCGGATTCGCCAGAACTGCGCGCAAGTCACTCATTATGCAATAATTGTCGTCAGTGGTGTCGGTGTTGTGTGTGTCGGCCTTGCTGATACTGCAAAGTGGGCGAATTTCGCCGGAAACTTTCGTTGTCACACGCATTTGAACACCGTGTGTGAGATTTTTTTTTTTTTGCAATAAATTTGCCTTGAACAGCCTTGAACTTGTGAGTGTCGAATTAAAGAGTTTATTTTTGTTTACGTTTGCGCTTTTTGTGGGCTTGTTTGATGCCGAATGATACAGCATTCGTTAATTTATTTAATTTTATACGAACATTTGGTTGCGTGGAATTTGTATGCTAAATAGGTTGCTTATTGCTTCGTAAAAGGGTCTTGAAAATTGGGCTTAGGCGAGGGCTTATGGGGGTCTTCGTTTTGTAATCTGGGACAGTATTCAAGTAGTGTGCCTGCTATGCGGTATTGAATGTTACTTTATATTTTAGAGCGGCTACACTAGTTGGCTAGGCAATTAATCTGTTGTAGGTTTGGTCAGGGCTCCGAAGTAATCTTTAATTCAGGTAAGGTAGGCGTTATACCTGTGCGGTTGCTATGCTCAGCTTGCCGTCAGTATATTGGACTGATTTTCCTTAGTCGTTTGGGCTTTGTACAACTCAATGTATTCTTCATCGTGATTCGCTTTGTAGGAGCATTCGTGGAGGCAAACCTGAACCGCTCGAAAAGCGTCCCTAACGATGCTTGCATATGTTTATTGACTCTACTCTTCAATTTACATGTTTGCATGTTCTCAAGGGTGGTCTATTATGATAGAGGTATGCCACCACGGCTTCGGTCGCATATCTCTATCCGATGGTCCATATTTTCAATGACTCTGAGACATAATTGAGGTTCAATTTCGTTAATATGCCGAATTTTCACATCCTTTAGCCCTTGACGTACACTTTTTCTTTTAAATATCCCGAAAGAAAGAAGTCTACGGCGTCAAATCACATGATCGTGGTGGCCAATTAACATCGCCACGACGTGAGATAACATGGCCATTGAATTTCTCGCGCAAAAGAGCCATTTTTTCGTTGTCTGTGTGGCAACTGGCACCATCCTGTTGGAAGCACATATCCTCCTGGTCCATATCCTCAATTTCTGGCCATAAGAAGTCCGTTATCATCTCGCGATAGCGAACACCATTCACGGCAACTGCTTGGCCGACGCCATTTTCGAAGAAGTACCGCCCGATGACGCCGCCAGCCCATAAACCGCACGAAACAGTCACTCGTGGATTCTCATTTGCCCAAATGCGATAATCCTGCATGTTAACGAATCCACTAAGGTGAAAGTGCGCCTTGTCGCTGAGTATGATTTTCTTTGTAAAGTCACCATTCACTTCTGTCTGTTCAACCAATCATTCGGCGTATTGACGACGCTTGAAATGGTCAGTAGGCTTCAGCTTTTGAGTCAATTGAACCTTTCAAATCCAAATCTTTATTCAAAATTCGCATCAGTGATGTTCGTGAGATTTTTAATTGTTGGACACAACGACGAGTCGAGGTTGACGGCTTTTGTGCCACACTATCGTGAACAACATAAATGTTTTCCGTAGAACGAACTGGACGAGCATGCCCAGGTGTTTTCACATTTCCTACAGACCCGGTTTGCTGAATTTTGCGCACAATTATCCTGATTGTAGACACATTTGGTGGAAATGCTTACCAAAAAAATCACGACGTGCACGAAATGCATTTTGATTTGAACGCCCATTTTCGTAAAAGGCTTCAACAATCTTAACGCGCTGCTCAATTGTGTACCTCTCAATGGTTAAATTTGTCAAACACTGAAACAAAGAAATGTCGAATTAAGTTGGACAAAAAACTTGTCGTTAAGGTGTGACTCACAATTAACATTGCATTATGGTTGGACCACCCTTTATAACAAAAATTGTTTTAGTATGTCGTTGTTAGATGGACATGATGATTTCTTTAAGCTAACCTTCACATCTGCCTGACAAATGGAAGAGGCCTATTGGTTAATGGATTGAACTACTAACCGCGGGGTGTTTGTTGAAATGCCGAAAGATCAACCCCAATGTTTTCACCGACCCACCTCATGCGAAAGTCTGACATACATCCAAGAGTACAAAGGTCAAACAGGAGGTACCGTTATTACCATCGCACACACAAATTAATGGAGGAGTTAGGTTCGAGCCCAGTATAATTTAACGCATCATACAGGGCCTCGAACCAGATTATTAATTTCAAAAAACAAAAGATCTCCAGGTCCTCGCTGAGCCAAGGGCTGAAGATTTGAAAAGAAGACGATTCTTACCCTTCTTCAAATCTACAGTCCTTGGCTCAGCGAAATCTTCGAAGAGATTTGTTTCTAATTCAAATGAAAAATCTGGCTTTTACAGACAATATAGGTCCTCGAACCTAGCTAATGCAGAAAAGAACAATTTGGATCTAAAAAACGAAACTCTTAACTTGAAAACAGTCTTCAAGAGCTGGTCTTATTTGTGCTTACTTAAGTGGCGCTACAGTCCGGAATGAACATGAGCCTCAACCAACATTTCTCTTCAATTGGCCCGGTCCATATCTAACTGCCTCCAGTTGCATACGTCGAGTTGGTTAAGGTCGGTTTCTGCTTGTGCGAGCTGCCCAAAGCGAGGTCTTTCTTTACTGCCCCGTCGTCTGGCTGGGAATTGAAGACTCTGGGTGCCGGAGTATTGGTGTCCATTCGCTCTACATGTCCTAACCATCTTAATCGTCCAATGCGAATTTTTTTTTGTTGACTAGGGGTCGTATAGTTTTTGGTTTAATCTTTGTCTCCATAGCCCGTCAAGGCAAACGGGAACGACGATTTTTTCGCTCAAAATCATCATCCGCTTTGATGCGGTCCAGGCTTCAGCGCCGTAAAGCAGGGCTGGGATGATCAGGGTCTTGTATAGGATCTCGAGTGAGGGCTTTACTACTGAATTGCTTTCTTATCCCGAAGAAACAGGTTGGTAAGAGTAATTCTTCGTTTAATTTCTGACGAAATGTTGTTGTCAGAGTTAATAGCGCAGCCGAGGTAGCCAAAGTCCCGTACTACCTCAAAGTTATATGTTGTATGTCCTTTCGTGTAACCTTACCCTCATTTACTGCTAAACCCATTTTTACCGCTTCATTCTTTATACTAGCAAACGTGGCCATGACATTACTTTGAGTGCTACCAATGATATCAATATCGTCGGCGAATGCTAGTAGTTCTTGGGTTTTTTCCAGGATCTGCCGAAGTGTGATGATTTGATCAGTTGTGTACTTTCCTGGCCTAAAACCACAGATTTGGCTTATGAGTTGGTGAATGTAACTAACCAACTAACTTACCATTTTCGGCAGCCTTGTTGAGCTTTAGCTAAGCTATTGCTATCCTCACTTTACTTAGGTCGAGTGGTTGGCAGTTTTCGCCGTTTTTGCCAATATTAATTGGTTCGTCCTGCCTGACAGTGGAATGTTGTTCGTCATCGCCGTTTAACAGTCTGCAGAAGCGGTTCTTCCATATTATCAGCATCGGCTGTGTCTCAACTACGATATTTGTTTGTTCATCTCGACAGGATTCTGTTCGAGCCTTGTATCCTTGGCTTTGACGTTTTACACTTTGGTAAAACTTGCGAACGTCGATCCTGGATTGGCACTTTTCTATATTCTCGATCGCGCGCTCTTCTTGCTCTTTTTTCTTCATTCTGAAAAGCCAGTGTTCTTCCCTTCTTTGCCTATAGATCTCAATGGTAGCTCTCGTCTTCATCTGTAGCTTTGCCTTGTAGGCCTCGTTCTTTGCTGCGAACATCTGTCGGCATACCTCATCAAACCAGGGGTTTCTTGCTGCTGAAACCTATCACATCAGTTGCGGCTGTTCTAATGGCTTGTTGGCATCGTTGCCATTGTTCTTCGACATTAGATGCTGGTGGTATGTTGTGAGTCGAGAGATTAAGGGACACGCGTTGCGCGAAGGTCTTGGCGGTCTCTGGCGATTGCAGTCTTTCGACATTAAATTTTTTCACAGTATTTCTGTTTTTTTGTGGCGTGGTGGATATCCGCATCCTTACCTTGGCTACAACAAGGTAGTGGTCCGAGTCGATGTTGGCCCCTCGGAATGTTCGGATATCCAAAATACTGGATGCGTGCCTCTTTTCTATCGCAATATAATCAATTTGATTGACCATTCGTTGATCTGGAGACTGACATGTACCCTTATGGATATCGTGGTGTGGAAACTGTGTGCTGGCTATAGTGGCACTTCCTTCCGCAGCAAAGTCAATTAGTCTAAGTCCGTTGCCAGAAGTGTTGTCGTGTAGGCTGTGTTTTTCGACAATACTGCTGAAGATGTCTGTCTTCTCTTGGTACCCTTGCGTTAAAATCAGCACGATTTTAACATCGTAGTTCGGTAGTCGCTCATAGCTTCAGTCAAGGAGCTCGTAGAAGCAATCTTTAGCTATGTCATATTTTTCCTACGTCGGGGCATGAGCGAATACAATGCTTTTGTTGGCGAATCCGGTCTTGATACGGATTGTTACAATGCGTTTGCTTAGGACTTGGAAACATAAGACTTTTTGGCTAAGTCTGGCACTTAACAAATCCACATCCAAATAGTCGCGCACTATAACAGGGTCAATAGTAGATGTCACAGTTTTTCGTTCTCTTCCATCCCATAGAATTTCCTGGATGGCAGAAATGTCTGCTTGGGAGTAGTAGAGGGCTTCCGCTATTTGTTCGCCTACACCTCTCCTGTTTAAAGTTCTCTCTCTCTGCGTGGTCAAAAATAACATCAGTCCTTTCCGAGGCTTTTGGCAGCTTCGTAGCAATGTTTTTTTTCCGTGATTGGTACTGAAACCACGACACAACCCCCACAACCTGCTTTAAATTTCGTTGTTGAATGTTTGCCACTACAGCCTATCAACGTAAACGGGAGCAACAAGTGTAACGACCAATGATTTGTTCATTTGATTTTGATAAGGTCCAAGATTCACTGATGAGCAGGGCTGATTAAGGTCTTTTTAGTAGAGCAGCAGAAGTAGAATAAAGCCTTTATTAGTCCAAAGAAAATTTGTTATGGACTGCGATAGAATATTTATCATAGATGTCAGATATTTGAACAACTCTTAGCTTTGAAGCGCTTTTTACATTCAAATGAAGTTCCAGAGAAGGCAGAGTGGAGCATATAACATGAAGCCATTGCACTCCCATCCAGTCTAGTGTTTGCTTATAAAAATGTTGTTGAACCCTACAGGCAAACCAGTAGAGAGCATTACAGTTCCATCACAACTCCAATGCCCTTCTTTCTTCACTTTAAGAGAGATCTTTAAATTTCTTCCGCATAACTACCCTCTGGCTCTATCTATTTTAACACCATCAGGCTGACTTCCTGTCATTGCTTCCTCTCCTCATATCGCGTATTGATTTATTCCGCTGAGTCGCTTCCGAGTACAAAAAACAATGAAATGCTGCATCCTGCTGTTCCTCTAAATCATTCTGTCCTACGCCCATCCTTAGAGAAACCACCCCATACCCAACGACTTTACCACTTTAAGGGTTGAACATTTAATTCCATCACAATATCGATTTTTACTTATCCTCGCCCCTTCCATTTCGTTACAGTTTGAAGCAACTTTGCGCCATAGCACCACCACGTAGCACGTGACAACATCCATCTCGAAGCGGATCACAGCAAAAAAAAAAAAAGAACAACCATCACGTACATCTAAAAAGAAGCATCTTCAGCTTCTTTTTTCGTTTGGATTTTCATTTTTATTTCTCCACCAACCAAACCTAGCGAAAGACGCACATCTTTATTCACCAACACATTTATGGGATCGTATGTTATGAAGCCCGCTAGATAAACATCTGAGAATAGGCCAGAATGAAGGAGATGGTCGGTGGATGTTGTGTTTGTTCAGACGAGCGGGGTTGGCCAGAGAACCCTCTTGTATACTGTGATGGCCAAAATTGTACAGTTGCCGTGCATCAAGCATGCTATGGCATTGTGACGGTACCAACGGGACCGTGGTATTGTCGAAAATGTGAGAGTCAAGAGCGTCCGGCGCGGGTACGTTGTGAGCTGTGTCCATCACGAGATGGAGCACTCAAACGTACCGACAATCAAGGCTGGGCGCATGTAGTATGTGCATTGTACATACCCGAGGTGAGATTCGGCAATGTGACAACGATGGAACCGATTATATTGCAATTGATACCACAAGAGCGATATGCAAAGAGTGAGTTGTGACAGCATTTCCGTGGCTAGACTTTTAATGAATTTGTGTGTGGGGTTTTTTTTTTGTTTGCAGCTTGCTACATTTGTCAGGAGATTGGGAAGCCGAATCGGGCTAATGTCGGTGCATGTATGCAGTGCAATAAGTTTAACTGCAAGCAGCAGTTTCACGTTACTTGTGCCCAGAGTTTGGGTCTGCTGTGTGAGGAGGCTGGGAATTACTTGGACAACGTCAAATACTGTGGATATTGTCAGCATCATTATAGTAAATTGGTAAGATGGGCTGACAATTGCAACAACAAAGCACTTCTGGTAATAAAAAATACAAAAGATCTCCCCGATATAAGATATCCATGTACACATACCACCCTGTAAAAGTTGGGGGGAGAAAACTGGTTGAATGACTTGTAACAGAGCAGAGTTGTCGCTTAAGTCGAAGTCAATGGGTTTGTAAAGGGATCAAGGTATCCCACTATGAGTGAGACTTCTTCATTGGCTTTCAATGAGTTCAAGACAAAATCATTTTTCGCAGAGAGGACTGATTGTTGTCCATCAGTTTTGAAGAGCTCATTAGTATTATGCGCTCATAAAATAAGTATATACGAGTCAACTTTTCCAATATCAATGCTTGGTCGGCTATATAGGCAAAGCGACTGCAAATAAAGGCCGAATTCCGGCGATCAAAAATCTAAACGCTAACGACGTTCTCAAGAATATGGGTTTCTTAGGGAGCCAATATGGAATCAAGCACTTCAGGACATGTTAAGCTGAAAGGTGGAAGCGATTACTACAGAAGACTCGCCTCTTGGTAATCTCGCCGGAAAACTAGGTGTCGCCACACCATCCACTTTTTAGTTGCAAGGAGGAGGTTGAACTCTGGCACTCACACTTCGTAAATACTTTGCAAAGAAGTATACACTTGATAGAGCTTTCCGACAAGATAAGTAGATCATTGGTGGGAATAATATATTTCAAGGATTTGGATTAAATTCGTGACCATCCTAGCCGATATATGCTTTCCCTTCCTCGTTGCGAATACACGAAGCAAGTCCATTGTATCGACTACTTCCTAAACAAAGCCGAAGGTTCACCCAACGTTGTCCCGTTTGTTCTTAGCTTTGAACAAACGCAGGACCCATACCTCAGATATCTTTATTTCATGTGTACAGGTGTGTTGACTGCTGGGAATTTTTCGAAAATTGATTGTCTTATAATGCTGCTGGTATATTCCCACATATCAAGCAGGTAAAACTTCTTCTAGAGTGTATGTTCCTAACCTAGGCCAACAGCCATACATTTGTGCGTATTTCTTCCCTGAATACCAGGAACTTGCAGCATAAATTTATATCCACTGCCTTAACAAATCACGATATATCGAACGCCATTCCCCCTCCAACTGTCCATGTCACACATTATCGCAAGGCAAACAGCCTTTTCACATCATCATTTCCATTCCAATTTTATAGAAGCATTTCCTCATGGAACTACTCGTTCATCAAAATTATTACTACAGTGCTTGTCTCAACATCCTTTCCTTCTCAATCTGTCCTCTCGACTCTAACATATTTTCTTCCTATTACCATCTCGATCTTTGCAGAAGAAAGGTGGCAATGTCAAGACGATACCACCCTACAAGCCAATCACCCATGATTCCTCGGGATCGGATTCTGGTTCATCACCAGAGAAAGAAATCGATTCAACGGTTAGTGCAACAGCTTCGTCAACATCGGCGACAAGTATTAAAATTACAACCAATGCAAGTGGCAATAGCAGTGCCTCGACAAGCGGCCCAATGCCTGTTTCCTCAACAAAGCAAAGAAAATCCTCCACCGCCTCGAAGCAGTCGAACTCATCAACTTCGTCGTCATCCGGTATTTCAAGTGGAATAAGTGCAAGCAATACCAATGTCACTGGTCCGCCTGGTAACGGTGGTGGATCTAGTGCTCTTGGTATACCTCCCAACAATTCATCCGCAATCGGAGGTGGAGGTGCTGGTGCTGGCACCAATTCAAACTCGAATAGCTCCAAAGGCAACTCTAACAGTGCGGGCAGTTTGAAAGATAAGGAGAAACACAGCAAAAGTCTGAATAAGATAAGTTCCAGCAAGGATAAGGACAAAGATAAGGATTTGTCATCGTCTTCGTCGTCGTCATCATCGTCCCGAGAGAGGGGTAGCAAATCGAAGAATAAGGACTTTGGAGATCACAATCTTGGGGCTGTTAGTGGCAACGGAGGATCAGGACCGGGTTCTGGTGTTGGTCAAAATCCTACACCAGCTGGGGTACAATCAGGTGTTGGAAGTAAGTTTGGACTCGGTTTAAGGTCGTTATCATTATAATGGATACTTTAATTTTAGTGGATCCTGCTTCAGGCTCGTCAGACGTTATTTTCCCTGGCAATGAGGCTTCTAATCCCCAACTGACTACAACGTCAAACAAGAACACAGGCGGTTCGTTGGCAAAGAAGAGAAAAGCCGACTCGAAGGCGAGTGTATTTGCCGATGCAATGGATATTAATCAGTAAGTTAATTCAGTCCTTGTCTCGACGTATACAATTATGAGTCAATTGTACTTTTCAGCTCGTTTAGGGATATAATTAAGGATGTATCTGTGACGCTAACGCCGTTACCATTGGATAAGACGTCCGATATGGGTGAACTGGAGAAGAGTTCAAAGAAGGTGAGTGAAATGGGGAGGGGATACTAACCACTATACTATCGAAGGAATTTAACCAAACTTATATATGGGGATAAGGATCATTATACTATCTAGAGAAATGTATTATTGGAGAATCAGGGTTCAATTGATATGGATTTGGGTACTCTGGATATTTTGGTAATATGATTCTAGGAACTCTGTCCAATATTTTAAAAGGTCTTAGGAATCCGAGGATATACAAACATTGATAAAAGTTACCAGCATGTATGTTGGTATTTGGAGATACTAGGAACAGTGTGGACTTCTTGCTGCGTAGACACGTCTGTTATGGAGTATTGGTCTTTGTAAAATTTCGATATCCACGAAATTCATTAGGAAGGACATTTTTACCTTTCATTTGGTCTGTCAACAAACCCCACCTTGTTCTAATTCTTAAAACAATCCATTCAATCATCTCCAGAAATCATCCATCAGTCATCAATCAGAGTGGTCAATAGTCGTGCATCTGCGGCTGAGAAATTGCCATAGCATGAGTGTATGGTTCTTATCATTCCACTAATGTAAAGCTAGTTGTATGTGAAATTTTGGACCATAAGGCTTAAAAACCAACGAAGAGCTATCGCAAAACCCCAGGTTGAAGATTTTGACAGCAGGCAGTTAAGGTACGGAGAAGAGTCGGTAAGGTAGAAATTTTCGCGAGTAGATATGAAAGCAACATACCCCGAAGGAAATGCTAATAATGAAGGTCAGGGAGGCCGCTTGTTTGGGTACGGAGAAGAGTCTATGAGGTAAACATTTTCGTTAGTAATTATAGAAAGCGGAAAATGAAAAAAGGGTATGGAAATTCGTTCGACAAAAAAAATGGCGTGTAAAAGGGAATAGTTTGACAGAAGGACGTGCAATAATGATCGATAGTCCTTGATAGCCAGGGAGACGAGATGTAATATCGGATTTTCAAGAATATTCAAGAATATTGGCAGCCTTTTAGATAGATATATTTCAACTCGAAATCAGCCCATGAATGTCCTACTGTCTCTTAACGAGATGGCGGAGCATTTTACCATTTACCTCTTTTGGTGCCAGGCCACAGAGACATACCAGGGAATTGCAAGGCAGCTGAGCTTGCCAGATAGGCAATACCCTTGACATTCTACCATCAATAGATATGCAGTATGCCCCTTGCTACATGTAAATTACTGATCAAACAAGATGCGATCAAGAAAGCAAATCGCAGATGGATAAACGACACAAAGCGCAACATATACAAGCAACTCGGGCCTAGCTTCAACTAGAAGCGCTCCATCTGCTTAACAATGCGAAACAGATCAAACTTCAGCACCATAATCGTTGTTCTCACAGGACACTGTCATATAGGCCTACACGCAAAAAGACTAGGCCTTTTCAGCAATGACTTCTGTATGAGCTGCTTGGTTGAGGAACAGGAGGAAAGTGTTACTCACCTTATTTGCTCTTGTCCAGCTCACTCAGGAAAAAGGAAACTTCATCTGGGAGACCACTTTTACGATCATCTAGATGAGCTGGATAGTATCAGTATCAGAAACCTCCTACGCTACATAGTTAGCTCTGAATGGTTCAATTAGGCAAACGAATATAAGGGAAGTGGAATGATCCACACGCATCGCGTGCAGCCACTTCAATCTTACCTAACCTAGATGGATATATTAAAGTAAAATAATCCTTGACTTAAATTTGAAATTTACATGTCGATTGCTTCTTTTTTAGGGTTGTGTTGGGTACGATTTGCCGATTTTGAAAATGTCGATTTAAAAAGATCGACCGTCATAATGTGGATTTTCAAAAAGTATAGAAATGGAGGTTTTATTTCTTTAGTAAGAGTTTTCTTTCAGCATCAATTGGCCAAATTATAACCAGAAATGCCCGCGCTGCTTGCTATTGCTGAACAGATCAAACATCAGTGCCATCGTTGGTGTCTTTTCAATACACTGCCCTCTAGGCTTACATGCAACAAGACTAGGCCTCTTTAGCAATATTTCCTGCAGAAGCTGCTTGAAAGCAGCAGGAGGATGAGTGTATTCATCACTTTCTTTGCTTTGGCCCAGCTCTCTCCATCAAAAGAAAACCTTCTAGGAGACACTTCGTTGACAATCAAGATGAGCTGGCTAATACCAAAGAGTATGGAACTACATAGAGTGCGCATCTCATACAACGAATTTACTATGGGGGGATCTGATATTGATATCCCAGTGTTCACAATGGTTAGTTAGTTAGTTTGATTGGCTGTTCGTACAAGACGAAACACAATTAGCGCTGAGGTGCGCCGTTTTGATGCCAAAAACTCGTGCGGTTAAATGTTATGTCTTGTTGTTAGTTGGCGTGTACTAAATCCAACCAGTGGCATTAAGGAAGGCGATCAGTTCTTTGATGTGTTTATCAGAGAGGTCGCGGATATTGTCAAAGAAAGGTTTGCCTAGGGTTCGTTGTCTTGCTCTTGACAGAGCCGGGCATTTGCACAGAAAGTGAGTTAGAGTTTCCTTCTCCCCCACCTCCTTGCAACTGCGACAGTTGGTGTTGTTGGGTATACCCATTCTAACAGCATGGTCACCGATGGGCCAGTGTCCAGTGGTAATTGCTATCACCCTGGAGACTTCCTTACGGGATCTGCTTAAGAGGTCCCGTGTTTTAGTCTTGTTGTAGCGAGGCCAAATATCTCTTGAAATGGCGCACCCACTGAGGTTACGCCACCTATGTTCAGCTGTTTTAAGAGAGTGTGTGTTGATATTATTCATGATAGTTTTTAAAGGAGTGAGAATGCCGATTGCACGTGAGCTGGGAAGGGACGAGCCCAACCTGGCAAGTGCATCAGCCTGTTCATTTCCATCTATGTCACTGTGGCCTGGAACCCATATGAGAGTGATACTGTATCGACTCCCAATGGAGGCCAGTTCGTTTTGGCATTGAAGTACTAGTTTTGATGACGTCGATACCGAAATAATCGCCTTAATAGCGGCTTGACTGTCGACAAAAATAGCGATATTTTGCTTGGGAGTACTATCGTGTTTAATCGCGTGACATGCCTCCCTAATAGCCAACAATTCCGCTTGGAATACGCTGGAGGAATCAGGGAGGCGAAACGATTTTTTTATTTTTAGTGTGTCCGAGTTCACAATGGTACCACAGCGTCAAACACGAGCATACACGCATACCAACGACGAAAATTCGCCTTCGCACTAACCGCCCGCGTCTGCAACGGCTACACAATTTTAAGCTGTGATGCGTACTCTATGTAGTTCTATACTCTTTACTAATATTAATGTCAGAAAACTCCTTGAACACTAATATCACTTGATAACTTTCATTACTATTCACACTGTGGTACCTGAATTCACAAAACATCGAAGGAATGTGGGGAGCTGAAAAAAAGGCTTAGACATTTCAGAATGGTAAAAATCGACTCTGAACTAAAGGGTGATCCATTTCGAGGTTCCCTACTTTTTTAAAGAAAAAAATGTTGACCGTTGCTGACGTTGTTGACGTCCATCCGTTGAGTCCAATTTTCGATCACTCGTTCGAGCATTTCGACTGGTAACTGGCGAATGACACGCGTGATGTTTTCCTCCAAGGCATGAATCGAAGCGGGTTTATCGGCATAAGCTTTTGACTTTACATATCCCCACAGGAAAAAGTCTAACGGTGTGATATCACACGATCTTGGTGGCCAATCGACCGGCCCAAAACGTGAAATTATGTGCTCACCGAAATGTTCTCTCAATAAGTCCATTGATTGATGCGATGTGTGGGAAGTGGCGCCGTCTTGCTGAAACCAAATGTCGCCGAGATCACGAGCTTCAATTTCAGGCATCAAATAGTCGGTTATCATGACACGATAACGGTCGCCATTGACGGTTACGTTCGCACCGGCATAATTTTTAAAGAAATATGGACCGATGATTCCACCGGCCCACAAACCACACCAAACCGTTTTTTTTTCTGGATGAAGTGGCAGTTCTTCAATCTCTTCAGGTTGCTCTTCGTCCCAAATGCGGCAATTTTGTTTGTTTACATACGCATTGAGCCAGAAATGGGCCTCATCGCTAAACAAAATTTGCCTCGAAAACGTCGGATCTTCTTGGAACTTTTCAAGAGCCCATAGAGCGAAGCGATGTCGCTTGGGAAGGTCGAGCGGCTTCAGTTGTTGCACAAGCTGTATTTTGTACGCTTTCAATTTAAGATCTTGACGTAAAATGCGTAAAGTCGTTCCATACGTCAGTCCGAGTTACTTTTATTTTTCATTTTAAACTAGACAATGGAATCCACCAGCGCACCAGCAGGGGATGCACTCGAAATGAAAACAAAAACTTGCAAAATATTATCGATAGGGTTATGATCCAACATTTCTGAAAGTTTTGATGATACGAATGCATGTTTGATGACTCGATATATCAGGTAGTAGTGGAACGTTGTTACCCTAGAGCCCAGAGCCACCATCAAATAAAACAGTTAAATTATTAGAACTTGGTTTAAAGTGCCTAAGCTATATATAACTCATATTAGTCAAATTGTCCAATCAACGTGGTATACTTGAACAACAATACCCATAGGGATCTAACCATGAATACTCATAGGAATGCGATTAATCGGACATATCAACAATACAAATTTTGGATGTTAGCAAATTTTTTCACCGATTACAAACAACGAAACCTTTTATTGAGATACGGTCGATCCAGATAATATGGAAGAACCACTTCCACAGATTGTTAAACGGCGATGACGAACAATCTCCTGCTGTCAGGCAGAACGAAAGAACAATATTGGCGACGACAGCGAAAACTACCAACCACCCGACCTAAGTGAAGTGAGGGTAGCAATATCTAAACATAAGCTTAACATTATAAAGCAGGTAAAAATGATTTGGTAACATTCACTAACTCATAAGCAAAATTGGTTGGGTGAAAGTGTGACTGAAGAATGTTACCTAAGCATCCTTTGCAAACACAAGAATTCACAATCCATTCCTACCATTTATCGATTTCAAAGCTGGATACAACAGCATTTATACAGCATATGTGTAGGATGGCTGATGGACTTAGGCAAAACGACGGGCTGTCACTTCTTTGATCTTATGGGAGGATTATGAAAAACTCCCTAGGCAGAATCTTCCATAAGTCGGTGTAACTACTAGCATACGCCAACGATATTGACATCATGGGACCCAGGACGCGGCAAAAATGGGTTTATCTGTAACTGAGTGTAAGACCAAGTATAGCTGTCATCGACGAATGGGACAGAACGTCACTATAGTCAGATATAACTTTGAGGTAGTACCTCGGCTCTTATTAACTCTAACATCGCGTCAGAAGTTGAACGAAGAATTTCTCTTGCCAACCGCTGTTTCTTCGGGCTTAAATGGCAATTTAGTAGTAATGGCCCAACTCGAACTACTAAGGAGATCCTATCTAGAACACTGATCATCCCAGTCCTGCTCTAAAGCGGATTGGGAAATCCTTGGTCGTTTTGGGAGAAAAATTCTTCAAAAAATCTTCGGTCCCGTTTGCGTTGAAGGGCTATGGAGACGAAGATTCCAACAAAGACTATACGAACTGTACAGCGTCAAAATACTCCGCATTGGACATTTGAGGTGGCTAGGGTATGCATAGCGAATAGACACAAATAGTCCGGCTTGCAGAGTCTTTGATTCCCAGCCAGAGTTCGGACGCAGTCGGACGCCTTAAGTGGCGCGCACAAGTTGAAACCGACCTCATATAACTTGAAGTGTGCAACTAGCGGCCGTTAGCTAAGGACAGAGTTTATTATAGAGAAATGCTGGTTGAGGCCCAAATTCATTTCGGACTTTAGTGCCGCTTTAGTTAGTAAGTAAGTAGTAATCATCTATATCCATTTGATGACCCAATAGTTTCTTCTGAATGTTTTCTTCCTCCGTCCTGCACTGCGACTAACTCCTCCAACTGTAAGCTTTTTGTTGTTCTTGCACAAAACCTTTGGTATGACCTAGAGGTTAGTGTATTGGACTACTAAACGCTGGGTCGCTGCTTCAAATTCCGACAGTGACAGCACCAACGTTTTTTCACTGCTCAACCTCTCACGAACTTTTGATAAACATCCAAGAGTAACACTGCCATGAGATGTTTCTCATATTTTTCGTTCGGGTTGGATGTTAAAAAAAAAGTAATAACTTCACACATACTTACAAAGAGAGAACCTAGGTTGAGGCCCTGTATGGGCCGTTAATGCCAGATATTTAATTTCTTACAACACATTTGCATCAACGGACACTTTTAAGGGAATAAAATTTGTTCCATTCTAGTGGTTACTAAAGATCGCTTTAATTAACATGTGGTGGAGCATTATGCGTTGCTAGTTTCGGTATTTGAAAATGAGACCCTTAGCTAAAAATCCAACCCAAGAGCTACTCTCAAACAAATCTAAGTTTAAGCTACTGGTCATTCATAATTCACTATGAACTATTTATCGTTGCTTTGTCACGCTGGGAATAAAATAACTGAACCCGCTCTGCTTTTGTTTCCAGTGCTTAAATTGAAAAAACGATTGACCCCCTGTCCGTAATATGAGCTTTCTATTATGTAACAGTTTCGAAATCATGCTAAATATGGAACGAAATGCCTGTGGGCAGTTACTGATCAATCTTTTAATTAGTTTGCAATTTCTGAAACCTGTATCCTGCATAATTAGGCTGCAACAGGAGTTTCTCTAAAACACAAAAAGATTCTCCCGCCGACCTACAGTCGTCCAACCACACATCATTTATCATCCTGCCAGACGATGTTGCATTTAATTACCTTTCGGATGTGTTTTATCAAACCTTGTTATTATTTTTTTTTAAAATAACTTAATCACTCGAATAATACCATTGCAAACAAGGATATGACGCCCGTCTTCAGTGCGCATTAATGATATCCATGTATGCACAAACCATCCATAAGCTTATTTATTACGCAAAATTTCACAATAAAATGATGTCCTCCCCTCCCAAATTGTATGTATCGAATAACTGCGAAAACACTGAATCCTTTGCTGTGAATTGTTACATTTAACACACCGCCAAAAGAGGACAAAACAGTATGGGGTGTAACCAAGTAGTAGCACATTCATGAATGACAGTGGCTATGAACGACTCCGTTCGCAGCTTCCTGTGGTCCACCCCAACGAATTGTAATCGCAATCTACACTCTGACATTGTGACGCGTAAAACTAGCACGTAGTTAAAAGCGAATGTGGTAATTTGGTTGTGTATTGTGTAGCACTTCGCGTTTTCTAAATATGAGAGTGGTGTTGGTATACCCGGGAATGAGAATTACCATCCTGACTCTGCTTGGTGGTGTGCGTGAGCTATTCTCTTGTCATGTTTGCTGACATGTATAAGCGTTGATCCGTAAATGAGTGCATTTTTGAAAGGAACAATTTCCAATGAAATGTTTTCCCAAGAAGGTCATTTATGGTGGGTTGATGAATTCGTCAGCCCTTGATGAAATTAACGTCAAATTAAGTCATAAAATTAATGATCACATACCTGTTAATGTCACATGTACATGTTTAAGGTTAATTTTGTGAAGGAATTTCAATAAATTTACGACTTCTTGGTAGAAGCACTTGCATCACACAATGGGTGCAAGATCGAAAGCGATAAAGGTGGGAAACTCAATTGATTTGTTTATCGCATAGTCGAGGCTTAATTGACTGAAATATTTCACACTTCAGATTCATTTTGTGTTTTATGACATGATCTAGAGGCATACTTATGTTTGGGAAATTCGATTTGAGCACGTGGTCAACTTTATCTACGTTACGTGGATAAGGCAATTGATTTGCATGTTAAGATCTTAAGGCTCCTGTTATATCTATCATTGAAGCACATCATTGGGAACTTTGTCTTTGGACTTTAAGGGAATTAACCACCAGTGTTTATTTATTCAATTCTTAGAGCGGTTAATATTCCGGCGCCCCTCACATGATTGGTAATAGCAGAGGAACCGTTTTTGCGAAAGAATTTGTTAAAAAATTCCTTGTCATGGTGGTAATCAGTATATCAGGTCTCAATGATAACAATGACGTTCGTGTTGACCAGAGGACGAGGAGAGTTGAACGTCTTGTAGTATCGTATGAAGATCGCCCGAGATTTAGTTTTATCATTTATTTTTTTGGACGGTTGTTTTGTCAGATAATTCTTGTAGCTAGGCCTGCTTCTGAATTCTTTAACAAGCATACCATTTGGAAAAAAGTCAGGATTTACCAAGAAATTTCCATTTTTAAGAGGAGATAAAATGATGAAGATGACGAAAAGCGGTGCAACAATTTTAAGTGAACAGTCAATAGGAGCGCCAGCCAAACGCCATTTGTGTCATATACTTCGTTGCTGCAAGATGGTATAACATTTAAACTTAAGTCATTGATAACGCTTTCTTCTACTAAATTATTCAAAGTAGTTCTAAAGGGTCTTTCATTAATGACTTGGCAACTGTTGAATTACTCTCAAAACATTTATAAATGGAATACGACTTCGTTCATATGTCCACCACGGGAACGTATGCAGCGGTCGATACGTTGAACCCAATTTTCGATTACTCAGGCGCACATTTCGACTGATACGTCCACTATTTCTTGTTCAAAATTGGCTCTGATCTCTAACGTCGTCGGCTTGGTGGCATATACCAACGATTTAATGTAGCCCCAAAAAATGCTAGAGGTGTTAAATCACACAATCTCGACGGGCAATCGAAGGGCCTGTTTCTCGAAATAACACGTTCACCGAACTGAGACTTATTATGCTGTTTGGCTTGTGACACCGTCTTGTTGAAACCACACATCACTAATGCCCAATTCATGCAATTGCTCAAAGTAATAACGTTCCAACCTGTCTCTGTAGCGAATACAATTTACCGCAACGTGAAGGTCATTTTAATTGACAAAAAAATAGGCAAATGACTCCACAACCCGGCATGAAAACGCCACAACTTTGTGACCTTTTGCGGATAATATCTGTTTTATAACGCATATTTTGCTTATTGCCGTTAAAACGAAAATGCGCTTCATGGCTGAATGATGGAAGAAAATGACTTTGCTATGAAACATTTTTTTTCTTCCATCATGTCCAAAGCCCAATTCGAGAATTTCTTCGCTTCAAAGTTCATGAGTAAGCTTGATCTTGTAAGGGTGTAAGCCCAGATCCTTTCGCAAAATTCACCATAATGTGGTATGGGAATGGCCCAATTCTTGAGAACGCCGTGAAATTGACTGATTTGGCTCGTTTGCGACGGACGCGGGCAACAATATTATCCACACTACGGGCAAAACGTAGTCTCACTGGCACTGCAACATCAAGCAGCGAATATTCTGACTCGAATTTTATTTACTAAACTATGAATTACTTGCCTGCTGGGACAAGTATTACGTCCGAAAATTGGCGTTAACGCTCTTAAAGTTGCCACCACCGACTCGGAATTTCGGTAGTAAATTTCAATTATTTGTAAACGCTTTTCCTTCGTGTACTTCACCATGATGAAAATGTTGATTTTACTGAATATTTTGATATTGGCAGTTCAATAATCAGTTTTGAGGGTGCGTTCACACTGAAAGTTTGTCAAGTCGCTAATGAAGGACCCTTTTGAAGGTGAACAGTTTTAATTATCACGCAAATTTGATTGCAGAGCTCTTTTAGTTTGTGGAAGCTGGAGTTGATTAGTTCCTTGTTGAACAACTTGAATCAGTCTACTGCAGTTTGATCCTTCATATATGGAAAATTAGATTCTGTCTGATGATTTGGTGGTTCTGGTTGTAAAACTGTTTCAATCGAAGGTGGAATGCTCATCAATTTCGGTGATTGAAGATCATTATTAAAAGGGTTCAGTTTTCCCTTGATGATATTAGAGTTTAGCACATCTGATTGCTGAAGTTCACGCCGTTTTTTCTGTTGGAGAAACTGATCAATATTCGAGACATCTTCAACCATCGTTTTAGCACATGAAGTATCGAAGATAAAACTTCTTGAATTTCAGTAAATAACGTTGAGAGGCAATTAAACGCTTTTTGTACTTTAATAATCTTCCAACGTAGGATGACGGTGAAATTCCTCGATGATTTTCCCAATAGAAGTGTAAACCAGTAGTAGATACAATTCTATCTACACCCTTTCTTTTAAGCCCATGCATTTGGTATGAGCTGTGGCGCGGCAAATTCCGCATGAAACATTTTAATTAAAATCTGCATATCTTACAAGCTTCATTTTCATACCAATTAATTTCTTTTCAATATGAAGGTCAATATGGAAGGTCAATCCCACCTAGAAACCATGAACTTCTAGCTGGGGTTGACCTTCCACCCAACAGCCGAACACATTACCAGACACCATGGGCTATCACTAAAGCCAGAGTAGATTGTGTTTAAAGCGAGTTAAATAAGATCCACCGGGCTTTTCATAATTCGAACGCTGCTATTTGGTTGAGTCAAGATTACTTATGTTAAACGATGTTAGGAGTAGCCATAGTTAACCCCTGTTCTGTAGTTAGTGCGCTCTCCTTCTGATCTGGGGATCCGTGGTTCAAATATCAAAGTAACTTCAGCTAAACTTTGTTCACTGAACAACATCCGTGTGCGTTAAAAGGTTCTTATAGACGCCGTTCGGAGTCAATTGTAGGTGCCCTTATTTGTTAAAAAAATGGAATATCTATCATTTACGACCTCAAAATAGCTTCTCCCTTCATTTGTGTATGCGAAGCTATTATTTTTGTCACGAAGAAGAGGAAGATGACTGCCGAATTCGAATGACAAATTTGAGAAGCTTCTCATGAAAGTGTTACTCTTGGATGTTTGTTAGACTTTCGCAATAGGTGGATCAGTGAAAAAAAAAAACTGTCACTTTCGGATTTGAACTTCGCACTCAGTAGTCCAACGCACTAACCACTGCACACAGCCTTCATTTGTAGCAAAAATATAATTTCAGACAAATAATTGTTAGATTCCTTAGAAGTCTAAGGTTTTTGTGCTTTTTAGACAATGTGTTGAGAGTATAGCAAAATAATAAGTTGTCTCGTAAGTTTTTCTCAGAATATGTTCCTCCGATTCCAAAGAAGAGCCCTGGCATAAGTATTTGGGAACTGTTTCTTGGTACCTCAGTTCTTTCGACTCCATCGATAATTCTAAAAAAAGAATAGTAAAACCAATAATTTTGCAAAGGTAATTACATATTTTAACTACATTTTTGGAAAGATTTGTAAGGATGTAGTCCTTTGTTCTATCAGACAAACATAATGCACTTACTTTTGCTTTGTCATTCCTCGATTCTACTTAAGGGACTTTGCAATGAATACATTGGGTGAAGCAATAAACTTTTTATTACCTGTTTTAACAGGACTTTTTAATGTCTATTACCTGTGTAAACCGTGAATTTAAAGTACGAGGTGTTTACAGCTTTGTTTATTTTCTATGCACTTTAATTGGCTGTAAATCGTACATTAATGGAAATATGTGATCTGGGTAATATATCCCATAGTTGCATGTTCAACGACTACAAGAGTTGCTTCTATAAGGTTGATAATTCCTAACCCCAGATAGTAATATCTTCCCCTTCTTAACTGTTCTTTAAATGTGGTAGCAATTTTCAAGGCCTGCTCTAAGGATTCAGTTATAGGTATCATCCAATAGAATCATTGAATTTTTTTAAATCATTGACAAGGTGATATTAGCGAAGCTAATAAATTTTAAATCATGTTTATCCCAAAATATTTGAATCTTTAATTAAAAGAAAAAGAAAATCACTCTTTTGTTTTTCAATGATCATTTTTTTTATTCCGAAGTAATGATTGCATTCCATTCAAATGAAACAAATTTGTTCCACCTATGTGTGTTCGCTTCTATGTTTGTTCTAATCTGTCATTAAGCCTTTTGTATGATCAACCCTAAGTATGGTTCATCCCCCACTGTGGTGATTTAAATGAGAGAATTTTCTAATGATTGCTATAACCATCATTTTGAATAACATTTCGGTTTTATCATGTTTTGTGTTCAATGACAACTATAATTAGAGCCTCATTCTTGTCCTTAAGGGCCTAGAGATTTTGCTGTTTTCTGTAAAGGTTTTGTTTACTTTGTACGTTTTAAATGATGTGACTTAATTAATAATATGGGGTGATATTTATGAAGATTTATGAAACATTGGCTTCTTTCGAGGATCTCATAAGTAGAATTGGACAAGAGTTGTGTATGTTTCGATCCTTTTTTGTGGCTTCAATGAGTACCCATCTATGCTGGTACCAAAAACCTGCACTCTTCAATGGTATGTCACACCTCTTTCAAAAACCTGACAAAATAAACCTGTGATGAGAAACTTCATGTTCAGTATTTTTGTTTAGTTTGAAGTTCATACTTTAAAGGCACTCAAATGCGGTTTCCGTCGTACGATTATTATTCACATGACCGCAATTGATCCCTAAAAATCACCAGGTTAATAAGTCTGCGATTTGTTCCACTTTTCTGGCGACGCGATTATTGCAAGTTAAGTTAGGTAAGGTTTAATGGGCTGTTGGCATTCAGGTGAGTAGTCAAAATCGCATAGGCCTACGTAGGTCCATAGCAATACGCTTTTTTAAAAAGAAGTGTACCTGAAAGGAAAGTTCAAAATATATAGTGAGCTTGATACTTAAGTTGTGATCTGCGTTGTTCCGCTTCGAATAGATATTTGCTCCATCCCGAATTGCAGAAGAAACGGAAATAGGTTTAGTTGCTAGCTCCGTTAAGTCCTCGTAGTAGAAGTTACCAAGAAGTTTGTTGCGGCTGTTGCAGATCGCAGATCGCTGGACAGTGGCAGAGTAGGTGTGGGATGTCCTCCTTGACTTCTGGGTCGCCGCATTTTCTGCATAGTTGGTGTGAGTCAGCTAGTCCGATTCTATGAGAGTGCTACCCAACAGGTTGTGACCTGTTATCACTCTTACCGCTATAGAAATGGAAGCTCTGTTTAGAGCTATAAGCTTATTTGATTTGCAAGCGCTTATTTCTGCCTAAAGGTGTGTTTACAACAGTTGATGTTATGCCACCTTCATTTTGTTGCACTTTGCGTGTATCTAGTTATTGCCTGTTTTTTCGAAGTAACCCTGCTGTCGCATAAGGAGATGCAGCTGGACGATCCTAGTCTAGCTAATTCGTCTGTTTACTCATTTCCTGGAATGTTATTATATCCTGGCACCCAGATAATTTGGACTTTATTCTGTTTACATAGAGCCTTTCGCTCTGTTCGGCTGCGTCCAACTATTCGTGATTTTATTATGTTGGTTGCCAGAGCTTTTGCGGCCGCTTGACCTCTTGTGATATGTCCAATACTCTGGCCGATTTGGCATCTTCGAGTATGGCTAGGATCTCTGCTTGGAATACACTGCACGAGTTTGCTAGTAAAAGGGATGTGGCTAACCCGCAGTATAGCCCACTCCTATTTCCATTTTAGATCCATCAGTATAGATGTTGGAAAACACAGTATTTGACGACCATTCGTCTCTGCTTGGTATTCTGATTGAATATTTGATGTCGAAATCGTGATATGGGACGGTGTAGTCAGATATCCCATTCTCGTATGCTACTAATTTCAATATTGTGTTGTGACCAAAGGGTTTGGTACACAGGTTACCCGCTTCTTTGAGGCGTGTTGCGCTTTTCGCTGCTGTTTCATTGATCTGTAAGTCAATTGGTGGAAGATTTAGAATTGCTTCCAAGCCTGCTGTGGGACTGGTGCGCATGGCTCCTGTTATGAGTACGCATGCTGTTCTTTGAACTTTCATCAATGCGGTCAAATGCTTCGTCTTTTTCATGGAATTTCACCAGACTAGGCAACCATAGGTAAGAATTGGTCTCACAACAGCTGTGTATAGCCATTTCGTGACCTTCGGGGATGGGCCCCATTTCCTACCACGGATTCTATTGCAGCTATAAAGTGCAATGTTAGCTTTCGAAACCCTTTCGTTGATATTCCGGTTCCAGTTTAGTTTGCTATCAAGTATCACCCCAAGGTATTTTGCACTTGAGGGCAGTGAGAGGGTGGACCCTCCCAAAGTAGGTGCCACAAACTCTGAGGTTGATCTTTTGTAAGTGAAGAGTACTAATTCAGTTTTCTTCAGATTTACACCTAGGCCACATGGCTCTGACCATTTGCTGAGTAGTTTTAGGCTATTTTGCATGATTCCACTTAGAGTCGATGGGAATTTCCCACATGCCATGAGAACAATATCGTCTGCATAAGCCACTGTTTTTGTAGCGGTGATCCCCACTGTCTTCAATACTTCATTGACTACTAGTAGCCAAAGAAGCGGAGAAAGAACTCCCCCTTGTGGAGTACCTCTTGTCGTTGTTATTTTTTTTGGTACAATCGCCCACCGAGGATGAAATGATACGCTTTTTCAACATGGTTATGATCCATTTGCTAATGACCGTATCTATTTCTGCTGTTTCGAGTGCCATCTCGATGGCTTCCATTTTTACGTTGTTAAATGCGCCTTCTATATCTAGGAAGGCTGCTAGTGTGTATTCTTTCTGATATACCGATATTTCAATTGTTTGAACTACCTCATGCAGGGCAGTTTCTACCGATTTGCCTTTGATATAAGCATGCTGATTTGGGGATAGATAGCGTGGATTCCAGTTACTACGTATTTAAATATCTAGTAGTCTTTCCAGAGGAATGAGAATACACTAATAAGTCTGTAATCTTTCGCAGTAGTATGACTGCATTCCCCTGCTTTGGGTTTGAATATTACGTCAACTTCACTCCACGCTTTGGGAAGATAATTCAGCTTAAGACATTCATGGAAGGTGCTGACAGCAAGTTAAAATGAATCATACGTGGTGGCAAGTGTATCCACACTCTTGACATTTAAATGTGTGTATACGCTACAAATTTCTATCTCATCATAACTAAGTCGAAAAAAGTAGACTAATTGTTTTATAAATGTATGCAGACATAATGCAGCATACTAATAGCGGCGATTATAAAAATCCTACAAGCGATTTGTTTTGCCCCAAATTAAAATGCCATATAGATTAGCATTAGATTGTTTTTAAACTTAAGTGCTTAGTCACTTTGGTTTTGTTTTTAGTTAGATTATAGTATCTCCAGTATTCCTCTGATAGTCTGCAGCACTAATTCTTTTTTGACACTTATTCTTGTCCAGGAGAATATCCATTGGAATTGCCACTTGACATGAGGTGTAGGTAAACCAACTTAAGCCAAAATCATCTGGCATTTTTTGGATTCTTGGCGAAACAACATCTCGAAAATATATCGGGAATGTAGTTTATCATGTGTAGAGTATTTTTAGGTTCTTTTATGTGGGAAAAGTTTTGTTTGAAGTTTTAGCTTTTAGGTTTGCATTTTTCGCTGTATATTCCGGACTTTTTTTCCAGTGGTGGGTTAGTGGTCGACTTTTCATTTCTTTTGCATCTATCGTTCAATATCTTTTTCTATCTGCTTTGGCCATTCGAGGTTTAGACAGAGTAACTATAATAAATATCGCACGAGATAAATGTTTTTAGATCAAGCTTCAAAGTGAGGGGTCATGAACAACTTCCCGTCCGACGAGCTCGGCAGAACAACCGCGAGCGTGCAATGCTCCTTCATCAAGGATGCCTCCGTGAACATACTTGACTTACAACTATCTATGAATAACAAGTAATTCACGTGTTTAGTACAAGGTGGCGCAAAAGTTGTCACCCGTCGCAAAAGCTGTCACCCGATGTTTTTTGGTTGCAAATATTTAAATTCTTCAGCAAAAAAAGTAGAAAAAATTATTCCATGATTCATGTCTTATGCGCCACCTATAATAATTATGTCGATTTTTTTGCAAAACACTTTAAAAAATGGCGGCCAAAAAACATCGGGTGACAACTTTTGCGCCACCTTGTATAAACTGTTATGAAAAGCTTATTTCAACTGAGGCGTTCGGATTCGGCAAGTCATCATGCAAGCTAATTCGTTCGTTCGCGTGTTGCGCCAAAAAAATTGTATTTCAGGGTACGTTGTTGCACATTTTTTAGGCCAGCAATCACGTATGTTACGCTCATATTATGTAGTAGTTACTTAAGAGGTGCTACAGTCCTTAATGCACATGGGCCTCATACAATTTGCCTCTCCAATTAGCCGGGTCTCCAGTTGCGCACATTAAATTGGCTGAGCTAGGGTTCTACTTGTGCGCACCACTTAAGGCTAGGTATTCCTTTACTGCGTTCGACGTTTGGTTGGAATCTAAGCTTCTGCGAGCCGGAGGTTTTGTGTCCATTCTCTTCACATGTCTTAGCCATCTTAAAAGGCCAATGCGGAGTTTTCGACCAGGTCCATGTATTTATTTACTGCGTCCGAAGTCTGAAAGGGAATCTAAGCTTCTGCGAGACGGAGTTTTCGTGTCCATTCTCTTAACATGTTTTAGCCATCTTAAACGTCCAATGCGGAATTTTTGACTGGACTACTAAGCGTGGGCTTATTGGTTCAAATTTCAGCTTCTGCGAGCCGGAGGTTTTGTGTCCATTCTCTTCACATGTCTTAGCCATCTTAAATGTCCAATGCGGAGTATTTGGAGCAGGCTTATGTATTCCTTTACTGCGTCCGAGTCTGGATGGGAATCTAAGCTTCTGCGAGACGGAGGTTTTGTGTCCATTCTCTTCACATGTCTTAGACATCTTAAGCGTCCAATCCGGAATTTTCGACTAGATCTATGTCGTTTTATGGGGGGAGTGGTTAGTGCGTTGGACTACTAAGCGTGGGGTCCTTGGTTCAAATTCTGAAAGATACAACACCTCAGTTTTTTCACTGCTCCACCTCTTGCGAACGTCTGAAAATCAATTATAATGGGTGATCCATTTCGAGGTTCCCTACTTTTTTTAAAGAAAAAAACATAGAAAATTCAAATTTAATGAAGAATGTTTATTATCATTTGAAAGAACATTCTTTGGCATTAATTTTTTTGAAGATTATGTCTATCAAATGTTGGCCGTTGCTACCGCGCAGATGGTCCATCCGTTGAGTCCAATTTTCGATCACTCGTTCGAGCATTTCGACTGGTAACTGGCGAATGACACGCGTGATGTTTTCCTCCAAGGCATGAATCGAAGCGGGTTTATCGGCATAAGCTTTTGACTTTACATATCCCCACAGGAAAAAGTCTAACGGTGTGATATCACACAATCTTGGTGGCCAATCGACCGGCCCAAAACGTGAAATTATGTGCTCACCGAAATGTTCTCTCAATAAGTCCATTGATTGATGCGATGTGTGGGAAGTGGCGCCGTCTTGCTGAAACCAAATGTCGCCGAGATCACGAGCTTCAATTTCAGGCATCAAATAGTCGGTTATCATGGCACGATAACGGTCGCCATTGACGGTTACGTTCGCACCGGCATAATTTTACACTCTCAGCTACGGCCGCTATATTTTCTTCACAGCGTGCTGGACGTGGTCTATTCGGTCGAATATTATCCAATAATGAATGCTGGGTCTCAAAATGGGTGATGGTGTTGCGAATAGTACGCTCAGTAGGCCGATTATGTTGACCATAAGTTGAGCGAAGTGCACGAAACACATTCCTCACAGAACGTGAATTTTCATAATAAAGTTGAACAATTTGTAAACGTTGTTCACGCGTAAGTCTTTCCATTATGAAATGCCAAACAATACTAAACAAAAATAACATGACAGCATGACACGACTCACACGTGATCTGTCAAAAAAGGCTATTGAAAAAAGTATCTCTACTTGGATCACCCTTTAGTAACAGACATGGAAGGTTCTCAAATTCGACGCTCGGATTCAGAGTTAAACAGAAGGTCCTCTTCTTTGTGGCAAAATTAATAAAATTAATATTTTGTGGCCTGTATAGACTGGACCGTACTTCATTGAACTCAATGCAAACGGGATCGACGAATCTTTCGCTCAAAACGACCAAGGATTCCTTCATGCAGCTTTGATACATTTAACGCTTTGGCGGGGTAGAGCAGGACTGCAATTATGAGGGTCTTATATACGATCTCCTTAGTTGTTCGAAGTGAGGGTTTTGTTTAGTCCTTAAAAACGAAATAAAAGAGGTCTCCATTGTTCGGAACCTTCATCTAAATTGGTGTGCATTTTGGGTGATTACCACCAGCCGCAACCAAATTCAAGAACTTCTGGTTCTGGTAGAATTTAATTGTTTGGACTATAAAATAACGACAATTCTACATCAGAGAGTGGTCCTACAATACTTTTCTCAGGACCATATCAAAATCTTTATTAATTTAGAAGACAGGATCTCGGTTTTCCTTAACTCAATGTCCATTATAAGAAAACAAGCTTAGCATCTTCAACTTCTCCAACTACAATATTCGTCTGTTCCTTCTTGTATTATAAGAATAGACTCAAGAACCCATAAACAATTTCAAATGATTTGCATACATCTGTCAATCCAGTTCGTGAATGTCTTCACGTATCTCTACCAGGTGCGTCAAATCCAATGCAAATACATTTCCACACACACATCCGCTAACAATCGACGGTGCCTCAATAATGCAAAGCAACAATGTCACGTAACCATCCTAACATCCCTCCACCACACTCTTTCCTGCTGCTGCATCCATTTCTTGGAGGCCAGCATCTCTCACCTTTATTACGTCGATTTGATTTAATCCTTATTCAACACCGACCAACCGACCCAGACCAATGCTCGTTCGTCTATCATTCACTCAAAGTCCCTTCTCACCTCGCTCTTTCCGACGACAGCAGCAGCAGCACTCGTTCCTAGCGCGTTGCCGTGTCTCTTCTCTCTCTTGTTTAATCCCCCGTTTTCTTTGCATGTTCTGTTTGTTTACCCTTTCAATTTGGAATTGCCTGAGAGGAAATTGAGTTTTTTTTTTTTTTTTTGATTTGGTGTGGTGAGCGAAGTTTTGGGCTCGTTTCAGTTGCTGCCCTACCTGCCGTTGCCATACGGCTGGAATATATTTGCCGGTCGTCCTTTTACTACTACCAAGTCGTTCATGTTATTATTTGAAGGGAATAAAACTCAAAATTCAATTGTTTTCGGAATTCATCCCTTACCAACGACATAAACGGTGTTTGTTGTTGTTGTTGCTGCCTTGTCTATGCTCACGTGTGTGTATATGTGTTATTGCAGTGCATTTCGCGCCCCTTTCGCAATTTCAATGAAATTATATTTTGTTCACGTTGTGTGCGCTGTGTGCTATGCATCCCAAACCAGCAGATCCTTTGGCATAGACGACATTTATGCGTATCACCACACACCAGTACCCTGTCGTTAGACAAAGACAACAAACATTTGATTGCCTGCCTTCAACTCTACTATAGTCGAGTTTGTCAGTGTGTTTGTGCCGCTCACTTAACAAGCGTTTACGTTGCATTTGTATTTGTATACCGCCGCCCGGTATATTACGGTCGCTTGTTGATCTCTCGCTCTTCTCTGTTTATCTGTGTGTGTGCGTTTTTTTGTTGTTGTTTTGTTTCTCCTCTCAATTCCGGACCTCCGGCACAACATTAGTTACCCATGTCCTATACACCGAAATTCAGTTTTCTACAAACGTCGTTGGCGATGCACGGAGCCGCTTCATCGCGTCCTCCTTCAAGCTCATTTTTTAGTTGCTTGTTACTTATTTGTGCTCCCATTATTGTTCTTTTTTTGTCGCTTTTGTCGGCTTTTTGTGTTCTGTTTTGGTCGCTTCATTATATTGTGACGTTGTGTGTTGATTCAATGAACGTCGATGACGACGACGTGAATATCCAACATAAAATGGACGAGCGTTTGAAAGTTTTTATTCGTATTATCCTTGGCTGTTATTAAGTAAAATAAAATAAAATAAAAATAAATAAAAAAACATCGAAAATTAATTGCGCCCTCTATATCGTGTGTGTCTGTTAAAACTGTGATATCAACAAAAAGTGAAAGAAATTCAATTTTTTCTATAAAAAAAAATAAAATTTTTAAGTGTGTGTTAGTGTGTTTATAATGAAACCGAAATCATCCCCCACCATGATGGATAGTGATAGTAACATGGAGCCAGCTGAGCGTAATAACAACATTGAAGTAATCGAGTACAAGGAACACCGGAAGAATAAAAAGAAAAAGCGCGAAAGGCGTGAAAAGGATAAAGAGAAGAAATCACATCACCGGGATCACCATCACTCATCTGCTACTGCAGCCGTTGTAACAACTGCGTTGGTAACGACAACAACAACAGCAACAACGGCAACGTCGTTTCCGCATAATTTGAAAATTCGTTTTCTGCTGTCAGGGGTAAATGTTCAAATTCAGTTCCAAACTGCCTAAATTTGTATTTTTTTTTGTTTAAATGGATTAAGAAAAGGATTAGGGAGGACCAATGAACATTGGCTGCATCAGAGTTTCTGCTGCTGTAGGGGATGTCTGCGTTGAAGTAGCTTTTCGAGACGAAATTCAATTGCTGACATGTCATGCGGTTAAAATTTCATTAATACCCTTGACCATATGTCGAGTCACTGCAAAATTAAGTTACCCGTCCAGCGTTTGCATTGTGGGTTGGTGGTAGATTTGCACGTTTGTTTGTAAATGTCTATGATGGTTCCTTCTTCTCAAAAAAAGACAACAACGTCAATAAATAAATCGTAAATGATTTTTTCCTCCAATTTCCGATCGGAAATGACAAGACTCCTTACGAGATGCTCATTGCGGAAGAATGTACAATGGCAATAGAACTTTTTGTACGGGGGAGACATAAGACGCTTGAGAATGGGACGGTACCTCTGCGTTCTTTGAGCTCTAAATCATCCTTTACAACCCCTGCGACATTCAAAGATGAAAAGCAATACGATACAATAAGATGTTGGAGGGTTATTTGAAAAATCGCTGTCGGGTGACTGTCTTATTTGAATTCCTTAGGAACTTTTTTTTCCTGTAAGGTATTCTCAAAGGGTATTCAAGTTTTGGCACATAGTTTTGAAACTAGACCTACCATATGTCAGCAATTGTTGGTTCGGTTTTCTGACCTAGGAAAATGCAATTTTTTATAGTAACTCGTTATAACTTTGAGAGTAAAAAGACACATTTGGATGGAACTGTCATTTTATATGAGAAGATGGTTATTGAGGATAGACGCAAAACTTTTACTGTCATGAGTGCTTAGATGAGCTTAAAACGTTAAAGGTGGCGCAAAAGTTGTCACCCGTCGCAAAAGTTGTCACCCGATGTTTTTTGGTTGCAAATATTTAAATTCTTCCGCAAAAAAGTAGAAAAATGTATTCCACGATTCATGTCCTATGCGCCACCTATAATAATTGTTTCGATTTTTTTTGCAAAACACTTAAAAAAAAATACGGCCAAGAATCATCGGGTGACAACTTTTGCGCCACCTTGTACAAGGACAGAATAGGGTAATTTAGTAAAAACTATGAGCCGTTAATGTCAGATATTTCATTTTTACTCAAATAAAATATACATCTGTCAAGTACCAAAGGTTATGAATTCTATAAAGATGACGCATTGAGAAGAAAAAAAACATAAAGTTTTGCTCAGTAGCTTCATTGTACGGGCGGGCTGTGTGCATGAAAACACATGAAAAACAAGAACAAAAACATGGTGGGCTGTACCAGGACGACCCGCCATAGAACAATTTTTCTTATATGGAGTGCGTCATCTGTATAGAATTCATAATCTTTGCAAGTACCCACTTGTTATGCTTACAAAAAAAAAAAGAAGCAAATATAACTTATATATATTATTTTCACTAAATGCTCTTGAAATTGAAAGGCAACATGCTGACAGCTATCAGACGTATATATAGTAAGTTTCTCAATTTGGCCCCAAAAAGTCAGTCTTCAATTGCATTGCTAACTTTTTAAAAACTGTCAGGAAAGTACACATCAAGGACAAGGTAAAATGTTTCTACATTGAAACAAAAAAAACAACACTTTCGCACAGCATATTTAATTATTTGCTCGTGTCACATAGAAAGCTCTTCGTTTCTGTCCTTCTCTGTAATTTTCTGTGCACCTCAGGCTCATTAAACAAAGCTCATAACAGATCTGTTCCCGTACAATATATATTTTTATATTGTCCTACCGTTTTTTTACTTATTGCCATTCCCATAGTAGTTTCTGTCACCAAACATCCCAGCTCAACAAACATTTTTGTTCGTGCCAGAATCAAATTAAAATAAAGAATATAAAAAGAAAGTTACTCTGTGTTGACCACGGACGGACTTTGAGGACTTAAAAGGGAAAGGATAGATGTTAGAAAAAGCTGAAAAGAAATGATAACCATGTCTATGTCTATATCATTGAAAAACGAATAGGAAAACATGGTTCCAGAGTTCCTCAGCGGTATAGATTCGCCTCGATTCCAAAACATTCCGGTTGTTATTGGCAAAGACTGGCCTTCCCACCCTTCAAGTCCCGAGAGACTTCCTACGGCTATCCCTCTGGCCACGTCCATGAGAGATAGGCACTTATTTACGTCAAAAAAATAATTTACTGCAGAAATGTCTGTTGGTAGATATCGGTAAACTGTCAGTTGGTTAGTTGCCTTTTTGACGCATGTTTCATACCATTTGTTCTTTAAAAGCAAAATAAGTAAATCTATTACTTAACTACGTTCTCGTACTTTCTTCTTTTGGTTTTATGAGACAAACTAAAGATTTACTTATTTTTACAGCAAAAGTACGAGAACAGAACTAGCGTGTTTCGAAGAGTAGAAAAGTTTGTCTGCACTCGCAATCTTTGGTAATCTTGGTAATTTTTGAACTGAACCACTCAAATAAAATAAACATCTGTCAAATATCCACCTGTCTTGATTTTGTTAAAAAGAATTACGAAGTTCCGCTCCAACGTGAAGAATGCGTTAGAACTCAGGGCCTATATTAATCACTCAAACATTCAGCATATAGTGTATCGCACTAACTATCGCGCCACGCAGCCCCTTGTTCACCATAAATCTATTCAATTTAAAATTCAACATGTCTGGTATCAGAAGGGGCTAGGGCAAAAAAAAAGGAAACCCTTAAAGGGCGCCCCGCATGCGTATCTGTACCTGAAGCTTGTATCTGAGTGAGAAGTTAAAGGCAACCCGTAAGCGCTTACACAATGTGTATTTTTGTGAATCTGTAGCTTGAAGTTGAATAGAGGGCAACTTCATGCAAGAAATGTATCTCTCTTTTGACAGAGATGCAAGATACAAGCTACAGATATGCATTCTGGGCAGGCCTTTAGTCTTCAATGGTATTGATAAAGCATTTGCCAGTAGACTGAATCAACATGCATAGATGGTCGACTGCTCAATCGTATAAGAACCTTATCTATACAGTTCAGCTAATCACCATCGTACCACGTATAACTCTTTCAATATTGATAAAATTTTCATTAAAATCACCAAAGGAAGGGAAGAATTAATCATTCAAACGATTAATGATAGATTGGTACATTCGAAAAAGTGCATTGGAACGAATATGTTTTATATTGATGGAAAGACAGTCATCTCTTCGAAAATCTAAAGTTTGGTCATTGGAAAACAATAAGGATTTTCGAAAAACTTGTTTTTAAGCTCAGACATTTCGTATAAAAACAAAATGTCAAAAATTCATTCAAAAGTTAAACTAGGACCATGCAATGCCATTTTCAGCAATCAAAATGCTATGAGTTTCATAACAGGATGTGTAGTTTATGGCCTGCTATACATTTTTAATTTACGTTAATGGTTTTCTTGGTTTTATCTCGTGCCTGAACGGGCTATGAAATTCACCACTGTTGTCCAAAAAGCCTTTCTCATAAAAGGGGACATAGGCATGCAATCCCATATAGACAATTAACAATTAAACGTCACGTGAGCTTAGCGACATGGACGGGCTGGTAATTTTACTGCAGAGCCCCCGAAAAATAACGGTTGTCATAAAAGTTCAAATCACATTCATGCCTAGTGACACGTTTTATATCATAAAACTGTGTCGCAAGCGTTTTTGTAAATTCGTGGGGATTACCGGCGTAAAAAGGTACACAGTAAGGCGGTAGGGTTATGGTAATTTTATTCTCCAACCTATATATTTTTCATTGTTCTCGTTATGGTCAATTGCATCGCTAGAAACCGAATAACAAATCAGGTCTAATAGGGTGCTTTAAGAGAATAATATAAGAAGATGCAAAGAATGTTAAAAGTTAAATTTTTGGCGCAACAAATATATATCCAACAAGTCAACGCTGATAATGAATGAAGAATAACATATTTAAGAAGCTTCTCGTGGCAGTTTTTATCTTTCCAGAGATGGGGGAGTCAATGTATTTTAGTTGTAGTTAGATTTGAGATTCAATTGAGCAGTGAGCAAGTCTATCGCACTTCCCATAGAGTCACTACAACCTCGTTTGCGCAGTAAAGTCACACTAGACTCAACATCTATTGTCAAATCGACATTTTGTTAGAATGGAATTAATACTTTGAATACTTTGTTTGTCCACTAATTTAAGTCCATTAAGTCCTAGTTTTTCAGTCGACCCAGAGTCAACTTACCCTGAATCAAATCTAATCTAGAGTTAACTTATGAAGCAGCTTTTCAGTGCAGGGCTCAATTTGACGATTTTATTGAAATATATAGAATCACCACCAATTTAGTTGTCAGCTGTTTGGTTTCAGTATGATTTCGTACTGCAAAACCGTTCTTACATGTGCTGAATATAGGCTAGTCAGCTACCTCCACTTTGCATGTTTCATTTACCAAAACCAGTAGTAACCTTTAGGGTAAACAAAGTTCTAAATATAATTTTTAGAATGAAATTGAGACTATTAAATAATGTTATGGGTTCATGTGTCCTTAAAGTCAGTCAACTTACATACTTAGCATGTCCAATTTACCAAACTAAAACACATTAGTAACGGTAACGGAAAATAAAGTGGATACTTCCAGATTCGTCCCGATTTATTGTCGTGTGGGTTTCGGTGTATTCACAACGACTATGTTATTGTCGTATTCCTGTTGTTTTTTCGTCACAGATTTGTTTTATGTGTAAATCATGAATTCTTGTGCCCAGTTACACTTTTGCTTCTGTTCAGGAACTGCACATTCAGAAATGCTAACTACATTGTTGTGGTGACATTTCATTTTTAGTACCTACCCTTACATTGGCTTGACATGTCAACACTATACAAACGAATTTTCGATAACATTTTATGATGGTAAATATTTTTGGGCATACTTCATATATTTCTAGCAATTCTTCAAATGCTTTGACCTAGGATTTCTTCTTTCCTTTATAAGCCTTTATAAATGAACTTTACGTAACCTATCATTTTTATTTCATTTCTGGCCTCATACGGAACAATCATGTACTAATCAGCTATCTATATGATTTTCCTTTATTGTCTAGGTATTCTTGTGATTACTTAAAATGATCCCGATCCGCTGAAAATAATTGTCAGTGAAAACGCATCCTTTTGTACTCATCAACCTGGGTTACACTGTTTCAGTTATTCAGTTGATGACTGATTTTTCCGGATCAGTTTGGTCAGGATAGTAAATTTGGTCAATTGAACTCAAGACGATGGATGCTATCATACGTAACAAGTTTGTTGATAGGTATTCTTGTACTTACTTAAAATGACCTCAACCAGCTGAGAATAATTGCCTGAGAGAAGGCAGCCTGGGCACCCTGCTACAATTATTCGGTTCAAGCGATCTGACATAAGCGATGACAGATTTTTCTGGATCAGTTTGGTAGTGGTACTAAATTTAGTCTATAGAGCTGCATGATAACATTTTTTTATAATTCTGACTTGCCTAAGTAGTAAGATGCACGTCGACCTAAAAGATCTATTGTGCGTGTGCATGATATCATACGCAGCCTAGAAGTCGATCATAACATTATGATTCTTGACTTGAAATTGGTTGTTGATAATTTATCGATCAAAAAGCTATCGAAATGTGTATAATCTGTGACAGCACAGTACTCAGTTGTTTGGTTTCATTCTCCCACAAACAAAAACATCTGTTCTTTTCATCTAGGGTTAACTCACCAAACTTGCTGGGTTAACTCGAAATTAACTCTGGATTTTCATTGACTGCTTCCTCGAGTTAATTTGATTTAAATCTCCAAACTAAGATGATCTCGCACTAAAAAAAAACCGGTACTAAGGCCGATATATTGGATAGATATCCCTCTCTACGTCAAAGCACTACTTAAGCCCAGTATAGGTACTCGTTTGTCTTGTTGCAGCCTCCCTAAATAAATTCCAAATTTAACGAAATGCAATAAGGATATGAAAGCTGAGACAACTCTTAAAAGGACTACCAGCACGAATGCGATTATTCTGTTATTGTAAATATGGAATATTGAATAACAAATATGAATTATTTCACAACCCTCTTGTGACTCCCCACGCATTCAATAACACATGCCCCTTTTTTCAAAAACTCCTTCTTCCCAATTGAAAAAGCCAAATGCATCGCATTTGCCATTTATTTCTGTCTGAAACGCTTACCTGTCATGAATTGTTAACATCATGCTAGTCATGAAAAATTACACGTGGAGTACCGCATCTCCAGATGTTCACACAAAACACCTGCCCTATTGCCCAATTGTTCTTCAACCCCAGTTTGATTGATGATCTCATGCATTTCTAGTCGCTGTTTTTAACGGTTCCTCAACTTGTTTAACTGGTCTTTTTCGATTTCTAATATTTCATTCATAGTCGAATCAATGCTTGATAAAAAATAACAAATTCACCTCGATAAGGCACAATAAATGCAAATAGGGGAGATCGGCTCACGAAATACGTTCAACCGTTCAAAAATAGAACTAAAAGTCAACAAACTAGTGTGTACGTGCACACAGGCACACTCGCACTTCCGCTCCCTTTTTTTATGCTCACCTTGTCCTAGTCCTCCTAGTGTATCTTAATCGATTTCCACAAGGGTAAGACTTACAAACAGCTGTTCGTCAAGAAAACCAGAGCAGATGCTTTCCTTTCTTCAGAAAACTGGTAAACACAAAAAAATGGATGAGTCCTGCTTATCAATTACAGGATTTATGTAATTCGCCTTTGTTGCTATCCCATTGCCATCTTGAAGATTAAAAATCACATCAGATGTTCCAAAGTTACACTGGGGTTGGTACAAACAAAAGGGTTTCATCTCATGTGCATCTGTAGCATTTTTGCCAAACATGGAAATCCCAATTAGTTGATAGATTCATGTTAATTGGTGGATTTAGGCGAGTAAGATAATTACCCGTCATAGAACAATGCAAGGGTACAAGAAAGATGTCAGATACAAGACCACAATCAATCGCAGCGGGTGCAATCGACATGTGCGCTCCACTCATGCTGGGCTGTGTTCAGTGGATAATTGCTGTCGTCAGCGATTGAGACGATTTCTTATTTCTCCTTTTCGTCTTCTTGGTTGCAACTTGCAACAGAAGAAGCAGAAGCATTCATCCAGATGTTCTTCTCTCCAAGTGATTCACTTGTGCGCGTCGTCCATTAGTTGTTAAACACTCGAGACGTCGTGTAGGTAGCTGTAACACCACAGATTCGATACGCTTCGCTCCTTTTTGTGAGTAAATATTGAAGTTTCCTCTTATATTCCTCATGCACGGTGTTATTTTAGGAAACAACCAGAGCTGAGGTTTTTTCTATGTAATCCGTTTGTTTGGTGTATAAATTTGAACTTCTGGTTCAAGTGTTAAACGACGAGAATGTTCCCTGAAATGATTTGTTACGAATCGTGTTCGAGGTTTCGTTTTCCAATGATTTGTACCTGATATTTTGCGTAAGGCCAGCTGTTGGTCTTGTAGATACTTATCTGGTTGGTGTTATCTATTGTACTTTGATTGAAAAGAACAGGGTTTTCTGTTTACCTATGAGAAGTCTGCAAATAAGAATGGTCGCAGTGGAGTTGGAGTATTTTTTTTTGTTTGTATGCTGTTTTCGACTCAATTTTGTTGTTGCTGTCGAGGGATGGAGTAGTTTTTGGTTTCGTTGCGTGGGTAAACCGGTTTTGTGGAGAGTGGATACTACTCGCACGTGTAAAGGTATGTTTGTATGCTTGATAATGAGTCATGTTATTCCATTTTAATGCTGGAAAATGTCGCTGACAGGGGAGTTACTTCTGTTTTTTGATATCTCAGAGACGTGCTATATACCAACATTGTGTCTATGTCTGGAGCTCTTCCGCTTGTGTCCAGAGACATGTGGTTTTAGGTTTATTCTGATGCTTCGAATCGTTGTTTTGATGGTGTGGAGACCTGTTTTGGGGTAGGTTTTGGCTTTTGGATGTCGTATTTAGGTTGAAGGTCTTGTATTTTCAAAATTAATCGTTATTTGAAGCTGGTTTAGGGTCATTGATGAACCCTAAATTGCGGTTTCCAAAAACATATATTCACTGACTATCATTTAAAAATTAAAATTGCATGATCCTTGATAAACGCTGATCTCCTATTGATCTGTAGATATCGCTAATATCACGGTGATCACTACCAAACATAGTGATCACTAGCAGTAACTTTCAATTCATTGATCATTGGCTAGAACTTGACTGTTCATTGATCAGTAATAATAACTGATATTCCACTGATCTGTTGAGATCTGTACTATCAGCCTAATGTAAGTCCTAGTTGGCATTGATATTTACATTACAACTCTAATCAGCTTCCATTTCTCAATGGCCTAATAGACCCATAATTCCTCGCTGGTCATTGAAAATTTAAAATGTCCATGATCCACTTGATGAACGCTCATATATGAAAAGATCGTTGATATCCCAGTGATCTCTACCAATTACCTATATTGATCACCAGAACTCACTTACACTTGACAGATTACTGGATGTTGAGTGATCGGTGTTAGTCTACTGATCTCCCGTTGAGGTTTTTGCATTAGTTGAGTCATAGTTGCTCATTTTATTGATAATGAAATTTACAAGCATAGACTTCTTGCTCTTCTTTAAACAGAAATGCGTGTTTGGTCATTGACGGTCACTAAAAACTGGAACTTTCATGATTCTTGATGAACGCTGATATTGTAATGAAATATAGCGATCGTTGATATCCAATCGCTTTTGATAAGTTGAACCCACATTCACTTCCTTGCTTATTGGCTATCACCTTACCCTTTATTGATCAGTGTACATAGATTTCCGCTTATCTCCTGTTGAGGTTTTATATTAACATTTGTTGAGCCATAGTTGCTTCATGATGAAAACGGATTAATGCTAGCTTTGTGCTTAAAAGCTTATGTCGAAGCGTTTGTATTTACCTGAGAATACCTTACAGTTTGCAAGCACAATAGTTTAGTCCCTTACCCCCTGCTGAAAATTATATTGGTCACTTTCTACTCAAATCTACCTTGTCACTTCGGTCTATCGTATATGGCAACACTTACACACCACTGCTCGAAAACGAGTTGATTTTAATTTTTTAAAGTTTAGACGTACAAGCGTTATCCAAAAAGGATAATCAAAAGGATTGATATAGGACTGGTTGAAGGCCAATCTAATGTTCTTATGAACTCAGCAACATTCTGTTGCAGCCACAGTTGATTTGATTGGGCTTTGTGGGGTGCAGCTGTATCATGCTGGAACACCCAACGATTTTTTTAAACAGAGTTTTGGTGATTTTACCACTTTCACTTAAACGCCTTTCTACTCTTGTTTTGACGCCTTGCGCACAAAAATGCAACTTAGTGGAACCTTCGAAGATCGTATGCAAAAAATTACCTTCGGATGATGACTTCTTTGGACTCTGCAAATTTTTACTTAGCTTCCTGAGAATTGCAAACATGGACCTTGTCATTTTGGCGGTTGAATTTTTCCTATATGGTTGAAAGGAAACAAGATTTTTACTGTGACTCTCATAAGCGTAACTTCTGGTCTTTTGCTTCTTTAAGTCTAATTTTCTTCAGGGCATTATTCAGGCTCTGGGCAGTGACTCGTCATTAAGCACCCATCCCAAGAGAATTTTGAATGAGCCGAGTCATATTTCTTCTGGAAATACCCACCTCTCTCGATATGATTATCTGCTTTCGACATTTTTTGTCCTACAATTTGTAGACGGCCGGTCCGAGGTTTGTCTTTCACCGTCCTTATTCCTTTTAATTGGACCTATCGGTCCATTTTTGCACGACTTTGTTGCCCATACTCGGTCTTATTTCGTCAATAGTGCGTCGAATGTTGGATTCAAAGTGATCAATTATTGCTGGTTTATCAGCATAGACCGGAGATTTGACGTACCCCCACAAAAATTAGTCCAAAGGTATCCAATCACACAAACGAGCTGGTCAATTCACAGGTTCCAAACGTTTGGCTCAACAAAGTCATGGTTGCACGCGCTATATGGCATGTTGCACCGTCTTGTTGGAACCATTTCTCCTCCAAACGATTTCCAATTACATGAGGAATAAAGAAATCATGAATCATTTGGCTGTAGCGTTCGCCATTCACGGTAATGTTGGCAATGGTTTCTGATTTAAAGACAAATGGGCTGATGACGCCTTCGCCATGTAAACCGCATCAAACAGTGATTTTTTCGGGATGTAATGGAGTCTCAAGAGTCGCATGAGGATTGTGCTCACTCCAAAAACGACTACTCTGCTTGCTTACATACCCGTAAAGCCAGAAATGAACCTCATCGCTGGTTCAAAACTGGTTCAACTTCCAGTTGATTCTCATCCCATTCACACGACGTAATTGATGGTTCACTGGTTTAATGTGGTTAAAGGCCAAGATCTTTCCTCAATTTTTCCAAGGGCCGGGCCGAGTTGCTGAGAACTGAGTCGGATCTATAAATTTGGGTCCTCTGTCACACTCACGTCTACAGCGGCGATGGCTTCTTCTGTACGAACGGTACGGGCTCGATCATGAATCGATCCATAGTATTCGGTATTAGCTGCTCAGATGGACGATTATAAAAAAAATAAAAATACAAATTTTTGGCGCAGCAGGCTCGTTAGTACCCAGGGCCTAGCTTTCTCACAACCATTCATGTGTGCGTGTGTACTTCTTGCACGATGGCGGGACCTCCTGTTTTATGCCGACTCCGAACGGCTAAGTTGAGATAAGCTATTCTTGACAATTGATACTACTCGGACGATTTGTCAGATCATCACGAGAGGAGGGCCAGTGAAAAATCATTTAGGTGTTGCTACGTCTGGGAATCGAACCCAGACCTTCTGCGCGGACGATTATGCGCACCATAAACTTGACGAATTGCTCTATAATTTTGGCGAAAAGAGCTTCTGGTGTAAGTCTTTCCATGGTGATTTGCCAAAGTATACCGAAAAAAATTCAGTTTATTAGTATGAGAGCTAGTTTGACAGTCATCACTATCGAAAGTTCTATGCCTCACGAAACAGTCGCGTGGCCTTAAGTTTGGTCTCATGGTCCCTGTGGAATTTTATTGACGCTATTTTGCTTAAGATCAACATTTCTGATCCAGGATTCAAGCTTTTATCGGGGCTACAGGCTCGTCTTACTACTAATCAACACAAAACGTCACTTCATCGGCTATTCATAGCGTTGTGACATGATGTATTCTTTTAAGGATTTCTATGAATAGCTCTCTACGTTATTTTTTTTTTAAAAAACAAATCCTCAGACAAAAAAGTTTAAACAAATCTCTCATCTCACAATAAAAAAAAAACATTTCCTAACCACCATCATGTTTCTTTTCTTTTCTAGCAAAAAACCGAATTGAGTCCACCCACCCACCAATCCACAGAGCCAAGTGTTCCAAATGTTAGCCCCAAACACTTACAGACCACAAGAAATCACTCACATTCCACTGCCTCGATGCTGCAGGCGCCGAATGTCACCGCACCAATTGAATCCTCATCCTCCTCCTCATCATCATCGTCGTCGGCTTCATCTCACCACAAACAGGCGAAAGAGCGAGACGAACGATTACGTTCCACATCGCCATACACCTCGACGACGCCAGGCAACCCAAGTGGCATTGGAGGCGCCGCCGCAGTTACTGTGGGAAACACCTCAACAAGTGGAGCGCCTAGCCTATATGTCTCGGTGCCACTCTCAACTGCTAATGTACCTGGAGTTAATTTGCCCACAACAACCACCTCAGGTTAGTAATTTCTCTTCTCTTGTCATATTTCAATTTACTAACATCATCTTCATCTCAGATCATCCCACCCCATCTCAGTCGACACGTGCTGCCACTCAGCAACAGCAACAACAACAGCAACAGCAAATGCAGGTGAATCCTGCAGTCATCGAACGTCAATCACCTAGAATTCATCATCAGGTTTCATCGTCTCCCGCGATGTCAGAACATGGCAGCTTTTCATCGTCCCTGCAATCACCGGCTCATGCTGTCCTCCCGAGTGGCAAGTCACCATCGCCCAGTGTTACCGGCAGCCTAACAGCGACAACAACAGAGAGTGGGAATCTTAAGATAAGCTATGAGAAGCAGAATTCACGGGTGGCGCAATTGCAAGAGCAGGAATCAGCACCAGTGCGGAGATCAAGGTTAGTTGAGCGTACAACATGCGAATGAATTTTTTTTTTTAAGTTTTAGGAACACTTTTGCTGCATGCTGCTGGATTGTTGCTTTAGTTTTGCAAAATTTTTAATTTTACTCTCACTGCCATTGATTTTCTAAAATTAATTTCTCTTCACCCCCTTTTTATGTTTCTTGATAATTTTTTTGAATTTATTTTCTATTTTGTTGCGCGCATATATGTTGTTGTTGTTGATGTTGTGTTTGGGTGGTATGGGAGGATTTATTTGGGGTTTGTCAGTCTTTATCGAACCCATGGTAGGTAGAGATTGTAGCTACGGTAACGAAATTTGGATTGATATACGTGCACCGTTATAATCCTTAACTATGAATAATTGACATGAGATAGGTAGATGAAAATCGTATCCCGCAGGCAGGTAGGTGAAGGACTGCCGGCCTTTGCTTATCCCACTTGAAAGGACTTTCCTTAAGAATTTTGTACATTGGATAGGATACGCATTCAATTAGTTTTGGGATAGAAAATTGTTTAAGAAGTCTTGCCTGTAACGTCTTATGTGTGAGGCCAACCGCAGACAGGTTTAATAAGAGGTAAACGTAGGAACTATTGCTGCATCGGCATTTCCCTTACATTGTGGTGGTCTGTCTAAAGCAAATGACGTTGAATTACATTATTCTGACCACGAGTCCTTGATGCAAAGTAAAGTTTGTAGACAACCAAAAGAGGGATAAATTTAAAAACCTAAGAATTGTAATATGTTTTCTCTTCGAAATAAATTGGGATGTTAAAGTGGCTGCCAGTGGTTCACGAGGACATGTGTACACCAATCTCAAAATTCACTCGTTTTTGGAGATGCGACGCTTGTTTTTTTTAATGTCTTAGGTCAAAGTATATGTCGATTACGTGATGAATTTACGTGCGAGATTTTTTATAATGCAAAGCTTGTTCTCTTTTAAAGCACTATAACGGAAAAGCAGTTCATAAACCAGGCCCCTGCCTGTGAACTGTGATACGTTCTGAGCGATTTCTTTGACTATTCACAAAAATTAAAGGCGGCTTGGTGCTCGCGCTCTCAACATATGATCAGAACTCATTCAGATAAAGGCGCCAAGCCCGCAAATGCCGGCGTAGGCATCTATTATTTTTTCTGACAAAGTGTCTTACAATTTTCTTAGTTAACCCGATCTTAAATAGTCTACAGGGCTTATCATCTACAAATCATATCTCCAGCACGTATATTACTAGGTGTTGTGTATCAGAGTAGGTGAACGGAATTAGTTTTTGTCTGTTCATCCTTGTGTCTTGAAATGACAATTTGGAAGTCACTGTCACATCTCACGAAATAGGACAGACACTTGGAAAAACCTTTCTCTACTTCATCCACTATCTGCTTCAGTATGAGATTGAAACTTTCGAAGCTAAGAATGGAGAACATGCTCTGTAGACACCCTCGTCAAAGTTTTGCATCTGAATCAGATAGTCGTTACTTAAACAGTTTTGAATTTAGCCATTGTCTGAGCCATTGTCTGCCATCATTCTGAGCCCACTAATGGTAGATCTGCACATAGATTTTGAGGAGCAAATGCCATCGAGAGAATACCTTTTTTATGTAAAACTACCCTCGCCGTATGCTGTATGCCTAAAGAAAATCCGTTTGGTGACCATGATTAGAACCTTTCAGCCCTCCGAAATCGGAGAATACTTTACCAAGGTTTCCTTTCCGATCAGCATTTCGAGGATCGTACATGATCGCGAAGCATCATAATACATTTTTTAACAGTTACGCGTTGAATTTCCTTCAAAGTTCTTCGACGAATAATTGCTCCGAAATCTACGATCGCGATTGTAATCCATTGCGTCTGAAAATTCTTCCGAATGGATACCTTTGATAGGGCTGATTTGCTATGACATAATTTCGCTGTCAGAACTTGTAGGGACAATTTCCTAACAAACTACACAATGAAATCTATTCTCAAGGGTGATGCCATCATTGGATGCACTTTCATTGCCCATGACGGTCCAAAAACAAGTCTCTTGAGGAATATTAGTTGTGGAAGCCACTACTTAGATATCCAAGAGCTCTTGGTCGAAGTATTTCTTATCTTAGAAGGTTTCTAAGGTTTAAGACATTGATTGGTCCAAAGAAGAAGGAAGGACTCGAGTCCATACACACACGGCCATTCCTCACGTGAACTGCTGGGAATCGAACCCAGACCTGCACGGCAGCTCATCGCACTGACCATCGAGCCACTGAGCCCCTACTCCCCATTGAAGGGGTTTATTTACAAAGGGCCCATGACGACCTAAGTATTTAAGGAAGCGATAACGTATATTTCCATGCAGATAAGGGTCATCTCTGTTATCCATAAAACCGGATTATATTCCAGGAATGAAAGAAAAAAGAAAGATCAAAGTTAGGAGCCTGCAATACGTACAGTACTTCCCAAGTTCAGACATCTGTTCTTCTTTCGCAGAGTTGAAAACATTTAATTTATGCCTGTTGGGTTCTGGCTTCTGATTGAAGCTGCAGAATTGCTTGAATGGAAATGTATTCCATAGGAACATACGTCCAATGCTTTTGATTGAATCTTCGTCTCTATAGCCCGTCAAAGCAAACGAGACCGAAGAATTTTTCGTTCAAGACGACCGAGGGTTTCTTCAACCGCTTTTATACCGGCTATTGATAGACTGATCACGTATTGCTTAGCGCAACTCTCAAAAACACTTAGAGAGATTTTGAATCGAGAGAATATACCGATATTTCGATAACTGCGAAAGCTGTTTAGAGATGACAAATTTTAACTAATCACAGCATGCTATCAGCGGATCATAGCCACCACATGCCTCATTGGCAAACAATTGACCAAAACTGTCCGAATATATTGATCCCGCTTGATACACTGCACATTACCTTCGTCATAAGTGTCATCACTGATCGCTATCCACAATATGCATGCTTACAAAATGACATGGACCAATATTGTGAGTGTCGATTAGCGATCGACAACCAACATTTATCGATAGTCGATTGTGAATCCATATCGACGAATGGAAAAAAAGGATCTCAAGCTGTTTCCATTCCCAATAATCAAGATCCCTGTCGATTGTCTTCCAAAACCAAGATCAATCGACAAATACCGAGTCGATAATTGCGGTAGAAGACACTTACAATAGGGGCAATGGCCCTTTACCCAGGTGACATCGCTAGAAGTGGATAAAGAGAACAGAGGAAGAGCACTTTATCTTCATTTTACATGCCGAGCTGTCTTATGGTTACACTCCAATCCGAGGGGGATTGTTCATAATCTATATAAGAGAGTTGTTTTGACTGTTGAACCTTGTAGCTTGCCTACTGATTTTAAAATCTCGAGAATATGTCCACCTGAAGATCACCCTTCATTTCATTTCAAGCTCAGGATTATTTTAAATGAGCAGAGGGGGAAATTCCTTTAGATCTACGTGGTGGGGAGAACCAAATCTTCTCTTCTCTTAGTGTGTTCCTAAACCACTGCCAGTCACATTAAACAAACCCAATCTTCCTCGATGGGCACATTATAAATCACTGTGGCGCTGGTTCTCTGGAACTTTCTGTATATAGCACTGCTCAAGGTAACTTATTCTGAAACTGATGATCAGTTGTTGATCGGTAGATGCCAAGCTTACACGGTGAATAATTTGTAGTTTGCTAGAAGAAGCTTTTGGTCTTGTTTTCCTGACTTCGATATTGAGTTCAAATTACTACATCAAGGACTGATGTCAGTTTAATCTGAAATTATGGTACTGACTCGCTATAGATAGTCTGCTTTCGAAAACTATCAACTTGATGTGCAAGAACACCAGACTGGAATGAATATTTCGTCGTTCAGTATGGAATCAAACGATCTTTGCGCAAATAAATTTACACATTCTCTTCTGTCTACGAATTTATAATCACAAATGCCCCCTTATGTGTACAAATCATGTATCATCCCAATACGATGCCCTCCTCCACTTTAATCGTTCGTCTTCCTATCTAAACTTGCTCGCGATGATCCAAGTTCGATTCCACTTTTATTAGAACCTCTCGAATGAGAACACCGACTTACAAGTCTGCAATAACATGATGCGACCATTTCCGATTGAATTTTTTTTTGTTTTTCGTTACGCAAAATTTTTTTTTAAATTTTTTTTCTTTTGCGGCAAATCTCACGCCGGAATTTAAATTTTCATTTTCACTTCTTTTCAAAATTTGCCTTGCAAAGCATTTTTCTTTTGAACCAAACATTGAAAAACCTATTTGTAGTCGCAAGTGAAAATATTTATTTTTTTCTTTCAATTCTTTACATGCTTACCGCACCAATAATAACCGTAAACTAAATGAAAACACGTTCTTAAATAAATTAAACATTACTTTGTGCACAATTAAAAAAAAATTAAAATCAAGATCTCGATCTGGAGAGAGCAGCAGCAACGCAATACCAACAAAGCCACGCTTTGGTAAAAAGAGATCTGCGGCAGCTGCTGCCGCCACCACACCATTGGCCAAATCGTCGTCATCCTCATCGCTGCCAAGTGCCCCTGTCGTCGAACAGGCAGCAGTAGTACAGCAGCAAAGATCGACGCCATCCCTACCGATACCCAGTCACACACCGGAGATCTTCTCGGAGAACTCGCAAAAGTCACAGCATTCGTCGACACCACCATCACCGTTGTTAGCTGCACCTCCAGCACCGCCGGCACCGGTTACAACGTCGTCAACAAAATTGAGTGACGTGGGAAATATCTTTTCCGCTACATTAAGCACTAGTAACACCACCTCTTCTACCGCTACCATCACCACAACGAACAACAACAACAACAGTAGTAGCAATAGCGCAATTAATTTATCTTCCTCCTCTTCCATTTCTTCAACTCCTCCACCACCACCGCCACCGCCGCCGCCTGCACCAGCAAGCAGCAGCAGTAGCACCACCGCTGCGTCATTCCCAGCTATTTCTACTTTCTCTACGTCTTCTTCTTCTTCCTCCTCCTCTGCGTCTTTGGCAAATTCCACTTCCACATCGAATAGTTCACCCCTGACGACTATATCGTCGGTGAAAAGTGCTATTAGTAGTGAGAGTGCAAACACAATGGCAGCACTTGTTGGCAATAGTCGTAGAAACAGTCGTAGTCCCATAACACCATCACCGCCGGCACCATCGACACCAAACCCCCCAGCAGCTGTACCATCGCCACAAATGGTACCCAATGTGGCTGCAACAGCTAAACCACTCAATAAGAAACTGCTGCGTGCCCAACAGTCGCACTATCTGCAGCAGCAGCAATTGGCCGCCCTACAACAGCAGCAACAGCAACAACAACAGCAGCAGCAACAGCAACAAATATCAATCAAACCGATAGAAACAATAGCGACCACCTCACCCCCTATTGATGAGACAATTTCCACTAACAATCCCCCTCCGACCATTTCTAGAACGCCCGACAGTGGAATCTTCTCCTCATCCTTCAACATCAGTGGCAGTTCACAGAGCTCACAATCTGGTGGCACCAATTCCGCGCTTAATGGTGGCGGTGGCTTAAAATTCACATACGAAGCACAACCAGGAGTCTCCGCCGCACCCACGCCACCGATTGTCGACACGAATCTAACGAACGCCTTTAAGGACTCACCGCCAAGTTCACCCGGATCTGAAGCTGGATCAACACGAAAGCGAGGACGGAAATCCAGCGATTTGAAAGATGTAAAGATCTTTCAGAACGGTAGTTGTCCAGTCACCACCACGCCACCTGTATCAACGACAAATGGACCAATTCATGCGACGCATATGCTGGGCAATCAGCTAAATCCGGCGAGTAGTGTGGCCCAAAAGCTCACGGATCAACTGCACATGGAGATTCAGGATCACAGTGTGTATGCTGAGCAACAGCCACCGCAATTCGTCGGTGTACCCTTCCCTGCAAAGCCAGTCAATAACGTAAGTTGCATACATTGCTTGTGCTAGATAGTGTGTGCTAATCTTGTATTTTTTTCCCTTTTAGGTGCGACCTACAACGAATATGCCCAGTGGCGCTAATTCACTGGCGTCAATGTTTGGTGGCAATGGAGGCGCTTTTGCGCCGCAGTCACTGGAGCAGTTGCTTGAGCGACAATGGGAACAGGGATCACAGTTCTTAATGGAACAGGCGCAGCATTTTGACAGTAAGTATAAATTTTTTTCTGGAATTATTTATTAGCTCCTGGGAATGGCATTACACTGACCAAAAAACAAACAGCTGGATGTGCAGAAGTTTCAAGGATAATGCCATTGAATGTATTCAGTAGTTGAGCATTCGGCAGGGTCGAATACATGGCACATCTTGACCATTTCAGATAATTTTTCTGGACAACAACCAACTCATGATTAACCGAGTATTTGGGTTCTTTGTTATTAAAGCTTTTCCAGGTCTTTAAACTTCATATTCGATCTATCGATGGCAATCTTGCCGTCGGGATTTTATCCGTCAAAAAGGCGTCTTGTGATTTTTGTAGATTCGCAAACATTGGGACATCTTCTCCTCTTGTGAATATTGTCTTGCCACGGCTTGCCACGAGACTTACACCACATTTGGTTCATTGTAGTACGGTCTATGTAACTCACAAATCCTCATGTTTGTGTGCTTTCAAGATATCGACGTGCTTCCATCTTTTACTGAAACTATCCTGCCTCCATTGCTTTTCTTAATTTTTAGTATTAGACTGCCTTCTCCCATTCCATTGTACGGTAGGCAATTCAATGATAAAGTTCTTGCTTGATCGTAGGTCCTATATAAGACCCCGATCACTTCAGTCCTGATCTTCTTCGCTAAAAGATAGATGGTTTGAAAACGGATGGAGAGATCTTTGGCCCCCTTTTTGTTGACGGGCTGTGGAGACAATAATTCAACCACAAACAAAATTGACAGCTTCATACACCTATTCGATTTCGCTTTGGACGTTTAAGATGAGTAGAGAATGTGGAGCGAATGGACATAAATACATCATCTCTAAGCGACTATATGGGATGTGGTTATGCATTCGCTATTTTTTCTCTCAAAGCCCTTGGACAACCACAGCCGAAAAGAAATGTTCGGCAACTCCCGATATAGGGTACACTCGTTCCAAAGTTCAAACAATCCGGAAAATACTGCAATGCCTACAATTAGCATTTCACATTCTCCCACGACCATAAGCTGAGGCAAAATGGCCCATACAGGGCCTCAAACCCAGCTTCTCCCTTCAGTTGTGTGTGCGAAGTTATTATTTCTTGTATTACCCCATAATCCTGAGGAGGTGTTTTTCCGCACTGGCAAAACCACCGCATAAGCTTTTCCGTTTGTCCTATTCATCAGGACTCTCCCCAAGTAGATGAAAATCAGCATTTGTCCATGCAGTACCTAAAAAGGCGAATCTTCTTCTCTCTCCAACTTCCACTTATCCTCCTTCTTTCTTAGGTCATGGAAACGCTGATAATCCGTCAGCTTATTAAATACCTTGAATCGCAAAACCTCCTCAATGACCGACAATACGGTTTTCGTAGCAACTGGTCCACTGGTGATTTGATGGCATATCACACCAATCTATTCATCTTGGTGGCGAAAACATGATCGTTGCACTTGATATTTCTAAAGCATTTGACAAGGTTTGGCATAAAGCCCTTTTGCCGAAAATACGTGCTTTTGGTATCGATGATTAGAAACTACCTCTCGAAACGTTGAATTCAAGTTGGATGGTTTCAAGTATGACACACCATGTCATGCTGGCGATCCTCAAGGCTCCGTTTTGTCTCCGACCCTCTTTCTCATTTTATTTTTTATTAATGACAAGATCGTTGCACTTGATATTTCAAAAGCATTTGACAAAGTTTGGCATAAAGCCCTTTTGCCGAAAATACGTGCTTTTGGTATCGATGATTAGAACCTACCTCTCAAGTTGGATGGTTTCAAGTCTGCTACTCACCAAATAAATTCTGGCGCTCCTCAAGGCTCAGTTTTGTCTCTGACTCTTCTTCTCATTTTTTATTAATGACAAGATCGTTGCACTTGATATTTCAAAAGCATTTGACAAGGTTTGGCATAAAGCCCTTTTTTCGAAAATGTGTGCTTTCGGAATCGATGAAAAACTTCTATGGACTAGAAAATATATTTGGAAACGTTCAATTCAAGTTGATTTGGACTGTTTAAAGTCGGCTACTAACCAAATAAATGATGGTGTTCCCCAAGGCTCTATCTTGTCTCCAACTCTGTTTCTCTCTTCTTTTTTTTTTTTAAATAATTCCCTTGCTGCAACTTCTAATCCAATTCATTCCTTCGCTGATGACAGTACTCTCAGCTTCTCATGTTCGTTTTTACGTCCTCGTCCTTAACCGTCGGACGTGGTCCCCAAAATATGTTAAGCAGACAAAGAATTCCGTCCTTGACAGCTTTATCAAATATGGTAAATCTAACAGAGTGGAATTCAATGCTACTCCTTAAACACATTGCTGCCTACTATCATTAAAGCGAAAACAAAATCTACAGCCATTCTCCATGAATTGCACTTGCATTGTCAAAACAGAAACACTTTTCATGCTCAATATGTGTTAGAAGCGACCTTCGTTGGAACGACCACATATTCAAAGTCGCTAAAAACCCAGCAAAATGTCTAAGTTTCCTAAATCGATGTAAGAAATATTTCACTCCATCTCATCTGGCCACAATATAAAAAGCGTTTATACGCCCCAAACTTGAGTTCAACGCCCACGTCTGGTCGGGTGCACCAAAAACAACATGCACCTCTAAGACGGGATTCAAACGCGTGTGAAAAGAACTTATAGGAGACATAGGAATGGCGAACTCTTTAGTTTTGCTCGAACATCGTCGAAATAGGAGACATAGGAATGGCGAACTCTTTAGTTTCGCTCGAACATCGTCGAAATAGGAGACTCCTTCTCATCTGGCCACAATATAAAAAGCGTTTGTACGCCCCAAACTTGAGTTCAACGCCCACCTCCGAGACATGATTCAACCGCATGTGGGAAAAAAAAACTTATAGCAGACATATGAATGGCGAACTCTTTAGTTTTGCTAGAAACATCGTCGAAATAGGAGACATATGAATAGCGAATTCTCTAGTTTCTCTCGAACATCGTCGAAATAGGACACATAGGAATGGCGAACTCTTTAGGTTCGCTCGAACATCGTCGAAATAGAAGACATATGAATAGCGAATCCTCTGGTTTCTCTCGAACATCGCGTCGAAATAGGAGACATGTGAATACCGAACTCTCTAGTTTCGCTCGAACATCGTCGAAATATCTACTGGCTTACCTTGTTTAATCGCTATTTTAACAACCAATGCATAAATGAAATAGCCAGTTGTATTCCTCTCAATCAAGCATTCAGCCGCAAAACTTGCTACGCCATGAATGCAAATAAGTTTACCCTCAAGCCTATCTTCGGACGTACGCTGGAATGTAGAGACTCGTACATAAAACGAACAACAAGAATGAGGAGTTCTTTACCAAACTCAGTTTTTCTAACGACTTCCATACTACCATTGGCGAAGACAACATGCATGATTAAAGTTAAAAATTCGAAATTTTCAAAGCGTTCCAAAGTTCGAGGTATTTCAATGTGCTGTGGACTTTTAAGACTACTAAAGCAGACTCAATGTGAATAATTCGTTCGATATAGCTTCCACTGTCTATTAAGCTTAATAGTTGTGATCCCACATTTGCCTGATTGTTCTGTTTCAACTAACTTTCATATTAGCGATCATGTGGTTAAAGTGATTCTATTCGGCTCGCACGTCCTTCGGTTGTTAGTCGTTATTTGATCTTGTAGCACCATCATCATCAACCCACAGATTAACATGTAAAAATGTCTTGTCTTCTCTATCGCTTGATCTTTAAACTTCTTTCTGTGTCGTTCGTGGGGTTGATGTTGAGTCCGAGGTAGATGAACTCTTTAGCTACATCAAAGTGACATTTTGTATAGGGTTGTGCATCGACAGTAGACCAAAGCTAACTAGAAGGCCGAAGCGTTTTGCCTGTTCATCAATTGCCTAAATGCTTTACGGTATGATGGGAAGAATCAATGATGTCCAGATCGTCTGCGTTTCCTAGTAGCTGGCGGATTTTTTGAAGACAGTACCCTCTGTGTTCACACCTGCTCCACACAATATCTGTGAAAAAATCGCATGATAGTGCGTCTCTTTGTCAAATTCCGGTACATGTTTGGAAAAGTCCAGATCAGTTTTTTCCAGACTGCACGTTTCCGTCTTACAATGTTAAACCTGCGGATTGCGAAAATTGTTATTTCCACGTCTATTTGCATTATTATTTCCAACTAAAAACTTTACTAACTCGACCTTCTTATTTTTTTTTTCAGTTGCATCCCTTCTATCCTGTCTGCATCAACTGCAAACAGAAAACGTTCGACTCGAGGAGCATGTCAACAGTCTCATTGCTAGACGCGATCACTTACTAGCAGTAAATGCCCGTTTGGCGATACCCCTAAACGCCAATCTCCCCCAGAGTCAAGGTAAGTGAATGCTGTGCAAGAGATAATGAAAGCAAAAAAAAAAAAAACTAATCATGCACGCGTCCACCTGCCATCATCCAAAATTCACCCTCTTATCCCAAAAACACACATTTACACAAAAACCACGCACGTACATAAATCATAACCAGATCACTACTGAACTTTCGTACAAAACTATTAAAAGACAAAAATAAATCGACAGTCTCGTCTGTTCTTGCAAACACAACAGAATTTTCAATTATTTTCTTCATTTTGTATTTATTTTACATACACACTTATTTTTTGTCATGTATTTTACTTAAGCACATGTATATATATATAAAACTTTAGTTAACATTATGGTGACCTCTATTAACCAAATATTAGAACGAATCATCTAATAAAATAATATTAACACAGCTAACAACCCCTGCCCCACCATAGGATTATTTACTTGACTTTAACACAAAAATAAAATCCTACTTATTTATAATTATTAAAAATAAAAATAAAACAAATTTAAGAAAACAACTTTTCTATTTAATTATAGTTTTTCATAAGTATTGTAATAGTATCTAAACCAATTATGAAATACATTTATGGTGTTTGTTTATACAGATTTATTATTTTGCTTGTATAATTTTTTTTTAAATAATAATTTATATATATTTTCAACAAAAAAAATATAACGGAAGAACAGAGAAATCACATTTTATTGTACAAAACAAACAAACCTGAAATTACTTAAATAAAAATTTGGAATTTTCATCGAATGATCGAGAGAAAAAAGAAACTGATTTTGTTTTTTGTTGGGGGCACTATTTTTACATTTTTTTTGTTTGGAATGGTTGTCGGTTTTTCTTTTCCCCTTTTTTTTTTTTGAAAAAATAAAAACATTTTGGCTGGTGAAAGAGAAATTAATTTTAAAAAATAAATTGTTTTCGGTGTTGGAGTTGGTTGGCAGGCAAAACCATACAAGAAATGAAATGGGGTGCCGTTGGGTGGAGTGATGGGGCCAGGTCTTTTACTAACAAGTGTTTTTTTTTAACCCTCGTGTCAATACGAAATTAATACACGTTTGGTCAGCGCGACGGGTACCCGGGTACCCCCATATATTTTGTATTAGCTGGGACAAAAAAAAAGGAAGAGTTACATAGAAAAAGTGATAGAAACAAAGTCAAGAGTACATTTTATTCAGTTAATGTTTAAATGATACACTGTACACAATTATTTATGCATTTTTTGAACATGAATGACATTTGTTTATAGTGATATTATGTTGCAGCATTTTCTGGTTTTTCGCCTGGGTTTACGTTGCTCCGAACAGACATGACACGACCCTTGAATTTTGAGCCGTCCATCGGGTCCTCGTGGTGGTATCCCTGCGGGTGATGCCTTATGTGATACAGGATATTCTCACCAAGCATAGCTTCAATACCATTTTTTGTGTTGAAGTTGCGGTAAATAAGGGGGTTTTCGGATCTTTCGCAAATATTCGGCATGCACAACTGCTTTCCTAACTCTTGCAGGAATTTTCGGCGGTTATCCTTTCTTATTGCGGCCTCCTTGTTGTGCTCAGTATAGAGAACGTATGCCGCCAATGCACATACGTCCAGTATGTTATAAAACATGGCAACTGGCCATCGTTTGGTAGCTCGTTTTGTTGTAAAATGACTAAAGATTTTGTCCATTACATCCACACCTCCTTTTGTACTGTTGTAATACTTTATTATTATCACATTATCATGGTGCATTGTGGATAAAAGAATAACGGCCTTATCCTTTTTAGGAACGTAGGAAACGATGGTCTTATTTCCCATGAATCCAAATAGAGACGACTGGACTATTCGTGATTTATTTTTCAGCGTTCAGCACGTAACGTTCCAACCAAAGTTAGATTTTTGCTGAGAAGATAATCGGCCAGTTCCAGAGAAGTGAAAAAGTTATCCATTGTTATATAACGGCCGGATCCTTCGTAATGACGAACCAACCGTTTTACCACCTTTTCCCCCACTTGCGTTTCACGTGGACCATTAACGGGTTTTCCGGTGTATATTTCACCTTTCAGAGGGAAGAAAGTCTTTGAATCGCAAGCTCACCACACCTTCATACCATATTTGGCTGGCTTCGATGGTATGTATTGCGTGAATTGTGTTCTACCTCTGTAGGGAAAAAGCTGTTCATCGATTGTTATATTCGCTGATGGTCTATAGTTCTTATTGAGACTAACATTCATAATATCCCACAAGTCTCGAATTGGAGCAGCTTTGTCATCTTTCAGTCGATGTATTCTGGTAACGTAGTTATCAAATCGTATAAACCGATTGATAGCCCAAAATCTATTAATGCTCATGGTAGCGCGATATAACGGCAAGGCTGTAACCTTCCAGAGCTCTACTGAATGCTCATTATTGGAATGATGAGCACCAGCTGTTATTAATATTCCAAGATAGCTATTGAGCTCCTGCATTGTAAGCGGCCTCCAAACTTTAGGCTCACGCGTAGGATTTTTCGCGTTCATAGCTGCATAAATGTTCACAGCCTTGCGATTAGTTTCACGAACTATAATGGTGCACATATCGGTGGTAAAAAATAAATGGAATAGTTGTGATTCAGACAGAAATTCAGACGATTGAAAAGGCCCAGTTCTGCCTCGAATAATGTTATGGCTTAGCGTTCTGGTGGCTTGATTTTGGGGATTCGCAGTCCATATGGTACGTTCTTCATCTTTTTTTTGCCTGCCTATCAGCGTTCCTGGTAACACAACGCTTACCTCAGCCGCTGTTTGGTCAACCTCATTTGTCCCACCATTCTCATCATCATTTTCAGCATTGTAACCATCCGAATCTGAATCAAAACTCTCATCTTGCTCAGCCACCGCGTTATTGTCCATATTTTTTTTATTTTGTTCTATAAAAGCAAAGCAACTAAAAACAATTTTTGAATTTGAAAAACACATTTTTTTTTCCGTTGCACCTGAAGGTGAGGAATCTTCAAAGGATACCAATGGTCGGTAGCATTGTTTATGCCCGATTTATATATTACCTGCCCTGACAATTTCAATATATGCCTACAGGCTATATGATAGTGCCAGAGAGACACTATCAGAACCTGCCTCGCGCGCTCATACTCACTTAAGATACAGTCCGGAATGAAACTGGGCCTCAAACAAGTTGATTGAGGTCAGTTTCTACCTGTGCGCGACAGGCGAGCTCTTTGTTTACTGCGTCCGACGTCTGGCTGATAATCGAAGACTCTGCAAGCTCCAGTATTGGTGCCCATTCGTTTTATATGTCCTAGCCATCTTAAATGTAATTTGTGTACGGGTATGTCGCTGTACAGCTTGTATAGTTCTTGATTGAATCTTCGTTGTTGCATCCCTCCTATCCAGTCTACATCAATGTAGTCTTTTAATCCCGGTTGAATACCAATTATAGTCTTTCTTATCTTTTAAATTAAATTCTTTATTTTAATATTGTGAAACATATGTTAATGGTCGGTTGGTTGGTCTGTTCTCGTTGGGTATACATAAAAGACTGACTCAAAATCATCTGGCATCTAGCGATCATGGGGAATAGCTTGTCCCTATGCATATATCGTTTACTGTTTTGAGTTTTGTTTGGGTGTATGCATATGTTTCGTCTGGGTCTTTGTCTTGTACTTGGTATATGTGCCTTATTGTTTCTGTCTTTCTTTGTTTCTGTCAACAGTCTCATTGCTAGACGCGCTCACTTACTAGCAGTAAATGCCCGTTTGGCGATACCCCTAAACGTATAGTTCTTGACTGAATCTTCGTCGACGCAAACAGGCCCGAAGATTTTTCGAAGAATTTTTCTCTCAAACGACCCAAGGATTTCTTCATCCACGTTTGACACGGTCCATGCTTCAGCTACTGCGATGAATAGGAATGGAATATAAGGGTATTATAAAGGATCTCCTTAGGGGTTCGAGTGGGGGCTATACTACTTAATAGCCTTCTTAGCCCAAAGAAACGACGCGACGGTTGGCAAAAGTAATTTATTGTTAAATTTATGGGGAGATGTTGTTGTCAGGGGGCTCCTTCCGTAACTTTGAAAACGGTTATCACTCAGACGGTAGTCGAGACCTCATAAGCAATCGCTCAATAATCGCCTGTGACTCATTGTTGCCAGAAAATTCTCAACAGTTTTCCCTAGATGAACGTCAAAAAATCCCTAGAAATCCCTAGTGTAAACAAAATGTTGAAAAAAACGATCGATAAGTGCAAGAATCAAATGAAATGTGCGTTTGCACTGTAACTTCGTACGGATGGTTTCGTTTGAAGTTGGCAATTGTTTTGGGTTGAGATCATATTCTACGTAATTCGAAAATTAATCGGAACTGTTATTCTATGTATAATAAAAAAATTTTCATTTTGGATGGTAGACAAATATTATTAAAATTTAACGGAAAATATAAAATTAATTTGGGTTCCTATTTTCCTCTAGTAATTCCCTAGTACCTAGAATGTCCGAAATTGCACTGGTTTTCCCTAGACTAGGGAAAATATCTATTTCTGGCAACAATGCAGTGTGACTTGACAATTATTGTTTTAAGTGAAGCAAATAAAGTGATATCGCCGACAGCAAAAACGACTATTGATCTTACGCGTCAAGATTTACCGTCGAAATGTTATCGTCAAACGATAATCACTTAACGGAATGAGAGCCCAGGGGCTATATTTTATAAAACGAATATCGTTGAAATCACTTCGTTCTCGTTGAAATTTGATTACATAAAACGAGTATCGATCTAGGCTTTACGATACTCGTTCTTTATTACGACTGACATTTGGCAGTCGTATAGCTTTCGTTTTCGTATTGTTTTGTCTGCAAGTGATTGTCCTCAGCTGTTAAAATGTAAGCAAAATTTTTTTTATAATTTATAAATTTAATAGGCCACCAACACAAACAAAGCAAATGGATTTGCTCACTGCGTTCATGGAACTCAATCCAGATCTCGCCAAAAATTATTTGCCAAATAGCCAAGCAAAGGCCAAGTCCAAATTACTTTGGAACCACTTGACAAAACAACTCAATGCAAGTGGACCTCCAGAAAAACACAAGGAAATCTTGACCGGTTCCTCTTTGGTAGCCACCCTCTGCTAGAAATCGAAGAGTCGCACACAATTTCAACACATTTGGTATATATGTTGATCTTGCACTCGGAAGTTGCGAATCAATCTTTCCCAGAACATAAACGAACGCTTCTTTATTTCTCGAAATAGTTTTTTAAATCTAAAATAAATTGTAATAAGTACATCAAGTATGGACGTATGGGTAAATGATTGCTTACGCTGAATTGGGAATGCTCATTGGGTCTGAGTTATCCCTAATTCGTCTCCTTGAGATTAATGCTTCCTCCTCTTCGGAATCATCATCACTATCCAAAAATAAATCGCAATGAAAAAACATTTTTACAGAATTTAATTATTCCCGATTTCACGACTTTTTGTTTACGTTATTTAATTTTTGACAGTCCTAAATAGGATTGAAGTTGGTTGCGCTTCAAAAATATATGTTTTTTTCGTTTTCATTTGGCAACACTTTTCTTACGCCTTTTTCGTTTTACACGATCGCACTTATCGTGACTATCGTTTGCTTCTTTATCGTTTACTTGCCGTTCGTTTTGTTTTATGAAATAGAGCCTCAGAGTTGATAGTGAAGCCAAGGCAAACTCCCATACTACTTCAAAGTTAGATCTGTCAATGGTGACGTTATTTGCAGTTCGTCCATGTTGTGTCCTTTCGTTTTGATATCATATACTTGGTCTTATCCTCCTTTACAGCTAAACCAACGCTTCCTTCTCTATACTAGCAAACGTGGCTAAGACATCCCTAATGATGATTAATGATGTCAATATCGTCCGACCAATGATGTTGATATCGTCGGCGTATGCTGGTAGTTGCACCGATTTATGGAAAGTTGTGCCTTTGGTGTTGGCTCAGGAGTTTTGCACAATCCTTTCAAGTCTCATATCAATGGAGTCACATGACAGTGCACAGCCTTGCCCAAATACTTTTTTGATATCGAATGTGTCGGTGTGGTTGATTTCGAAACTGTTGGAGCAGTGAGAATTTTCCATCGCCACCCTACACAGACGGACGAGTTTGGGCGGTATACCAAAACTAGACGTGGCTCTGTATAGTTTGTCTCTATAAATGTTGCCGTGCGGCTTTGAAATCGATGAAAAGCTGGTGCGTATCGATTTGGACTTCTTGGGTTTTTTCCAGGATCTGCCGAAGTGTGAAAATTTGATCAGGGCCGTATTTTATAAAACGAATATAGTTGAAATCACTTCGTTCTCATTGAAATTCGATTACAGAAAACGAGTATCGTTATTGATTTTACGATACTCGTAATTTCTTACGACTGGCATTGGGCAGTCGTATAGCTTTCGTTTTCGTTGAGCTGTCATAAATTTCTCGTTTTACACAATCGCGCTTTGTCGTGACTATCGTTTACTTCTGTTTCGTTTACTTGCCATACGTTTCGTTTTATGAAGTAGACGCCTAGTTGTCGACTTTTCTGGCCCAAAACCGCACTAATAAGGGCCGAACAGGTTGTTCACATATTACGACAGATAGGATCTCGCATGCGATGTTGAGGAGACTTATAATGTTTCATTCTTCAGTATACTTTCATCCGATCAAATTTTGCTTAGGATTTGGTAAATGCTTGCCAAGTCATCTCCGTCGGCATTATAAATTTCGGCGGGAAGGTCGTCATTTCCGGCAGCCTTAGATATTGCAGTTTAGATATTGCTATCCTTATGTTTCATGGGTCGGGTGGTTAGTAGTTTTCGTTGTCGTCGCCAATGTTGAATGGTTCGTTCTGACTTACAGCGGAATATTGTTCTTCATCGCCGTTTAACAGTCTGCAGAAGTGGTTCGTTCATATCATATTGCAAAGCGATATTTTCTTGTTCATCTCGACAGAATTCTGTTCGATCCTTGTATCTCTGTATTGGACAATTCACACTTTGGTAAAACTTGTGAACATCATTCCTGGAGTGGCACCTCTATATCGTCGATCGCGTTTTTTCTCGCTCAGTTTATTCTTCTTTCTGAAAAGCCGGTGTTCTTTCCTCCTGATTTGTCTATAGAGCTCAATGGCAGCTCTCGTCTTCATTTGCAGCTTAGCCTTGTAGTTCTCGTTCTTGGCGGCGAGAATTTGTCGGCATTCCTCATCAAACCAATAGTTTCTTGCCGTTGCGGCTGATCTTATGGCTTGTTGACATCGTTGCTATTATTCTTCGACATTAGATACTGGTGTGAAGGCATGGTGTTAATGAAGAGTTTAAGGTATAAAAAGGACTTGGCGGTCTCTTGCAATTACAGTGTTTCAAAATTAAATATTTTCACAGTATTTCTGATTTGTTGTGTCGTGGTGGATATTCGCATTCTTACCATGGCTGCAACAAGTAAGTGGTCGGAGTCGATGTTAGCCCCTCGAAATGATTGGACGTGTTGTCGTATAGGCTGTGTTTTCCGACAATACTGCTAAAGATATCCTCTTTTCCTCTTTTCATACCTTTGCGTTAAAATCTCCCAACACGATTTTAACATCGTCACTCATAAGTTTTGTCATGTAGCTCGTAGAAGCAGTATGTCGGAGCGGAGAGTAAGCGCATATAAGGCTTATATTGGCGAATTCGCCTTGATGCGGATTGTTACAATGCGTTCGCTAATGTCTTCAAAACAACTTCTAGCCTTAGTCAGGTTCTTGTAACAGAACCACTTCCAAATAGCCACTGTATCTGCTCACTATAACACGGTCTATAGCATATGTCACAGTTTTTCATCGTCTTTTTGCCTGGCTCATTCCATCGTATTTCCTGAATGGCAGTAATGTCTGCTTTTAAGCAGCTTAGTCCAGATACAGGCACGCAGAAGGTCTGGGTTCGATTCTCAGCCGTAGCAACACCGAAAGGATTTTCCACTGGCCCTCCTCTCGTGATGATCTGACAAATCATTCGAGTAGTATCAATTGTTTATAAAAGCTTATCTCAAATAAGCCGTTCGGATGCGGTATAAAACATGAGGTCCCGCCATCGTGCAGGAAATACACTCACACATGAATGGTTGTGAGAAAAAGCTAGGCCATGGGTACTAACGACCCTGTTACGCTAAAAAAGTGTACTGATGGCATTTCCATTCAATTTGTCTGTCGTGCTGCCTTCTGTGTCCTCCGCAATATCTGTTCCAGAGCAAGATTAAAGAAATTGGATGATAGCGCATCGCCTTGTCGAAATCCCGTACATGTTTGGAAAAGCTCGGATGAGCTGCTTCCAAAGTGAAACGTGCGTCGTGTGTCCTCCTGTTCGTATGTAGCCGATGCCTTTTTATTAAGTTGCATAATTTTATAATGTGCATGTTCTCTCAACTGCGTTGTAGGCTTTCATCATCATGGCTGGTAGTCTCTGATAGCCTCGGCAACCTATTCTATTAATTGTTGACCCATGAGGTTGATGTAAATGTCTGCCAGAGCTGTGTTTAGGCGAAAATGTTTTTTTTTATTAGGCTTCGAGTTCTGAGTCACGTGAAGACGATCAGATTGCCCCAAATTTAGAACGTTGAATCGGCGTAAATCATCGACAAGGACGTGGTTGATGCCCCATTTTTGTCCCATCAGTCAGTACCTGGGGTCTACTGCTCGGTTCCGGAGGATATTCTTACCAACTAACCTGTCAAAGATGTCTTAACAGGCCATTTAGCCTTCTTTAAGAGTTAATTTGATAAGCACTAGGATCCATTTGCACCAACGTATTCATACAACTAACAAGTGCTAATATTCCTAAAATCCACTAGAGATTGGAAGGACAGTTGGATAACACCAACATATGGTGCAGGTCAATCTGGATCACTTAATCATATTAATCATACGTGATGAATCAAGGAACGTGGCTCTTTTTGAACGCCTTGTCTTACAGTGATCATGTTTTAGTCTGTCCACCCAGCACTCTTCATGTTTATATGTGTCTTGACCCGCGACTGAACCGCCTTCTTTAGAAATGTTTAACTTAGTAAGGAATTCAACGGCGAAAATGTGTCGTCCGTTTTCATAACAACTCTTCCCTTTCAGATTTTTGCATGTCGGTATTTTGTTTTGCTTAACAAAGTTTAATTCAAATAAAAACCATGAACACACTCAATTTAAGACATTTTGGCAGCATTGTAGGCTGCTGTGGCACGTATACTCCTTTTTTATCTTAATTAATCAATCACAACCCATCATTGACACATAATCATCCACCCTTCCCATCATAAATTAAAAAAAAAAAAAAAAAAAAAACATTTTCTATTACTCATCTTAAAACAAAACCAACAACAAAAAACAACATCAAACATTAAAATTCTAGTTAACCTAAATAATATCCACTTAAATGGTCCAACACCACCTGATGTTGCCGCCACAGCAGCTGCTTCATCTGCAGCAGCAGCAGCCGCAGCCGCAGCAACAACTGTCCCCACAAGCAGTGCCAATTCGACGGCACCACCACCGAATTCCACCTCAAGTGGTGGTCGTATGCCTCGATCTAGTGCACCGTCTGCACCAACCCAACTCCCCACCATGGAAAATGGGATCGATTTTCGACATTCCACCCATCAGCAGTCTACGTCATCGTCATCATCATCGGCAACATCGACGTCAGCACCGATGGCATCTGCGCCACCACAATCCGCCAGTAATATGAGGTGAGTTTGCAAAGTGTGTTGAATAAAGATGTTTGTTTACACTCATAAAGCATGTTGCAGCAGTTGATTTCATGTTTTTTTTGGTTTACCTTTGTGTTTTGTTTTTTCTTTCCTGTTTCCTAATGTTTCCTCAATTTTTGTAGACACTCATCTTCTGTCCATCCAAACTTTACCACCACAACCTCGTCCTCATCCGCTTCTCATCACAGCAATCACCAGCATCATCAGCAACATCAACAGCACCAACAACAACAGCAGCAACAACAACACCAGCAGCATCATCAACATCAGTCGCATTCACAGCAGCAACAGCAGCAAGCGTCTGCATCACTTGCACAACATGGCACGCTGTCGTCATCGTCCACCACCTCCGCCAGCACTGGGTCGTCGGTGAGTCGACAACAAGTACCACCGCCTTCGCACCATCATCAACCACAACATTCACATCAGCAAGCTCACCATCAACAGCACCATAGTCACCACGCCCAGCAGCAGCAACAGCAGGCGGCACAGCAACAGTCGCATCATCCCCATCATCCGCATTCTCAGCATCAGTCTCATCCGCTAGTACAACAGCAACACCCTCACCACCATCACCATTCGTCAGCCACTGGTAGCGCTGCGCCCCACCACATGCAACAACAATCCGCCTCCCATCACCAATTGTCAATGCCATCGAATGACATCTCAATGCGAAGTGTTGCTGGTGGTGGGAGTGCTGGCGGTCGCAGTGGTAACAGTGCAAGTGGCGGTGTTGTTGGTGGTCCCGGACCAATGCTCGCCGGACGTACAGGCCTCGGTGACAATTCGGCGTATCATCCGGTCTATAGTCATCAGGTATAAGTAGTTCAATGCAATCCACACTTGCCCACCTATCCCTTGTCCCTATGAAATTTGTTTATGCCCAATAAATAGCCTCTCTCTCGATCTCTTTTCAGTCACAACTAAGACGAGACGAGAGTCAGGGAAAGCCCAGCTGAAAATCATTTCGCGAAAAGAATCTAAATCCAACAACAAAATACAACAACAACAACAATGCGATCCACACCAACAAAAATCTGTCAAATAAACGCCGCAACAGCTGTCAACAGTTGATCGAGAAAACTGCTGTCATCTACGATGGTAACATTGACAGTTTATCACCGCCATCATCGGATACAGACGACGAGCACACGGTGACATCTGCATTATCAGCAGTGCTGCCATCTGGCGATAATAATCTTTTGCAAGTGCAAAATTTCTTAAATTGTTTCAATGAAACAGGCAAACAACAACAACAACAACCACCACAAAACCATTCTGAATTAATCAACCATACAAATAATAATCATAGAGGTAGTCTAAAACATAAACCGAACACATATAGTCACAACAACAATAGTAGCGGTAGTTTGTCAAAGAGCGGGCATAGGAGTTGCTCTTCGACAACACTAAAGGATGGTAGCGGTTACAGTAAAACGTCATCATCGAGTCGACAGCCAAAATTTACGATTTCAACGAAATTTCTGAGGAAATCTCGCAACAAATTGCGAACGGCAAGCGGAAGTCAAAGTGGCGGAATGTCATCGGGTGGTATGATATCGATGTCATCGTCGACAGCATCAACTACAACGGGAGGGGCAATGTCGGCGACGGGAAGTGTTGTGGTCGTCGTCGGTGCGAGCGATGATTCAAATGCCAAATTTAAAGACTTTTCTATCGATTCTCTTTTGAATAAGTAGGACTTTTGTTTGTTCGGAAATTGTTTACAGTTTTGCTGTTTTTTTTCTTTAGCAAGGTTATCGGAGTTGTTATCGATGAAGGGATTTTATGTTGTTTGAACTAACTGAACAATGGCATGCAATCTGTTCAAATTTTCGAAAGATGCGCGGCTTACCTCAGGGAGCCGCAATTGGACCACTGCTATTAATAATGCTTGGCAATTGGGTTTTTGTGATGTTAGTCATTTCGCAGAGTTTCTTTTAGAAAAAAGGATCTTTTCAAGGAGGACAGACGAGAATAAGTCGTCGCTTAAATTAAGTTTTCAAAAATCTGTTTCATCATCTCTTCAAGCGTTGGGAAAGTACTTTCCTTCTAGCTATACATTGCATGATTTTAATTTGACGGAAACTTTGCGAAAACTTTAAAGCTATACAGGTAAGGTGATTACCACCTATCGCCAGGGACTTAAGTCATTTCCACAGAATCGACGGTGACTAGAAATCGAATAATTTTTGAGAAGCTACCGGGTGAACCTGTGACTCAACTGATATGCCTTTCCAATTAGTCCTGTTCTTAGCAGCGAGTTTGCAATTTATACCATTGTGTTGGGAATTAAAGACTCTGGGGCGTGGATTATTGATGTCCAGTTGCTATTCATGTCATACTGAGTTCTATGTCTATGTTGCTGAAAAGCTTGTTAGGATCATAGTTTAATTTTCATCTCCAACCAAAAGGGAATCTACGATTTTCCAAAGAGTTTTTCGCTCAAGTCGAAGAAAAATGTATTCATCCACTTTGATAAGGTTCCGCGATGTTGCTGTATCAAGTATTTATAGACCAGTCGTTCAAGTAAGGCCTCATTTTTTTCTTTTGATTTTTGATGATGTGTGGCCTCAATTAATAGCGACACTCTCTCAAGGTTAAGCTGTCGATTATGAAGTTCTGTTAAATTGGTCAATGTTCCTTATTCAAATCAGATATTTGGTCCTACCTCCCCGTTTACTTCATAATCCACTGTTGTTACTTCCTTTTCTAAACTAGCTAAGTTGCCTATGACCACGGTTGACACTTGAAAATAAAATTTGTTACCAAAATTTAAGAAAAAGCGACCAAACGCAGTAAAAAGTTACCAAAGTACTTAAAATTTGAAAACCTTGTATGAAATACACCAAAAATCATAGAGTTTGCCATTTTTATACCCTATCCCATAGGGGTATATTCGTTTTGATACATAGTTTGTAACATAGAGAAATAATTTAGCTACATATACCTCAAATTATATGGATCTACTCAGAATCGCTAGCTGAGTCGATTAAGCCATGTCCACCTGTCCGTCCGTCTACATGTTACCTATTTTTAGCCCTTAAAAATGTAAGCTTAGAGAATGAAATTTGGTATTTAGAATTCTTTTGCAGTGAAGCAAAACAAGTTCCACGCCCCTTTTTTTTTTTTAGGAAAACGAAATTTTTGGCTAAACGCTAAAGAATTTCTAAAAAGTGTGTGAGCAACATATTTACAGAATCTCTATATTTCGTCAGTATAAAGTTTTTTTTCCAAGTCCACTTTTTGGGGCGTTTTTAGTAAAAAACGTGTTTCGGTACATTTTTAAAATATTTGAAAATATTTGATCATCTCGTGCATCTTGGAGGAATAGCGAATGCGATGGGAACTTGAATTATTTCTGTGGGGTAGGACAATTATTAAGATACATTCCTGGTAAGAGATACCATCATGTCATTGTTATGCTGCTTCTGGATTAATGCACATAGAATGGAGTTTCTTTTTTTAGAAACCTTCACTGGAATATTTTGTTTAGGATGGCCGATTAATTATAACATTACAAAGCATGAAAGGATCTAGATTCGTGAATAGTTTGACAAGTTCCTTCATAGATAGCTAGAGCTATGAAGGCAAAACGCTATCAATCAGAAAGAGACTCTAAGAAACTTTGTAAGATTTTTAATGAGTATTCGATTCATCCATTCATCTTCTAGGGACTGCTGAAGTGAGCTGGACCAATCAATATGGCTTCCAATTTCGCCTGGTCACTAGCTTAATGCCTTTAGTTTAGTTGGTTATTTTCCAATTATCACGTTCCATATGGTCTTTCTGTACTGCATTACAAAAGGATTTGAGTTGAGAATCTTGTAGGTTGGTCGTTAATTTCTTTACGCTTTAAACGTGTCAGGATTAATAGCCTTCAATGCTAGGTTTACACAAGATCGTTGGGCCTCAAATTTCCTTAATATTCGTTGTTAAATCTTCATCCCTAAAGTGTAAATTTGTGGCACCAGTGATCTCCAGTTAGGTCAAGCCGACTTTTGGGACAGTTTCACATCCTTACCTTATTGTCAAGCGGTTCAATGAACAGCAGATTTAGGTATGTGATCAACTCATCAATTGGGTGAACATTTTTAGTAGAATGCTCCGCCCAAGCTGACGCAGAACAAAAGTTTATCGTGGTTCTTGATAATCACTTTTTTCCCATTGGGGGAAGGCGAAATGCTTCATGCAACATAAGGAGGTGTTTTTTTTTGGAGTTGAGTATTCCTGTGTATCCGACTCCCCTTTATGAAAGTTATACGTCAACTAATAACTCTTCCTGTCCCTTCGGTTTCCAAAATGTTTCCGCGATTGCTCTTCTCTTTTTTCTAAGAACATGTTGAGCGTAGGTGGAGATTCGGTTTCAGCTCTGCTCCAAGCCCACTTTTTTGGGGGCGTTTTTAGTAAAAAAACGTGTTTCGGTAAATTTTTAAAATATTTAAAAAAAAAAATCGATGCAGGATCATTGGTTATGATAGTATGAACATTTCGTCTTTAGATCATTTTAACCCATGCCCACTTTTTGGAGGCGTTTTCCTACCCTACCCCTTAGGACACGCAGGAGAAAAACGTTGTTTTTTGTCGAACCATAAAATATTTTGATAAACTGTCTGAACAATATGTTGTGAACATTTTTCTATATTTCATCGCCATAAAGCCCACATTTTGGGGATATTAATTTTAAGGATGGGATGGGATAGGGTATTAAACGATCCGCACAGCGAATTGAAGCGTTCGCATATGTTTGATTTTAAGTTTTCATACAGCGAGATCGACTTCTGCTTTTTTTGAATACAAAATAATTTAAATTTTCAGTCATCTGTCAACAAATTGACAAAAGCAAATGATGAAAATGAGTATTTAGTCGTGTGTCTGCAAGGATAATACTGTGCAGTGTGTTCAATTTTACTAGAACATACAAATTTAAGTTCGTGTTTTTTAATTTCTTCAGAAAAAGCGACCATGTATAGAAAAAAATTTACCAAGCAACCGATGAAAAAAAAGTTTCCAAATTTGGACGCAAATGACCAAAGTGGCAACCGTACCTATGACATCTCGTTAAGGTCGGCCAATATCATTGGCGTATGCCAGTAGTTGAACAGATTTATGGATGATTGTGTCCCTAGTGTTGGCCTGGTAGAGTTTTGCACAATTTTCTTAAGACCAATGTTGAAAAAACCACATCATCACTTAATCTCTATATACGCTGGGGTACCTCAAGGATCCATTCTCGCACCCACTCTATTTGTGCTGAACATGAATGATCTTTTGAGGAGATTCAATAATCGCATTTTTAGTTTTGCAGATGAAAGTACGCGCCTATTACCGCTGTAGAGTACTTCGGAAAACTATCTCCATCGCGAGTGTGTTGTCTCTCATTAAAACGTCAAAACGATATTTGGAGAAAGAAAGAGCTCTATCGAGGTATCCGTCGTAGTGGACAATTTTCCACAACGCATGTTATGTTTTTATGTTTTTAATGTTGGCAGCTACACCGACGCTAACTTCACAGGCACGAAATGACACCAATACAATGACAAAAAAAAAATAAATCTGAATCGTGTTCCATTGACACTCAAAAAGATCAAATTTCAGATCAAAATCAATATTTCCCAATGGAAAACGCTATAAGTCGGAGGAAATCGAAAAAAATGGCACTTAGCTGCCAAAAATTGCACGAAAACGCATACTTCGTCGGAGGTTCAAATTCCATTTGAGGTATGTGTCATCGAAAAAAAAAACAACACCAATGCGACGGCTTCACTTCACTACAATTCGTAAATAAATTCCGCGAAGAATTTGAGTCGGAGGAAATCGAAAAAAGAATTCGGTTTAGTTGTCAAAAATTGAACGAAAAATGCACCTGAACGCACTTCAACGCAATTCGCTGGGATGCGTTCCAAAATGTCGGAGAAATATTCCGAACAGCTTTTCGGAAGAATATCTTGAAGCAAATATTATCCGAATCGTACAAAATCGGAGAATTTTCCGCTCCGACGGATACCTCGATAGGGCTAATTTTATATGACGGGAGTACTGATAAATTTGCCTTCATACAAATTATATAGCTGTCAGATTGTGTTTTTTTTTCTTTGACACTGACATTGTGAGGAAGTACTCTATTGCTGCTCACCAGCAGAGATGCGAACAAATCTGCTTTACAAACCTACAAAAGGATATACAATATGAAAAGGAAAACATTTACAAGAAAGAACAAGCAAAGAGGTATATAGCTATTGAGTCCGCATCACAGCTAAAAATGTTGATGCTGTTTCAGACGCGGGCGGTAAGTGCGAAGAGGAATTTTCGTCGTTCGTATGCATCTGCTAGCTATTGCTTGATGCTGGCATGGCAATGTGCACACTGGGGTATCAATATCAGTACCCCACATAGTAAATTTTCGTTGTATGAGTTGCGCACTCTATGTAGTTCTGTACTCTTTGGAACAAGTCAACAGTTCCGCAAATCGAAGTTAAGAAAAGTTTTTTTTTTTAAAAAAAAAACGTCAGTGCGTTATCTTACCTAAATCGTTTTTTTAGGTTTACCCCGTCCTTAATGGATCTTTGTCAGAAGCTAGACATGGCTTTATATTTTTCGTTTATTTAAACGCCATTGCGTGTGGCTTTTGTGTGTGGATTGCGGTCTGTCGAACTATGAAGATTCCATCACATGGGTACTTTCATTGTCTAAAACTATACTGATAGTGGCCGGCCAGGTTGGAGGCGTTCAAATTATCATCTTGTAGTGAGGCGTAAATGAAGCCTCAGTAAATGTAGCAATGAAGAAGGCCTACTATTTTGTGAAACTGGTTATTCCACACTTCCATCATGGACTAGGACTAGTACGATATTGCTCATCTTAACGAAATTCGGTTGGTGAATTTCATCCCTAGCTGATAAAGCCCTTATAGCTGTTGCTGATGATGATGTAGGCGGATTGTTATTACTTACTTGCTTAAGTGGCGCTACAGTCCGGGATGAACCTGGGCCTCAACCATCGTGCCTCTCCAATTAGAAACGTCCTTAGTTAACTGCCTCCAATGGCGCACTCCAAGTTGGTTGAGGTCGGTTCTACTTGTGCGCGCCACTTAAGGCGAGGTCTTCCTCTACTGCGTCCGACGTCTGGCTGGGAATCGAAGACTCTGCGAGCCGGTGTCCATTCGTTCTACATGTCCTTACCATCTTAAACGTCCAATGCGGAGTTCTTTGTCCAGGGGTATGTTGCTGTACAACTCGTGTAGTTCGCGGTTGAATCTCCGTGTCTCCATTGCCGTCAACGCAAACGGGACCCAACATTTTTCGAAGAATTTTTGTCTCGAATTCATTAATGATTTCTTCATTAATACGGTCCATGCTTCAGCGCCATAAAGCAAGACTGGGATAATCGGGGTCTTATATAGGATCTCCTTAGTAGTCCGAGTGAGGGCCTTACTAGCGGTTGGCAAGAGTAATTCTTCGTTTGATTTCTGACGAGATGTTGCTGTCACAGTTGATAGCGGAGCCGAGGTAGACAAAGTCCCGTACTACCTCAAAATAATTCATCTATGTCGTGTGTCCTTTCGAACCTATAGTTGGTCTTACCCTCATTTTTTGCTAAACCCCCCTAGCAAACGAGGCTATGACATCACGTGGAGTCCTACCAATGATGAAAATATCATCGGCGTATGCTAGTAGTTGCACCGATTTTTGGAAAATTGTGCCTCTGGTGTTGGCTCGGGAGTTTTGCACAATCCTCTCAAGAATCAAAATAAAGAAGTCACACGACAGCACATCGCCTTGCATAAATCCTTTTTTGGTATCGAATGTGTTGGTGAAGTCGTTTCCGACCCTGGTGGAGCAGGGAGAATTCTTCATCGTCATCTTGCACAGACGGACGAGTTTGGGTGGTAAACCAAAACTAGACATCGCTCTGGATAGTTCGTCTCTATAAATGCTGTCGTATGCGGCTTCGAAATCGATTAATAGGTGGTGGGTATCGATTTGGAATTCTTGGGTTTTTTTCAGGATCTGCCGAAGTGTGAAAATTTGATCAGTTGTGGACTTTCCTGGCCTAAAACCACACTGATAAGGGCCAATCAGGTTGCTGGTAAACGGTTTCAGGCGTTCACATATTACAGCAGATAGGATCTTGTAGGAGATGTTGAGTAGACTTATGCCTCTGTTTAAAGACCCTGGAGCGGATCCTTGACATCCATGTGCGAGGCATTCTTAATGAATCACCGCTATCCACATCACAACACGCATATCTCAAAGGCAGATCGACTGAAACCGCTCTGCATGAGGTGATTGGGACCATCGAAAAGTCCCTCTACTACAAAGATTACACCCTAGCCACCTTCCTTGATATAGAAGGGGCTTTCAATAATGTACAAACTGACAGTATACTAGAAGCTCTAACCGTAACTGGTGTAGAGGAGCATTTTAGCCAATGGATTATATCCATGCTAAGGTCTAGAATCATTCAATCAACACTAGGCAACAGCAGCTTAACGCGATATGCTGACAGAGGTACACCACAGGGTGGTGTGATATCTCCTCTGCTGTGGCTTATTGTTATGAACAAACTGTTAGTCCGACTTGATCGGGATAGGATTAAGGCAGTGGCATACGCGGACGACGTGGTGATCCTAGTGTCAGGAAAGTTTCTCCCAGTGATTAGCGAAATCATGGAGTACGCTCTGGGCTCTGTGAGCACGTGGGCTACAAGCTGTGGCCTTGGTGTTAATCCGAGCAAAACGGAAATGATGTTCTTCACCACGAAGACCAAAGTACCATCCTTTAATCTCCCCCGACTTAATGGACAAGCGCTCTCACTCTCATCCAATGCCAAATACCTAGGGACTATCCTAGATACTAAGCTTAATTGGAAAACCAACATAGAACAAAGGGTCAAGAAAGCATGTATAGCTTTCTATGCCTGTAGAAAAACATTTGGCAAAAGATGGGGCCTACAACCAAAGATGACACTTTGGATGTACACTGCTGTTGTTCGGCCGATACTCACCTATGGGGCACTAGTCTGGTGGCCTTCTGTGAGTAAAGGGTATATCATTGACAAACTTAAGAGGGTACAAAGAACTGCTTGTATCGGCACAACTGGGGCCATGAGATCTTGTCCCACTGATGCCTTAACGGTGCTTCTCCACCTTCTCCCTCTAGATATCCATATCAAAGACATTGCAATGTGCAGTGCAGTCAGGCTCAGAGAATCTGGCTGCTGGTTCAATAAGCCCTATGGGCACAGCAATATCCTAGATTCAATGCCAGCAGGTCTAGCTGACCATCATACCGACTACATGATACCCAAACTGACCTTCCACAAACAGAGAGGATTGGAAAAACGCAGTGGTTGAAAAAGATTTTGACACACTTATATACACCGACGGTTCCAAAATGGACTGTGGAGTGGGCGCAGGTGTCTACTCGGACACACTAAAAATAAAAAAATCGTTTCGCCTCCCTGATTCCTCCAGCGTATTCCAGGCGGAATTGTTGGCTATTAGGGAGGCTTGTCATGCGATTAGACACGATAGTACTCCCAAGCAAAATATCGCTATTTTTGTCGACAGTCAAGCCGCTATTAAGGCGATTATCTCGGTATCGACGTCATCAAAACTAGTACTTCAATGCCAAAACGAACTGGCCTCCATTGGGAGTCGATACAGTATCACTCTCATATGGGTTCCAGGCCACAGTGACATAGATGGAAATGAACAGGCTGATGCCCTAGCCAGGTCGGGCTCGTCCCTTCCCAGCTTACGTGCAATCGGCATTCTCACTCCTTTAAAAACTATCATGAATAATATCAACACACATACTCTTAAAACAGCTGAACATAGGTGGCGAAACCTCAGTGGGTGGGCCATTTCAAGAGATATGTGGCCTCGCTACAACAAGACAAAAACACGCGACCTCTTAAGCAGATCCCGTAAGGAAGTCTCCACTGGACACTGGCCCATCGGCGACCATGCTGTTAGAATGGGTATACCCCACAACACCAACTGTCGCAGTTGCAAGGAGGTGGGGGAAAAGGAAACTTTAACTCACTTTCTGTGCAAATGCCCGGCTCTGTCAAGAGCATGACAACGAACACTAGGCAAACCTTTCTTTGACAATATCCGCGACCTCTCTGATAAACACATCAAAGAACTGATCGCCTACCTTAATGTCACTGGTTGGATTTAGTACACGCCAACTAACAACAAGATATAACATTTAACCGCACGAGTATTTGGCATCAAAACGGTGCACTCCAGCGCTAATTGGTTTCGTCTTGTACGAACAGCCAATCTAACTAACTAACTAACTATGCCTCTGTAGTTGGCGCAGTTCAGAGGGTTTCCTTTTTTGTGGATCGGGCAAACGATGCTGAGGTTCCATTCTTCAGGCATGCTTTCAACCGACCAGATTTGGCTGATGAGTTGGTGGATGTTACTTACCAATTCATCTCCGTCAGTGGGAAGGGCGTCATTTCCGGCGGCCTTATTAAGCTTCAGTTTAGGTATTTCTATTCTCACTTCACTTAGGTCGGGTGGTTGGCAGTTTTCGCTGTCGTTGCCAAGATTGAATGGTTCGTTCTGCCTGACAGCGAGATGTTGTTGGTCATCGCCTTTTAACAGTCTACAGAAGTGGTTCTTCCATATCATCAGCATTGAATGTGTCTCAACTACGATGCTTCCTTGTTGATCTCGACATGATTCTGTTCGACGTTTTACACTTCGGTAAAACTTGCGAAAACCGTTTCTGGAGTGGCACCTCTCTATATCCTCGATAGCGCGCTCTTCTTGCCCCTTTTTCTTCTTTCTGAAAAACCGCTGTTTTTCCCTCTTTTCTGCCTATAAAGGACCTTGAACTTGAAAAAATTCGTATCTGTTATTCTAACTATAGGCCTTTCTAAAGGGGTGCATGATAAAGGGTGATCCATTTCGAGGTTCCCTACTTTTTTAAAGAAAAAAACACAGAAAATTCAATTTTAATGGAGAATGTTTATTATCATTTGAATGAACATTCTTTGGCATTTATTTTTTGAAGATTATGTCTATCAAATGTTGGCCGTTGCTACGTCGCAGATGGTCCATCCGTTGAGTCCAATTTTCGATCACTCGTTCGAGCATTTCGACTGGTAACTGGCGAATGACACGCGTGATGTTTTCCTCCAAGTCCTGAATCGAAGCGGGTTTGTCGGCATAAGCTTTTGACTTTACATATCCCCACAGGAAAAAGTCTAACGGTGTGATATCACACGATCTTGGTGGCCAATCGACCGGCCCAAAACGTGAAATTATGTGCTCACCGAAATGTTCTCTCAATAAGTCCATTGATTGATGCGTTGTGTGGGAAGTGGCGCCGTCTTGCTGAAACCAAATGTCGCCGAGATCACGAGCTGCAATTTCAGATGATTCCACCGGCCCACAAACCACACCAGACCGTTGTTTTTTCTGGATGAAGTGGCAGTTCTTCAATCTCTTCAGGTTGCTCTTCGTCCCAAATGCGGCAATTTTGTTTGTTTTCATACCCATTGAGCCAGAAATGGACCTCATCGCTAAACAAAATTTGCCTCGAAAACGTCGGATCTTCTTGGAACTTTTCAAGAGCCCATAGGGCGAAGCGATGTCGCTTGGGAAGGTCGAGCGGCTTCAGTTGTTGCACAAGCTGTGTTTTGTACGCTTTCAATTTAAGATCTTGACTTAAAATGCGCCAAGTCGTTCCATACGTCAGTCCGAGTTGCTGCGAACGGCGCCGAATCGACTCTCCACGGTCTTCGTGTACACTCTCAGCTACGGCCGCTATATTTTCTTCACAGCGTGCTGGACGTGGTCTATTCGGTCGAATATTATCCAATAATGAATGCTGGGTCTCAAAATGGGTGATGGTGTTGCGAATAGTACGCTCAGTAGGCCGATTATGTTGACCATAAGTTGAGCGAAGTGCACGAAACACATTCCTCACAGAACGTGAATTTTCATAATAAAGTTGAACAATTTGTAAACGTTGTTCACGCGTAAGTCTTTCCATTATGAAATGCCAAACAATACTAAACAAAAATAACATGACAGCATGACACGACTCACACGTGATCTGTCAAAAAAGGCTATTGAAAAAAGTATCTCTACTTGGATCACCCGTTATAAGCTGTTTCCATTCATATCCGATTCGTAAGGAAAGCCGAAATAAGTTTAGATCAACTCTCATTCTCCCCAAATCAGTCTTCGTCTTCTGTTTGCTACAATACTCTATATGCCAACATAAAAAGATTCAGTTTAGTTCCACAGTTTTCAGAAAACTGTGGAACTAAAATATCAATGTCTGCATTGATATTTTCAAAACATCCTTCGCTTTCTTACTCCCTACACTATCCCAAAAGGGATTACAAAGCTCCAATCAAATAAACGACATCCTATTCCATTGCTAACAATTAAAAAAACATTTCTTATTGACAAACATGGTCTTTCAAAAATTCAAGACTTAAAATTAAATTTATAATGGTTTTCCTACATACAAAAATAACATTTTAAAAATATATTTAGTAACTTTACAATGAGAACAAAATTGAAACATTTTTCTTTGAGTATCCCTGTTTTGTCTCGCTCTCTTTTTATTCTTGTAAAAAGGATTTGTATTTATTATAAAAAAAAATCAAAATATATATATAAAACAGTTTTAATCTGTACATTTTTTAAGTTAGAAATAACATTAATAAATAAATTACTACTGTAATAAGTTAGAGTTGTATTGTACATTTAAAGGCAAATAAGTAATTTAAAGTTTTTAATTTAAACACTAACGTTATATACAAACAAAACAAAAAATAATAAACATGAATATAATTTATTTTGTTTTAACGATACATAAAAACACACACATTGTGGTTAAATTATGTTATGGTGGCATTATTAGAATTCATTTGTTTAGTTTAAAAAAAAAATCTATTTCTCCTGTAGATTGTATACAAACAGAGTTAACGTGAAACAAGCAACAAATAATAATAACAAATTTCTTATTCAATTTAATTTGTTTTATTTATTTTTACATTTAGTTTTCAGTTTGAAGGATGTGTATGGTTTGTGATCATTTTTTTCATTTAACTGCTTTAAAAGCTGAGGATAGGCTTGATCGTTAAAACGGCGCGAAAAGGCTGGTTGATATTCATTTTTAACAGAGGAAATGGAATTGGACAAACCGATTACTAAGTTTCTGTTTCATCATCAATATGGCGTTTGAACTGTTCTGACAATGACTGGGATGACGATTTCACTCCAAAAATACCAGACATGTTTTTTTATTAAATAGTTGGGAAAGGAACAAGGTGACGGTGTCCATTAACTTTGAATTTTTGTAGAGAGGCATCCGAAAATATTGAAGAAGGCAAGAGCATCCATATTCGTATAGTGTGGTTGTGGTTATGAAATGATCTTCTAAAATTTGCTTACGAACTTACTTAAGTGGCTAAAGTCCGGAATAAACCTGGGCCTCAATCAGCATGCCACTCCAATTAGCCCGGTTCTTAGCTAACTGCCTCCAATTGCGCACTCCAAGTTGGTTGAGGGCGGTTTCTACTTGAGCGCGGCACTTAAGGCGAGGTCTTCCTCTACTGCATCCGACGTCTGGCTGGGAATCGAAGACTGCGAGCCGAGTATTGGTGTCCATTCGTTCTACATGGCCTAACCATCTTAAATGTATAATGCGGATTTTTTGACCAGGGGTCAAGCTGTACACCTCGTATAGTTCGCGGTTGAATCTCCGTGTCTCCATTGCCATCAACGCAAACGGGACCCAGCATTTTTCGAAGAATTTTTGTCTTGAATTGACCAATGATTTCATCATTAATACGGTCCATGCTTCAGCGCCGTAAAGCAAGACTGGGATAATCAGGGTCATACATAGGATCTCCTTAGTAGTTCGAGTGAGGGACTTACTAGAGGTTGGCAAGAGTAATTCTTCGTTTGATTTCTGGCGAGATGTTGTTGTCACAGTTGATAGCGGAGACGAGGTAGACAAAGTCTCCTACTACCTCAAAGTTATATCTGTCAATGGTGACGTTCTGACCAATTCGTCGATGTTGTGTGTCCTTTCGTTTTGACAGCAAACACTTAGTCTTACTGCTCTTACCCTCATTTACTGCTAAAAAAAACATTTTTGCCGCTTCCTTCTCTATACTAGCAAACGTGGCTATGACATCACGTTGAGTACGACAAATGATATCAATATCGTCGATGTATGCTTGTAGTTATACCGATTTTTGGAAGATTGTGCCTGTGGTGTTGGCTCCTTAGTTTTGCACAAACCTCTCAAGAATAAATTTTAAGAAGTCACATGACAGTGCGTCGACTTACCTAAATCCTTTGTTGGTATCAAATGTGTCTGTGAGATCGTTTCCGACACTGATGGAGCAGCGAGAATTCTCCATCGTCATCCTACACAAACGGACGAGTTTGGGCGGTATACTAAAACTAGACATGGCTCTGTATAGTTCGTCTCTATAAATGCTGTCGTATGCGGCTTTGAAATCGATAAATAGGTGGTGGGTATCGATTTGGACTTCTTGGGTTTTTCCAGGATCTGTCGAAGTGTGAAAATTTGATCGGTTGTGGACTTTCCTGGCCTAAAACCACACTGATGACGGTTTCAGGTGTTCACATATTACGGCAGATTGGATCTTGTAGGCAATGTTGAGGAGACTTATGCCCCTGTAGTTGGCGCAGTTCAGAGGGTCTCCTTTTTTGTGGATCGGGCAAACGATGCTGAGGTTCCATTCTTCAGGCATTCCTTCATCCGACCAGATTTGGCTTATGAGTTGGTGGATGTTACTTACCAAGTCATCTCCGCCAGTTTTATAAAGCTCAGCGGGAAGGCAGTCATTTCCGGCGGCCTTATTAAGCTTGAGTTTAGATATTGGTATCCTCACTTCACTTAGGTCAGGTAGTTGGCAGTTTTCGCTGTCGTTGCCAATATTGAATGGTTCGTTCTGCCTGACAGCGTAAGGTTGTTCGTCATCGCCGTTTAACAGTCTGCAGGAGTGGTTCTTCCATATCCTCAGCATCGACTGTGTCTCAACTTCGATATTTCCTTGTTCATCTCGACAGGATTCTGTTCGAGCCTTGTATCCTTGGCTCTGACGTTTTACACTTTGGTAAAACTTGCGTATATCGTTCCTGGAGTGGCACCTCTCTATATCCTCGATCGCGCGCTTTTCTTGCTCTTTTTTCTTCTTTCTGAAAAGCCGGTGTTCTTGCCTTCTTTTTTGCTGCAATGGCAGCTCTCGTCTTTACCTGCAGCTTAGCCTTTTAGGCCTCGTTCTTGGCTGCGAGCATCTGTCGACATTCCTCATCAATCCAGCGGTTTCTTGTTGGTGGCCGCGAGAAACCTAGCACATCAGTTGCGGCTGATTTAATGGCTTGTTGGCATCGTTGCCATTGTTCTTCGACATTAGAGAGGTTAAAGGACTTGGCGGACTCTTGCAATTGCAGCCTTTCGACATTAAACTTTTTCACAGTATTTCTGGTTTGTTGTGGCGTGGTGGATATCCGCATTCTTACCTTGGCTGCAACAAGGTAGTGGTCCGAGTCGATGTTAGCCCCTCGGAATGTTCATACATCCCAAATACTGGATGCGTGCCTCTTGTCTATCGCAATTTGATCAATTTGGTTGACTGTTCGTCCCCTTATGAATATCGTGGTGAGGAAACAGTGTGCTGGCTATATTGGAATTTCCTTCCTCAGCAAAGTCAAACAGCCTTAGTCCGTTGACAGACGTGTTGTTGTGTAGGCTGTGTTTTCCGACAACACTGCTAAAGAAGTCTTCTATTCCTACCCTTTGGTGGGTAGTTAAGCCAAGGCACAGCCCCCAACCTGGAGGACCAGATCCAATTCATTAGATACTCCTAGGATAAGGGGCAATAGTTATCCACTACGAGGTTGAGCAATGGCCATGGCTTCTCAGCTCTTTCGCCACCATCTCTGTTCAAGGGCCTGACATGCACTTGAGATTCCTAGATGACCTGTTGTCCGAATATGTCGGATCAGTTCAAATTAGTTGTTGACGTCATCTTGGGAATTCGTCCTCTGCCGTCTGGGGAGGGTTTTTGATAGGGAACCTTACCCCCAGTTAGTTTTGCTCCGATAATGGTATTTCATTTCCTACCCCTCATATATGCAAAGGATACCTCTAACCGCCACCGCAGGACGCGTGCGAGGGGAGACTATCAACTACACACGGACTTTTGGTTTCATAATAACGTAACGTTCTTATGTTGCTCTCTCGTATGACTTGCATACTTGGGGCAACTGTTACCCCACAATGCTGTTTCCACGTTGAATCAAGTAAAATAAATTGACCAGGGCGTATACTTGTTTTTTTCTTAAATCTCATCTTCAAATCCTGAGACACAATTTCTGAGAATGTTTTATGAAATCCTGTGGAACAAGTAGCTTTTGAGTTATTTTTAGCTTAAAAGGATGGCAGTCTGAGTATTTTTCCAAGAACCGGATATTTAACGAAAACTCGTAATATCGCTGTGGACTCAAGCAGACAGTAGCTACGGAATATCAGACTCATATATTGCGCTTTTCTTTCATTTATATGTTAATTAGGTTAGATTGAGATCTCAAGCTCTATTTCGTTCACGAGGTCAATGACCTTTAGCAGAACGGTGTAAATTAGAGAAAATTATGTTTTTGAAAATTTAATACAGGCTCCTAGCATTTACTTTTACTGGAGCATACTGTGAGTATTATCATCTAAGCACCGTGATGAATCCTTGAGTGGTTAGGTGCTCCGTCTTACCCCATGATATGTATGCTCACATATACTACTGCAAATATTATTCGCGAATATCTTAAAATATTGATAACCAGTTCGACCTTGATATGACATGGTTTTCTACAGAGCTTTGGGCGATAGGTTATGCATTTTATCCTTAAAGGCTGCGCTGTAAGGGTTTGAGACGTGTATTATAAACCCGTGACCTAAAAACACCCCGGAGGAATTACGAAATAATCGGGTGATAACCAGTTGTAGATATCTACTCTTAAAAGAAAGGTTGAAGAGGTTAATCCTACAAATTTTAGTCTTGGCAAAGTCTAATGGCGGTTTCCATTGGTTAATCTGGATTTTGATCTAAAGGTTAATCTCTTTTGGTGCCAATGGAACACGATTTCAGATTGATTTTTTTTGTCTCTGTATTGTTGAAATTTCTTATCTTTGTAGTTAGTGTCGGTGTAGCGGTCAAGTTTCAAGTCATAAGGTCTGTTTCCGTACAAAATTATATTTACTGATTCTTACTGACTTTTACTTATTGCCGTTCCCGTACGCAAAAATAAGTAAAAGAGACAGCTCACGAGAGAGCAAAAAACTACCCCTCCATTAAAATCTGAAAAAAAAATTGACTGCAGAAATTTCTGCTGGTAAAAGTCAGTAAACTGTCAGTTGGTATCTAAAAGTGACAACTCGCTTGTTTTGACAGGTGATTTATGTCATTTATTCTTCAAAAGGCATACAAAATATATAATTTTACTGATTTTTACTTAAACGCGTTCCCGTACTTTTTGGTAATTTTGTCTCTTTCTGAGATAATTTACCCCCACACCAAGAAATTTGAGAATTTACTAATTTTTACTGAAAAAGTACGGGAACAGACCTATACAGTTTGTTTGATTTTGATTTAATTTATACTTCACATTGAACTACTACAGTTTTAATGATTAATAATAGTTTTTCACAACCGAAATCAAAACGAAAATCACTCTAGTCAAACTGACAGCTATCATTTGTATTAGTGTTAGTGCAAGGAGGGGTAAATCTACCGAAAAATCCCGATTTTCAAAATTGATTTGAGATAAAAAAATCAAAAATCGGTCTTTTGACTGATCTAGACCACTACGTCGTGTAATCGATGTAGACGGAGCCTTGACGAGATCTTCAGCCATGATAGAGATATTCTTGCTCGGTCCCACATTTAAGTCACTAATATTCGTGCGTATTGACGTTAAATTGAACGACCAATGGGAGCCGAGTGGCAAGAAAAACGAGATCGGAATGCATGATGCTCCAAAATTAGTTACGATAATTCCGCATACTTCATAGATAGGTTCAGCGTTGCAGTACATATCTACACAGATTCCAATTCTGTTTGCCTGAAAGTGTAAAAACCGACTTGACAATCATGTCATTGAAAATCATGTAATTTTATGTGAAGCAAAATCAAAAATGTCAAATCTCTAAAATCAAAAGAAAAATGAAAAACGTCAAATTTTGAAAGAGCCCACAAACAAAATCATCCGCTCCACTCAAGTGTTTTGGTTATAAAACATTCGAAGATTGGCCGCGTTCCGCATAAATTTTATTTGAAAGTAAAATCCTTCCGGTTAATAATGGAAAATAATTTCATTCAAATGGCTGCCTCGGCTGGCCATGCAGTAGCCCACACGATCGGTCCAATTTTTAAGCACATTATCGATTGTGTACAGCTGTATTTCACCAATGGCTTCACGAATATCGTCCTTTAAAGCGTCAATTGTCTCTGGCTTGTCGGTGTAACACTTATCTTTTACGGCACCCCACAAATAATAGTCCAACGGTGTCAAATCGCAGCTCCGAGGTGGCCAAACGAAATCAGCTCTGCGGCTGATAATGCGATCTTCAAAAACAGGGCGCAAAACATCGAGTGTAGCTTCGGCTGTGTGGCACGTAGCGCCGTCCTGTTGAAACCAAATGTTGCCAATATCCTCCTCTTCAATTTTTGTGAACAAAAATTCGTTTAACATGGCCCGATAACGATCGCCATTGACTGTAACGGCCACTCCTTGCTCATTTTCGAAGAAAAATTGCCAAATTATGCCTCTGGACCTAAATCCGCACCAAACAGTGACTCGTTTTAGGTGTATCGGCTTTTCAATGTATGCGTGCGGGTTTTCTGTGCCCCAAATGCGACAATTTTGCTTGTTTACATGCCCGCCAAGATCAAAATGAGCTTCATCTGAAAACAAAAATGATCTTTGTTGGCAAAATCGGCATCTTCTCTAAGTCGATCGCAGGCCCACTTAGCGAAGCGAAAACGCATTGGACGGTCAGTTGGCTTCAACTCCTGAACCAATTGGACTTTGTATGGCGTCATACCAAGGTCTTTATGCAAAATTCGTCTCAATGATGTCTCCGAAATTTTCAATTGTTGAGAACGACGGTGAATTGATGTTGATGGCGCTTCACGCACACTTTCTGCCACAGCAGCAATATTCTCGGCTGTACGCACTGTTTTTGGCTTTTCACGCTTTGGTTTATCGATGAGGATGCCAGTTTCTTTCACTTTTTTCACAAGATAACGAACATACGGAGCTGACGGTGCTTCTCTTCTTCCAAAATCCGTACGCAATTTTTGCACACATTCTGCAACATTACCATGATTTTCAAAGTAATGTCGCAATACTTCCCAGCGTTGTTGAAGCGTATACACAACCATATTCGTTCAGCGGAAAGATAAAACTAATTATCTGTCAAATCAGAAATGAGCTAAGTGTTACCATTCACGAAATAAGCACTAGTTGAAAAAAAAACGTTAGATGGCGGACCCGTTAGTACGTTTCCTCCTAGTCGAAATGCGTCATTTTAGCGAAATTCGTGATTTCAGCCGAAATACGAAGCATTCCGCCATACAATTTCACATTCCGAAATTCGGCATTTCTTTGGAATGCTATTTCAAACGAGGTCCAACCGAATCATGTCAAATCAAACATTACTTTTTCTCCTATAAAAACAATGGCCGTGTTCCGGTTTATAAGATTTCAACTGCAAAATGAGGTGAGGCGATGTGGAACGCAAAATCTTAATGAATGGCAAGGTAGATGTCAAACTATACCAACCCTTATTGTGTAATTTAGTTTTTCCACATTTATAGATTTTTTTTCTATTCAGAATAATTATACTTCAACAAAAAAGTAAGAAATAACCGTAATAAACCCACAATATTGGGTAATGCACCTGAAATCAAAAAAATCTTCATGACAGTTCGACGCAAAATTCGGTCATATCTGGGTGTCCATGCGTAAATTTTCAACTTGTTTCGTCAGTCATTTCCCCTCAAATGTCATGTGATTAAAATGGTCGATTGACCAATGAGAGTAGTGCACCGGCAAAGTTAACTTGGTAAAACTGAAATCCGGAAAGCACCCAATTTTTTCCTAGTATAAACGTCAAATTGCTCTGTCAATGTTTGTTTAAAAAACAAATCTTTCAGAAAACAAATTTAAATCTATGAAAACATCAAAATACTTTTAATTAATGAACATATACGATCCATGTTCTCCTGATTTTTCATGTCCAAATAGCTTCTGCAAATGTTATTGGTAGCACGCCCTAATCTGCGAGTAGGACATACAAAAAAAAACAAATACAATTTGTTTCTCCAAAATTATTCATAACTCCGATTTTATGCCGCATCCGAACGGTTGAGTTGAGATAGGCTTTTCTTGACAGTGGTTGGTACATACTCGGATGATTGACAGTTGTGTTTTGACAGTTGGAATGCGTTTTATTTGGTGGGAACACTATTTTCAAATGTTGAATTTCGTTAATGAAATGACGAGTTTCGGTTCGGTGGAAACGTACTACTCTACTGATTTTTATGATCAGAAAATATAGATACCTATACTACAGTTGGACTAAGTTAGTACTATAAAAAATCTGCAATATTGAATGCAGTTCTTTGTATGACGTTTTTGAATTTACCCATAGAAAAATACTGCATGAATAAAAAAACCTCTTTGACTTCTGGATCATTTTTATGCGACTTATAATATTGTTTCAATCGTTTATGACAAAAAGAGACTAAATAAATAAAATACTCTTATACAGGCACTACTCAACCAAGCAGCCTCTATTCGTTGTGTAATAAGTTTTATGAATAAGGTTTTTCCTTCGCACGCCCAAGACCAACCTGGGTGGGATTCTCGATTTTCAAACATTGATAACTCAGCGAATTTTTATCAAATGAAAAATTGCTTTGGACTTAGTGTCTAAATTTCTTATAAACTCCACATTATAAACTCAACACTTTTTTTTTGTTTTCCCTTAACAGTTTTTGGTAAATTTTGTCATTTTTTATACGCTGTAGTCCGAAACCCACCCGGGTGGGATTTCTTTTTTTCTGCAAAATACTTTATTTCCATCATCAAAAATAATGTAAACCATGGATAATAAAAAATGATAAATGTATTTAAATCAAGAAAATATAAATCTAAAGGTACACGCTACCTTCTGGATTATTTTCCATAAATAATATGTATGCAGCTGGAGCAGCTTTATAAAGAAGAAGATTGTAGAACATGGCAAGAGGTCAACGACGAGTTCCCCTTTTGCAGGTGTATTGAGACAACATTTTGTCCATGATGTCTACACCGCCCTTGATTTTATTATAATACACTATAATCACTGGCTTTTGTTTAGGCCCGGTTATAGCTGCATCGTCATGCTTCGTTGAAAATAAAACCACTGCTTTATTTTTGGCGGGAACGTAAGACACCATGGTTACATTTTCTCCAAACCCAAAGAGACTTGAAGCTATATATCGGGTTTTTGAGGGCTTAAATTCTTGGGGCGAATATCTTTTACTTTTCTTTAACGTGCCCACTACAGTCAATTTCCATGAAATCATTTCCTTGGCCAACGATAGAGTTGTAAAAAAGTTGTCCATCGTCACATTTCTTCCAGATCCCTTGTATGGAGCCACTAAATCTTTGACAATACGCTCTTCTTGGTTGACATCCCTTACATTGCCCGTCTTACCGGTATACATATAGCCATTCAGTGGATAAAATCCTGGTGAGTTGCACGCCCACCAGATCTTAATTCCGTACTTAGCAGGTTTTGATGGTATGTACTGGGTTCATCCACTGTTATAGACTCATGTGGCCGATAATGAGCCTTCAAATTTGAATTCAACATGTCAAATATGTCTTTCATTGGGGCATCCTTGTCAGTTTGCAAGCGTATAGCTCTAGTCCGACTAGAATTGAAACGAGGGTCTTAAAATATCTTTGAACCTAACCCCCATTATTGCTCGGTTAAGGGGGAACGATATTTTCTTCCACAACTCTGGGATCGGTTCCTGGTTTAAATTTCCAAGAAATGCTATAAACTCTTCATCGGTAATTATTTTCCACACACGATTGTATCCAGTATTTGCAGCATTCCATTGAGCATACGCAGCTTCTGCTTTGTAATTGGAATGTCTACATAGATATCTATAATGGCTGGACACATGATACATTTAAATGTGTCGACTTTAGTTAAATTCTTGGTTATTGGAAGAGGGCCCATCAAAGATGAATTCCGATTCCGAATGATATTATGAGCTCTTCGACGATGCAAAGATGGGGGTTCTTTATACCATTTTGTACCATCCTTACTTGTGAAAAAGGTTATATCCGGCTTGATCATCATCGTCATCATCATTGTCAGTTGCATCATCGCTGTCATCATCGCCGTCAGATTCACTATTATCGTTCAACTCTGGAATTAAGTCTTCTCTTAAATCTTTGCAGTATGAATCTAAACTCTGCCCTTCAGGAAAATAATCGTCATAATTTTCATCGTCACCTTCAAAAACTGAATGTTCGTTTTCCGAATTCAACCAGATTCCTTTTTTCATGTGACAAGTACAAAATCAAAACCAAAATTAAGATAAAAACATTGGCGATGTTTTGAAATTTGTTTTATAAAATATAAACACATCTGTTCACAGCAGCAGTTGAAAGATAAGAAAACTGTTTTTCACTATTCATTATAATTTTTTTACCACACTTTTCAACCGCGAATAAAACTTATTGCCGTTCCCGTAGGCAAAAATTAGTAAAAAAACATATGAGAGGGTACAATCCGCTATGCGGATCGTTGAATACCCTATCCCATCCCATCCTTTAAATTAATATCCTCAAAATATAGGCCTTATGACATTCTCACAATATATTGCTCAGATAGTTTCTCAAAATCTTGTGTGGTTCGACAAAAAACAACGTATTTCTATTGCTAATGCCTTGGGATGGGGTATACAAATGGTTTTTGTAAGAAAACGCCCCCAAAATGTGGGCGTAGGTGAAAATGATCTATGGACAAAATGTTTATATTACCATTTCGGAAGTATTTGCATCAAAGTTTTAAAACTTGGACAAAAAGCGATTTTTACTAAAAACGCCCCCAAAAAGTGGGCGTGGCAAAAAACTTTGTATGAACGAAATATAGATATTAGGATTGTCTAAATATGCTACTCAGACACTTTTTTGAAATTCCTTACGGTTTGGCCAAAAAATAAGTTTTCCTAAAAAGGGGGCGTGGCAGTGGGCGGATTTCAAAAATTTTTACACTTGTTCTGGTGGCACGGACGAGGATCCTATATACCAAATTTCATTATCCTAGCTCAAAATTTAAGGCCCAAAAACCGCTGACGAACAGACAGACGGACGGACGGACGGACAGACAGACATGGCTAATTCGACTCAGCTAGTGATTCTGAGTCGATCCATATACTTTGAGGTATATGTAGCAAAATTATTTCTCTATGTTACAAACTAAGTATCAAAACTAATATACCCCCCTATGGGATAGGGTATAAAAATGTCTTTTGGTAAGAATCAGTTTCTATCAAAAGTGACAGAAAATAGTTTGTTTTGACATTTGTTTTATGTCATTTGTTCCTTAAAAGCCACAGAAAACGAATGATTTCATTTACTTAAACATTTTCCGTATTTCTCATTAAATTTGCCTTTTTCTTTAAAAATGTACAATCAGTTCAAGGAATTCGAATTTTTTTGAAAACGCTATAAAAAAACTACTAAATATTTTCTCAAATTTCTTTTTTTATTTGAAAGTACAATCCTTCCGGTTAATAGTGGAAACAAATTTCATTCAAATGGCTGCCTCGGCTGGCCATACACAATCGGTCCAATTTTTAAGCACATTATCGATTGTGTGCAGCTGTATTTCACCAATGGCTTCACGAATATTGTCCTTTAAAGCGCCAATTGTCTCTGGCTTGTCGGCATAACACTTATCTTTTACGGCACCCCACAAATAATGTTCCAACGGTCTCAAATCGCAGCTCCGAGGTGTCCAAACGACATCAGCTCTGCGGCTGATATTGCGATCTTCAAAAACAAGGCCCAAAACATCGAGTGTATCTTCGGCTGTGTGGCACGTAGCGCCGTCCTGTTGAAACCAAATGTTGTCAATATCCTCCTCTTCAATTTTGGTGAACAAAAATTCATTCAACATGGCCCGATAACGATCGCCATTGACTTTAACGGCCACTCCTTGCTCATTTTCGAAGAAAAATGGCCCAATTATGCCTCTGGACCAAAATCCGCACCAAACAGAGACTCGTTTTGGGTATATCGGCTTTTCAATGTTTTCTGTGCCCCAAATGCGACAATTTTGCTTGTTTACATACCCGCCAAGATCAAAATGAGCTTCATCTGAAAAAAAAAAAAGATCTTTTTTGGCAAAATCGGCATCTTCTCTAAGTCGATCGCAGGCCCACTTAGCGAAGCGAAAACGCATTGGACGGTCAGTTGGCTTCAACTGCTGAACCAATTGGACTTTGTATGGCGTCATAGCAAGGTCTTTATGCAAAATTCGTCTCAATGATGTCTTCGAAATGTTCAATTGTTGAGAACGACGGTGAATTGATGTTGATGGCGCTTCACGCACACTTTCTGCCACAGCAGCAATATTCTCGGCTGTACGCACTGTTTTTGGCTTTTCACGCTTTGGTTTATCGATGAGGATGCCAGTTTCTTTCACTTTTTTCACAAGATAACGAACATACGGAGCTGACGGTGCTTCTCTTCTTCCAAAATCCGTACGCAATTTTTGCACACATTCTGCAACATTAACATGATTTTCAAAGTAATGTCGCAATATTTCCCAGCGTTGTTCATGCGTATACAACTTAAAATATTATTTAAGGCGTTTGCCAAAAAAATATACTTTATTAAAATAAAAAAAATAATAACAATTACAAAAGTTCTGACTTCCGTCAGTGTTGTCAATTAACTCTCTTCTCTCGGTGTCTTACAGTTATATTTATACGTTCACCATTCGTGAACGGAATTTATCTTTATCTCAAAATATGATATCATGTATTTGTTTATGTTTGTACTCCACACAGTTGCTTAAGGCAAAGGTGCTGATTTGCAGTTTGGTATGCCACCCAGTGTTCTTGTGTGGCATTGCAATTTATAAGAGATATTAAATATCGATCTCAGTCGTATATTTAACTTACACAACCATATTCGTTCAGCGGAAGGATAAAACTAATTAGCTGTCAAATCAGACATGAGATAATGGTAACACTTATCTCATGTCTGATTTGACAGCTAATTAGTTCACGAAATAAGCACTTGTTGAAAAAAAAAAACGTTAGATGGCGGACCCGTTATGTTTACCTCAAAAGTACGGGCGCAGTCCGAATAGCTATATATAATGAAGATAAACTTTAAAAAAAACAGAACTGATCAGCTCATCTTGACAAACAGTCAGAACAGGAAAGTACAGATCCCTGACAAGGTGCTACATTTTTTATATTGAATTATGTCAAATCTCAAAAGACAATTTTGCCATTTTTAAGATAAAATAGCTTTATATGCGGCCCTATCATGGTATCCTTTCGGAGAGTAATTTCATATGCAACGTAACGCAGCTCTATTGAGGTATCTGTCGGAATGGACAATTTACTTTTTTACGGACAATTTACGGACAACGCTTACTTCGTCGGAGGTTTATGGCGTTTTCCATTGGGAAAAACATATTTTATGATCTGAAGCTGTCAAAAGACCGACGCTAACTTCACAGACGCGAAATGACACCAATACAATGACAAAAAAAATCTGAATCGTGTTCCATTGACACTCAAAAAGATCCAATTTCAGATCAAAGTCTAGATTTCCCAATGGAAAACGCCATTAAATTCCATTCGAGGAAAAGAATCGGAAACAATACTACACAAATGCGATGGCATCACTTCACCACAATTCGTAAATAAATTCCGCAAAGAATTTGTGTCGGAGGAAATCGGAAAAAGAATGGCACTTAGCTGTCAAAAATTGCACAAAAACTGCACCTCAACGCAATTCGCCGGGATGCGTTACAAAATGTCGGAGAAATATTCCGAACAGCTTTTCGGAAGAATACCTCGAAGCAAAAATCCTCCCAATCTTACAAAATCGGAGAATTTTCCGCTCCGGCGAATACCTCAATAGGGCCAAGGTATTCACGTTTTCCAAAGGTGCATCAACGCGTTCATTTGCCATCAGCAAAAATTAGCAACATCTTCTTTTTTGGAGCCAACAATATATTCTGTAAGTTCGGGAATGTTGGATTTCACTTAGCTCTTTCTGCTAAAAGTGTATCTACAGCTGATTATTTTTGATTCAGGAATAATGGAAGGAAGTAACCATTACCAAAAGCTGCGAAGTAAGGAAATTGTTGCTTAACAGAAAAAGTTCCCCTCTGCTGTTGTTGTTCCACTTGATCTCAGCTGATTTAGTGGAGGAAAATCTAACCAAAAGAATAACACTATATTAATGCAGTTTTACACTAATGACGTTTTTAAACAAATGTCCTAGTCCAACTTGTGCTTCAAATGCAGTTGGATGCAGATGACGTTTCTGAAAAAGCCTTAAAATACAATTTTTCAAAACTTATACATATTTATACTCGAATTGTTAAAATCAATATTTTTCACGTTTCGGAATTTTATTTTGAAAACAATTATTATTTGTAACTGGGAAGCCTGTTTCGTTAAATAATTTCTTTCGAAATATATTAATTGTTTTAACAGGTTAATTTTTAACAGTCTAAAAAATTTGACCTCCTAACTTTTACAATTATACAATTAAAACACAAACAATTAACAACAAATTTAAAAAAAAGATAAAGAAAACAAAGTAGTATCCGACAAATACATTTCAACATAAAGATGTTATCCAGAAAAAAAAAATATAGTTAACACCAACATTTTCCAAATGCTAGCATTTAATAAACATTTTTATATTCAAAATAAATTTAAAACAGTAAGTACAATAAAATAATTAACATCTTATCTATAGAAACCTTAAATTACTTGCGTAAATTTATAATCACGCCGGCTTTTAAAGGGCGTTTTCTTGAAGAAAAAAAAATACAGAGAGCAAATAATATCCAACTCAGGTATATTGTATAGACAGTATAAATATTTTTAAAATATAGATAAATAAATAATAAGTGAATGAATCTGTAAAACGAAACCACATTTAACATATAAAGATGCTGATCCAATAAAATAATTACACCGACGTTTTGTTTCACAATAAAAATAGACAGAAACACAGTATTCAACATTTAAATAATAATATTATAAACATAAATATTATTCATGTCATCCTAGCTGTCTAAAAGTTGAGTTTATGTTTTCTCTTGATTTTAAGAAACAAAATTATGAAGTGCACGTACAAGAAATTAAACACATTTAAAATAGTATTATATGTAACAAAATAACAAATAAAAACCATTGATATTATATACCGTTTAAAATATATTATTATACATAAATTATATAGAGATATATACATGAAAAAAAATACAATATATATACATTATATTAATTGGAATTTAATGCGTTTTAATTTTTATTTTAGATGAAATTATTAAAAAAACATATGAGAGGCTACAATCCGCTATGCGGATCGTTGAATACCCTATCCCATCCCATCCTTTAAATTAATATCCTCAAAATATAGGCCTTATGGCGATGAAATACAGAAAATGACATTGTCACAATATATTGCACAGACAGTTTCTCAAAATCTTTTGTGGTTCGACAAAAAACAACGTATTTCTATTGCTAATGCCTTGGGATGGGGTATACAAATGGTTTTTGTAAGAAAACGCCCCCAAAATGTGGGCGTAGGTGAAAATGATCTATGGACAAAATGTTTATATTACCATTGCGGAAGTATTTGCATCAAAAATTTTTTCGAAAGTTTTAAAATTTGGACAAAAAGCGTTTTTTACTAAAAACGCCCCCAAAAAGTGGGATGAACCAGGGCCTCAACCAACATGCCTCTCCAATTAGCCCGGTCCTTAGCTTACTGCCTCCAGTTGCGCACTCCAAGTTGGTTGAGGTCGGTTTCTACTTGTGCTCGTCCGACGTCTGGCTGGGAATCGAAGACTCTGCGAGCCGGAGTATTGGTGTCCATTCTTTCTACATGTCCTAGCCATCTTAAACGTCCAATGCGGAGTTTTTTGACTAGGGGTATGTCGCTTCACAGCTCGTATAGTTCGTGGTTGAATCTTCGTCTCCATAGCCCGTCAACGCAAACGGGACCGAAGATTTTCCGAAGAATTTTCCTCTCGAATCTACCAAGGATTTCTTCATCCGCTTTTGATACGGTCCATGTTTCAGCGCCGTAGAGCAGGACTGGGATGATCAAGGTCTTATATAGGATCTCCTTAGTATTTCGAGTGAGGGCTTTACTACTAAATTGCCTTCTTAGCCCGAAGAAACAGCGATTGGCAAGAGTAATTCTTCGTTTGATTTCTAACGAGATATTGTTGTCAGAGTCAATAGCGGAGCCGAGGTAGACAAAGTCCCGTACTACCTCAAAGTTATATCTGTCAATGGTGACGTTCTGTCCAATTCGTCGATGTTGTGTGTCCTTTCGTGTTGACAGCATATACTTAGCCTTACCCTCATTTACTGCTAAACCCCATTTTTGCCGCTTCCTTCTCTATACTAGCAAACGTGGCTATGAGATCCCGTTGAGTCCTACCAATGATTTCAATATCGTCGGCGTATGCTAGTAGTTGCACCGATTTTTGGAAAATTGTGCCTCTGGTGTCGGCTCGGGAGTTTTGCACAAACCTCTCAAGAATCAAATTGAAGAATTCACATGACAGCGCATCGCCTTGCCTAAATCCTTTTTTGGTATCGAATGTGTCGGTGAGGTCGTTTCCGACCCTGATGGAGCAGCGAGAATTCTCTATCGTCATCCTACACAAACGGACGAGTTTGGGCGGTATACCAAAACTAGACATGGCTCTGTATAGTTCGTCTCTATAAATGCTGTCGTATGCGCTTTTGATCGATAAAAAGGTGGTGGGTATCGATTTGGAATTCTTGGGTTTTTTCAAGGATCTGCCGAAGTGTGACAATTTGATCGATTGTGGACTTTCCTGACCTAAAACCACACTGATAAGGGCCGATCAGGTTGTTGGTAAACGGTTTCAAGCGTTCACATATTACGGCATATAGGATCTTGTAAGCGATGTTGAGTAGACTTATGCCTCTGTAGTTGGCGTTCAGTTCAGAGGGTCTCCTTTTTTGTGGATCGGGCAAACGATGCTGAGGTTCCATTCTTCAGGCATGCTTTCAACCGACTAGATTTGGCTTATGAGTTGGTGGATGTTGTTTACCAAGTCATCTCCGCCAGCTTTATACAGCAGCTCAGCGGGAAGGCCGTCATTTCCGGCGGCCTTATTAAGCTTGAGTTTAGATATTGGTATCCTCACTTCACTTAGGTCGGGTGGTTGGCAGTTTTCGCTGTCGTTGCCAATATTAAATGGTTCGTACTGCCTGACAGCGAAATGTTGATCGTCATCGCCGTTTAACAGTCTGCAGAAGTGGTTCTTCCATATCCTCAGCATCGACTGTGTCTCAACTACGATATTTCCTTGTTTATCTCGGCAGGATTCGGTTCGAGTCTTGTATCCTTGGCTTTGACATTTTACACTTTGCTAAAACTTGCGAATATCGTTCCTGGAGTGACACCTCTCTATATCCTCGATCGCGCGCTTTTTTGGCTCTTTTTTCTTCTTTCTGAAAAGCCGATGTTCTTCCCTTCTTCTTTGCCTATAGAGCTCAATGGCAGCTCTCGTCTTCACCTGCAGCTTAGCCTTGTAGGCCTCGTTCTTGGCTGCGAGCATCTGTCGGCATTCCTCATCAAAACAGGGGTTTCTTGCTGGTGGCCGCGAGAAACCTAGCACATCAGTTGCGGCTGATCTGATGGCTTTTTGACATCGTTGCCATTGTTCTTCGACATTAGATGCTGGTGGTATGGTGTTAATCGAGAGGTTAAGGGATACGCGTTGTGCGAAGGTCTTGGCGGTCTCTTGCGATTGCAGTCTTCCGACATTAAATTTTTTCACAGTATTTCTGGATTGTTGTGGCGTGTTTGATATCCGCATTCTTACCTTGACTGCTACAAGGTAGTGATCCGAGTCGATGTTAGCTCCTCGGAATGTTCGGACATCCAAAATACTGGATGCGTGCCTCTTATCTATCGCAATGTGATCAATTTGGTTGACCTTTCGTTGATCTGGAGACCGCCATGTCCCCTTATGGATATCGAGGTGAGGAAACCGTGTGCTGGCTATAGTGGCATTTCGTTCCGTAGCGAAATCAATTAGCCTAAGTCCGTTACCAGACGTGTTGTCGTGTAGGCTATGTTTTCCGACAATACTTCTAAAGATGTCTTCTCTTCCTACATTTGCGTTAAAATCTCCCAGCACGATTTTAACATCGTACTTCGGTAGTCGCTCATAGGTTTTGTCGAGGAGCTCGTAGAAGCAATCCTTAGCTATATCATCTTTTTCTTCCGTCGGAGCGTGAGCGCATATAAGGCTTATGTTGGCGAATTTGGCCTTGATGCGGATTGTTACAATGCGTTCGCTAATGTCTTGGAAACATAAGACTTCTTGCCTAAGTCTGGCACCTATAACAAATCTGCATCCAAATAGTCGCTGTTTCTGCTACTATAACACGGTCTATAGTAGATGTAACAGTTTTTCATCCTATTTTTGCCCGGCCCATCCCACTGTATTTCCTGGATGGCAGTGATGTCTGCTTTGTAGCAGTTTAGGGCTTCCGCTAGTTGTTCGCCTGCACATCTCCTGTTTAATGTTCTCACATTCCAGGTGCAGATCCCAACCAAGATTTGAATTTATTTTAGCATTGTCTAATGTTTCCAAGCGGATACGCTTAAGCCAATGTTGTCAGTCGAGGTTGTTTAAAGAGACATATTGGAAAATGGAATGGCAAGTCAGTCGGAACCATTGGGATTTGTACTTCCCTCTAAGTATTGTTGCTTCGATAATGTTGTTCATCAGGTTTTTCACCGCAGCCTAGTGGTTGGATTATATATGGTAACATATTTATTTTCAGTTGGAGATTGTGAGGTGGTAATCCGGGTAATTCCAGCGAGTTGAAAAACTCGGTTGGATAGTTGACGATATCATTTTGGGAAGTAACGGAATCCATCGATCAACCAATCATGATTTATTTTAATTTTGTACAATGTTTGGAAGCACATTTCGGATGAGTTCGGATTTTGATTCGGTAAGCTGACAGAAAGCGACAGGAAATTGAATACAGCTGGTCGAAATGTCAACAGGGATTATGGCGTTGTTAATCTCCAGGGGGAGGGGTCATTCCGTAACTTTGAAAACGGTTATCACTCAGACGCAATGATATAATAGTTCGCGTCTCAATTCATGATGAAATGCGTCGTGCATCGGACGATCGGGAGCTGTCATGCCTAAGTCAAATAACACCTTATTTTGGAATGTAAATAAAATGGAGTCATTTCTGGCAGCACTGATTGCAACTTTAACGCACAATTTTTAAAACCGGTGTCGGAAGAAACACCAAATTTAGAACAAATCCTAACGTGGTTTTTGCTGTCGGTGTGCTCAAGTGTTTCTGGTATTACGGTGGTGCCATCGACGTACTCAACAAATAATGACCAATCACTTTTTCACTGCGAAACTGTCACTTGAGCGAGTGCAATGGTCCTTCGTGGATTTCCTGTGGATTTCGTGGCCCAGAATTGCAATTTATGTTTTTTTTCACATAAACGCTTAAGTGATTCATATTATGAACTTAATTCGACTTTCTTTGGGTGTTTTACTCCCTTGTCCTCTATTTCTCTACAATAAAATGTAAATGACAGTTGTTGCTGACGTTTGTATAAATTATGGCACATTTGTAGATATCATGACAGTACGGACCTACTAATAACTCATTTGCAAGAGTAAATTTGAATTAACTTGGATTTAGTTTCGTTAATGTTTTCTTAATTTTCTTCACACAGAACTCCGGCTGGTGAGAAAATGAAAACTCTCACAGGATGACAGCCAACAAGTTTGGCAGAAACCAATGAAAAAAAATCGTTGTTTCAGTACTTCAAACTTTGACACTTTCGTTGCGAAAGCGTTCGGGAATGTGCTCTTCGTTGAAACTCTTCTCTCTCGATATTGGAGATTTCAATTTTCTTCCCACAAAAGAACCCACAAAGACCTAGTGATTCTGTTTATGTTAGCTATACTCTAGCTGTCAAACACTGAAGTCGAATTCATTCTGCAGGTTCTTGTTGTCAAATCGTTATGGCTTACGTTATACGGTGATTACACCATAACTCACCAGTTTTGAACACAACCAGAACACATTTGTGAAGTAAATTGTGTTGCAAGTTCCAATGCGCTTATCAATAAATTCTCATCACCACATTGTCGCGCCACTCTATTCGAAAATGGAGAATAGTGTGTTCCATTCGTTCCACCCTTTCCAGCGGCGGTGATAGATGATTTTAAATATTTGCATACCTAGTGACAACGATGACATGCGTCGTTGACACGTGCCAGATATAAAGTCGACTAGATGCGATAGTGTCAGAATGTTTCTAATCGCAAATCATTCAGAGCATTCAGAGATGCAATTAAGAAGGTAACGTGGATATAAGTGGATGAATGTAGATCTGTCAGAATATATGCAGTTCGGGGTGCTTAGCACTGGTGCAGAACTAGACTTTGTTTATGTAATTGGGTCGAAAGAACAAGTGGCGCTTGAAGTAAATAGTTTTGTTGAATGAGTCTGAGATTCTTCCAAAATACAACAAAAAAGTTCAGCCTTAGTTTTTTGTGTTTCAAGACTAAATATGATGTACAAACGTTTTCTTCCTTTTGTTTCATGGGCAATGACTTGGACAGAGCCCGTTTTTCTACACCTACTTTTCTTTAGGAACACATAAGTTTTAAATGCCAATGTTGTCAGTTTTATTGTTTTGATTGTAAAGGGTCCGCCAAATAACTTTTTTTTTTGAAAATGCTATAAAAAAAAAACTATGAATATTTTCTCAAATTTCTTTTTTTATTTGAAAGTACAATCCTTCCGGTTAATAATGGAAAATAATTTCATTCAAATGGCTGCCTCGGCTGGCCATGCAGTAGCCTACACGATCGGTCCAATTTTTAAGCACATTATCGATTGTGTGCAGCTGTATTTCACCAATGGCTTCACGAATATTGTCCTTTAAAGCGTCAATTGTCTCTGGCTAGTCGGCGTAACACTTATTTTTTACGGCACCCCACAAATAATAGTCCAACGGTGTCAAATTGCAGCACCGAACTGACCAAACGACATCAGCTCTGCGGCTGATAATGCGATCTTCAAAAACAGGGCGCAAAACATCGAGTGTAGCTTCGGCTGTGTAACACGTAGCGCCGTCCTGTTGAAACCAAATGTTGCCAATATCCTGCTCTTCAATTTTTGTGGACAAAAATTCGTTCAACATGGCCCGATAACGATCGCCATTGACTGTAACGGCCACTCCTTGCTCATTTTCGAAGAAAACCCAATTATGCCTCTGGACCAAAATCTGCACCAAACAGTGACTCGTTTTGGGTGTATCGGCTTTTCAATGCATGCGTGCGGGTTTTCTGTGCCCCAAATGTGACAATTTTGCTTGTTTACATACCCGCCAAGATCAAAATGAGCTTCATCTGAAAACATGATTTTTTTGGCAAATTCGGAATCTTCTCTAAGTCGATTGCAGGCCCACTTAGCGAAGCGAAAACGCATTGGATGGTCAGTTGGCTTCAACTCCTGAACCAATTGGACTTTGTATGGCGTCATACCAAGGTCATTATGCAAAATTCGTCTCAATGATGTCTCCGAAATGTTCAATTGTTGAGAACGACGGTGAATTGATGTTGATGGCGCTTCACGCACACTTTCTGCCACAGCAGCAATATTCTCGGGTGTACGCACTGTTTTTGGCTTTTCACGCTTCGGTTTATCGATGAGGATGCCAGTTTCTTTCACTTTTTTCACAAGATAACGAACATACGGAGCTGACGGTGCTTCTCTTCTTCCAAAATCCGTACGCAATTTTCGCACACATTCTGCAACATTACCATGATTTTCAAAGTAATGCCGCAATATTTCCCAGCGTTGTTCAAGTGTATACACAACCATATTCGTTCAGCGGAAGGATACAACTAATTATCTGTCACATCAGATATGAGCTATGTGTTACCATTCACGAAATATGCACTAGTTCAAAAAAAAAACGTTAGATGGCGGACCCGTTATTTTCTGAATAATTAAGGATTTTGTCTCTATCATCAGGGCAAACAATAAAGTTCATAAAGCATTCATAAATCACAAAGTATGCCCACTGAAAAATAGTTCTTTGAAATGTCATATGTCATTCAGGATTTGACATACGTCAATGTAAAAAGCATTTTTGGTCTGTTCTCGTACTTTTGAAGTAAACATTGGTAAATTCTTAATTTCCTTAGATTCTGGGTAAATTTTGTGAAAGGAGACGAAATTGTGAAATAGTACGGGTACCTACCCGCGTTATTAAAAAAATTAAACAATTATTTTTTGTATATCTTTTAAAGAAAAAATTACATAAAACACACGTCAAAACAAACGAGTTGTTGCTTTCAAATACCAACTGAAAGTTTACTTATTTTTACCAACAGGAATTTCTGCAATAAACTTGCTTACTGATTTTTGTGAAGGAGTAGTTTTATCCTTTCTCATTAGCTCTCACTTTTACTAATTATTGCCTACAAAAACGGCAATAAGTAAAAAAAAAGTAAGAATCGTTGAAAATAGTATTTTATAGGAAAAGGCATTTTAGCTTGCCCTAAACTGCAACAAAGCAGACATTACTACCATCCAGGAAATACGATGGGATGTGCCGGGTAAAAAGAGGATGAAAAACTGTGACATCTACTATGGATCGTGTTATAGTGAGCAGAAACAGCGACTATTTGGATGCGGATTTGTTATAAGTGCCAGACTTAGGCAAGAAGTCTTATGTTTCGAAGACATTAGCGAACGAATTGTAACAATCCGCATCAAGGTCAAATTCGCCAACATAAGCCTTATATGCGCTTATGCTCCGACGCAGGAAAAAGATGACATAGCTAAGGATTGTTTCTACGAGCTCCTTGACAAAACCTATGAGCGACTACCGAAGTACGATGTTAAAATCGTGCTGGGAGATTTTAACGCAAAGGTAGGAAGACATCATTAGCAGTACTGCCGGAAAATATAGCCTACAAGACAACACGTCTGGTAACTATAGCCAGCACACGGTTTCCTTACCTCGATATCCATAAGGGCACATGGCGGTCTCCAGATCAAAAAATAATCAACCAAATTGTTCACAATGCGATAGACAAGAGGCACGCATCCAGTATTTTGGATGTCCGAACAATCCGAGGGGCTAACATCGACTAGGACCAATACCTTGTTGTAGCCAAGGTAAGGATGCGGATATCCACCACGCCACAACAAACCAGAAATACAGTGAAACAATTTAATGCCGGAAGACTGCAATCGCAAGACACCGCCAAGGCATTCGTGCAACGCGTATCCCTTAACCTCTCGACTCACAACAAGCCATTAGATCAGCCGCATCTGATGTGCTAGGTTTCTCGCGGCCGCCAGCAAGAAACCCGTGGTTTGATGAGGAATGGCGACACATGCTCGCAGTCAAGAACAAGACCTACAAGGCAAAGCTGCAGGTGAAGACGAGAGCTGCCATTGAGCTCTATAGGCAAAGAAGAAGGGAAGAACATCGGTTTTTCAGAAAGAACAAAAAAGAGCAAGAAAAGCGCGCGATCGAGGATATAGAGAGGTGCCACTCCAGGAACGATGTATGCAAGTTTTACCAAAGTGTGAAACGTCAAAGCCAAGGATACAAGGCTCAAACAGAATCCTCTCGAGATGAACAAGGAAATATCGTAGTTGAGACACAGTCGATGCTGAGGATATGGCAGAACCACTCCTGCAGACTGTTAAACGGCGATGACGAACAACATCCCGCTGTCAGGCAGAACGAACCATTCAATATTGGCAACGACAGCGAAAACTGCCAACCACCCGACCTAAGTGAAGTGAGGATACCAATATCTAAACTCAAGCTTAATAAGGCCCCCGGAAATAACGGCCTTCCCGCTGAGCTTTATAAAGCTGGCGGAGATGATTTGGTAAGCAACATCCACCAACTCATAAGCCAAATCTGGTCGGTTGAAAGCATGCCTGAAGAATGGAACCTCAGCATCGTTTGCCCGATCCACAAAAAAGGAGACCCTCTGAATTGCGCCAACTACAGAGGCATAACTCTGCTCAACATCGCCTACAAGATCCTATCTGCCGTAATATGTGAACGCCTGAAACCGTTTACCAACAACATGATCGGACCTTATCAGTGTGGTTTTAGGCCAGGAAAGTTCACAACCGATCAAATTTTCACACTTCGGCAGATCCTCGAAAAAAAACCCAAGAAGTCCAAATCGATACCCACCACCTATTTATCGATTTCAAACCGCATACGACAGCATTTATAGAGACGAACTATACAGAGCCATGTCTAGTTTTGGTATACCGCCCAAACTCGTCTGTTTGAGTAGGATGACGATGAAGAATTCTCGCTGCACCATCGGGGTCGGAAACGACCTCACCGACACATTCGATACCAAAAAAGGATTTAGGCAAGGCGATGCGCTGTCATGTGACTTCTTCAACTTGATTCTTGAGAGGATTGTGCAAAACTCCCGAGCCAACACCAGAGGCACAATTTTCCAAAAATCGGTGCAACTACTTGCATACGCCGACGATATTGACATCATTGGTAGGATTCAACGTGATGTCATAGCCACCTTTGCTAGTATAGAGAAGGAAGCGGCAAAATGGGTTTAGCAGTAAATGAGGGTAAGACTAAGTATATGCTGTCAACACGAAAGGACACACAGCATCGACGAATTGGACAGAACGTCACCATTGACAGATATAACATTGAGGTAGTACGGGACTTTGTCTACCTCGGCTCCGCTATTAACTCTGACAACAACATCTCGTCAGAAATTAAACGAAGAATTACTCTTGCCAACCGCTGTTTCTTCGGGCTAAGAAGGCAATTTAGTAGTAAAGCCCTCACTCGAACTACTAAGGAGATCCTATATAAGACCCTGATCATCCCAGTCCTGCTCTACGGCGCTGAAGCATGGACCGTATCAGAAGCGGATGAAGAAATCATTGGTCGATTCGAGAGAAAAATTCTTCGTAAAATCTTCGGTCCCGTTTGCGTTGACGGCCTATGGAGACGAAGATTCAACCACGAACTATACGAACTATACAGCGACATACCCCTGGTCATAAAACTCCACATTGGACGTTTAAGATGGCTAGGACATGTAGAATGAATGGAAACCAATACTCCGGCTCGCAGAGTCTTCGATTCCCAGCCAGACGTCGGACGCAGTAAAGGAAGACCTCGCCTTAAGTGGCGCGCACAAGTAGAAACCGACCTCAACCAACTTGGAGTGCGCAACTGGAGGCAGTTAGCTAAGGACCGGGCTAATTGGAGAGGCATGTTGGTTGAGGGCCAGGTTCATCCCGGACTGTAGCGCCAAGTAAGTAAGGAAGACTATTTTCCGTGGGGATATGTGAAGTCACTGTGCCATGCTGATAAGCCCGAAATGATTGACCAATTGGAGGACAACATTCGCTGCGTTATTGCCGATATACGGCCATCGAAAATTGGACCTTCATATTAGACTACCTCAGAGCCAGGTGTGGCGGTCATATCGCAGAAGTCATATTTTAAATATAATGCCGGAAGATTATCTTTCGAGTAAAGTAAATTTCATGTCAATTTAAAAAAATCATCTTTGTTTTATTCCAATTCAAAGATCTATACCTCTAAAAAAACACTTTTTAGTTAAGCTTAGGGCATCTTAGCTACATCTGATTCTATGCTTCCAATGCAACACATTGCAGTGACCTTAATCCTTCTTCATTTCATTACTTACTGACACACGAGAGCACTTCCAAGAGTATTTCTGTCAGAGGTTTTGGCTTTACCTGAAACTGCGGAATCGCTTAAAACCAAATCCTTATTTCATTGGGACCTTGCTATTTAAGTAAAATGAGACTGCACAACTTTTGTAAAGTTTCCTCCGAAGTGCGAAGTTAATTTATCCCAGCATATCAAAGCTTATTCAAATCCTACCTTTCAAACAGAAGAAACCTTCACATTGGAGATTACTCCATTCAAAACCTCTTTGATTTGTTCCGGATGAAATTGAAAAGCTCTCATCGTCCCATTCACCGCTTAGGAGTGCTTTAAATCAGCAAAATTAATATTAAATCTCGTGTTAACAGCCCATACAGGTCTTCAAGTCTAATAAGGGACTCCGCGCTTAGTAGTACAGAGCACATGGGGTGTCCCAAACTCTTTTGGGTAGATGGGGGAAATTTCCAGATCCAGATATTACTAAATCGCAAGAGTTTGTTTATAGCGTCAAGAATTTCATTAGAACTGTCAAGAACTTCATTGTATGACGACCTCTAGCTTGACACACATAGCTTACCCGTGAAATATTCCCATTTAGCGAATTCCCGAAAATGATCAGAGGCCGATGTGGGACTGATGTCGGAAGTTGACTTCAATAAAATGCGCTGCTGTTGATCCATTAAGGGTTCTTCTACCAGCATAAGTCTTTTTTTTTAGTTCTTAGACGGTTTTATCTCAACGTTTTGCTTAAGCTTTTTTTTAACTAAGACGGACTCAGGGGAGCGATGGTTAGGGCGATGAACAGGCCCACCCCTGGCAATGATCTGACAAATCATCCGAGTAGTATCAATTGTCAAAACAGATTATCGTCGATCGGATTCGGTATAAAACACGAGGTCCCGCCAGGAAGTTGCTTCAGAAATTCCTACTAAATAACTGTCAAACACAGATCACTCACCGTAGATTGGCAACTTCTCGTAGATATAGGTTACGATAGGCTGGGATTTCCCACCGTCCACGGTGGGTTCGAAGCTTGAAGCGCTTATCTCTCAAAATGAACGAACTTTTTGAATGGCACGTATTTTTAATTTGGGTATCTAAATTAAAAAAAAACGGGACAACTCTGAAAACCGACGAAAATTTAAAAAGAAAAAAAAGAAAACACACGTTCTCATGAATGGTTGTGAGAAAAAGCAAGGTCCTTGGTAATTACGAGCCTGTTGCTCCAAAAATTTGTATATTTCAACTATAAAGTATAACTTAACGACCTTTCATGAGTGCTGAGGGTAAAATAAATCAGGTATCTTCTTATCTTCTTCGGTGGCAGTTGTTGTCTCTAGTAAGACTGCGCCCCAGCTTTGATCTAAGGACACCGCTTTGTATTCTTAATTATTATCTCCACAGGCTAGTGATGGTAATTTCAGAGCAATCTGACATTTATTAGCGCTGACATGAAATTAATACCCACCTCCAGTCTGATCTCGATTACATGTTCATGCAATGAGTGCAATTTAGCACGCGTCAAAAAAAAAACTGCATACACCGCTATCTTCCCTCTGCACATGTCATGTCTATCTCCTTACAGCGCCCCAAGTGTCCATAATCGAATGCAAGATACACATATCCATCGATCGTGGTGGAACGGATCAGGCTGTCCGCTACAGAGAATTCCATTTGACAAGACAATCGAACGAAAAAGAAAAACAACCAAGAAACCAGTGTTTGGTGGTAAGATGCATATATCTGCGAACTGCATCCATGGGGCAATTTATCTCATAGATACATCTTTCCGCCTTCGGTAAACGTTTGGTACGATCATCACGATGAAGTGACGCCCATTTAATTGATAGGCGAGTGTACGTGTACGAGAGATGAAAAGCGCCTTCAGGACATGTGTCAAATTCAAATTTTACTGTGTCACCTTTCAAGGGGATCCTCTGGGTAGAGTGTGCTGTCGCGGTATGTTGACTGGAATTTGTTTGAATGCGTTGACAATTTACGAACAGTGGGGAGGTCTTTACATAACGTAAGCAACGAAATTGATAGGTGAACGGTAAATTCAATAACAGGGACGCGGGACAAGTTCGAAGGACTATGCAGTAATCTGACTGTCATCGTCACTTGTTGTGATTAATGTTTGCAAAAGTCGTTGAATAACCATATCTAAGGCGATAAAGGTCCTCCCATGGAATTATTCATCTAAACGGTTTTATTCGGTAACCCAGTCATCCATCATCGTTTTACACACGTTGTGCGTCATGCAGACCCAATACTTCCGCCACCTAATTAGAACCAAAAATTTATACAAATCCCTTCGAGGATATCCGCTCCACCACCAAACTATGAAGTCGTAGATATCCACTTTATTATGCAATCGAGGAACCCTCTCGAATTTCCAATCTATAAATACTGCCCGCCGACTGACGTTGCCTAAGCATGGTGCCGTATATCTATCACCAAATTGGGTCATTGACGAGCGCGCACATGTCGGTTTACCTATCCCCGCTGCCAATCGTTTAATGAACTGCCGGGGTTTAATGAACTTTATGACTCACTCCTTGCGGAACGTGACAATCTCTAGCTAGCAATTTTCTGGCCGTTACGTTACCATCCATGTAGGCACTCTATTCAATGAGTAGGTTCGTCGATTTACCTGTGGGATTGCTGTGTCAATACTAGATTGTGACGAAGAACGTTGTTGACATTGTCGGGTTCATGAAGGGCGAATGGATGGGACGTAATGTTTGGATCGTTTCTGGGATTTCCATTAAATCCTATTGCATGCAGACACAGGTACTTGTGAAATTTGCATTGGGAATCAATTGTTAGTCGTTAGGGGAAAGGCTTATAAATGGATGAAGTCGGTGATGTACATAAGTGATTATGAGATGGTCAAGTGCTTACCATTTGTAGAAGGATGACTCGTGGAGTTGCCATGTGATTTATGTTCAAATGGTAGGCAGTTTAATAACGAAACAGGGATCAGCATCATTGATATGATAGAGCTATTGCTTTGCAATTAAACAAACTGAAAGCTTTAGGTTAGGTTAGAGCCTAGATAGACGAATAGTATGGGTCTATTGGGAATGAATCCGAAAAATAACCTAAATCCTACTTTTAGTTAATAAGAGATCGGCATAAAGATTTTAGGAAGTCTATCCTTCCAGTTTCAACCAGCGCATTAATCTTGCTAAAAAAATAAACTGGGATCTGAACATAGAAGATATGGTTAGCAAAACCAAGCATTGCAACCTGAAGCTGTGATCCATATAAAACTTTTCAAAATTCCTTGCCCTTAGACCAAAATTGACGTTTTTTTCTGAAAGGGGACGTGGCTGTGGGTGAATCTTAAATGTATTAATTCGTGCACTGAATTGATGAACAAAGAGCTTGTATGCCAAATTTCATTATCCTAGCTCAACATTTTCGGAAGGAAATTCCAGACCACGCTTCGAAAAACTACGTGGAAGGCTGCTATCTAAAATTACTCGAAAACATCCAGATATATTCGTATCTATAGTCGAAACAATAGACAAAGGCGGATGCTGCTTAACAAATTATATTGTCGGATCGCTGATGAAAGGTAGGCGGAGATATTTGCTTACGTCTGAAGTTCATGTTCAATGTGATTGCTGTCGCCAGATGAATCGGGTTTTTCAATAAGAGCGCTACAAACATTTTTTTTTAAATAAAACAAAAACGGTTTTGGATATCAATGAAATTCTTTATTCCTGTGAAGGTAAGTTCGATGCCATTATGTATGGAACTCGATTTCTTTTGCATGGCCACCACGGGCACGCTTGCAGGAGTCCAGACGCTGAACCCAATTTTCGATGGTTTTCAAGCATAAATCGGCCGATACTGCTGCAATTTCACGTTCGATATTCGTACGAAGTTCATCAATCGTCGCTGGCGTGTTGGCATAGACCATAGACTTGACGTAGCCCTACAGGAAATATTCTAACGGCGTCAAATCGCACGACCGAGGCGGCCAAGCGACTGGACCATTTCGTGAGATAACACGTTCTCCAAACTTGGTTCCAATAAATTGATTGTGACATTCGCTGTGTGGCTTGTGGCACCGTCCTATTGGAACCATATAAAGTCCATATCATCCAATTGGGGCCAAAAATATTCGGTTATCATTGAACGGTAGCGATTCCCATTCAGAGTAACGTGAAGAAGTACGGCCCAATGACGCCGCCGGCCCATTAACCACACCAAACCGTAATTTTTTCGGGATGCAATGAGGAGTGTCCTCTCACTAAGGCACTCACTCTTTGGCGGCAGCGGAGCAATTTCCTAGATGGAGTCAAAGGTGGCGCTTGCAGCTCCAGTTTGATCGAACTGGTAGGGAAATCCCTATTTGAGCTGCTTCGACATATTGGAACACCAGGTCTATAGGGATTTCCAATACTGAGCCAGGGTATTGGAAAAGAGTTGGTGGCGGATGAACCCTCAATGGGTCAATGGCAGCGCTCACATCCAAAAATGGGCTACTGACATCGGTATTTTTTCCGGCCCGCTGTCCTAGGGTCAAAACAAGGGCCTGGCCCTCCACTTTGGGGGTTGTGCTTTGCGCTTACTACCCATCCATGGAAAAAAGACTATGTTACGAAGCAACTAATAGCCTCGGAAAGGACTGATATTATTGTTGACGACCATGCTAAACGAAAAAAGGACAATGACGTTCGTATCTGCACCTGGAATGTGAGAACATTAAACTGCTACAAAGCAGACATTACTGCCATCCAGGAAATACGATGGGATGGGCCGGGCAAAAAGAGGATGAAAAACTGTGACATCTACTACGGACCGTGTAATAGTGAGCAGAAACAGCGACTATTCGGATGCGGATTTGTTATAAGTGCCAGACTTAGGCAAGATGTCTTATGTTTCCAAGACATTAGCGAACGCATAGTAACAATCCGCATCAAGGCCAAATTCGCCAACATAAGCCTTATAGGCGCTCACGCTCCGACGGAAGAAAAAGATGATATAGCTAGGGATTGCTTCTACGAGCTCCTAGACAATACCTATGAGCGACTACCAAAGTACGATGTTAAAATCGTGCTGGCAGATTTTAACGCAAAGGTAGGAAGAGAAGACATCTCTAGCAGTATTGTCGGAAAATATAGCCTACACGACAACACGTCTGGTAACGGACTTAGGCTAATTGACTTCGCTACGGAACGAAATGCCACTATAGCCAGCACACGGTTTCCTCACCTCGATATCCATAAGGGGATATGGCGGTCTCCAGATCAACGAACAGTCAACCAAATTGATCACACTGCGACAGACAAGAGACTCGGACCACTTCCTTGTTGTAGCCAAGGTAAGGATGCGGATATCCACCACGCCACAAAAAAACAGAAATACTGTGAACAAATTTAATGTCGAAATACTACAATCGCCAGAGACCGCCAAGACCTTCGCGCAATGCGTATCCCTTAACCTCTCGACTCATAACATACCACCAGCATCTAATGTCGAAGAACAATGGCAACGATGCCAACAAGCCATTAGATCAGCCGTAACTGATGTGCTAGGTTTCTCGCGGCCAACAGCAAGAAACTCCTGGTTTTATGAGGAATGACGACAGAAGCTCGCAGCCAAGATCGAGGCCTACAAGGCTAAGCTGCAGGTGAAGACGAGAGCTGCCATTGAGCTCTATAGGCAAAGAAGAAGGGAAGAACATCGGCTTTTCAGAAAGAAGAAAAAAGAGCAAGAAAAGCACGCGATCGAGGATATAGAGAGGTGCCACTCCAGGAACGATGTTCGCAAGTTTTACTAAAGTGTAAAACGTCAAAGCCAAGGATACAAGACTCGAAAAGAATCCTGTCGAGATGAACAAGGAAATATCGTAGTTGAGACACAGTCGATGCTGAGGATATGGAAGAACCACTTCTGCAGACTGTTAAACGGCGATGACGAACAACATTCCGCTGTCAGGCAGAACGAATCATTTAATATTGGCAACGACAGCGAAAACTGCCAACCACCCGACCTAAGTGAAGTGAGGATAGCAATATCTAAACTCAAGCTTCATAAGGCCGCCGGAAATGACGGCCTTCCCGCTGAGCTTTATAAAGCTGGCGGAGATGACTTGGTAAGTAACATCCACCAACTCATAAGCCAAATCTGGTCGGATAAAAATATGCCTGAAGAATGGAACCTCAGCATCGTTTGCCCGATCCACAAAAAAGGAGACCCTCTGAACTGCGCCAACTACAGAGGCATAACTCTGCTCAACATCACATACAAGATCCTATCTGCCGTAATATGTGAACGCCTGAAACCGTTTACCAACAACCTGATCGGCCCTTATCAGTGTGGTGTTAGGCCAGGAAAGTCCACAATTGATCAAATCTTCACACTTCTGCAGATCCTGGAAAAAAACCCAAGAAGTCCAAATCGATACCCACCACCTATTTATCGATTTCAAAGCCGCATACGACAGCATTTATAGAGACGAACTATACAGAGCCATGTCTAGTTTTGGTATACCGCCCAAACTCGTCCGTTTGTGTAGGATGACGAAGGAGAATTCTCGCTGTACCATCAGGGTCGGAAACGACCTCGCCGACACATTGATACCAAAAAAGGATTTAGGCAAGGCGATGCGCTGTCATGTGACTTTTTCAATCTGATTCTTGAGAGGATTGTGCAAAACTCCCGAGCCAACACCAGAGGCACAATTTTCCAAAAATCGGTGCAACTACTAGCATACGCCGACGATATTGACATCATTGGTAGGACTCAACGTGATGTCATAGCCACCTTTGCTAGTATAGAGAAGGAAGCGGCAAAAATGGGTTTAGCAGTAAATGCGGGTAAGACTAAGTATATGCTGTCAACACGAAAGGACACACAACATCGACGAATTGGACAGAACGTCACCATTGACAGATATAACTTTGAGGTAGTACGGGACTCTGTCCACCTCGGCTCCGCTATTAACTCTGACAACAACATCTCGTCAGAAATCAAACGAAAAATTCGTTGCCAATCGCTGTTTCTTCGGGCTAAGAAGGCAATTTAGTAGTAAAGCCCTCACTCGAACTACTAAGGAGATCCTATATAAGACCCTGATCATCCCAGTCCTGCTCTACGGCGCTGAAGCATGGACCGTATCAGAAGCGGATGAAGAAATCATTGGTCCATTCGAGAGAAAAATTCTTCGGAAAATTTTCGGTCCCGTTTGCATTGATGGGCTATGGACACGACATAATGAATAGCAAAAACAACCGACTTAGGATTTAATCAGCAACTTTTAAATGAACTTAAAAATGAAGATGAAGTGCGCTAATTAAATTTTTTATGAGTGTCAAAGAATGACTTTGAACATATATTGGCCCTGGTAAGGACCAAAATCAAAAAAATGTGACACAGAAATCCGCTGACAAAACATCCCATAATTCAGGAAAAGTTTCATACTTGTCGATTAATTTTTGTATTAGCTCGCATTGTTGTTGCGCGTCCACACTGAAATATTGCAGTTAATGACAAACAGCAGCTGCAAACAGTTTATGCAAACAAAACTGACGTGTTCACATGACATACTACATTATTGTCGCAAATTTTTGCTGCAAACATTTTTGATTGCAACCAACTGTTTTATATACTGTTCACACATGCAAATTTCATTGCAGGCAAATATTTGCTGCAACTTTATTGCTTGTATGTACGTAGCCTAACAGGTCCTTTATTTTTTTTTTTGTTTGTCAAATTTTCTATCTCTGTTCTATTGTAATTATTACAAATTGCACAATAAATGTTCCTTTTGTTAAACGGCGTTGCTCAATTGAAACATAATTTAGTTGATAAACTTAAGCAGCATGTATCTGAAATACCAATAGCACGTATAACAGTTTGAAGAGAGTCCTTCCCGTCTAACTCTCTTAACTTATTAAAGAGAATTTTTTGGAGTTGCAACATTGTTTAGTTGATTTCAAATTGTATATTCACAAATTGTAGCAATTTGTTGCCAGAAAGTATGTCTTCTCTTTAATATTCATAAGCAAATTAAATATTATAATATTTTATATCTATTTAATTTAATACCATAAATATTGTAATTGTAATAAAATCTGATTGCAGTGCGCGAACACACCCTCATGTGTGTACAGCTCCATCTGCGGTACTGGATGCACCCATTAGAATGGCTGAAATTGACACCACTAGAATGGTGTCAACACCACTTTTCAAACAATCAAGAACCCGCGGGAACTTTGGAGAATATGCCATCTATTTCTAGATCAGTATGTGGAGTAATATAAATAAAAACGAAGGGATAAGCATCACCAGTCTGAACCTGAACGTGATTTGAATAGTGTTAACTGAGTGAATTTATCTAAGTGAAATTGTTTTGAAATTGATAATAGTGCACATGAATAAATTCATTACCGTTTTATCATTCGATGCCCAGCTTCATACAACAATATATATACAAACTAAATCCATTTTTGCCGTTTTCTTCTCTTCACTAGCAAGACTTCACGTATGCTAGTAGTTGCACTAAATTATAGAAGATGCTGTTGGTTCTGCAGTTTTGCACAATCCTCTCAAGAATCAGATTAAAGAATTCACGTGACAGTGCATCGCCTTACCTATATCCGTTTTTGGTATCGAAAGATGAGGTCGTTTCCGACCCTGATGAAGCAGCGAGGATATCTATCACCATCCTGCACAGACGGACGAGTTAAGGCTGTATACCAAAACTAGTCAAGGCTCGGTATAGTTCGTCTCTTTAAATGCTGTCATATGCGGCTTTGAAATTGATGATGAATGTTGCATACGAAATCATCTCCGCCGCCTTTATAAAGCTCGGCCGGAAAGCTCGTTATTTCCGGTAGCCTAGTTCAACTTATGTTTAGATTTTGTTATCCTAACTTCACTAAGGTCGGGTGGTTGGTAGTTTTTGCAGTCGTCGCCAATATTGAATGCTTCGTTCTGCCTTATTGCCGGAAATTGTTCGTCATCGCCGATTAACAGTCAGCAGAGGGTGTTCGTCCATATAACGGGTGATCCAAGTAGAGATACTTTTTTCAATAGCCTTTTTTGACAGATCACGTGTGAGTCGTGTCATGCTGTCATGTTATTTTTATTTAGTATTTTTTGGCATTTCATAATGGAAAGACTTACGCATGAACAACGTTTACAAATTGTTCAACTTTATTATGAAAATTCACGTTCTGTGAGGAATGTGTTTCGTGCACTTCGCTCAACTTATGGTCAACATAATCGGCCTACTGAGCGTACTATTCGCAACACCATCACCCATTTTGAGACCCAGCATTCATTATTGGATAAAATTCGACCGAATAGACCACGTCCAGCACGCTGTGAAGAAAATGTAGCGGCCGTAGCTGAGAGTGTACACGAAGACCGTGGAGAGTCGATTCGGCGCCGTTCGCAGCAACTCAGACCATGATAACCGACTATTTGATGACTGAAATTGAAGCTCGTGATCTCGACGACATTTGGTTTCAGCAAGACGGCGCCACTTCCCACACATCGCATCAATCAATGGACTTATTGAGAGAACATTTCGGTGAGCACATAATTTCACGTTTTGGGCCGGTCGATTGGCCACCAAGATCGTGTGATATCACACCGTTAGACTTTTTCCTGTGGGGATATGTAAAGTCAAAAGCTTATGCCGACAAACCCGCTATCAGGCCTTGGAGGAAAACATCACGCGTGTCATTCGCCAGTTACCAGTCGAAATGCTCGAACGAGTGATCGAAAATTGGACTCAACGGATGGACCATCTGCGACGTAGCAACGGCCAACATTTGATAGACATAATCTTCAAAAAATAAATGCCAAAGAATGTTCTTTCAAATGATAATAAACATTCTCCATTAAATTTGAATTTTCTGTGTTTTTTTTCTTTAAAAAAGTAGGGAACCTCGAAATGGATCACCCTTTACATCATCTGTGTCTCAACTACGATATTTCCTTGTTCATCTCGACAGGATTCCTTCGGGCCTTGTATCCCTTTGTCATTTTGCACTTTGATACAACTTTCGGACATCATTCCTGGAGTGACGTCTCTACATATCCTTGATCGCGCGCTTTTCTTGCTCTTTTTGCTTATTTCTGAAATGCCGGTGCTTGTCTTAGCCTATAAAGTTCAAAGGCTTGTTGAGATCGTTGCCATTGTTCTTCGACAATAGATGCTAGGGTTTAAAAGATACGCATTTTGTGAAGGCTTGGCGGTCTCTTGCAATTGCAGCCTGTCGACATTTAATCTTTTCACAGTATTTGGTTTAAATGTTGTTTCGTGGTGGATATCTGAGTAGATGTTAGCCCCTCGGAAAGTTCGAACATTCAAAATACTGTCTATCGCAATGTTTTCAATTTGATTGACCCTTCGTTGATCTATAGACCGCCATGTCCCCTTATGATTTACAAGGTGAGGAAACCGTGTGCTGGTATACATATTGGGATTTCCTTCCGCAGCGAAGCCAATTAGCCACATGGATATATCATGGACATGTGTACTTCATGACAGTTGAGTCTACACGGGTGATTTGTCAAAGCATTGCGTGAGGCCATTGAAAAATCTTTGGTGTTGTTATGATTGGGAATTGAATGAAGACCTTCTGCACTACTGTTCAACAAACTAATAATTACGCGACTAAATCGTCGGTACGGATAAAGTTATCTCAAAAAATGCGATTTGCAGACAACAGGACTGAAGCAGGACTGAAAAGGCACAACCCTTTAACCATTTAACGTAGAAAGTGACATACACTTCGAAAAAAACCTAAATAGACTATGAAGTGCGTTTACCCAAGATGACAGATGGGGTTGAGCGAGTGCTGGATAGCGCAAATTAGTGGAAAAGTATCCACGAAAATTGTAAATGAATTGGAAAGAGAGCTGATTCCCAGAAACCCTACGTTATGACACTTATACCTTTGACACAATGGAGGTATAAAACCATGTCACTGATACATTTGTATTGACAATACCTTTGGTGGTGACACACACTTTATGCAGACTTGAAAAATGGCGTTTGAAAAAATATAGTTCCTAAACGTACTACTCAGGAAGAATATGCCACGGTCAAAATGCTAGAATCAAGCCAAGCAAAAACCAAGCTGCTCTCGTGACATTGCCGTGTTATTTCCTGACTCAAAGGTACATCCGTATACCATAGTATTAATACCACCAGTAGTGTGTCAAAGGCATCTAATACCTTTGACACACTTTAGTAGAAGTAGTTTAGAAGAAGACCTTGGCCCCTAAAGGGAATTCAGCACATAGGTTTAAATAATAATAACCTCAGAGACATGGTTAAAAGATTTATGACTGTCGTTTTTAAAGCCACCCTGTACCTATTTCGCAGCTGGAGATAATCCAGTTTCCATCAGGTGCCTTGACCCGCAAACAGCTCCCTCTGACAGAAGAGAAAAAGGAAACAGATTTACGTACTTGAAAAAAAAATCTAATTGAGTCACCATCACTACATTTCAAGTTCCCAAACATCACAATAACTTAGGCGGTCATACAAATCTTATACAATATTTCAGGTTTCTAAAGAATAAGAATGACAAGAAATTCGTGGAAAAAAATGTTCCTTAGCTGTTCGTCTCCATTTAAAATTGATAGCTTTGTTTGTTTTTTGGGCGCTAGTAACAAGATATGCTAATTATCGTTAAGGCTCTGTCGCGAGCCAGAACAAGTCAGTATTCTTTTGTTTTTTTAAGGTCTCTTTATTATGATCATAATGTTACCAATATGACTCATTTAGGTTACTTACGTCTGATGAGATCAAAGGATTTCGAACAATTATTTCATTCTTAAATTATTAGGCTAATTGAAGCTAACAACCTTGAAAGCTATATATTTTGCTATAAAGGAATTCTCTGGTGGTCAAGTGGTAGACAATGCGATTATATAAAACCTTGAGTTTTCACTTAGCTGATGCCTACCAACTCCGAGTGTATCTGTCTGAGCGGACAATTTTCTGCAACGCATAATTAGTCGGAGGTTTAAAGGTATGTATCATCGGAAAAAAATACTACACAAACGCGACGGCTTCACTTCACTACAATTCGTAAATAAATTTCGCAAAGAATTTGTGTCGGAGGAAATCGGAAAAATAATTCCACTCAGCTGTCAAAAATTGCACGAAAAATGCACCTGAACGCACTTCAACGCAATTCTCCGGGATGCGTTACAAAATATCAGAGAAATATTCCGAATACCTTTTCGAAAAAATACCTCGAAGCGAAAATCATCCGAATCGTACAAAATCGGAGAATTTTCCGCTTCGACGGATACCTCGATACGGCCGATGGTCATAATCCCTGTGTAAAGTCTTGGCGGTAGCAGATGAGAGCTGGGGAAGACGTATACCCAGAGACTCACACTAATATGAAAAAGTGTTTTTTTTAAGTTGGAAACACTATTATAACTGGCGGCCATTTTGTCAGCTGTCAAGTGATTTATTTTTAGTTTGGTTTGGCATTTTAACATGTACATGACGTCTGAACAACGCTTTCAAATTGTGAAAATTTATTTTAAAAATTATGGTTCTGTTCGAAATACGCATCGCGCACTACGTCCATTTAACGGTCAACATGGAACGTTTTTGCAACACGTTTACTCTTAATGATAATACGCATCCACAGAGACGTCGTGCAGTGCGTACAGAAGAAGTCATGAGTTGGTGGAATAATTGGTCCGCACTTCTTTAAAAATGATGCTGGACAGAACGTTACAGTCAATGGGGACCGCTATAGAGCCATGATTACTGACTTTTTCGTTCATCAATTGAACAAGCATGATGTGCAGGAATTGTGGTTTTAATAAGACAGCGCAATATGTCACACAGCTCGTGCCACAATTGATTTGTTAAAGGAAAAGTTCGGTGAGTGCATAATTTCGCGTTTTGATCCTGTGAATTGGCATCTAATATCATGCGAGCGTTAAGACTATTTTCTGTGGGGATATTTGAAGTCGGTAGTTTACGCCGATAAGACCGAAACGATTGGCTATTTGAAGGACAACATTCGCCGCGTTATTGCCGATATACGGCCACAAATGTTGGCAAAAGTTATCGATAATTGGACCTCCAGATTAGACTACGTCCGAGCCAGGCCAATTTCGCCAATATAAGCCTTATATGCGCTCACGCTCCGACGAAAGAAAAAGGGGATGCAGCGAATGACTAAGAGCTTCTCTACAAAACTTTTGAGAGACTACCGAAGTACGATTTTAAAATCGTGCTGGGATATTTTACCGTAAAGTTGGGAAGCGTCTAAAAACCACACGTCTATCAACAGACTTGTTGTCGCTGCGGAACGAAATGCCACTATAGCCAGCAGACGGTTTCCTCGCCTTGATATCCATAAGGGAACATGTCGATTTCCAGATCAAATTGATTAGATTGTGATACAGTTGTCTAGACCAAGAGCTCTGGCATCCGCGATGGCTTGGTCTTTGAAACGGAGGTTCGGTCTTCCTTGCCTTCTCGAACCTGGGGGCTGGGATTCGAAGATCCTCTTAGCTGGAGCGTTGTTGTCTATTCGCTCGATGTGGCCGAGCCAATTTAGTCGACGTGTTTTGGCTTTTTGGGCTACATCCACATCTTGGTAGAGCTCATAGAGTTCGCGGTTGTATCTTCTCCTCCATTCACCCTCCTCGTGTACAGGACCGAAAATCCGCCGAAGTATGTTTCTTTCAAAGCACTCGGCACCATAAAGCAGAACTGGCAGGATAAGGGTTTTGTAGAGCAACCATTTCGTCCTTCGAGTTAGGAGTTTTGAACCCAGTTGTTTCGCCAAACCGAAGTAGCAACGGTTTCCTAGGGTAATTCTTCGACGGATCTCCACTAGGGTGTCATTCGTGGAGTTTATGTTAACTCCGAGGTAGGTGAACTCCTTAACTACCTCGAAATTGCTGCTATCAATAGTGACGTTTTGTCCTGGGCGGGTTCGTTGATAGCATGTACTTAGTCTTGTCTTCATTTACTTCAAGGCCAACGGATTTCGCCTAATCTTCAATCTCCGTGAACGCTTTTATAACGGCACGTTGGGAGTGACCGATGATGTCAATATCGTCCGCATAGCCCAGCAGCTGGACGGACATGTTGAAGTTAATGCCTACCTGCCTTGAGCACTATCTGCTTGAGTACGAGATTGAAGAAGTCGCATGATAGCTCGTCTACTTTCCGAAATCCGGTGCATGTTTGGAATAGTTCGGAGGAGCGCGTGTTTCCCAGCATCATGCGACACAGCTGAATCAGTTTTGCCAGGATTCCGAATTCGGCCATAGCCAAAAAGAGCTCCTGACGATGTATGCTAGTGAGTTTTGAATTTGCCTCAGTGTGAACATTTGGTCTATAGTCGATCTGCCGGGCCGGAAGTCACACTGGTAAGTGCCGATTAGTGTGTTGCAGAACGGTTTAAGACGTTCACACAGTACGTTGGATAGGATCTTGTATGCGACACCAAGCAGGGATATGCCTCGGTAGTTCTTGCAAGACATAGGATCGCCTTTTTTGTAGATGGGGCACATGGAGCTTATAGATCTGACATGTTTTCTTCCAGCCATACTTGGTTGATGATTCGGTGCATGCTCCCTACCAAAACCTCACCTCCGTATTTAAGACGCTCCGCTGGTAAGCCAGCAGAGCCTGCGGCCTTGTTGTTCTTTAGCTTTTTTATTCTTCGATCTCCTTGAGCTGGGAAGCTGCGTAAGCTCTCTTCTTTTTAAGCAGGGTCTTCTTATAATCCCTTCTTAACTGGTGGAGTCCCCTACTGATTAGTTTATGTACTACTTAGCATGAAGCCCTCTGTTGAAATCCTGAAAGTAAGATCTGCTTAAGTTTTTTATACGCTCCATGCCTTGCAAAAGCCTGTTAAACATCCAGGTATATTACACTGTAAAACGTTAAACTATGGACACAACGATCTACCTATGAAAGCCAATTTACAGCCGACAGTTTTCGACGGTAGGTCGTTGTGTCCATAGTTTAACGTCGCACTTAGAAACGAATGGAGAAACTAGGTTGCATTCCATTATGGGCCGTTGATCCGAGATATTGACTTGTCACCGTCATCCACTGCCACGAAGTCTTTACAAAATGTTGGTTAACCAATCATTGGTCAAGAAGCCAGCAATCCGGAAATTGGCACATAGTGGCTGAAAGACATAGAGGCTGAAAGTCGGATTGCAATCGGCTTGTTGAATATGCTTCTACATGTACAAGCTGGGCCAAAAGAAGTCATCCGATGTTGTTTGGCTCTCAGAAGATCGGTTATCGGCTCCGTCCTGTTGGAACCACATGTCTTCCAGTCCTAATTCGTCCAATTGCGGCAGGAAAAACTCGGTTAACATGGCCCTATAGCGTACACCGCCCACTGTTGTCGTTTGACCAGCGGCGTTCCCGAAAAAAAAAAATGGTCCGCTGACTCCTCCAGCGTGAACAGCGCACCATGCAGTGACTTTGAGCTTTGAGTAACTTTACTCGTGGATTTTCGCTGCCCCAGAAGCGACAGTTTTGCTTGTTCACGTACCCGCTGAGGTGGAAATGAGCCTCATCGCTCATTATGATTTTGGTCGAAAAATCGTCCACTTCGTCCTCGGGATTGAGGATGGCTTGGGCGTAGATTACACGCATATGGTGGTCGACAGGCAGCAGCTGATGCACTGACTGGACTTACGGTACGGGAACATGCGCAAGTCTTTGAGCAAAATTCTCCTAAGGGACGACCGGCTGATGGCTCATTGCGAGGCACGACGTCTGGTCGATGTTTCCGACGACAGCTCGACATCCTCGGCAACAGCGGCGATATTCTCGGCACAACAGGCGCTTCGGGGCCGGCCACTCTAAGCAACATCTCGTGTGGTCCCAGAATCTTCAAGGTTGGTGGCCAAACGGCGCAGCAGTGTTTGCGACGTCGGTGTCGGACGGCCGGGGAATCGGCGACGGAATTTGCGCTGCGCCAACACTACAGACGAATTGTAACGCAAAATAATGGAAACGATTATATAACGTTCTTGGGGAGTGTATAGCTCCATGGCTTGTTCACTTGTATTCTACATCTGTCTAGTCCACAAATGTCAAAACAGATGTTACATTGGCGGCCATATGCAAAAATAAAAGCATCTTCCAATAGAGTGATCTCTTTTGGCCCACCTTGTAGTAACTTTCGTTGATTAATTGTTTTCCAATGTCATCTGATTAATGAAGTCTGTAGATAATTTTTTTTTTAATATCCACATAACGGTGGTAAAAATTCTTCTAAAAGATACCAACGTGTCCAAATATTCCGCTGATTTCAATAAAACATTCCACATACGCCACAGTATAACTCCGAGCAAATAAAAATACCCCCTTCTGTGATATGTAAGCTTTTTTCACCAGCAACACTTCCTTATTGCCAAAAAAAATATGTCCTTAAATCCACTTCTATTAAAATCCTTTTTGTTGCCACACAAGCGAATAAACAAACTATCAATCGCCACAACAAAACTTCCAACACATCACAAAAGGGATATATTTCGGATTACCCCACGCCCACAAAAAAGGATAAAATCAACAGTCGCCGATTAAAGCAAAAAAAAAAACGAAAATCCTGCAAAATAACATCCTTTCTCGGAAGCTGTTTTGTTATTCCCTTTATGCCATAAACCTAGAAGTTCCTCGGCACCGCATAACTTTTTGTCGCCCGGATGCCGAACACAGTTTCATCATTTTGCAATATTCAATCGACGCGTTGACCAAAAGAGTTATATCCTTAATTTTTCACTCCTCCTCCATAGTTGGCTGGACACGGGTGTCCATGGATATTGGCTGAACAATTTAACAATACACGGCATCGGTGCCATATTGTCTTTATTTCAGTTTAATGCAATCTTCCGGTTTCACTTCGTTAGGTTGGATAGTTTTTGATTTTTTCTCCTGATCTGCTTTGCTTTCGTCCTTTGCTGGTGAATCCTTTATTGTGAAAGCATCAGCGATGGGACTTGCTTTTTATATGCACAACTTTCGGTTTATTTTTACTCGCCTTCCGTGTTATTGTTATGTTTCGCGAGGGAGCGAAAAAGGATGTTACCCACTTCATAAATCTCCAAGGATTTTACCATGCTTTTTTTCTCCTTTTTCGATTTCTTTCTCCATTTACAATATCTGCACACATTTTTCAATACCATTACAGCAGTGAATTAATGAAGGCAATTGATGTGGGATTTAGGGCGTTGATGCCGGAATAAGAAGGGTTCACTGCCAGTTCACTTTTAATTGGAAATCAATATTCGGAAAACGCAAAAGGATATTCAAATGGATATTCAAATGGATATTCCCAAATTTACATTTAATTTACAGAGGGTATGTGTGTGAGAATTGGTTTCTTGGGACAGTTTCCAACCAGCCTACGGTCAATTTGACGAATTTTAATGTCAATTAGCATTAATTAGGCAACGCCAGTGCTTTCAGGACGAATTGACCTTCTGACATTGACGCGGATTAGAAATTGTTTCGACGTGGTATTTGAATGTTGACTGAGTGTATGGAAGATTAAATTAATTAAATTCATTCCTAACCTCAATTAGGTGAACGGAAAATGGTTTTGTTGATTTTTGTTTGGCTAAGTAAACGGAAGGGAAATTCCATGTTAAATGGAGTAACACCGTTGACGTTGTGTTAAATGTGTTGCCATCCATTAGGATACATTGGGTGCTGCTTTATAGCGATGGGAATAAGGGCGCCAAAAGGAATTACAGATTAACGTTGGGTAAAAATTATCAAGATGAGTTCGAGTTTTCCACCCGGAGTGGTTTAGAAACAAGGGAAGCGTAACTAGATTGGCAGGGATCATTTTCCTGTTCCTGGAGATTTTGAGGTATAGCTGTCAGAGTCGATTAAATTTAATGGCACAGGGAAATGGAGATTTTTAATACATTAGCGAGTCCTTATCCTTATCCGGATGTACGTGCAGACATTTTTGTCGAATTGGGTGTTTTTAAGTTCGAATTTTTGTACTTCCTATTGCACCCGTTCGATATCCGATGGGCTCAGTGGTTCTATGGTTATTTCGATGAACTGCCGCGCAGAATTTCTGGGTTCGATTCCCAGCCGTAGCAACACCTAAATGATTTTTCACTGGCCCCCCTCTAGTGATGATTTGACAAATCATCTGAGTTGTATCAATTGTCTACAAAAGCTTGTCTCAAATAAGCCGTTTCGATTCGGCATCAAACATGAGGTCTCGCCATCGTGCAAGAAATACATACGAGATTTAGCTCGCAATGGTTCAATTAGACAAACGAATATTGGGAAAAGTCGACAGATCCACGTGGTACCACAACGGACCTTTTCTGGTCTAAAGGCTGAACTATAATAGAAGATGGTTGCGGACGACCACTTCCGTAACTGTGCGAACACATGCAATTTCTATTGTACAACACACTCAGCAGTACTGAAAATTCTTTTTACCTCTAATCCATATGGCTACCTCAGCCATATGACTTAAAGCCATCAAGATATGGTCAAATATACAAATTGGCCACTTAACACCCTTTTCCAGGTTAAAATTCTTCCAGGTCATAATCCCATACAGATCGTCATGGGAAAGTAACGAACCTGCACAAAGTGACTCGATCCATTTTTACACCGATGGTTTCAAAACAAATGACGGAGTGGGTGGTGGTGTCTTCTTCGACAGGCTAAACCTCAGGCTATCTTTCCGTCTTCCTGATCATTGCAGCATGTTGCAGGCGGAACTTATGGCGATCAAAAACACCTGATCTTGACTGAAAGAGAATGTTATATCTCTCCAGGATATTAGCATCTTTTCGGACAGCCAAGTAGCTATCAAATCCCTGGAATCAGTCTCAACAAACTCAAAGATTACCCTAGACAGCCGCTCATATCTTTTTAAAAGATTTAAGAGCAGTTTAACATTCACATATGCTAGGTGCTTGGACATAGTGACATTCCTGGGAACTGTTAATCTGATGCACTCTCCAGACATGGAACTAAACTATCAGTCATACCCGACATGGGTACACCTGGTATTCCTATAACAGAAAATCAAATCTCAGATGGAGTCTTAGCACGACGTGTCAAATAATCAAACAACTTTGACCAAAGTTGAATTTCGGAGGATCCTAGTGACTTATTTTGCTGGCTAGACCACATATTATCCTCTCCATAGGTGTAGTCACTGGTCACTGTCCAATAGGTAGGCACGCAGAAAGGTTAGCCTTCATTCGAACGACTTCTACGACCATGCTAAACGAAAAAAGGACAACGACGTTCGTATCTGCACCTGGAATGTGAGAACATTAAACAGGAGAGGTGCAGGCGAACATCTAGCGGAAGCCCTTAACTGTTACAAAGCATACATTACTGCCATCCAGGAAATACGATAGGATGGGCCGGGCAAAAAGAGGATGAAAAACTCTGACATCTACTATGGACCGTGTTATAGTGAGCAGAAACAGCGACTATTCGAATGCGGATTTGTTATAAGTGCAAGACCTAGCCAAGAAGTCTTATGATTTCATAAGGGCTAACATCGACTCGGACCACTAGCATGATGCAGCCAAGGTACGAATGCGGATATCTACAGAAAAACTTTGAAAAATATTAATGTCGAAAGACTGCCATCGCAAAAGACCGCCAAGGACTTTGCGGAATGTGTATCCATTAACTTCTCAATAAACGCCATACCTCGTCTTATAATGTCGCAGACCCATGGCAATGATACCAATTAGCGATTAGATCAGCCGCAACTGATGTGCTAGGATTTTCGCGGCCACCAGCAAGAAATCCCTGGTTTGATGAGTAATGCCGACAGATGCTAGCAGCCAAGAACGAGGCCTACAAGGCTAACCTGCAGGTGAAGACAAGAGCTGCTATTGACCTCTATAGGCAGAGAAGAAGGGAAGAACAGCGGCTTTTCAGAAAGAAGAAAAAAGAGCAAGAAAAGCGCGTGATCGAGGATATAGAGAGGTGCCACTCCTAGAACGATGTTGGCAAGTTTTACCAAAGTGTAAAACGTCAAAGCCACGGATACAAGGCTCGACCAGAATCCTGTCGAAATGAATATGGTAGTTGAGAAACAGTCGATGCTGAGGATATGGAAGAACCACGTCTGCAGACTGTTAAACGGTGATGACGAACAACATTCCGCTGTCAGGCAGAACGAACCATTTTATATTGGCAATGGCAGCGAAAACTGCCCACCACCCGACCTAAGTAAAGTGAGGAAAGCTAAACTCAAGCTTAATAATAAAGCCGGTGGAGATGACTTGGTAAGTAACATCCACTAACTCATAAGCCTAATCTGGTCGGATGAAAGTATGCCTGAAGAATGGAAACTCAGCTTCGTTTGCCCGATCCACAAAAAAAGGAGACCCTCTGAACTGCGTCAACTACAGAGGCATAAGTCTCCTCAATATCACCTACAAGATCCTATCTGTCGTAATATGTGAACGCCTGAAACCGTTTATCAACAACCTGACCGGCCCTTATCACGATGGTTTTGGGTCAGGAAAGTCTACAATCGTCTTCGTCAGATCCTGGAAAAAAACCAAGAAGTCCAAATCGATACCCATCACCTATTTATCGATTTCAAAGCCGCATACGACAGCATTTATATAAACGAACTATACAGAGCCATGTCTAGTTTTGGTATACCGGCCAAACTCGTCCGTGTGTGTAGGATAACGATGGAGAATTCTCGCTGCTCCATCAGGGTCGGAAATGACGTCACCGACACATTCGATACCAAAAAAGGATTTAGGCAAGGCGATGCTCTGTCTTGTGACTTTTCAATCTGATTCTTGAGAGAATTGTGCAAAACTCCCGAGCCAACAACAGAGGCACAATTTTCCAAAAATTGGTGCAACTACTAGCATACGCTGAAGATATTGACATCATTGGTAGGACTCAACGTGATGTCATAGCCACGTTTGCTAGTATAGAGAAGGAAGCGGCGAAAATGGGTTTAGCAGTAAATGAGGATAACCCAGGTATATTATGTCAACACAAAAGGACACACAACATTGACGAATTGCACGGAACGTCACCATGGCAGATATAACCTTGGGGTAGTACAGGAGTTTGTCTACCTAGCCTCCGCTCTCAACTCGGGCAACAACGTCTCGTCAGAAATCAAAAGAAGAATTACTGTTGCCAACCGCTGTTTCTTCGGGCTTAGAAGGCAATTTAGTAGTAAGGCCTTCACTTAAACTACAAAGGAGATCCTATATAAGACCCTGATTATCCCAGTCCTTCTTTATGGCGCTGAATCATGGACCGTATCAAAGGCGGATGAAGAAATCCTTGGTCGATTCGAGAAAAAGTCTTCGATCGGTCCAGTTTGCGTTGACGGGCTATGGATACGAAGATTCAACCACGAACTATACGAGCTGTACAGCGACTCCGCAGTGGACGTTTAAGATGGCTGGGACATGTAGAACGGATGGCCACCAATACTCCGGCCCGCAGAGTCTTCGATTCCCAGCCAGACGTCGGACGCAGTAGATGAAGACCTCGCCTTAAGTGGCGCCCACAAGTAGAAACAGACTTCAACCAACTTAGAGTGTGCAACTGGAGGCAGTTAGCTAAGGACCGGGTTATTTGGAGAGGCATGTTAGTTGAGGCCCAGGTTCATCGCGGACTGTAGCGCCACTTAAGTAGGTTTGGAAGTAAAATGTCAAAATTTATATGAACGAACAAAAGAAAGAGAAAGAGCCAAACTAAATAATATCATCACCAGACACTGCATCGTAGGTAGGCAGACTCTTCAACTGGGTATTGGCTGCAACGTTTTTACAGAAACTGCAAAGCCGAAGCTGCTTTGCGTGTGTCCCGCTCTCTGGAAGATCAGAAAAACGAACCTAGGTTAATACTTTCAAACTAACTAACTAAGCGAACTAAATCATTTCACAAACGTCAATACGGTCGACCTAACCAGATTTGTCAAGAACTCAAATTGGTGTCAGAAGTAGCTTAAGAAAAATAACCTTGCGGCTCTTTGTAGTTTCATAGTCGCCCTTTTATGGTCTATGTGCAACGTTTTTATAAAGAACCGCTTTAAACAAATCTGAAGAGAAAAATGCCCAGGTATGAACGCGTTATTTTGTAATACAAAGATGACTTATATAGTTTTACTACTTAAAAAACTTCTACCCACAGAAAGTCTCAAAACCTAGGTTTTTATCTGCCAGACAACCATAAACTAGGTCGGTAAAAAATTTCAGCCGACACTGATAGATTGTCTATCTCTAAGCAAAGATCATTCCTTGGATGCATTATTCAACCAAACCAAAGACTTGTGTCAGCCTTCTACGAGTGCAACAGTCAAGCTCAAGACCTTCAAATGCGATATTGTATTAAAGAAAAAGATAAGATGCAATCACAGAACAAATGTAAAAACTTTTCCATTCTCATCTAAGCATGCATCTAAACCTAACCGTCATAAATCATCATAAAGCTTTTGGAATTCCTAAAATAGAAGCTGCATGACATCGACTTCCACTTGCTTAATCTGGATAAGGTCGGAATCGACAAACGTTACCAGACGAACGCAGCACTGGTGTGAGTTTCGTCGCAGGATATCATATTCTATTCACGATTTGAAGTGGATTTGTAAATCATTTGAATGCTTGAAGAGATTTACGGGATTTCGAAAGATAAACACCTTTTGTTAGATATTCGTGTCATTCTTTCAAAACCCGATAAAGAACGGGCATTGAGGCGTTCGTGCCTTTGTTTTGAAATGGATTTGTAATGTCATTGTGGCTTTCGCTTGGGTGAAGTTTTTTTTTGGTAAATATGTGCAGATACTTAACAAGTGACAGTATCTGACGTTTGTTTTGGTTTGACGGTGATAAGGCAATAGGCATTGGGTGGTAAATTTCAATAAAGCTGTTAACAGGTAATTGTGGAATATTTTTGGAATTTAAAAAATAAGAATTTTAAGGCCTATTGTGGGGATAATTTTGTGATGAAAAATGTATGCTTGGTAAACAACGGGGTTGGGTGAGAGGTGTTTGTTGAATAGGAGATTTGAATGAATGCGTTGCACAGAAATGTTGCATTAACAATTGTTCAGAGCAGAGCCAGAGTTGTCACAAAAAATTTGTTTTTCTTTTTTAGGTCAGACATTTCCAAGTTGGTAGGGCGGATTTGTATTTTCATTCAGAGAAGGATCAAAGCGCAATCGTGAGCTCAGGATGAATTGATCGCGGACGAAGCGATTGTGGTCAATTCGAGATTTGCAATTCATTGATAGCTATTTTCTACATGGTTTGTTAAAACTGGTCCTCAATAAAAAAAGGTAAACTTATACCTCAGAGCTTACGCAGCTTCCCAGCTCAAGGAGATCAAAGAGTCGCGATCGTAACACTATCCGGAGGTTTTATAACAAAGCCAAGCAACCGGCTGCTGGCTACAAAACCGGAACGCAGGCTCTTCGAGACAGCGAAGGAAACCTAGTCACCGAAGCGCAGGGAAAAGTAGACGTGTTTAAGCAGCGTTTCCAGCAGCTGCATCATGTAGAGAAAGTGATTGAGTAAGAAGAGAACCCACGTCCAGTCAATGAAGAACTAGTTCTACCACCTAGTATAGAAGAAGTTGGCCTAGCTATAAAAAAAACTAAAGTACAACAAGGATGCAGCCTCTGATGGCTTACCAGCGGAGCTTTTTAAATACGGAGGTGAGGATTTGGTACGGAGCATGCACCGAATCATTAACCAAGTATGGGTGGAAGAAAACATGCCCGATGACTGGACTATCAGCTCCATATGCCGCATCTACAAAAAAGGCTATCCTATGTCTTGCAATAACTATCCCCGCTTAATGTCGCATACAAGATCCTATCCAACGTACTGTGTGAACGTCTAAAACCGTTCTGCAACACACTAATCGTGTGGCTTCCGGCCCGGCTGATCGACTATAGACCAAATTTTCACCCTGAGGCAAATCTTGGAAAAGACCAACGAATTTCAGGTCGAAACTCACCACCTATTCATCGACTTCAAAGCCGCGTATGATAGCATACATCCTCAGGAGCTCTATATTGCGATGTCCGAATTCTGAATCCCGGCAAAACTGATTCAGTTGTGTCGCGTGACGCTGAAAAACACGCGCTGCAACGTGCAGTTTGGAGGAGCTCCTCCACTGCTAAAAGTTGTGCCAAGATTGTGTTGTATTATGCAGCTGCGGGAGCTAAACAGAGCCTAAATTTGAGCAGAAAGAAACACAAAATAGCTTTTAAAAATGATGGTTCCCGAGAGGGTTTGATTTTATTTGAGTTTTAAGTTTACGACTATTGGTTGCTGTTAAGCGGAATTCCGAATAGAATCGGTCATTGTTCGATTGGCTTTTTTTTAGTCCTCCCTGCATTTCCAAGGGTCTCCAGTCACCATTGACATCGCTGGAACAGTTTTGACGTCTTTTCCAAATTTCACCCACTCGCTATGCTGGTCTTTTCTAACCGGCTTAAATTACTCCTGGTGAAATTCCCTCTTCAACGATGTGCCATACGTATATAAAGGGTCCGCCATCTAACGTTTTTTTTCAACTAGTGCTTATTTCGTGAATGGTAACACTTAGCTCATGTCCGATTTGACAGACACAAACAGATTGAACAACGCTGGGAAATATTGCGACATTACTTTGAAAATCATGGTAATGTTGCAGAATGTGTGCGAAAATTGCGTACGGATTTTGGAAGAAGAGAAGCACCGTCAGCTCCGTATGTTCGTTATCTTGTGAAAAAAAGTGAAAACCAAAGCGTGAAAAGCCAAAAACAGTGCGTACACCCGAGAATATTGCTGCTGTGGCAGAAATTGTGCGTGAGGCGCCATCAACATCAATTCACCGTCGTTTTCAACAATTGAACATTTCGGAGACATCATTGAGACGAATTTTGCATAAAGACCTTGGTATGACGCCATAAAAAGTCCAATTGGTTCAGCAGTTGAAGCCAACTGACTATCCAATGCGTTTTCGCTTCGCTAAGTGGGCCTGCGATCGACATAGAGAAGATGCCGATTTTGCCAAAAAAAATCATTTTCAGATGAAGCTCATTTTGATCTTGGCGGGTAAGTAAACAAGCAAAATTGTCGCATTTGGGCACAGAAAACCCGCATGCATACATTGAAAAGCCGATACACCCAAAACGAGTCACTGTTTGGTGCGGATTTTGGTCCAGAGGCATAATTGGGCAATTTTTCTTCGAAAATGAGCAAGGAGTGGCCGTTACAGTCAATGGCGATCGTTATCGGGCCATGTTGAACGAATTTTTGTTCACAAAAATTGAAGAGGAGGATATTGGCAACATTTGGTTTCAACAGGACGGCGCTACGTGCCACACAGCCAAAGCTACACTCGATGTTTTGCGCCCTGTTTTTGAAGATCGCATTATCAGCCGCAGAGCTGATGTCGTTTGGCCACCTCGGAGCTGCGATTTGACACCGTTGGACTATTATTTGTGGGGTGCCGTAAAAGATAAGTGTTAAACCGACAAGCCAGAGACAATTGACGCATTAAAGGACAATATTCGTGAAGCCATTGGTGCAATACAGCTGCACACAATCGATAATTTGCTTAAAAATTGGACCGATCGTGTAGGCTACTGCATGGCCAGCCGAGGCAGCTATTTGAATGAAATTATTTTCCATTATTAACCGGAAGGATTTTACTTTCAAATAAAAAAAGAAATTTGAGAAAATATTCAGTAGTTTTTTTTTATAGCATTTTCAAAAAAAAGTTATTTGGCGGACCCTTTATTTGGTGTAAAAATGTTCCCACCTGAACTCCGTTTACGTAATTCCACCAACAAAACGTCTGCCTAACTCCCCTTTTCCCTGGATGCGTCCGCTGAAAATTCGGGTGATCATTTAGTGTCGTGGTCATCAGCTGGTCGTTTGACAGTTTTCGGACTATTCTTCCTAAGTTCATCAGTCTAACTGCGGCGAATACTTTTGTTGTTTGCTTGTCACCTGTTTTCCGTCCGTCCGTACGTCACCAGTTTTGGGACTTAAATTTTGAGCGAGAAGGATGAAATTTGGTACACGTGCTCTTTGTTGCTCCCAGCAGAACAAGTGTAAAATTTTTTTGAAATCCGCCCACTGCCACGCCCCTTTTCAGAAAAACGTAGTTTTTGGCCAAACGGTAAGGAATTTTAAAAAAATGTCTGAAAAACGTAGTTAGACAATCGTAATATCTATATTTCGTTCATATAAAGTTTTTTGCCACGCCCACTTTTTGGGGGCGTTTTTAATAAAGAACGTTTTACGGTCAAATTTTAAAATTTTCGAAAAAAATGTTGATGCAGTAATATTAATATAAACATTTTGTCCATAGATCATTTTAGACCACGCCCACTTTTTGGGGGCGTTTTCTTACAAAAACCTTTTGTATGCCCTACCTCATAGCATATGCAGGAGGAAAACGATGTGTTTTGTCAAACAACAAAAGATTCTGATAAACTGTTTGAACAATATGTTGTGAGAATGTCATTTTCTATATTATAGGTTAATAAAGCCCACTTTTTGGAGATATTAATTTTAAGGATGGGATGGGATAGGGTATTCAACGATCCGCACAGCGGATTGTAGCCTTCTCATATGTTTTTTTGCTGCATTTGACACCGAATGGTGATATCTTTGTCCGAATCGTGCCTACCGTTAGGCCAACAAGTTTAAAACTGAAATATTCCTATCCTCATAATGACATATCTCTCTTACTCTAGTTTTAAGTTATGCCAATGAATGTCTAAGTTACAAATCAATACCCTTCACCCCTATTCTGCCCCGTCGACATTTAAGAAATTTCGCGTATTTTTACATCAATTCCCGTTAAAAGCAAAAAATGGCAGACAATTGTTTATAATTTCTTATTTTCACTCAGAGCCCCATCCGTGACCGCACCGCATCGCTGGGATTCCTTCAATGATACCGATGATTCTGTATATTCTGATGGTATAGGTATTCCAAACATTTACAATGACACTGATTCAATTACGAGTCACAGTATCTTCATGTCGTGCTCTTGTCAATCAGAATGCCCCAGCACTTTATGCATCTGTTCCATCACACAACGGGCCCATCCACACCCACCGCGTTTCGAAACAATAAAACTCGTGACTTCACAAGGGGTTGGTTCCTCCAGCATGTTGATTAAACAAATACAGAGACATACATGCATATAGATAAAAATTAAATTTCGAATACAAATTTAAACCGTTATTGTCAAGCTAGTACCAACAATAATATGTGCGAGTGACATGTTGCTTACAACGTACATTCTGACATGAAGACAATGTAAACGCAACGTAAGGCAGTTTGATTTCACCAATCTAGTGGTATCCTTCTACACCTACACTTTGCGTCTTGAGTATGTACATACACATTTACATAAATAATGCCACACGACGACGATTTATTGGATTTACCGAGAACATTCATTTTTTTCTTCGCATTATTTAAGGTGTAAGTTGTTGGCAGCACATACCACAACAATGCATTCAATTTGGCAGTACTTGGCGAGACAAAAGATTTGACAGTCACCGTTGGGGGATTTATTTATGTACTTCTTATTGAATTGGATTTTAAATGGGGTTTTCGAAAACAACTATTCATAGACAAATAGCTTTAAATCCTATTTGTCTATGAATAAGGTGTCAAATAATATTTGAACGGTTTACTAGTTAAAGAAGTTATGTGGTAAAGAAACGAGTGCAATACCCTTCTTTACAATACTTAGGGCCGATTTTCCAGTTCTCAGTTAAACAGTCTGATTGCTGTCTAATGAATAAATGTATCTACTCTCCATCTACTAGCTAAGTAGGTGTTGGTTTTTCAATCATTGAATAACTCCTAGATAGTTACTGAACGATTTTGTCAAACTCAATTGTGTCTAACTTCACGAAACTTAAATAAAAAGAGAGATACATAGTGACAATCTTATATGTTAGAGCTAGCAGACTAGTTTTCTCACTGTTGACAGTTCATAAACAGTCAGTTAAAGTTTACCTAGCTCACTGAGGAGCAGATAATTTCATTCGCCAGATAACTGTTATATACCTAGAGTGTGCTATACGCCTATTGAAAAATGTATTTTCGTGTTACCTGACTGTTAATAGTTATCTGATTGCTTACTTGAAAAATCGGCCCTTAGTTTCTGATTATTGTAAAACTTGAATAGGTCTTTCTTTAATCGACGAAAAATGCGAAAAAAGTACTGAAATCCCGCCTGGTCGACATATTAGTTAAGTAAATTTCACTTTATTACAGATTTGGCAGCACTTTTGTTAAAAAAAGAAGTGTGCCCATACATGGTTTAGTATTTTATCAAACAAATATCATATAGCATCATCAAAACAATAATTTCTGAAACTGATTGACACATAAACATGAAACACATTGAAACTTCAATATTGAGAGCATATTCATTGTAGGCGGTGTATTCTATATGACATCAGCTGCAAATTTTGTCAATCTGTTTTGAAAATTGTTGTTTTGATGATGCCGTATCGATATAATTCCTTTTCTTCTAATTGTTATTTTTTTAATAAAAAAGTGCTGCCAAATCTTATGAAAACAAAAACGTTTATAATGGGTGATTTTTTAAGCGTAGTTTTTCTAAAAAATCGAATAAAACACTCAAATTTACATCAAATATTCAAAATTTTTATTGTAATCGATAAATAGGCCTTTGCCATTAACTTCATGTAAATGTTGTCCGTAGCTCCGTTTCAAATGGTCCATTCGGTAGGTCTGTGCATCACTCCAAATTCTACAGTTTTGCTTATTTACATATCCGTTGGGACAGAAATGAGCCTCATTTTTCACAGCTCACGAATTTTGATAATAAATTTCACTAAAATGCAATCGTTGCTCGTTTGAAAGTCTTTAAATGAATAAATGGCAGAGTATACTGAAAGCTTTTCACTTTGACAGAAGACGTTTGGACTACATTACTAACCAGTGCTGTCAACCTGAAAAAAACTTAACTCAAAAAAATTCACCCATTATAAGCTTGGCTTTGCTAAATTTTTTGTCGTTGCATTTAAACTGGGAAAATGTATGGATTCATAAAAAAGTTTCAGAAATAGTCACTACCTTCATGCTTCAGCCTCATAAAGCTGGACGGGGATGATCTGGGTCTTATGTAACGCATGTAAGGCTTAAATACTAAATTTACTTCTTAACCCAAGTTATTGTTCGTTAGGTTTTTGATAACTTTTCGCCTTCAGAATTAATAGCTAAGCTGAGGTATGCAAAGTCTTATATTTACTTGGCCTTACTCGCATTCACAGCTGAACCTATTTTCGCCCAATGATGTCAATATCATCAACGCATGCTAGTAGTTGCATCGTTTTATGACAGATTCAGCCTCTGGTGTTGGCTTGGGAGTTTTGCACAATATTCTCAAGAAAAATGTTAAAGAAGCCACATGACAGCTGGCCGCCTTGTCTAAATCCTTTTTTTGTGTCGAATTTTTCGGTGAGATCACTGCTGACCCTGATAAAGCAGCGAGAATTCTCCATCGTCATCCTGCAAAGACGAACGAGTTAGGTATCTCAAAACCAGGCTTGGATCTGTATAGTTCGTCTTTATAAATGCTGTTGTTTGCGGCTTTGCGGTGGTGGGTATCGATTCGGACTTCTTGGGTTTTTTTTTCCCAGGAACTGTCGAATTGTGAAGATTTGATCAGTCATGGACTTTCCTGGCCCAAAACCAAACTGATAATGGCCGACCAGGTTGTCGATAAACGGTTTTAGGTGTTCAAATATTAGAGCAGATAGGATCTTGTAGGCGATGTTGAGGCGACTTATGCCTCTGTAGTTGGCACAGTTCAGAGGGGTCTCCCTTTTTTGTGGAATTGGTAAACGATGCTGAGGTTCCATTCTTCCGGCATAATTTCATCCGACCAAATATTTCTTATGAGTTGGTGTATGTTTCTTACCAAATCATCTCAATCGGCTTTATAAAGCTCTGCGGGAAGGCCTCATTTCCGGCAGCGTTGTAAAGCTTACGTTTAGATATTGCTATCCTCACTTCTTTTAGGTCGGGTGGTTGGCAGTTTTCGCTGCCGTTGCCAGTATTGAATAGTTCGTTCTGTCTGACAGCGGGAGATTGTTCACTTCTTCTGAAGTGGTTCTCCCATATCTTCAGCATAGACTGTGTCTCAACTACGATATTTGCTTGTTCATCTCGATAGGTTTTGTTCGAGCCTTGTATCAATGGATTTGACGTTTTCCACTTTGGTAGAACTTTCGAACAGGATGCGTGCCTCTTGATCAATTTTAATGGCCGTTCGTTGAGCTGAAGACCGCCATGTCCCCTTATGAATGTCGAGGTGAGCAAACCGTTGCCAGACGTGTTGTCATGTAGGCTGTGTTTTCCGACAATATTGCTGCTAAAAATGTCTTCCGTTCCTACCTTTGCTTTAAAAACATTCAGCACAATTTTATTATCGTACTTCCGTAGTCGCTCTTTAGTTTTGTCAAGGAGTTCGTAGAAGCAGTTATTCGTTATATCCTCCTTCGAAGCGTGAGCCCATTGACGGCTTATGCACGTTCGCTAATAGCACGTTCCGTAGTAGATGTCACATTTTTTCATCCTCTTTTGACACGAACCATCCCATCATATTTCCTGGATGGCAGTAATGTCTGTTTTGCAGTTTAGGGCTTCCGCTAGTTGTTTGCCTGCATCTATCCTGTTAAATGTTCCCACATTCCAGGTGCAGATACGAACGTCGTTGTCCTTTTTTCGTTTAGCATGGTCGTCAACTAGAAAATGAGTCCTTTCCAAGGCCCTTGGTTGCTTCATACCAATAATTTTGTTCATGGGTGGGTAGTTACCCAAACCCAATCTGGAGGGCCAATTCCAATTTATTAGAACACAGGACCATCAGTATCCACACTACGAAATTGAGCGCTGCCGTTAGCCTTTGTGCAAGGGGCTTGACTTACTGTTAAGTTTCCTAGATGACATGTAGTCCAAATATGTCGAAACAGCTCATATAGGTTATTCACTTTGTCCATCCTAATTTTGACTCTAGGCGCCACCGTTGACTCCATTTTGGGAGTTCTCCCTCTGCCGCCTGGAATGGAGTAAAAGCATTAGTGTGAGTACACTCCTTCACCCCTCACTCATCTGCTTTACACAGGGGTGGAGACACTATCTACTGTCAAGATAATAGGCACTCAGCGGTCGCCAATTGAAGGCTGGGAGTCGGGGTCTGTAGGCATCAGCTAGGTGAAAACTCAAGGTTTCATATAATCGCATTGCCTACCATTTGACGACCAACGCCGACTTAGAACGCAAAATTTGAGAAATAACAGTTTTATACTCTTGAAAGTTTGGATGTCACTTGCTGGTTTTGAACCAGGGACCCGTGCTAAGAAGTCCAATGCGCTACACCTTAAGACGCGTATCTACACGCATGAAAAACCACACATTCGTCACAAAATCTCTACCCTACCTAGTCGATACCACTCTTCTTCAGATGGAAGCCTATCCGAATTGTAAACGTCCACCGAGTGCATTAGTAACACGCAACAAATTTCACCCTTATCTGGTTTAGATCAGGACACTTGACATTCACACACAATACAGAAGCAACCTAATTAATGCACATCATCTCATCAAGCACTCAAGATACTCTACATTAGGTTTCCTCATCAGATGCAATTCAATTGCACGTTCTACATGGAATTATCTAAGTATCTATAGCTCAGCAAGATGCGAAGAAAAGATCTCTAATTCAATAGTGTTACGTTATTCAATTTTCTATTGTATCTATGTGCATGACATTTCAATGCAAGTGCACAAAATACGAGTACTAGTACTACCCTAGTAGTACAACACATATCCATCCAAAATGTATCTAAAAAAAAAAAACAAAACTGAAAAGAAATGCGCGCTATAAATAAAAATAAATTAAATACAATAATTGAATGATTATGATAATCATGATGTGGTATTTCTATAGAATGGATTCAACGCTGAGATACTCGTTTTGATATCATCCATGTACACATCCAACGTCAATGATAAGACAGTATGTGCGACGTTGTGCGATGCTGTATCACTCGCATCCAGTGCTAAGTAACTACACGATCTACATTACCGTTTTAAATCAGTTTGAAACGGTAGTTTGCTGCAATAACTACCAAACGCGCTCGCGAGTATATAGAAAGTGTATCTGTCGCGATCCTCCGAGATAGCGTTTCGATTCAAAAATTATTTCTGAGTGCAATTCCCTACACGTACCTACTTGTAATCAATCTAACGAGGCGTGAAAATTTCATACAAGGACACTAATCCAATCGTGAACATTAATTGACCGAACATCCGAAACGTTCAATAGTCCATAGCTATCCGCAGGATTGCACCTCAATCAAGACGGATAATCCCAAAAAGTGGTTTGTGGTAATTTTTTACATCAAAAACTGCGGAGGCACACTCGTAATCAGGAAATCGACATCGCCTTGATTAATCCACACCGCATAGACCACACAAAAGGACGAATTACAGCGATTCTCCCCGACTAATCCACTTTTTGTCAAACAAGGTTAATGCTCGTCGATTAAGTGTACCATATTGAGGACCAAAATGACATCCTCCCCGGCCACTATGATGGACTCTATTGCCACCACTGTACAGTCGATTGCTTCGACAACATTAACTTCCATCACAAATCCTACATCGGTATCGCCTTCATCATCGTCGTCATCAACATGGAGCTCAGGAGTTCAGTCCACCACCCCAACAACGGCCGCCGGCGGGTCAAGTTCGAGTAGTACACATGGCCCAACTACAACCGAAGGATACACATCATCATCCATCCCATCCACGACGGAAAAAATTTTAAGCGTTAGTGATCTAAGTTCGTCCTTGCAGCATTTCGGTTGGGTGGACTATTTTGTTTTCGTAATGATGTTGGCCGTTTGTGCCGTTATTGGTTTTTACTTCGGTTTCATCGAAAAGAAGGGCAAAGGCAAGGGACGCGAACAACGACGTGGATCCGAGGCATTGGATTACTTGGTGGGCGGAAGGAAGATGAAAGTGTTTCCGGTTTCGCTTTCATTAGTTGCAAGGTGAGTTGAATTTTTAATTTTTTTTTGTTTGTTGTTGTTGTGAGGGTTTGTATGGGAATTATGGAAGTGTTGGAGGGCTTAAGGCGGGAGAACTGAGATTTGAATGCTTTCTAAATCGGGGGACTTTAGAGTTTAAGGGATTTTGTGGACTTCTCACCTTTTGAAAAATTGATAATCTCCAGGTCCAAATCTCAAAACAGGGACTTACTGATAATAATGGAGTAAGGGATTTTTTTTTATAGGTTTTGAAGACCGAATTTTGTTTTTGGAGTTATCGTATCCAACCCATGAACAAAGACCACCTCAAAGTGTTCCAATTTATAGTTGGCGTCTACTACATTTTGTGTTGTCCTTGGGTGGGGTTTAAAGTGTTTCTTGTCACAATGGTAGATGTTCAGCTGGATGGAGCTGAGATCATAAATAAGCTTCTCATGCTAATTTTATAAAAATGAAATACTTACTCATTTACTTAAGTGGCTCTACAGTCCGGATTGAACCTGGGCCTTAACGAACATGCCTAACTTCCTCCAGTTGCACACTTCAACTAGGTTGAGGTCGGTTTTTACTTGTGCGAGCCGCTTAAAGTGAGGTCTTCTTCTTTTTTCGACGTTTGGCTGGGAATCAAAAAAACTGCGACCCGGAGTGTCGGTGTCCATTCGCTCTACAAGTGCTAGCAATTTTAAACATCCAATGTGGAGTTCTTTTTTTTTGTTTAGGGTTATGTATCTGTATTGCTCGTTAAGTTCATGGTTGAATTTTAGGTTCCATAGCATGTCAACGCAAACGGGACCAAAGATTTTTAAAAAAACAGAATGAAAATTGAAATAGCAGTCATTAACGCCCCATAAAAGGCCTCAAAACTAACTTCTACCATCATTTGTATGTGCAAAGTTAAATTTTTGCCACAAAGAAAAGGACCTCCTGTTTAAGGCCGAATATGAAGGGCAAAGTTAGGAAGCTTCTCAAGGCAGTGTTACTCTTAGATGTTTGTCAGACTTTCGCAAGACATAAAGCAGTGAAAAAAAACATACGTGCTGCCACATCCGGGATTGGAACCAGAGTCCCCGATTGTCCAACGCACCTACCACTAGGGCACTGCACCCATTGTCAGTTTAATAGTCTTGGATATACCTGTCACTTTTTCCCAGGAACAATATATAGAAGTTTCTGCTTTCGGAATTTGAAGCAGGAAACCCGTGCCAAATAGTTCAAAAGACTACGCTACTGAACCCATTGGTTCTTTAACTTTGCCAATCCGCCAGTTCTTGGTTAGAATGAATGGATTACTCAGCTTGATTATATTCAAAATGTCTTTCGAAATACGAACTTTAGTTCTGCACCTGGCCAAATTTTACATACCCTGGACAATGCGATCTTGTATAGATTTTTGGAACATTGTTTAGCTCGAATAATCCGCTTAACATGTCCCTGATAGAGACCTTAATCGTGGCATATGGTGCATGGCGTTGGAGATTTCGGAAGCCTTGGAGAAAGCTGAATGCACGTTTCCCCATTTCTGAAACGTGATGCTATCATCCAGATCGCTGCGGCTATTCAACGCGGTTTCCAAGCCTTTTCAGTACCTGTCGGAATGACTTATATTTAATTCCTAAGTGCGAGGTGTTACCCTCTTTTTGACACTTTTGGTAAATTTTTACAGTGGCTACCATTTGCCATTTGCATGTTGTGTCCTTCAAAGAAGTTGACAGAGCGTTGAACTGCACCTTAATATTCCGATGCCTTAAACATCAGTTTAGATATTTCTTTCATTATTTCGTCATGGTCGTATCCAATGTATTTTCCTAAGTTAAATGGCTTTTCTGTCTAATAGAATTGTTTCGGTACCTAATACCGGTCAAAGGTCTGCAGAGTTGGTTCTGCCGTCTTTGTCAGCACTGACTATGACCTTACTAGCCTAGTCTTCGCGGTTTTTATTTCCGGTTTTCAGGTTTGGACCTTTCGAACATCATTTCTTGATTGGGACATCCAGGACATACAGGACTTTAGACCAATTTCTCCATTAAATTCTGTGCGAGAAGTAATAATTTTTAGAGTTTGACATATAACGGGTCCGCCATCTAACGTTTTTTTTTTCAACTAGTACTTATTTCGTGAATGGTAACACTTAGCTCATGTCTGATTTGACAGATAATTAGTTTTATCCTTCTGCTGAACGAATATGGTTGTGTATACGCTTGAACAACGCTGGGAAATATTGCGACATTTCTTTGAAAATCATGGTAATGTTGCAGAATGTGTGCGAAAATTGCGTACGGATTTTGGAAGAAGAGAAGCACCGTCAGCTCCGTATGTTCGTTATCTTGTAAAAAAAGTGAAAGAAACTGGCATCCTCATCGATAAACCAAAGCGTGAAAAGCCAAAAACAGTGCGTATATTGAGAATATTGCTGTTGTGGCAGGAAGTGTGCGTGAAGCGCCATCAACATCAATTCACCGTCGTTCTCAACAATTGAACATTTCGGAGACATCATTGAGACGAATTTTGCATAAAGACCTTGGTATGACGCCATACAAAGTCCAATTGGTTCAGGAGTTGAAGCCAACTGACGATCCAATGCGTTTTCGCTTCGCTAAGTGGGCCTGCGATCGACTTAGAGAAGATGCCGATTTTGCCAAAAAAAATCATCTTTTCAGATGAAGCCCATTTTGATCTTAGCGGGTATGTAAACAAGCAAAATTGTCGCATTTGGGCCACAGAAAACCCGCACGCATACATTGAAAAGCCGATACACCCAAAACGAGTCCAAACAGTTGGTGCGGATTTTGGTCCAGAGGCATAATTGGGCCATATTTCTTCGAAAATGAGCAAGGAGTGGCCGTTACAGTCAATGGCGGTCGTTATCGGGCCATGTTGAACGAATTTTTGTTCACACAAATTGAAGAGGAGGATATTGGCAACATTTAGTTTCAACAGGACGGCGCTACGTGCCACACAGCCGAAGCTACACTCGATGTTTTGCGCCCTGTTTTTGTAGATCGCATTATCAGCCGCAGAGCTGATGTCGTTTGGCCACCTCGGAGCTGCGATTTGACACCGTTGGACTATTATTTGTGGGGTGCCGTAAAAGATAAGTGTTACGCCGACAAGCCAGAGACAATTGACAATATTCGTGAAGCCATTGGTGAAATACAGCTGCACACAATCGATAAGGTGCTTAAAAATTGGACCGATCGTGTAGGCTACTGCATGGCCAGCCGAGGCAGCCATTTGAATGAAATTATTTTCCATTATTAACCGGAAGGATTGTACTTTCAAATAAAAAAATTAATTTGAGAAAATATTCAGTAGTTTTTTTTTATAGCATTTTCAAAAAAAAGAAGTTATTTGGGGAACCCTTTACATGGGGACCACCATATATTGCCGATTCTTATTCGTCTGCTTGCGAGGAATCTCATGACAGTTTTATACTTATGGGTGTTTGTTTAGCACGTTATTTAAACGTTGTGGTAATATGTTCGCCTGTTGAGTGAAAGGTTGCGCTTTCAATCCCAGCTAAATCCATGAAATTTATATTCATAGAAAAAAATAGGTAGTTACTCCTAAAAGTATATACCAACTTGAAAAGTTCTGCGAATATAACGAACGTAACAAACAATGACTCCCCGATGTTAGTTCGGACACCAGCCATGGAGTTTCCACTTCATCCAAAGTCTTTCCTATCACTCTCTTTCTTCTACAGGGTGGCGCACCAATTGTGCTACAATAAGAAATTCAAATAACTTTTTTTTTAATCGATGTATTTCATTTATTTTTTTTTATTGGTTAGAAAATTAAATTTTATTTTAAATAGTTAGTTGTTTTTAAAGATTATAGATCGCAAATGACCTCCACGCTCTCCCACGCATATGCGGCACCTGATCAAAAAATTATTCATTGCGGCCTGAAGAGTTGAAGTTGGGATCGCCTCAATTATTGTCGTTATGGACTGCTTTAATTCAGTTAAATTCCTGGGCTTCGTTTTATACACCTCTTGCTTGACATAACCCCATAAAAAGAAGTCTGGTGCAGTCAGGTCAGGTGACCTTGGGGGCCAGCGAAGAGTGGAGTTCCTAGAAATTAATTTTTTTGCGAATTTTTTGTTTAGCTCGGCCATAACTGGTCTGGCTATATGTGCAGTTGCTCCATCTTGCTGAAACCAAACGCTGTTGAATGGTATACGTCTTCGGCGCAGTTCTGGGTAAAAAAAACTCCTTCAACATCTTTAAATAACGGTCCCCATTGACAGTAACGGTTAAACCGTTTTCTTCAAAGAAGTACGGCCCGACAATACACCTTGATGAAACTGCGCACCACACAGTGACTCGTTCTGGGTGCAGTTCCGTCTCATGGAGCATTTCTGGATTAGACTCTTTCCATATACGGCAATTTTGCTTGTTTACATTGCCGTTAAGATCAAAATGGGCCTCATCAGACATGAACAAACAATTGATCAATGTGTTGTCTTCTTCGGCCATTGATATCATTTTTTGGCAAAATTCCAGGCGAACAGGCAAATCCTGAGGGTTTAACTTGCTAGTAATTTGGACTTTGTACGGAAACAAGTTTAAATCGTCATGGAGTATCCGTTGTAATGACCGTCTACTAACTCCAATTTGCCCCGATAAGTTTCGGGTCGAAACGCTCGGATTGGCCTGTATTGCAGATGCTACTGCTGCGATTGTATCCTGAACCCGAACATTGGCATCTCGATGGTACGGCCTTCGTGCGATGCTCCCAGATTCGGCAAACATGTTTACAAACCTCATAATGGTCCATCTACTCGGGGAATTACCGCCAAACTCCCGCCTAAATTCCCTTTAAACGGAAATGACGGACTGCAAAGCATGGTACCGTTGCACTATCCAAATTCTTTTCTCCGTATCCCAAGCATCCATTTTTATAAATCTAAATAGTAACCTCCAAAATAAAAAAAAAAAAAATAAGCCGATTACTCATACAGAAAAAAAGTTATTACGTTTTATTTTTGTAGCACGATTCGTGCGCCACCCTGTACTTCGCATGAGTGAAAACAGGTAAAATGGATTGATTTTAATGCGTATGCGCAATCAGCTATTATAAAAAGAGAACTATCGCATTTAGCAATTTTGCGTAAGATGTTTTATATATTTTATTTCGTTCATACTTTACAAAAAAGCTTATTGCCGCACAATTTACATAAAGGATACATAAATGAAAATTTCCCATAATGCTTTTCTAAAGGCGGGCTGAAGTGATTGTCAGTGTAGTAGTATCTCCCCTCAGCTATTCAGAAATCAATTGACTTGGCCAGGTTACCAAGTTTGACTTTTAAAGTTTGTTTTATTTCTTGTTTTTGTCTTTGTTGTTATTGCCTTCCTAGACATAGAGGGCGCTTTTGACAACACTGGATATGAATCCATATCAAATGCTCTGACTCATAGAAGAATAGATCATCCCACCATCAAATGGATCAAAGCGATGCTTGAAAGTCGGAGAATAACTGCTTCATCAGCACAGACCTCAGTATCAGTAACAGCCGTTAAAGGCTGCCATCAGGGAGGAGTACTCTCACCCCTACTATGGTCTCTGGTTATCGATAACCTACTTCAAGACCTAAGTAATGCAGGTTTCAATATAATTGGATACGCCGATGACCTAGTCATCATAATAAAGGGCAAAGAACCAAACGAAGTTACAACACGTTTGCAAAACGCCCTTAAGATAGTCATAGACTGGTGTAATAAAGAAAGTCTCTCTATAAACCCCAGCAAGGCTATCATCGTCCCTTTTACAAAAAAGGAGGAAATTAAATCTTAACCAAATTTCAATTAATGGTACATACATTGAGTATTCCAACGAAGTAAAATATCTTGGAGTGATCCTCGATAAAAAACTATGTTGGGCTTGCCGAAACATGTATGGTAAAATCTGGGGAATCTCTCCAAAGACCACACACTGGATCTACACGATCATGGTCAGGCCCATTATAACATACGCTTCAATAGTATGGTGGAACAAAGTCACCCAAAAAACAACAATAAATAAATTAAACAAGGTACAACGGCTTGCCTGTCTGGACATTACCGGAGCTAAGCGTACCTGTCCCACGGCGGCTATGGAAGCCTTAATAGGACTAACACCCCTCCACATTTATATAAAAAAAGTGGCAATTCGCAGCTCAGCAAGTTTGAAACAAGCGGAAGAATTAAACATTAGTGAACATCTAAAACTAATTGAACTTCTTTCCGAACTTCCAGAACTTGACATGATCTGTGCGGTTACAGACCGCTTACCAAAGACACTATGCTTCGACAAAAGATTCTCAACGGAGATCACAACCAGAGAAGCATGGTGTAGCAACAACCCACCAAACTGCCTAAACGGCCTAAAGTGGTATACGGATGGTTCTAAAATGGACTCAGGGGTAGGAGCTGGCATACATGGACCAAATAAAAACATCTCAATACCTATGGGAAAAAACCCTAGTGTATTCCAAGCTGAGCTCCATGCCATAAAAGAATGCGCAAACCTAATACACAACTCAGGTATTAAAGGCGCAAACATCCATATATTCACGGACAGTCAAGCAGCTATAAAAGCCCTTAGCTCACATATCATTGACTCCAAATCAGTACTACACTGCTTCAACTCCCTCCAAACACTCAGTTCCAGGAACAAAACCAAACTATAGTGGGTCCCCGGACATAAGGGAGTTGAAGGTAACGAAAAAGCTGATGAACTAGCCAGAAAAGGTTCCGAAACCCCCTTCATTGGACCTGAACCCTTCTGTGCAATCCCCAAATCAGCCATAAATCTAGTCATAAAAAACTGGGAACAAAACAGATGTGTTTCATACTGGGGAAACATCCCAGGCCTAAGACAGGCCAAAAGAGCTATTCAGCCCTTCAAATCAGATGCCGACAAGATACTAAATCTTCGCAGGCACGATATCAAAAACTTAGTAGGCTACCTAACTGGTCATCACGGTCTGCGATATCACCTAAACAAAATGTGTCTAGTCGACTCACCGGAGTGCAGACTATGTCTAGAAGAAGACGAAACAGCCGAGCATATCATATGTGAATGCCCGGCCCTTTACGGTATGAGAAGAGAATCTTTCTTCAGGGAATTCTTAAGTCCCGAAGAATTGAGGAAATCTTCGGCTGAAAGTATTATCAGCTACATTAGGAAAGTAGAAGCGCTACTAACCTAAAAAGCATCTGACGGCAAGCACAATAGATCTTTTAGGTCGATGTGTATATTACTGCAGGTCAGAATTTAAAAAAAAAAAAAAAATATTGATTAAAAAGACTTAGTTATGGATCTTCAATATAAATGTTTCACTGCAGAATAAAAAACTAAACATTTTTGCATATCTATTACTTCTTTATATGTCATATTGAACAATTTTTAGTTTTATTGACAACACCTTTTAGGTTCCATATTGTATAGATGATGGTCACACTAATTACGTAGGCAGACTTGAGGGGAGATTGCTTTATTTTTTTTACCCGTAGTTTTAAAGGCGTACTGAAGTTAAATTATCAAAAGTTATTCAATTCCATCTCTTAATTAAAAAAAGGGTGTTACAATCAGGGCCAGTGCAAAATTTAAAATAAAATAATTATATTATATATGATATATATACAGTGGAAGTCGCTTATAACGACGGTGTAGGGACCGAGGAAAGGCGGTTGTTATAACCGGCGGTCGGTATATCCGACTGCCCGCGACAAGAAATCAGAAAAAAAATTAAAACATTTTGAAACAAAAATAATTCATTTTATTTTGAAATTATTCAAGAGGAAATTAAATTTTGTTTTACATTTCAAAGTTTAAGAAAAAAGTCATGAATTTTGGTTTACTTTTGATAGAGGCAATTTAAATAGGCAGAGTTAAAATCTGCTTCTAAAACAGAAAGGGTATTAATTGTGTTCTCCCCAAATTCATTATAACAAACAAAAGTCCGCAACAATTCAATAGCTTTTAATGCTTACTTTTACTTTTAAATTCATTTTTATTTACTTAAAATACTAACTTAAAACTAGACAAAAATGACTAAATCTAACTTATAATTAACAATTTTTTTCTTTAATTAACCTATCGGCCCTACGCGGGCGCTCTAAGCTAATATTTAATAGTTCTTTTTTTTTTTAATTTTGCCTTTCGGCTTAAATTTATCTTTTTTTTTTATTGAAATATATTTTTATTTTCAAAGAAAATTTAAAAAACTTTGGTATACGACAGTTTTAAAACTAACTTAAGACTACTTAATACTACTTAATACTACTTAAAACTACTTACAACTAACTTAATTATAATCGGGGTGGCGAGCACTCGTTGCAAATGCCCCGAGGGGTCGCCATCCCAATCGAGTTTTGGTCCACAGGCAGCATGTAACCAGCCATATTGTACCCCAATATGGGGTACATGCCCCGCCCCAGACCTTTTTTCAAAATTTTTATTTTGCTTAATCATTATGGAGTGGACTAAAAGTCCGCAAAGACCTGAGGAAGTGCAGAACCACCTCCCTCATGCAGCCACCAAAATTCCGAACTCTGCCTTTCAGCATCGGTCCTATCGCGATCCGATACCGAAGTGCTAAAGCGGAGGAGCTCCGGAGCATTGTCGACGTACCCGTCGCGGATTAGCCGCTTGTCACGCGCGTCACGGTAGCGGTGGTATAAAACCGGGATACCGTTCCTGTCCTGTACCAACCCTAACGAATCGATATAAATAAACGCCTCTGGTGGAATAAAGCCCGACACGAGCGTACTCTCCATATATGTTTCATTGGGGTAATAAGCCCCAAAGATCAGACTGTTGTCGCTTGCCATCGCCCTTGCAGCGTGCCTTCGAATCACCTTAATTAGGAAATTGTCGATTCTGTTCAGCTGGGCCCCATTGTAAAGAACCTCGTTGCGATAATATTTTATGTACTCGGAGTCCGGCGTTCGGTACAATCCTAAGCAGGATCGGAGACAACACCTCTCAAACAGCCGTATCCTTTCCATGTAGGATGGTTAAACATTGAACCACACAGGACAACCGTAGGCGATGATCGGCCTTATGAGGGCCATGTAGCAAATGACTTTCACCCTTGAATCAAGTTGACTGCTTTGAAACAATCTTCTTGTCAGAGCATAAGCCCCTCTAGCCCTAGCCAGACAAGCATCCACATTTTTATTAAAATACAGAAACTTGTCAAGCCAGATGCCAAGGTATTTGACTTCAGTTCTCAGCGCCAACGGCCGTCCATGCTGTCCAATGATGAACAATTTTTTCCAGTTTTTTCTGGTATCGTAAGGTGCCCTCTGCACTGGGGTCCTGAACAGAATTGTTTCGGTTTTTTGGAAATTGATCCTCAATTTCCAATCGTCGCAATATCCCTTGATGTGATCGAAGTCACATTGCAAAAGTATGTTGATGACACCGATTTTCGGACCTGATCTGTACGCCACCAGATCATCTGCATACGCTATAGCGTGACTAAGGGAACCTACAAGATCACTTGTATAAATGTTAAACAATATCGGGGAGTTCACCGCCCCCTGTTGTAAACCGTTTTTTATTTCAAAGACTTTACTCGAAGTTACGTTGCCGCATTTGACGACGAACTTCTTTCCCATAAGCATTTCATAAATCATATATAGCATGGGTTTACGCATGCCAAGTCTGGTTAGCTTGTAGAAAAGCCCTTCTAACCATACGGTGTCGAAGGCCTTCTCAAAGTCAACCAGACAGGCCCCTGTGCATTGTCCTTTGGATTTATTCCATTGGATGTCGGAGACTAGTTTCGACGCGGCATGAATAGTGTCATGCCTCGCTCGAAAACCAAACTGATTTTCCGGGATAATTTTGTTTTCCTCGACCCACTTAAGCAGAGCTCTATTGACTATATTTTCGAATACCTTGCTTACATTTGGCAGAAGGCTTATTGACCGAAGATTTGCAGGGTTTGTTCGGTCCTTGTCCTTTTTGGGGATAGGATGTACCACCGCCGTTTTCCAGTGCACCGGATAATGTGCATTATTCAGTGCATTGTTAAACAGCGTGGTGAAAATATCGACTGCCTCTACTGGCAGGTGTCTCAACACGACGTTTGGGACTCCGTCCTCTCCCGCCGACTTTTTATTCTTCAGTGATACAAAGATGTCCAGGACTTCATCGTTTTGCACGAACAGCATCAGGCTATTGGCGACTATGCCATTTGAAGGGTTTTCGTCATTGAATACGGTAAAACCGTTATTCTCAGATCGCAAAGCTTGAAGTTCGGTGCGTAGATAAAAGTGATTCAGAAAGGCTCTCTCCTCGATATCGCGATTTGGGCGAACAGGATTGTTCACCGTATACACGGTCTCGAAGACAGCGCCTATCGAATTCGCCTTCTCCTGTGGATCTTCGATCGTGAAAAAACCGTCGTTCGAATCAACACTTTCCGGACTTATACCAACCGCCGTCAGTGTCTGTCTGTTTTCTGTCGTTTGGGAAATTCTGACACATGGAATGTCGTTATGATCCTTTCGCCTGAAAATTTTATTTATTTGCGGGCACATATTCGGGCTGCTGGTTTTTATAGCCCGAATTTTCTTGCCCCAGTACAAACTTACAGATTGTCTGTAATTCTCCGTGATTAACTGTTTGAGGTTTTTGATCAACGACTTCAATGTCCGAACCTCCGGGTCTTGTCTGTCAGTAAATTGCCTCCGCAGCCGTTTAAGCCTCGAGACCAGTCTGCTTTTGTGTTTATGGAGTGCATCGATTGTTGGCGTTCGATACTTCTCCGTCTGGTCGTAAGAACTAGTTACCTTGGGGATAACTCGATCCATTGACCTTTTAATGACCTCATTAATTTTTAATAAATTTTGGTCGATTTCGTCGATAGCTTTTAATGCTTTCAAGGCTGTAGGAGGAGTTACGTTATATTCTAGCTCATCATCATCTTCACTTTCTTCATCTTCTCCTTGACGAGCTACCTGCCGTACAATATCGTCGTCAGTTTCCATCGATGACGTCAAAACATTGTCGTCAATATTAACATACTGCTCCCATTCTTCAACTGTTACCACTCCGTTTATAATTCTAATCGCTAGTTCGCTCAATGGAATATCGTCTTCTTCAGTGAAATCCAAGTCTGCAATCAGAGGCGCTAATGATAGAAAACCAGCATGCTTCCAGCAATTTGCCATGGTCTTCTGCGTGACTTCACTCCAAGACTCGGATATCATGAGCACAGCATCCAGGATAGAAGGATTAAAAGAAATATCTGAATCAATCATTTTCAGAACAAATAATTTACGGAAGTGCACTTTTAAATTCTTTATTATTCCTTGGTCCAAAGGTTGCAAAACGGATGTTATGTTTGCAGGAAGAAATATCGGTTTTATGGATTGTAAGCTTTCCACGTTTGGATGACTAGGACAATTATCTACAGTCAAAATAATTTTCTTGTTTTGTCGCTTTAACTCCTTATCCCATTTATGAAGGTAATGAGCAAAAATATTTGACGTCATCCATGCAGTTTTATTTGCTTCATAAAAGACCGGTAAGGACTTAACATTTTTGAAGCAACGAGGGGATTTCGATTTTCCTATCACCAAAAGTTTTCTTTTTATCGATCCCGTCATATTGCAAGCAACCATAACCGTTACTCTATCTTTGGAGAATTTTCCACCCATGCAGCGCTCGCCTCTAAACCGGAGGGACTTATCTGGGGCAAGCTTATAGAATAGTGTGGTTTCATCAGCGTTAAAGATGTCCTCATCTGAATAACCCTTTCGAAGATTAGGCCAAACTTTTTGAATCCATTCGTCACACAATGTCGCATCGAGTTTGGCTGCTTCGCCTGAAACTTTTCCAAAAACAATGTTGTGACGTTGCCTAAAGCGTCTTATTCAGGCCTCAGAACATCTGTAGTCTTTCTTTCCGAACAATATTCCAAACTTGTTAGCTTGGCCGATAAGAATTGGTCCATTTATTGGGATATTTTGTCTTCTCTTACTCTTAAACCATTTCAATAACGCTTCATCGATTTCAGGGTTGGTTGACTGTCGATTTTTTTTATTTTTTATGCAGCCTTCTTCAAAGTTTTTTCCATTTTTTTTTTACGATTTTTCCATATTGTTGATACGGTTGAATGTGAAACAACAAATTCCTGAGCGATTGTAGTATTTCTTTCGCCAGACTCTAAACGGAATATAATCGCTGCCTTTTCTTCTACAGAAAAATTCCTACGTTTTCCAGAACTCATAGCTGGAAAACTAAATGGATATCATAAACTCCTACTGTATTAAAAAATTACAAGCCTTTTTATCCAAAACGCATTAACCGCAATTAAAACTAAGAACACATGTCCCAGCGACAGATTAAATCGAGGATTAAATAGACTGCAATAATATTCAACAAATATGAACAGCTGCACAATGTGGAATTTTCATTTTCATCGGCAACGCAACAAACCGGTTGGTCACTTTGTAAAATCACAAAAAAAATGTCAGTGTTTTTAACTTTCTCTTACAAAGAGAAAGATATTGTTTTCGTAAAAATTTTCGACCTCGAGATTTTGATTGATTCTAACATTACGATGATAGCGGAGCCTAAAAAAGTGGTTTTTGGAATTCCGTCCGTCGGTCCGTCGGTCCGTCTGTCCGTAATGGTCTCCCCAGCCTAAACGGCTGGACCGATTTTCTTCAAACTTCGTATCCGAGCTTGTTTTGGTCATAATTCTAGGCAATTTTTTGTTTGTTTGCTTTTAGCCATGTTAATAATGGTACCTGCCATATAAAAATTACACATAACCTCAATTTTCTCGAAAACGGCTCTAACGATTTTGATTAATCTTTATATGTACTATAACCATATTAGCTTCAACAAAACTACATACACAGTTTTTTCGAGAAAATCCATATAACGGATTTTGTCACTGAGGCCATATAAGGAAAATTGATAATTTTTTGCAAACTATTATGTCAAATTGAATGAAATTTAATGTATCGGATGATTTTTTAGCTGGTTTGGTTTTGGCAACACTGGTTTTGACAGCTGACGTGTGTTTAGTACCTTGTGTCACCGTCAAACAGCTTCAGTTTGGTTTGCAATTTAACCATGAATCGTCTTACAAATGAACAACGCTTGCAAATTATTGAATTTTACTATCAAAATTCATGCTCGGTTCGAAATGTTCATCGCGCGCTGCTTCCATTTTATGATCGGCATTCTCGACCTTCTGAAGATTGTGACCAAATTTCGCACCAAATTTACTTTGTTGGACATTAAACCACCAACACGTTTACGTACTGTGCGTAATGAAGAAAATATTGCGGCCGTATCAGCTAGTGTGACAGAAGACCGCGAAATGTCGATTCGGCGCCGTTCCCAGCAGTTAGGCCTTTGTTACAGCACTACGTGGAAAATTTTGCGGAAGGATTTGGGCGTAAAGCCTTTTAAGATACAGCTGGTGCAAGAACTAAAGCCAGCCGACCTACCACAACGCCGAATTTTTGGTGAATGGGCTCTTGGAAAGCTGGCCGAGGATCCGCTTTTTTATCGAAAAATTGTGTTCAGCGATGAGGCTCATTTTTGGTTGAATGGGTACGTAAATAAGCAAAATTGCCGCATTTGGAGTGAAGATCAGCCAGAAGCATTGCAACAGCTACCAATGCATCCCGAAAAAGCCACTGTTTGGTGCGGTTTATGGGCCGGCGGCATTATTGGGCCATATTTCTTCAAAGATGATGCGAATCGCAGCGTTACTGTCAATGGTGAACGCTACCGAGCGATGATAACAAACTTTTTTTTGCCCGAAATGGAAGTTCTTGACTTGCATGATATGTGGTTTCAACAAGACGGTGCCACATGCCACACAGCACGCGAAACAATGGCGCAATTGCGAGGCGAGTTTGGTGAACAGTTAACTTCACGTTTCGGGCCGGTCAATTGGCCGCCTAGATCGTGCGATTTGACACCATTAGATTATTTTTTGTGGGGGTATGTCAAGGCTAATGTCTATAGGGACAAGCCCGCTTCGATTGACGCACTGGAAGCCAACATCCATGCATTCATTCGTGAGATACCGGGCGATATGTGTGAAAGAGTATGCCAAAATTGGACTCAGCGGATGGGCTACCTGAGACGCAGCCGCGGTCAACATTTGCATGAAATTATCTTTAAACATTAAATTGCAAGGTTCAAACTATCGATTCAAATAAATATTTCTTTCTTTTTTTCGAATTTTTTGTGTTTTTTTTTTTAAAAATTTCTAAACCTCTTAAAAAATCACCCGTTATGAACAGCTGTACAATGTGGAATTTTCATTTTCATCGGTAACGCAACAAACCGGTTTGTCACTTTGTAAAATCACAATCTGGAAAGATGTTGAGAATTTGTATTTAAGTTAGAAAAATAATTCATTTAGAATGGCTCCCAAATTGACAGATGAGCACATTTTTCCAAATAATTTTAAAAATATAAAGGTGAGGCTTGCCACTCAAATGCTAAGTACAACAGTTTCACCTGGATTTATACTTTAGCTAGTTTAGGTGCTGGTGTTCAACTGCTTATTTTACCTCTGTTATATCATGACTTCAATTCATCTAAATTTCGAGAATCCAAAAAGTTCAGAAGACCATTTTTGACAGATTCAAAAAATGCAACTAAAAAATGCGTTTTATAAAATAATATTAATGAATATTTAGTGAAATAATGAAAACTTTGTTAAATGTATCTTAACAAGAAATTTTAATCAAGATTGCTGGGAAATCAACGTTGCAACCGTATTGTTATTCTGAAGATATGACATTTGCAGAAGCGATTTGAAAAGAAAAAGCAATAGGCCATCATACGGTTGTTCATCAATTATTAAAGTTTATGCATATTTTCATAAATTTAAATTTGTTTTCTGAACGATTTTTCTAAAACGAATTGCAGAGCAATTTGACGTTTCTAGGAGAAAAAAAAGTTTTTTTTTGTAGGGGAAAAAAGTAATGTTTGATTTGACATAACTCGGTTGGTCGTCATTAGAAATAGCATTTTAGCGGAATTCCGAATTTCAGAATGTAAAATTACATCCCAGAATGCTTCGCATTTTGGCTGAAATCACGAATTTCGCTTTCAAAACCGAACAAAAAAACCGTCGACGTCAGTATTGAAAATGCATTTAACTATTTCACAGGTTATAATTTGGAAAAAAAATCAAATAAAGCCTTATAGTGCTTACACACCGAATCATAAACTGAGTTTTTGGCAAAAAGTTTACGTAAACCACTGGATGCTTTCACACCGAACTCTGACCAGGTTTCGTTTGCCATTTCCATCATCTGTGAATTGTGATTTGTGATACTAGCTGCGACATTTGTGTATGAAAATATTGTAATTGAATAATAAAATGAATTCTAATATAATCAAACTAATATTAGCACTTGAAGTTCAAAATGAAAAAAATCTAAAAAACAACAGTTTTTGACTCTCAAGCCGGCCGCTACGAAAAAAAAACGCAACAAATGCTTCTTTTTTATGTTTTTTTTCTTTTCAATATCCATTTTAATTATACAAAATTAAAATGGATAGTGGATATGAAGAAAATTTTTCTGAGACCTGAAAAAAAACATTTGTTTTGACAGCGAGTTCATCAGATGTTTTGTGGAACGTGTGGAACAAGTGTAGAATGTATGAAAAGGTGTGTTCTTTCCAACAACCTTCAACGAGATGACGTCTGCGAAGTGATTATGAGAAGGTTACGTCGTAACCTACTAGGTTTTGAGAACTGACAATGTATGGGAAAACTCGGTTTTCGATGAAGGTTTCAGGTGTTTTTGCGAAAACTCAGTTTTCGGTTCGGTGTGAATGCACTATTAACTAGAAGTGTGAGTTAAAAATGTTTCCAATTATTTTACCGATTTTAAGGAATAGTGCGAGATTTACACGACCTTCTAAACAATTCATAAATTAGTTAGAGAATCTTGAACAAAAATTTAAATCCTGTTATCCATATATGTATTTCCTTAAAAACTTCGCAATTTCATTTTAAAAAATGATTTATTTGCTGTAAAAATGAAAATAAGAAATTTCTCATAAAATTGTATGTTGGAGTACAAGTTAACTATATAATTAAACAGTTTAATTAGGAAACCAAAAAAAATAGCAACAAACGAAATATTAAAAATATATATTACTTTGCTATTTTGTTTACACCACACCCTGTGTCACAATTCGAAAAAGTTGTACTCCTTTTCTATCTCTCTTTCACTGCAAGTCTTTCTTACTACCGTCTATTTCTCGTGTATGTGAGGCATAGCTTTACTTCAAATTATAAAATCGTCGAGAGTGTCCCTACTCACTGTAAGTAGATATACTCTGGTGTAAACTCACACTCATTTTTTTTTTTAAAACGACGGAACACATTTGTGTTATTAAATTTCCAAAAAAAAAGATCGAGTGTGAGTTCACACGCTGTAGAATTGAAACTGTATTCTGAGAGAATGTAAACGGGTGATCCAAGTAGAGATACTTTTTTCAATAGCCTTTTTTGACAGATCACGTGTGAGTCGTGTCATGCTGTCATGTTATTTTTGTTTAGTATTGTTTGGCATTTCATAATGGAAAGACTTACGCGTGAACAACGTTTACAAATTGTTCAACATTATTATGAAAATTCACGTTCTGTGAGGAATGTGTTTCGTGCACTTCGCTCAACTTATGGTCAACATAATCGGCCTACTGAGCGTGCTATTCGCAACACCATCACCCATTTTGAGACCCAGCATTCATTATTGGATAAAATTCGAAAATATAGAGGCCGTAGCTGAGAGTGTACACGAAGACCGTAGAGAGACCGTAACCGTCAATTGCGACCGTTATCGTGCCATGATAACCGACTATTTGATGCCTGAAATTGAAGCTCGTGATCTCGGCAACATTTGGTTTCAGCAAGACGCCGCCACTTCCCACACATCGCATCAATCAATGGACTTATTGAGAGAACATTGCGGTGAGCACATAATTTCACGTTTTGGGCCGGTCGATTGGCCACCAAGATCGTGTGATATCACACCGTTAGAATTTTTCCTGTGGGGATATGTAAAGTCAAAAGCTTATGCCGACAAACCCGCTTCGATTCAGGCCTTGGAGGAAAACATCACGCGTGTCATTCGCCAGTTACCAGTCGAAATGCTCGAACGAGTGATCGAAAATTGGACTCAACGGATGGACCATCTGCGACGTAGCAACGGCCAACATTTGATAGACATAATCTTCAAAAAATAAATGCCAATGAATGTTCTTTCAAATGATAATAAACATTCTCCATTAAATTTGAATTTTCTGTGTTTTTTTCTTTAAAAAAGTAGGGAACCTCGAAATGGATCACCCTTTACAATCTAATTTCCACAAGCAATTATTTCTGTAGGCCTTATATAATATGTTGTGTTTCGCGGAATAAAAGATAACAACTCAATCTTCATTATAATATAATTCATTTTAATATATTATTTAAGTATTAGATATTTAGAATAATTAAGTACATATTAGGAAATCGAGCTAACTATAAGTTTATGATACGACGATGCGTACATCACGAGAGACGGTAGCGAACTGTCTAATTAAAGTTTTAATTGACTGTGTATTCAGCGTTACCAGATAAATTTTTTTAAACCTGCTAAAGGTAGGACGAAAAACTGCAAAACCTGCTGGACAGAAGTGTACAAAAATGCTAAAAAAAACTGCGATCGATTTTTCCTTGAGAAATACGTTTTTTTTTAGTTCAGAAAATACATAAACAGTTACATTTGTTATTATATAAGATGATAATTTAGAAAAGATGATAATTTTTAAATTTAAATATGTACAAAGTTATTAAATTACATCGTTGGGAATCTTTGGAGAGAATCTTTGAATTTATTGAAGTTACCATTTTATTTGTTGGAACAAATTTATAACAGCCTTCAACTTAAGAAACTCCCGACTTTACTTGCAAAGCAACATTTTCGTTACTGAAGCGATTACGGTTTTTAGTTTTTAACTTTGAAATATAATGTTGAATTTGTTTACCATAGGTAAAATGTAATCCATAGCATAAAAAGTATTATTATACTTACTTACTTACTTAAGTGGCGCTACAGTCCGGAATGAACCTGGGCCTCAACCAACATGCCTCTCCAATTAGCCCGGTCCTTAGCTAACTGCCTCCAGTTGCGCACTCCAAGTTGGTTGAGGTCGGTTTCCACTTGTGCGCGCCATTGAAGGCGAGGTCTTCCTCTACTGCGTCCGAGGTCTGGCTGGGAATCGAAGACTCTGCGAGCCGGAGTATTGGTGTCCATTCGTTCTACATGTCCTATCCATCTTAAACGTCCAATGCGGAGTTTTTTGACCAGGGGCATGTCGCTGTACAGCTCGTATAGTTCTTGGTTGAATCTTCGTCTCCATAGCCCGTCAACGCAAACGGGACCGAAGATTTTTCGAAGAATTTTCCTCTCGAATCTACCAAGGATTTCTTCATCCGCTTTTGATACGGTCCAAGCTTCAGCGCCGTAGAGCAGGACTGGGATGATCAGGGTCTTATATAGGATCTCCTTAGCAGTTCGAGTGAGGGCTTTACTACTAAATTGCCTTCTTAGCCCGAAGAAACAGCGGTTGGCAAGAGTAATTCTTCGTTTAATTTCTGACGAAATGTTGTTGTCAGAGTTAATAGCGGAGCCGAGGTAGACAAAGTCCCGTACTACCTCAAAGTTATATCTGTCAATGGTGACGTTCTGTCCAATTCGTCGATGTTGTGAGTCCTTTCGTGTTGACAGCATATACTTAGTCTTACCCTCATTTACTGCTAAACCCATTTTCGCCGCTTCCTTCTCTATACTAGCAAACGTGGCTATGACATCACGTTGAGTCCTACCAATGATGTCAATATCGCCAGCGTATGCTAGTAGTTGCACCGACTTTTGGAAAATTGTGCCTCTGGTGTTGGCTTTGGAGTTTTGCACAATTCTCTCAAGAATCAGATTAAAGAAGTCACATGACAGCGCATCGCCTTGCCTAAATCCTTTTTTGGTATCGAATGTGTCGGTGAGGTCGTTTCCGACCCTGATGGAGCAGCGAGAATTCTCCATCGTCATCCTACACAAACGGACGAGTTTGGGCGGTATACCAAAACTAGACATGGCTCTGTACAGTTCGTCTCTATAAATGCGGCTTTGAAATCGATGAATAGGTGGTGGGTATCGATTTGGACTTCTTGAGTTTTTTCCAGGATCTGCCGAAGTGTGAAAATTTGATCGGTTGTGGACTTTCCTGGCCTAAAACCACACTGATAAGGGCCAATCAGGTTGTTGGTAAACGGTTTCAGGCATTCACATATTACGGCAGATAGGATCTTGTAGGCGATGTTGAGGAGACTTATGCCTCTGTAGTTGGTGCAGTTCAGAGGGTCTCCTTTTTTGTGGATCGGGCAAACGATGCTGAGGTTCCATTCTTCAGGCATATTTTCATCCGACCAGATTTGGCTTATGAGTTGGTGGATGTTACTTACCAAGTCATCTCCGCCGGCCGTGTAGAGCTCAGCGGGAAGGCCGTCATTTCCGGCAGCCTTGTTAAGCTTGAGTTTAGATATTGCTATCCTCACTTCACTCAGGTCGGGTGGTTGGCAGTTTTCGCTGTCGTTGCCAATATTGAATGGTTCGTTCTGCCTGACAGCGGAATGTTGTTCGTCATCGCCGTTTAACAGTCTGCAGAAGTGGTTCTTCCATATCCTCAGCATCGACTGTGTCTCAACTACAATATTTCCTTGTTCATCTCGACAGGATTCTGTTCGAGCCTTGTATCCTTGGCTTTGACGTTTTACACTTTGGTAACATCGTTCCTGGAGTGGCACCTCTCTATATCCTCGATCGCGCGCTTTTCTTGCTCTTTTTTCTTCTTGCTGAAAAGCCGATGTTCTTCCCTTCTTCTTCGCCTATAGAGCTCAATGGCAGCTCTCGTCTTCACCTGCAGCTTAGCCTTGTAGGCCTCGTTCTTGGCTGCGAGCATCTGTCGGCATTCCTCATCAAACCAGGGGTTTCTTGCTGGTGGGCGCGAGAAACCTAGCACGTCAGTTGCGGCTCCTCGGAATGTTCGGACATCCAAAATACTGGATGCGTGCCTCTTATCTATCGCAATGTGATCAATTTGGTTGACCGTTCGTTGATCTGGAGACCGCCATGTCCCCTTATGGATATCGAGGTGAGGAAACCGTGTGCTGGCTATAGTGGCATTTCGTTCCGTAGCGAAATCAATTAGCCTAAGTCCGTTACTAGACGTGTTGTCGTGTAGGCTTTGTTTTCCGACAATACTTCTAAAGATGTCTTCTCTTCCTACCTTTGCGTTAAAATCTCCCAGCACGATTTTAACATCGTACTTCGGTAGTCGCGCATAGGTTTTGTCGAGGAGCTCGTAGAAGCAATCCTTAGCTATATCATCTTCTTCTTCCGTCGGAGCGTGAGCGCATATAAGGCTTATGTTGGCGAATTTGGCCTTAATGCGGATTGTTACTATGCGTTCGCTAATGTCTTGGAAACATAAGACTTCTTGCCTAAGTCTGGCACTTATAACAAATCCGCATCCGAATAGTCGCTGTTTCTGCTCACTATAACACGGTCCGTAGTATATGTCACAGTTTTTCATCCTCTTTTTGCCCGGCCCATCCCATTGTATTTCCTGGATGGCAGTAATGTCTGCTTTATAGCAGTTTAGGGCTTCCGCTAGTTGTTCGCCTGCACCTCTCCTGTTTAATGTTCTCACATTCCAGGTGCAGATACGAACGTCGTTGTCCTTTTTTCGTTTAGCAGGGTCGGCAACAATAAAATCCGTCCTTTCCGAGGCTATTGGTTGCTTCGTAACCATGTTTTTTTTCTGTGGGTTGGTAGTTAACCCAAAGCATAAAAAGTATTATTATACTGTCATTCATTAATTATAAAAATAAATTCGATTCGTTTGGGACAGAATTTGTTGTTAAATATTCAATTTGGAAATGCAGTTTTAATGCACTCCATTGTTCTATAATTTGATTGACGCAGTCATGTAGCGATATCCATCTAATGTCTTAGTGGCGCAAAATCCTATGCTTTTTTGTTTCAAAAAACTCTTGGAATTCTAAAAATTCTAGTTGTCTTTTACTACTTTGAGAAAAGTATGATTAGACATCTTTGACCAATTGCTCAATGGATCTTGGCAATTTCTTACTGTCATGACTGACAGCTAGAGCAACCGAGTGACATACGCATAATAAATACACAATTTGGATTGAGTGTCGTTGTCCAAACAATGCATATGTAAATAATATTATAGGTCTGTTCCCGTACTTTTTCAGTAAAAATTAGTAAATTCTCAAATTTCTTGGAGTGGGGATAAATTATCTCAGAAACAGACAAAATTACCAAAAAGTACGGGAACGCGTTTAAGTAAAAAACAGTAAAATTTTATATTTTGTATGCCTTTTAAAGAACAAATGACATAAATCACCTGCCAAAACAAGCGAGTTGTCACTTTTAGTTACCAACTGACAGTTTACTGAGTTTTACCAACAGATTTTTATGGAGGGGTAGTTTTTTGCTCTCTCGTGAGGTGTCTCTTTTACATATTTTTGCGTACGGGAACGGCAATAAGTAAAAATCAGTAAAAATCAGTAAATATTATTTAGTACGGGAACAGACCTAATAACTATCTGCACCCTATCTTTTTGGAAATGCTACGCAGTAACATCAATAGGTATCCATCACACCGACACTGTCCATAAACAGCTGTTTTTGCTTTCTGACCCTAAAGGCCTGCTCAGAATGCGTATCTGTAGCTGGTATCTGTAGCTGACTGAAAAGTTAAAAACAAGGCAACCCGTAAGCGCATACACAATGTGTATCTGTAGTTTGAAGTTGAATAGAGGGCAACTTCATGCAAGAAATGTATCTCCCTTTTGACAGCGATCAAGATACCAGCTACAGATATGCATTCTGAGCAGGCCTTAACTCTGCGTATTTACATTTCTTCTTTGGGATCATTTTTCTTGAAGATGATCGTGTATTCGTGTTTACTGTCGCCCAAACAATTAAAAATATGTAGAATTTTTTTTGTTTGAAAACTGCTAAAATTTAGGAAAATGCTAAAAAAAAAACTGCTGCAGGTCATTTTCATGATCAAAAACTGCTAAAATCGCAGGAAACTACTAAATCTGGTAACGCTGTGTGTATTGGTGTGATAAACATGTGAGGTACATAGTACTACATACTTATCATAATACTTGTTCGCGGAGGTTGAGCATTTTTGCAGTCGATTGTTTGGGTAGAAGACTGTTTAAGATGTTTTACAGGAAAATTCACAAACATAACCGTAGTTATAATGGTAAAACCTCTGTAAGGTTGTTTTTAAGCTTCCGGAGACGTGAGTACATGTACCATACGTTAAGACGTATGCTACGTCTTCGGTAGCACGAAGTGAATCTAAAGCATAGCATGTATTGAGCTTATGAATGAAGGTTTTAAAAAGCTAACGTTAAAAGATAGGAACAAAGGTGAAAAGATCGGGAACCTACCGGAGAATGAGGCAACACGATTCAAGTACTTTGTTGTACTTATTCGTCTTTCATGTTCCAGAGTACAGCCAAGTGGATAGCGTGTTGGACCACCGTATAATTTGCTTCTACGTTTGTGTACAAAGTTCAGTGTTCAGCGATGAGGCTCATTTCTGGCTCGACAGATACGTAAATAAGCAAAACTGTCGCATCTGGAATGATGAACACCCACATGCTATACATGAATTACCGATGCATCCCGGAACAACGACAGTTTGGTGTGGTTTATGGGCTGGTGGCATCATCGGTCCATTTTTCTTCAAGAAACCCTAAAGACGGTGCCACATACCACACAGCTCGTGAAACAATGGAAATGTTGAAGGATAAAGCTGCAGCTTATCTCTCGAAATGGCCTTGTGAGTTGGCTGCTAAGATCATGCGAAACCTAGAAACCTGAAAAGGATTAATAGTTTATCCGCCAAACTTTTCACTCCGGATAAGGCCAAATGGGCGATCAATTCATTTAAACCATACAAGGCACCAGGGATAGACGGAATCTTTCCTGCTCTTATACAAAAGAGCTTGGACTTTTCCTTACCCACTATGGTCGCCTTATTTAGGTTTAGTTTCAATTGGGGCTACATACCACAAACCTGGAGGGACGTTAACGTGATATTTATCCCCAAACAAGGCAAACTAATAGAACTACCTAAATCATACCGTCCAATAAGCTTAACATCGTTTTTCCTGAAAACAATGGAGAGAATACTAGACGTACACATTAGAAAGTGCTTAAAAGAAAGCACTCCTCTGCACCCCTGTCAATTCGCCTACCTAAAAGGTAAACCCACGGAAGGAGCACTTCTATGTTAACAACAAATAAAAAGTGCATACGAAAACAAAGAAATTGCACTATGCGCCTTCCTTGACGTTGAGGTTGCTTTTGACAACACTGGATATGACTCCATATCGAATGCTTTGACTCATAGAGGAACAGATCATCCCACCATCAAATGGATCAAAGCCATGCTTGAAAGTCGGAAAATAACTGCTTCATCAGCACAGACCTCAGTATCAGTAACAGCCGTTAAAGGCTGCCCTCAGGGAGGAGTACTCTCACCCCTACTTTGGTCTCTGGTTATCGATAACCTACTTCAAGACCTAAGTAATGCAGGTTTCAATATAATTGGATACACCGATGACCTAGTCATCATAATAAGGGGGAAAGAACCAAACAAGGTTACAACATGCTTGCAAAACGCTCTTAAGAAAGTCATAGACTGCTGTAGAAAAGAAAGTCTTTCTATAAACCCCAGCAAGGCTATCATCGTCCCTTTTACAAAAAGGAGAGAATTAAGTCTTTCCCAAATTTCAATCAATGAAAGGTACATACATTGAGTATTCCAACGAAGTAAAATATCTTGGAGTGATCCTCGACAAAAACTAAGCTGGAACTTGTATGGTAAAACCTGCGGAATCTCTCCAAAGACCACTCACTGGATCTACACGATCATGGTCAGGCCCATTATAACATAAACGCTTCAATAGTATGGTGGAACAAAGTCACCCAAAAAACAACCATAAATAAATTAAACAAGGTACAATGACTTTCCAGTCTGGGCAAGACCAGATCCTTGCGTACCTGACCCAATATGGCTATAAAAGCCTTAATTGGACTAACGCCCCTCCACATTTATGTAAAAAAGTGGCAATTCGCATCTCCGCAAGTTTGACACAAGCGGAAGAGTTAACATTAGCGAACACCTAAAAATAATTGAACTTCTCTGCGAACTTGCAGAACTTGACATGATCTGTGCGGTTACAGACCGCTTACCAAAGACACTATGCTTCGACCAAAGATTCTCAACGGAGATTACAACCAGAGAAGCATGGTGCATAACCCACCAAACTGCTAAAACGGCCTAAAGTGGTATACGGATGGTTCTAAAATGGACTCAGGGGTAGGAGCTGGCATACATGGACCAAATGGAGACATCTCAATACCTATGGGAAAAAAACCCTAGTGTATTTCAAGCTGAGCTCCATGCCATAAAAGAATGCGCAAACCTAATACACAATTCAGGGATTAAAGGCACAAACATCAATATATTCACGGACAGTCAAGCAGCTATAAAAGCCCTTAGCTCACACATCATTGACTCCAAATCAGTACTACACTGTTTCAATTCCCTCCAAACACTCAGTTTCAGGAACAAAACCATAGACTATGGTGGATCCCCTGACATAAGGGGATTGAAGGTAACGAAAAAGCTGATGAACTACCCAGAAAAGGTTCAGAAACCGCCTTCATTGGACCCGAACCCTTCTGTGCAATCCCAAATCAGCCATAAATCTGGTTATAAAAAAAACTGGGAACAAAACAACTGTTATTCATACTGGGAGAACATCCCAGGCCTAAGACAGGTCAAAAGAGCTATTCAGCCCTTCAAAGCAGATGCCAATAAGACACTAAATCTTCGCAAGCACGATATCAAAAACTTAGTAGGCTACCTAACTGGTCATCACGGTTTGCGATAGCACCTAAATAAAATGCATCTAGTCGACTCACCGGAGTACAGACTATGTCTAGAAGAAGACGAAACAGCTGAGCATATCATATGTGAATGCCCGGCCCTTTACGGTATGCTCAGGGTTTCGTACCCTATAAGGCATGTTATCGCCTCTTCTACGTACGATACCCTGTTGAGAGAGACCTTCGTGTCTATCTCTCGGACCGTTTTTTCGCTGTCCGTGTTTTTGCCGTTCACGCGCCCGTTGCGCAGCTAGCTTTGGTCTAAACTGTTGCTGGCTGATGTTTACGTTGCTCGTACTAGGGGCGTTTGGCGATATTGTCGTAGGCAGTGAACCAGTCTTCTTTATATCGCTTCCGGCGGCAGTACTAATACTGGCTGCTGGTTGCGACGAGCTGGCGATTGTTTTTTCTGACGACTTTTTCTTTTTATCAGTGTCAGTGTCACTATTTTTTCAGGTCTGAATTGCATACTTGTCGGCTCCCTTAAGGATGATCGGGATTTGTCCATCGCACTCTCGTTTATTGGGCGACGTCTTTCTCGTCCGATCTTTGCAAAACTCTCCACGTTCTCATATTCAGGTCTCTGTTTTGACCGTCTAGTATTGCCAGTATTCTCTCATTCGTGACTCCGCTACTCTGCAGGAAGAAAGCTCTGACAATATGTGGTTTCGGAAAGTCTTCCTCTCCCACAAGCATTACTTCCAACTCGCATTTTTCCTTCAGTCTGAGGAAGTTGGTTTTCATCCACTCTGAATTGGTGATGTCCGCACATACTAACAAGAGCCATCCGGCTTTGAAAGTTGTCCCGCGGAAAGCTGGCTTTGCATCCCCGTCGCGCAGCTCGTTCGTGATGTCCATAATCCTCTCTTGTTTCTAAACCATTTGTTCATTTGTGACAGGATTGCGATAGATATCGACTGGTACGACACCCAATCTGACATAGCTCGCTATATCTCTATAGGTGGTTCTGTCAGAGGTTGTTTTCCCAGTGCGAGCTCGTTTCGCTTCGGACTGAGGTGGTGTGTTGTCCTCAGATCTCATGCGTTTGGCTTCTTGAGCATCATCTTTTGTTTTTGCAAAGATGCGGGCTTGCTCTATGCTGCTACCCTGTTTCAGCGCTCTGTTGAAACGATGCTGTTCCGCTGGCTGTTCCTCCGTTTTGCCCTGGCGCTTCTGTATATTCCGGATGCAATTCATCCGAGAGTATACTGATGCTGTATACAGTACTTGATTCCGAGGCTGAGTCGCTCAGATGAGCCAATTTCTCTTCTAGGCTCATCATCTCGAAATCACTGATTTGTGACCCTTCCCGATTGGCAGGTGTGGTGTCGGTATCGACAGGGTGTTCGAAAACATCCCTAGTTGTTGATGCATTTGTAGAGGCATCATTCTCTATGTTTTTGTCTTTTGGTACTTCAATTTTTCCCACGAGTAGGCGGGATTTATTGGTCGCCCGTGGTCTACCCGTCTAACCACAGGAAGGCTATCTTGAGATCGGAGGTAGCCCGGTATCCGAAATTCGCAAACTAGCGGCTTAAAACTCTTTTTTTAGCCATGCATCCTTCGGCGTTTGCTGTTCCACCTTAGATTTGGGTTTACGGGTTTACTCCCACCTCAAACTTATGGTTCCCGCTTGTACATTGATCGTGCGTTGCAACGTGTTACAGCGCACGGTCAATATATAAGTAGGACCCTTGGCTGACACTAAACAGGCATGCTGATTAGTCATTTTCAGGTGGGCGCCCGCGATAAGGACTGAAAGATGAGGATTTTGCCCAACCCTAAATCCTTCCGGTTAATAATGAAAATAATTTCATTCAATAGGCTGCCTCGGCTGGCCATGCAGTAGCCTACACGATCGGTCCAATTTTTAAGCACATTATCGATTGTGTGCAGCCGTATTTCACCAATGCCTTCACGAATATTAACCTTTAAAGCGTCAATTGTCTCTGGCTTGTCGGCGTAACACTTATCTTTTACGGGACCCCACAAATAATAGTCCAACGGTGTCAAATCGCAGCTCCGAGGTGGCCAAACGACATCAGCTCTGCGGCTGATAATGCGATCTTCAAAAACAAGGCCCAAAACATCGAGTAGCTTCGGCTGTGTGGCACGTAGCGCCGCCCTGTTGAAACCAAATGTTGCCAATATCCTCCTCTTCAATTTTTGTGAACAAAAATTCGTTCAACATGGCCCGATAACAATCGCCATTGACTGTAAGGGCCACTCCTTGCTCATTTTCGAAGAAAAATGGCCCAATTATGCCTCTGGACCAAAATCCGCACCAAACAGTTACTCGTTTTGGGTGTATCGGCTTTTCAATGTACGCATGCGGGTTTTCTGTGCCCCAAATGCGACAATTTTGCTTGTTTACTTACCCGCCAAGATCAAAATGAGCTTCATCTGAAAAGATGATTTTTTTGGCAAAATCGGCATCTTCTCTATGTCGATCGCAGGCCCACTTAGCGAAGCGAAAACGCATTGGATGGTCAGTTGGCTTCAACTCCTGAACCAATTGGACTTTGTATGGCGTCATACCAAGGTCTTTATGTAAAATTCGTCTCAATGATGTCTCCGAAATGATCAGTTGTTGAGAACGACGGTGATTTGATGTTGATGGGGCTTCACGCACACTTTCTGCCACAGCAGCAATATTCTCGGATGTACGCACTGTTTTTGGCTTTTCACGCTTTGGTTTATCGATGAGGATGCCAGTTTCTTTCACTTTTTTCACAAGATAACGAACATACGGAGCTGACGGTGCTTCTCTTCTTCCAAAATCCGTACGCAATTTTCGCACACATTCTGCAACATTGCCATGATTTTCAAAGTAATGTCGCAATATTTCCCAGCGTTGTTCCATCGTAAACACAACCATATTCGTTCAGCGGAAGGATAAAACTTATTATCTGTCAAATCAGACATGAGCTAGGTTAGGTTAGGTTAGGTTTACGGGTTGGTGGAGTAGAGGATACTCATACTTTCATTGTATGGGTTCTGAGAAAGTTGTGACCAGTTAGAGCCCCTACCAGTTTAGATAAGGAGCTTCTGTCGTACCGCAAAAGTTTTTTGGTGCGGTTTCCGTTGTATTCTGGCCAGAGCTTGCGAGATATTTCGCAGGTAGTCAATGACTTCCACCTGGTATTGGCTTTCATTCGGGTTTTGTATTCCACTCTTTCTCTGAGGTTACAGAGTGGTGGTTCGACCGTTTGTAGTGCCTGATCATGATCTCTAGCAGATCCATTTCTTGCCAGTTCGTCGGCCATCTCGTTGCCGTCTATGTCCCTGTGACCAGGAACCCAGCAGAGATCATCATTAAGCTGTGAGCAGAGAACCTTGAGCTCTTCGCGACAGCGGCGAACTAGCTTTGATTTAATTTCGATAGCAGATACTGCTTTTATATCCGCTTGGCTGTCAATGAATATGGTGATATCACTGTGTGGTATTTCCATTATTGACAACAAATGAGCCGCTTCAGCGATTGCTAGCACCTCAGCCTGGAACACACTACTATGATCAGGAAGCCTGATTGATTTGTGTATTACTAATTACAAATACAAAATATGCCAGCATCTGTTCCACAGTCCATCTTTGATCCATCTGTGAAGATGAATATCGATTTCCTTTTTGTGGGTTCATTCTTGTCCCATTCGCCTCTGCTCGGAAACGAGCAGGTGAAGGGTCGATCGAAGTCTAGATATTGAGATAGATAGTCAGAGTTTACTACGCTCCCTACGTATTTCTTTAGGACTTGCACATGCCCAGCGAGGCTCGGGATCCAGCTGTTCGTTTGGCTGATCCTCGAGGAGCTTTTGGCAGCTGATTCCTGCATGTATAGATCCAAGGGCAGCAGATTCAGAATCACCTCCAATCCAGAGGTTGGGGTTGTTCTCATCGCACTGGTTGTCCCTATGCACGCTAGTTTTTGTATTTTTGTCATTTGCTTCAAGTTGGTTGGTTGATTGTTGGTTGGTAGCAACCAGACATGAGCTAAGTGTTACCATTCACGAAATAAGCACTAGTTAAAAAAAACGTTAGATGGCGGACCCGTTACAAGCGCTACTAACCTAAAAAACATCTGCTTAGGCAAGTCAGAATTAAAAAAAAAAAAGATCATGCGATTTTACACCTCTTGATTATTTCTTGTGGGGTTATGTAAATTCGTTAGTCTATGTGGACAAGCCGAACACGATTGAAGCCTTAATTCGTGGAATACAGGCCGAAATGCTCGAAAAAGTGACGCAAAATTGGACCTTCCGAATGGACCATTAAAAACGGAGCTGCGGACAACATTTACATGAAGTTGTCTTTAAAACGTTTATGGCAAAGGCCTTTTTATCGATTACAATAACAGTTTTGAATATTTGATGCAAATTTGAATGTTTTATTCTTTCTTTTTGTGAAACCAAAAATACGATCTTTTAGTGAATTTCTATACAAGTATCACCTTGTTTGATTTAATTATTATAATCGAAAATTAATTTAAATTTAAAATCTAGTTAAATCCGATTAAGCTTCATTTTTATTACAAAAATCTTATCGTCTAATATGCTAATCATCATTCCATCTGAGTCACAGTAGCCCAAATGTAACGAGATATTTTTTTATTGCTTTCATTTTATATTTTTTTTATTGTTAAAATATACATTCTTTGGATTGACTAAATGAAGGCCAATTTCAGAAAAGAAAAACCCGTTTGGTACAAAATGAAGGTCTAACACTCAAAGCTATTCAGACGCATTGATTTATATTAGAAATTAACGGCTTAACCTTGTTTACCAATATAAATCAGGTAAAAGCTGTAAACGCATATTATTCAATTTTAAACTTTTATTTTCAAAACGTGGATCAAACTCAAGACATCATTTCGACCAGATTGAAAGACGATTGTAAGCGGAATCTAATGAATCTAATAAGTCTATTTCTGCTCAAACTGTGGATTTTTAAAAAGGTAAACGCATTCGTAGAAGTTTAAACAAGAACTTGAGCTAGTGGCTAGCAACCTTGCTTAATATTGAAAGAGTTCTAAAGTTCCTGAAAGAAGAAATTGATAATAACTATAAATTAACCGGCATTTAATCCAAATGAATGAGGTTCAATGGATCGAACTGTCCCTAAAGTATCTATTTGCGACAGACACAAAAGCACACTGCCCTCTAGGCTTAAACGGCTGCACAGATATTTTACTGACAGATAAAACCCCGAGATTCGGACATTGATGTCATTGATCAATAATCTCCTACGGCAAATTTCGCAGAATTACAGAAAATTTGTAAGTTTATACTGGGGAAAGAAATTTCAGGCTATAAAAACCAGAAGCCCGAGTATGTTCCCAGAAATAAATCAAATATTCAGGAGAAGGAATCATAACGATCTTACTTACATAAGTGGCACTACAGTCCGGAATAAACCTGGGGTCTTCCTCTACTGCATCCGACGTCTGGCTGGGAATCGAAGAACCATGCCCATTCTTTCTACATGTCCTAGCCATCTTAAACGTCCAATGCGGAGTTTTTTGACTAGGGGTATGTCGCTGTACAGCTCGTATAGTTCGTGGTTGAATCTTCGTCTCTATAGCCCGTCAACGCCAACGGGACCGAAGATTTTCCGAAGAATTTTTCTCTCGAATCGACCAAGGATTTCTTCATCCGCTTTTGATACGGTCCATGCTTCAGCGCCATAAAGCAGGACTGGGATAATCAGGGTCTTATATAGGATCTTAGTAGTTCGAGTGAGGGCTTTACTACTAAATTGCCTTCTTAGCCCGTAGAAACAGCGGTTGGCAAAAGTAATTTTTGGTTTAATTTCTGACGAGATGTTGTTGTCACAGTTGCTAGCGGAGCCGAGGTAGACAAAGTCTCGAAGTTATATCTGTCAAGGGTGACGTTCTGTTGACAGCATACACTTAGTCTTACACTCATTTACTGCTAAACCTATTTTGGCCGCTTCCTTCTCAATACTAGCAAACGTAGCTTTGACATCACATTGAGTCCTACCAAAGATGTCAATATCGTCGGCGTGTGCTAGCAGTTGCACCGATTTTTGGAAAAGTGTGCCTCTGGTATTGGCTAGGGAGTTTTGCACAAACCTCTCAAGAATCAAATTGAAGAAGTCACATGACAGCGCATCGCCTTGCCTAAATCCTTTTTTGGTTTCGAATGTGTCGGTTAGGTCGTTTCCGACCCTAATGGTGCAGCTAAAATTCTCCATCGGCATCCTACACAAACGTACGAGTTTGAGCGGTATACCAAAACTAGACATGGCTCTGTATAGTTCGTCTCTATAAATGCTCTCGCATGCGGCTTTGAAATCGATAAATAGGTGGTGGGTATCGATTTGGACTTCTTGGGTTTTTTCCAGGATCTGCCGAAGTGTGAAAATTTGATGGGTTGTGGACTTTCCTGGCCTAAAACCACACTGATAAGGACCGATCAGGTTGTTGGTAAACGATTTCAGGCGTTCACATATTATGGCAGATAGGATCTTGTAGGCGATGTTGAGCAGACTTATGCCTCTGTAGTTGGCGCAGTTCAGAGTGTCTTCTTTTTCGTGGATCGGGCAAAACGATGCTGAGGTTCCATTCTTCAGGCATGCTTTCATCCGACCAGATTTGGCTTATGAGTTGGTGGATGTTACTTACGAAGTCATCTCCGCCAGCTTTATAAAGCTCAGCGGGAAGGCCGTTATTTCCGGCGGCCTTATTAAGCTTGAGTTTAGATATTGCTAGCCTCACTTCACTTAGGTCGGGTGGTTGGCCAAGTTTCGCTGTCGTCGACAGTATTGAATGGTTCGTTCTGCCTGACAGCGGAATATTGTTCGTCATCGCCGTTTAACAGTCTGCAGAAGTGGTTCTTCCATATCCTCAGCATCGACTGTGTCTCAACTACGATATTTCCTTGCTCATCTCGACAGAATTCTTTTCGACGCTTGTATCTGTTGGTATAAGTCCGCAAAGTATTGACTTGAACGACGATTTTTCCACGATGGCTTATTCGGTTGGCGCTATTGTCGAGAAAGTGTATACGGTGAACAATTCTGTTCACCATACTCGCGATATTGAGGAAAGAGTCTTTCTTAATCACTATAATCTTATTACGTACTGAAATCCAAGTTTTTCGATTTTAGAATCACGGCTTTACCGTATTCAATGATGAAAAACATGTCGCCGCCAATAGTCTGATGCTGTTTGTGCAAAAAGATGAACTCGTGGAAATGATAAAAAGTCGACGTATTGAGACACCTGCCAATAGAAGCAGTCGATATTTTCACCCCTGTTTAACAATGCAATGAATAACACATTATGGCGGAAAATGCATTGGAAAATGGCGGAGCGTACATCCTATTGCCAAAAAGAATAACGACAAAACAAACCCAGCTAATCTTCGATCAATAAACCTTCTGTCGAATTTAAGCAAGATATTCGAAAAGATGATCCATAGAGCTCTGTTTGCAATTCGCAGCTCCATCCAACAGATGCTTTTACCTTTTTTTATGGCCATTCTCAAAGATTTCTTGGCGTTCCTGAAGGTTTAAAGCTTCTGATTGAAATCCGATTGCTTCCTGGAGCGTTGTTCTTTTTACTTGGTACTCAGACCAAAGAGCATCAAAGCTTGTCGTTTCAACAGTATCAAGGTAAGTCGCGTGCAATCGTCGCACGCAGATGTTAATCTGTAAATTGAAGGGCTTGGCTATCCTCCATTCCCTGCCGCAATTGAGCATTATTTATAACCTCGTTAAACACTGCTTTATCGAATCTTTCTTATTTGGGCCAATCATTTTGTCACATTGTGGCCTGTTTTTCTTTCTTAAACTCAAAAATAACAGCCTGGTGGTCGCTGTGGGTATAGTCTTCGCTAACCCATCATTTTGTTGGTATCAATGGCAACCATTGTCCTTTTTTTAAGTGAAACTTCTTTTTGTATTGTGTCCATTGGATTTTATGAAACGAAAAAGTGTAACGAAAACGAGACAACTATAACTGTATTGAAAGGTTTTAGGCTGTAATGATAATGATAATGCCAAACCAAACTAAAAGTAAGTCACTTGACAGCTGACAAAATGACCGCTAGTTAAAATAGTGTTGCCAACTTAAAGTTCTCTAAAAAAAACACCATTTATATAGTTTCCCCATCAAAAGACCTAAACTTACTTGAAATGTTAGTCATCATTAATATTTAGGAGCCCCTGGTCGTTTTGCAATTTTTCGAAATTATTCAACACGTACTTTCCATAGCCTGAAAAAAACTTTTAACATTTTCAATTCCACCGCAACCAATAATTGATCCACCTCTCCACCATGTAGAACTGAAAAATCCAACTTTTTCGTCACGTCTCCAAATAATACTCGTCAGCAAAACTCACTTGCATATCAAAACACCGATTCCAACACACGCTGTTATTTATTCCACAGAAGACCTAGACACGTGCGTCTTGAAGGTTCCAACTGTCATCCATAGAGAATCACAATTCAAATGTAGTTCCACCACAAACACCGTTCCACACCCATATCCACGTCAAGTCGAGACTTTTCCCAATTTGCAAAATAAATCTCAATTATCCCGCAATCATCTTCCAGTAATGATGTCTTTTGACCCTCTTTAAGTAACTGCCCAGACAGCCCTGGGCATATCCACATTCCGCACCACAAGCCCATCACATTGAAATAGTTGCGCACAAATACCAAAACGGAAAAAAAAAAAACGAAAATTATTCATCAGGATTTTGGTTTGAAATCCTCGTTTTGGATTCCCATCACGTACGATGTTTCCCTGTATCCAACGCAATCTTTTCACTTCACTACCACAACGATAGTGTTGTCCTTTAATCAAATATTCACCATAGACCAATAATTAAAAAAATGAAAAATGACATTTGTCACCTCCGATGCAATGACGTCTGTCAAAATGACGTCAAATGATGCTATCGCCGCGCCGTTCCGAGGTTCAACTAGAACAAAGTTCATAAATTCCCAACTCGCATGCATGTCCGTGAATAGTTTCGGAAGATAAATCAAAGCTGCCATGAGCCCGCCCTCGCTCAATCAGGCATCGCGTCGATTACTTGGTGTGAATTTGTTGTCATTGACCCTGAAGGCAGAATGAATTTGCCCGCCAAAATGAGAATTACGAAGGCGGGACATTCAAATCTTTGTCAAGGCGGAAATTCGATTCACTGGCAAATTAAAAGCACTTGCGTGGAGGGAAGGTGCTTGTGTTGGGCTTGAGCAAGGTCAGTGGCATTAGCTTGATGAATATTCGGGTGTGCGAATTTCAGATTGAATTTCGCAATGATGATGGGGTGGATTGTACGAATGATGAATCTTTTGGCGGGAGTTTGACGATTTGGATTGCGGCATTTAAAGGTTATGGACTACTTGCATGGAGGCATTTAATCAATTAAGCAGTGGTTAGGTTAACTGTACAACCTTTCATGGTAGATTTCTGACAGTGGAGCACTGGTTAGTTGAAGAGTGGGCAAATAGCCTCCGAAAGTAATGTTTATTTGGTTACTTCTCTAGAGTAGTACTTTCGAGCTGTCGAAACATTGAGGGGCTGTGCATCAAAAGAGGGCACTTCAAATCACCAAATCACAAATTTTGACGCATTTTTGGGTGCAAACGAACCAACCCAGGGCCTAGCTTTTTTTTTTACAAAAATCCATGTGTGCACTTTTTGCACTATGGGGGACCTCATGTTTTATGCCGAATTTGAACGGCAAAGCATTTCTTGACAAATGATATCCACTACTCGCAGAATATGTCAGATAATCATGAGAGGAGGGCCAGTGAAGAAATCATTTAGGTTAGCTGGGGTTCGAACCCAGACCTTCTGCGCAGAAGTTCATCGCATTAATAATCGAGCCATCTGGTAGTCTTACACCTAGTAATGGCATGCAATGATCTTGTTGCCTGGAGCATTATTGTTCATTTGGTCAGTGTAGTCGACGGGGTAATTATCGTTGGAACTTCGTCCAGAACTTGAGGCTAACTATCTAACCAAGGTGTATTCAGCAAACATGTCCCCAACACCCGCAAGACCATGAAACCCGGACACGTGTTGATCCTTTTGGCTGGATGTCACCAGAGTAAGCTCGTTGTTTTGTGAAGGTCTTTGAATCTGCACTCTTGTCGGTTATTGGACCATTCGGTGTCAACTCGTGCCCATTGCGTCGGGTTTCCCAACGCTTCTTGATCGGTTGGGCGCTCTTAATGTACAAGAGCACACCAACGATACCTATTTCAGGCTGATGAAAGTCAAAAAGGAGAAGAAGTCTGGTAAAGGCAATATCTTCGCACACAAAGAACTTTCCAATTGAACCTCCACACATGAAGGACCAAAAGGAAGTCGATGGTATCGTTTTTAGACCAGTCCAGCCTAGTACTCCAATCATGAATGTTCAGACTGAGCTCCACATAACACCCACATCGTATCAAGCTCTAAGTTGGAAGGAATCGGAATACGTTTCGAATGAACCTGGGACCCAACCAACATCCCTCTAAATTATCCTGGTCCTTCAACTGCCTCCAGTATTAAGTTCGTTGGGTTTGCGGTTTCTACTTATGGCGATGCCCTCCTCTGCTGTGTGCAATGCCTAACTGGGAATCGACGACTCTGCCAATAAGCCTTTGAATGTAATTGAAGAATATCTGCCAGTGACACAAGCTGGGAACATGCTTCCATGCAGGATAAGTGGATTTTCTGTAGAGGTGGGCCGTGTATAGTCTACAGACTATATTTCTTTGAGGGAATTTGTGAAAACAGAGAAATGTCACTGTCGGTCATTCTATGGTTTATTCCTTAGTCTGTGTCATCGTGAACGAGGTTGGGTGCTGTAAAACGAGGGTAGACTCTGATTGGCTTTAACTTGGAAATGCTTAGCGGTTGCAACTCTGACTACACATCAAATGTGGTTATTTTCACCTCCAAGTGGTAGCCATCGACTACTGGTCTCATCCAACCGGATTTGACTTGCTAAACGATAAGTACGAGTGTTGATAACAAGACGTAAAACAGCAACACTATAATCACCCTGGTCAGAATGGCGCGGAATGTATACCCCGTCTGCCATCCCAGCGAACCTAGATGAGCTGCTTCGACATATTCGGACAACAGATTATCTAGGAATTTCAAGGGTAGGTCAGGCCCCTTGAACAGAGATGGTGGCGGATGAACCAAAAGATCAACGGCAGCGCTCAATCCCGTAGTGGATACTGATGGCCCGTGTCCTAGGGGTATCTAATAAATTGGAACTAGCCCTCCAGGTTGGGGTTGTGCTTTGGGTTAACTACCCACTCATGGAAAAAACCCATTATTACGACGCAACTAATAGAATCGGAAAGGACTGATATTACTGTTGACGACCCTGTCAAACGAAAAAAGGACAACGACATTCGTATCTGCACCTGGAATGTGAGAACATTAAACCGGAGCGGTGCAGGCGAACAACTAGCGAAAGCTCTAAACTGCTACAAAGCAGACATTACTGCCATCCAGGAAATACGATGGAACGGGCAAAAAGAGGATGGAAATCTGAAGCATCTTCTATGGACCGGGTTATAGTGAGTAGAAGCAGCGACTATTCGGATGCGGATTCGTTATAAGTGCTAGACTTAGGCAAGAAGTCTTATGTTTCCCAGACATTAGCGAACGCATTGCAAAAATCCGCATCAAGGCCAAATTCGCCAACATAAGCCTTATATGCTATATATAAGACCCTGATCATCCCAGTCCTGCTCTACGGCGCTGAAGCATGGACCGTATAAAAAGCGGATGAAGAAATCCTTGGTAGATTCGAGAGGAAAATTCTTCGAAAAATCTTCGGTCCCGTTTGCGTTGACGGGCTATGAAGGGAAGATTCAACCAAGACCTATACGAGCTGTACAGCGACATACCCCTGGTCAAAAAACTCCGCATTGGACGTTTAAGATGGCTAGGACATGTAGAACGAATGGACACCAATACTCCGGCTCGCAGAGTCTTCGATTCCCAGCCAGACGTCGGACGCAGTAGAGGAAGACCTCGCCTTAAGTGGCGCGCACAAGTGGAAACCGACCTCAACCAACTTGGAGTGCGGAACTGGAGGCAGTTAGCTAAGGACCGGGCTAATTGGAGAGGCATGTTGGTTGAGGCCCAGGTTCATTCCGGACTGTAGCGCCACTTAAGTAAGTAAGTAAGCCTTATATGCGCTCATGCTGCGACGCTGATACAACTAAGGATTGCTTCTACGAGCTCCTTGACAAAACCTATGAGAGACAACCGAAGTACGATGTTTAAATCGTGCTGGGAGATTTCAAAGCAAAGGTAGGAAGAGAAGACATCTTTGGAAATATTGTCGGAAAACACAACCTTCACGACAACACGTCTGGCAACGGATTAAGACTAATTGACTTCACTGCGGAGCAAATGCCACAATTTGGCAGCACACGATTTCCTCACCTCGATATGCATACGGGGACATGGCGGTCTCCAGATCAACGAACGGTCAACCAAATTGATCACATTGCGATAGACAAGAGGCACGCATCCAGTATTTTGAATATCCGTAGATTCCGATGGGCAAACATCGACCCGTTCCATCCAAGGTAAGATAACAGATATCCACCACGCCACAATTTAATGTCGAAAGACTGCAATCGCAAGAGATCGCCAAGGCCTTCGCGCAACGCGTAACCCATACCACCATCATCGAATGTAAACTAAAGGCAACAATGCCAACAATCCATCAGTTGCGGCTGAACTGATGTGCTAGGTTTCTCGCACCCACTAGCAAGAAACCCTTGGTTGGATGAGGAATGCCGACAGATGCTCGCAGCCAAGAATGAGGCCTATAAGTCCAAGCTGCAGTTGAAGACAAGAGCTGCCATTGAGAGAAGAAGAACAAAGTGCAAGAAAAGCGCGCGATGGAGGATATAGAGAGGTGCCACTCCAGCAACGATGTCGCAAGTTTTACCAAAGTGTAAAACGTCAAAGCCAAGGATACAAGGCTCGAACAGAATCCTGTCGAGATGAACAAGGAAATATTGTAGTTGAGACACAGTCGATGCTGAGGATATGGAAGAACCACTTCTGCAGACTGTTAAACGGCGATGACGAAAAATATTCAGCTGTCAGGCAGAACGAACCACTTAATATTGCCAACGACAGCGAACACTGCCAACCACCCGACCTAAGTAAAGTGAGGAAAACAATATTTAAACCCAAACGTGACTAGGCCATCGGGAATGACTGCCTGCCCGCCGAGCTTTATAAAGCCCGCGAAGATGACTTGGTAAGTAACATCCACCAACTCATAAGCCAAATCTGGTCGGTTGAAAGCATGCCTGAAGAATGTTACCTCAGCATTTGCCCGATCCACAAAAAAGGAGACCCTCTGATATGCGCCAACTTCAGAGGCATAAGTCTCCCCAACATCCCCTACAAGATCCTATCTGCTGTAATATGTGAACGCCTGAAACCGTTTACCAACAACCTGATCGGCCCTTATCAGTGTGGTTTAAGGCCGGGAAAGTCCACAACCGATAAAATTTTCACACTTCGGCAGATCCTAGGAAAAAACCCAAGAAGTCCAAATCGATACCCACCACCTATTTATCGATTTCAAAGCCGCATACGACAGCATATATAGAGACTAACTATCCAGAGTCATGTCTAGTTTTGATATACCGCCCAAACTCGTCCGTTAGTATAAGATGAGGATGGAGATGCAGAATTCTCGCTGCTCTATCAGGGTCGGAAACGACCTCACCGACACATTCGATACCAAAATATGATTTAGGCAAGGCGATGCGCTGTCATGTGACATTTTCAATTTGATTCTTGAGAGGATTGTGCAAAACTCCCGAGCCAACACCAGAGGCACAAAAATCGGTGCAACTACTAGCAAACGCTGACGATATTGACATCATTGGACGGACTCAAGGTGATGTCATAGCCACGTTTGCTAGTATAGAGAAGGAAGCGGCAAAAATAGGTTTAGCAGTAAATGAGGGAAAGACTAAGTCAACACGAAAGCACATAAAATCGACGAATTGGACAGAACGTCACCATGATAGATACAACCTTGAGGTAGTACAGGACTTTATCTACCTAGCCTCCGCTATCAACTCGGCCAACAACATCTCGTCAGTATTCAAACGAACAATTACACTTACCAACTGTTTCTTCGGGCTAAGAAGGCAATTTAGTAGTGAAGCCTTCACTTAAACTACTAAGGAGACCCTATATAAGACCCTGAATATCGCAGTCCTGCTCTACGGCGCTGAGGCATTGACCGTATCAAAAGCGGAATAAGAAATCTTTATTTGATTCGAGAGGAAAATTCTTTGAAAAATCTTTTGTCCTGTTTGCGGTGACGGGCTACGAGCTGTACAGCGACATATCCCTGGTCAAAAAACTCCGCATTGTACGTTTAAGATGGCTAGGACATGTAGAACGAATGGACACCAATACTCCGGCCCATAGAGTCTTCGATTCCCAGCCAGACGTCGGACGCAGTAGAGGAAGACCTCGCCATAAGTGGCGCGCACAAGTAGAAACCGACCTCAACCAACTTGGAGTGTGCAACTGGAGGCAGTTAGCTAAAGACCGGGCTAATTGGAGAGGCATGTTGATTGAGGCCCAGGTTCATCCCGGACTGTAGCGCCACTAAGAAAGTTTCATCGTGTCACCGTCAATAAAGCTGTTAACACCTGTTAGAGACAAGATGTGTTGAAATTGAAATGTCAAAGTCGGGCTGCTGACTATACGGTTTTTGGTGCAACCGTGACGAGTTTTTGAATTCACTCTCGTATGCGAATGCATCAGATCAAGTCTTCACCTCAGGTTCTGCTGACAAATGGAGAGATTCAACGATCACTAACAAGCGGCCTGGCATATACGCTCGCTTGATTCTTAAACCAGATGATCGGTCTCCCTTTTTGTATCGAACCTGAAGGCTGGTATTCGAAGATTAGTGGTTTGGACTACTAAGCGCAGCGTTCCTCGAAAGTAACCTACAACACCTACATATTTTTGCGAAAGTCTGACAAACAACCAACGTTTGGAGTCGGTATTTCAAAGGAGGTCCTCTTTTTTTTAAAAATTGTAATAACTTCACACACACAAATAAAGGGAGAAGCATTAGATCAAGGCTCCACCTCAGGTTCAGCGAACAAATAGAGAGTTTCCACGATCGCTAATAAGCGGCATATACGATTTCTTGATCCTTAAAGCAGAGGATCGGCCTCCCTTGTTTTGAAAAATAATAACTTCACACACACACATGAAAGGAGAAGTATCAGGTTAAGGCTTCACCTCAGGTTCTGCGGGCAAAAGGAGATTTTCCACGATCACTTCACGCGATACGCATCGATATGTCAAATTGAACCATTCCGAGCTAAATATGAAGTGGAGGAAGTTTCTGACATTAATATTAGCCAGGCCACCTACATTGTCAAAGAAGTAATCATCTTGGTGGAGTTTTCTTTTATTGTAGAGCGCTGGACAAGATCAGAGAAGGTGAGGAATACACGCCTCCTCCTTGTTGTCCAAGCAGCTTCTGCAGAAGTCATTGCTATAGAAGGCCTGTCATGTAGGCCTAAAGGGCCGTGTCATGAAAAGACACAACTGATGGTACTGATGTTTGATCTGTTCGGCTGTTAGCAACCAGAGAAAGATTTCTTGATCGCATCCAGTTTGATTGATGATTGATGTAGCTAGGAGCATGCCCAACATTTCTACTTGCGATTGAATATCAATGGTAGTGCCCAGTCTGGCAAGCTCATCCGTCCATGGAATATCTCTGTAACTCGGCACCCAGAAGGGGTGAATGATTAAGTGCTCTGCCATCTCGTAAAGGGATAGTCAGCATTCGTGGGCTGATTTCGATGTTAATGAGATAGAACCCAATGCTTTGATTGCTACTTGGCTTTCACTGAAGGTGCTAATAATCTTCGTGGATATAACATTACAACTCAGCCAGGACGACTAGTCGGTCATGGTCACCTATCCAACCCAATTCGAATTACGATTACTTTTGACTTTGACGTGCTAAGTGCATTACAAAGTCCTCCACATTGGAATCCTGCTAAAAATAAACCTCTTATGTAAAAATAATTGGCCCTATCCCAGACATATCCTCAGCTATACAAATCCTTGATATGAAAATTTCAATTCGACAATGAAAACCCATTGTATCCCTATTTGTTCCCACGTAATCCTGATTGATACTAAAATCTCCTTGGAATGTGGGTGAATAACCTCTCTTGGTCACAATGCCAACTCCCACTCCTGTTTATCTCGTAAGCTCCATTCTCAGTATTCCCCATCATTTCCATCTGAATATTTCCTTTAATATCCTTCTGACACTGCGACGGATTCAAATTCTACGCCAATTTGCAAGATAATCCTCAATTGCAAAACACTCTACCAATCTATAACCGTTCTTAAGGACCTTTTTCATTTTTTTTTGTCTCTTTGTAGCTTCGTGTCGGGAATTTCATTGCTGGGAACTTCTACGGAAATCTACGTCTATGGAACACAATACGCCTTCATTCTGATCACGATTAGCCTGTCTGCCATTATATCGTGGTACATCTTCCTGCCGGTCTTTTGCAATTTGCAGTTGACATCAACTTATGAGGTAAGTGTTAGTGACTAAGAATTGCTTCATTTGTCCTTTTTTTAGTCCACCCGCATAATTTTATATCCTTTGGCTTTGCTTGCATTCAGATGTCATTTGCAGTTCATTGCATACTTTCTGGAGTTGGCGTGTTCATCTGCACGTCATTTTATTTTATTGAATCATCTATGGCGTGGGGTGGGTCTTAGTTTCATGGTGTCCGCATCTCATCCTGTGTGTGCACGCGCTTGTGTGCTCGCATTTTGCTTATTTTCACTTTTCACCACCAATACTCCCAGCAATGGTATTGTACTGTAAGTGGATTATTTGTCACGCTTCAGGAATGTGTGTGCTCCTGTTCCTTGCACGCTCCTTCTTTCAATCTGCATTTATCCTTTAGTGCCTTGATCCTATTTGTTATGGAAATGGAAAAGTTTTGTAGTGCTTTGCATACAGTATCTCTATCGTGGGGGGGTTTCTCTGGAATTGACATCGATTGGGAATTTCAGATACGTGTTGGGGTTGAGTGAGTGTAACTGTTAACATTCTGTGATTTTCGATTGACATTAAGGTTAGTCGGATGCACAGCTGTCAATCAATTGGTTTTCTGGTAGACCTATGGCGGGAACATGTTTAAACGATGACAGATGTCTTCAAATCGGAGAGTATTAGACTGGCTGTCCTATTAGGAGCTCTGATGGTGTCATTATTTTCTTTTTTTTGGATTTTGTCACAAAAGGAGGATATTCTTGATCCTTTTCTGAGGTAAGTACCTAACGTCCCAATGGGGAAGCATCGCTAAGTTTACCGGGTAGGAGGGTGAACAAAGTTTGATTGGAGTTCTTTTTTTTGTTTGCTATTATCATTTTGGGAAAAGTTTGAGGTTGTGAAGATGTTCCCTAAGGGGTGTTCTTCCAACTTGATATAGAGGTATATTTTCCAGGACTTCGTTGTAAATTTTATTGTATTACGAAAGGCTACAGACGTTTTGATGTTCCTTGAGAATTTTTACATTCGTTGACAAACGGCGGTGGTGTGAGAAACTTTTTTACTTAAGTGAGCATCCACACATTAAAGAACTTCTTTAAGGCACTTTACAGCCTTACGGTGTCAGGCTTAAATGTTATCTCCCAATAGAACGGTTAAATTAACCCTAACATCCCTATGGTGGGTATACATTGTGTAGCCCATGTAAATTAAATTGAAGCGACGGAAAGTTCTTGCTTGCTCAAGTATGACAGAGGTTAATGCTCGTTGCGTTTTCCAAAGCTTCCCGAACTTTCATGAACTACGGATATGATACAGATTTTCGACATTATTTTACAAAAAATTCGATGTTATGCGGTCGGAGTGTAACAGTCCAACTCCAACATGCATGTATGAGGGATAGTTAAGTATGAATCTATAAATTTAGGATTGAAGTCTTTATAAGCCATAAAGCCCTAATAAATGTCATGTAGTAGACCATTAAAGGTTTTCGTAAGGTTCCCTGCAGTGCTAGTGATTGCTGAGCCATTGACCCCATAAATTAAGTAACCTTCTATTGGAGAATGTTTAGTGAAACACTGGTTAGTGCCCAAAACAAGAGCAACCACATGGTTTCCCTATCACATCAACAGCAGTTATTGTCTTCACCGGACCTCCTCCAGGAGGTCCCGCCGCCGTTCAATGCTAGGCACTTGGTAATAACAAGCTTGTTGCGGCAAAAATTTATATTTTTTGGCCTTCCTCTCGATAAGCTTGTCTCAGCTCAGCAATTCAGAATCGGGATAACATTTAAGGTTTCGCCACAGTGTAAGAAGATTAAAAAAAAATATTAACGGCCCATACAATGGCTCAAACCTAGATTCTCCAATCGCGTTTGCAAAGCTATTGTATTGAGACAATGCCGATTCTGTACACAACTTACGCCAAATCTAGTAAGCGTTGGCGTAACCGTCTTATACCATAAGATCTACATACCTAATTAAAGGGTATCCAGACCGTCTCGGGCTCTGGAAATTCTCTGTCTTAGATAAGGCCAAATTCCATACTCTTTGATCCAAAACACATTGGTTCTAGTAGGAAAAAATTTAAATGAAGGAAAAAATGTATTCAACAAAGCCAAAGCTCCAAAGAACCTTTACAAAATGGAGTCTCTGTACTCTTCAAATGGGCTGCCAGATGTAGACTCAGCACAAACCTTCAAAAAACCGATTTGGTGCTTTTCAGCGGGAAATATAAAGTCCCGCACATTGACCCTCCAAAACTTAATAGCGTTAGTCTCAAGATTGCAGAATCAGCCAAGAACCTGGGTCTAGTCTTGAATATGAACTGGAAAGCCAATATTCAAGAACGCGTAAAAAAGCTACCATAGCCGAAAACAAATGTAAGAAGGCAATCGGGAAGAAATGGAGTATGCAACCAAATATCACGCTTTGGCATTAAGTGTCCATCATTAGACCCTACTTTTGTATGATATTTCAGTCTGGTGGACGGCTCTAGAAACGGCTTCCAACCATAATCTTCTGGGGAAAGTTCAATGAAAGGGGGATGAGCTTACCAGACACTACCCTTGATATTCTACCTCGGCCATAACTTTAGGGCAACATGCAAGAAGACTTTAAGACAATGGACAGAACCATAGACGCTATGCTTCAACAAAAGATTCTCAACGAAGATCACAACCAGAGAAGCATGATGTAGCAGTAACCCACCAAACTTCCAAAACGGCCTAAAGTGGTATACGGATGGTTCTAAAATGGGCTCAGGGGTAGGAGCTGGCATACATGGACCAAATAGAAACATCTCAATACCTATGGGAAAAAAACCCTAGTGTATTCCAAGCTGAGCATCATGCCATAAAAGAATGCGCGAACCTAATACACAACTCAGGATTTAAAGGCGCAAACATCCATATATTCATGGACAGTCAAGCAGCTATAAAAGCCCTAAGCTCACACATTTACGACTCCAAATCAGTACACTGCTTCAATTCCCTCCATACACTCAGTTTCAGGAACAAAACCAGACTATGGTGGGTCCCCGGACATAAGGGGATTGAAGGTAACGAAAAAGCTGATGAACTAGCCAGAAAAGGTTCAGAAACCCCCTTCATTGGATCCGAACCCTTCTGTTCAATCCCCAAATCAGCCAAAAATCTGGTTATAAAAAACTGGCCTAAGACAGGCCAAAAGAGCTATTCAGCCCTTCAAAGCAGATGCCAATAAGACACTAAATCTTCGCAAGCACGATATCAAAAACTTAGTAGGCTGCCTAACTGGTCATCACGGTCTGCGATATCACCTAAATAAAATGCATCTAGTCGACTCACCGCAGTCTAGAATAAGACGAAACGGCCATGACATGTTCTCATATGTTAATGCCCGGGAATGAGAAAGGAATCTTTCTTCAGGGAATCTTGAAGTACCGAAGAACTAAGAAAATCTTCTGCTGAACGTATTATCAGCTACATTAGGAAAGTAGAAGCGCTACTAACCTAAAAAAACATCTGACGGCAAGCACAATAGGTCTTTTAGGTCGACATGCATCTTACTGTCAGAATTTTAAAAAAATGGACAGAATGAGGAGAAGGGTAAGCCTCAGCTTCTCTGCTCTTGTCCAGCGCTGCCTAACAAAAAAAAACTCCACCTAGGAGGCTACTTCTTTGACAATCTAGGTGACCTGGCTAGTATTAATGTCAGAGCCCTCATTCTCATCATAATTATCTCGGAATGGTTCACTTAGGCAACGAATCCCTAGGAAAAGTCAAAAGATCCACGAGGTACCACAATGGAACATTTTTGGCATAAATGCTCACGCTCATGGCGTGTAGCCACTATAACCTAACCTAGCCTAAACCAGAGTTTCGGTCTTCCTTGTTGGATCGAATCGAAGGCTGCGATTCGAAGGTTCTCCAGATTCTCTTCTACCTCTCCTAACATACTGGACGTGATATTTGCTCCGCTTTCCTGCTTATTGTCCAGCACTCGGCGCCATAAAGTAGGACTGGTAGAATAGGGTTCCAGTAGAGCAAGCATTTGAACTCTCGAGCTAGGAGATTTGATCCCAAAGTATCATCGTTGGGTGCAGGGGCTAATGGTTAGTGGGTGGGACTGCCACAAAATAACTTCGCCCAGACACATGAAGGTTTGAGTTCCTATATGGGCCGTAAAAATGCTGCCGGATATTTCATTTTTTAAAGCAGCATCAGTTTCCAAGGGTCATTCTTTGTCGTGAATCCCTTAGAGTGCCATTAGTGGTTCAATTGGACATGCCATACTGTCGGCGGAACCAATGACTTATAAGACGAAGTAATCAATGTCAACATAATCTTCAGAATTCAACCTTGGCCTGTCTAAATTTTAAAAGGCAATGCATACTGTAAATGCTTTAACGACACCTCAGCGTCAGTTTTGTTTTATTGAACACTCCTAGGTCGATGTAGTTTATGCAAAGTTCGTCGACACAAACGTATTTGGTCAAGAATTTTGAGCTCCTCTGATTTTCAAAAGGTCCACGTTTCATTGACGAAAACTAAGGTCCTGGCTCAGAGTTATATGTCTCTAAACATCTTACAATTCAAACATGAGGTTTCAAATCCCTAGAAAACTGAGATTTGCAAGATTAATTCAGAACGTATCTTCCAATTGTCAATGGTGATAGTTGTCAATGATGATAGTTGACAACTCAGCCGCTTGGATTTGACATAAGACAGAGCCTACTCTGAAGTCATGGCAAAAGTACATGCATATATTAAAGTTGTAAACCTAGTTACAGGCACCTAACGAACCTCTTAGGTTAAAATTTTGTAGTTGTTTTGTCATTTATTTTCAGACAACGCCTTTTTGTGATAAGATACTGACCGCTTTACACTCGTAGAGATATCAATGAAATCAATTCTAAACGAGAATGTGGGAATTGCGCATGAAAGACGGCATCTGGATGGAGTGAAATTTTAACAGGCGCCCAACGGGAGGGTGCTGAAATTTTGATTTATTTTTGAAAGTAAATAAAAAAATAAAAACACAAATTTTTGGCGCAACAGGCTCGTCAGTACCCAGGGCCTAGCATTCTCACAACCATTCATGAGTGGGTGTGTACTTCTTGCACGATGGCGGAACCTCCTGTTTTATGCCGACTCCGAACGGCTAACTTGAGATAAGCTATTCTTGACAATTGATACTACTCGGATGATTTGTCAGTTCATCACGAGAGGAGGGCCAGTGAAAAATCATTTAGGTGTTGCTACGGCTGGGAATCGAACCCAGAAAGTAAAGGTCTTTGTAAAAATGAGAGAGAACTGCTCGTGGATTCAATAAAATCCATTTGTAATGACAAACGTTAGTGGTGGGAATTGAGCATGAAAGACGGCATCTGGATTTTGTAAAATTTTAACAGGCGCCCAACGGGAGGGTGCTGAAATTTTGATTTATTTTTGAAAGTAAAGGTCTTTGTAAAAATGAGAGAGAACTGCTCGTGGACTCAATTAAATCCATTTTTAATGACAAACGTTAGTGGTGGGAATTGAGCATGAAAGACGGGCGTATAGATGGAGCAACATTTTACCTGGCGCCCAACGAGAGAATGCTGTTATCATAATTTTGTTTCGTTGTTGACAATAAGGGTCTTTGTATAAATAATGTGATCTGCTGGTGGACTGTGTAAGCCCATTCGCAAAATGTAAAACTAATTTTCCAAAGGTTAACGACATGGTTATGATGAACGGATGAATTATTTTGATATCACCATCCATCTGTTTGTTATCGCTTTTCATTGAATATGACTACATGTAAAATATTTCAACCTTGTATTATATGTGTTTTTGTATGCCTGCTTTTTATGTTCAAAATTATACAGACTTACAAACATAACAAAATAAATATTTTTGGAAAAACAACAAAAAAACTTCTCCCTTCCCAATTAAATCCTTTTCTTCTTTTCGGAAATTGAAAGTAACCCTACAACCATAACATTTGAAAATGAAAATTAAACCGTTACCGTAACCGCAACCCCCCTTGTTAACGTTCGCAAGTTACTTTGTTTTTGTTTGTTTAAATAAAGTGGTTCCTTAAAAGTGTATTGCATTCGTCTTACAAAAAAAAACGAAAATTTAAGTAAAATACAAGAAAACAAGGATTTTTCAGTATTTGGAGGTGCGTTTCGACGAAAGGATACGTCTTTTCGGTTCGACTCTCTTCGTCATTGGAACTGTAAGTAGCAATATTTCGACATAAATGTTTCACTGACTGTTTGTGATTTTAAGGCATTTTGGCTGCCGATCGTAATTTATGTTCCAGCGCTTGCATTTAATCAGGGTAAGTTTGACATCAGCTGTCAAAATTGACAATGTGGTCTAAAATTGAGAGTGTTCTTTTCAATTGCAGTTACCGGTGTGAATATTCACATTATCACACCGGTTGTGTGTGTTGTTTGTATATTCTACACGATGGTGGTAAGTTTTTTATTCACCTTTGGTGTGGTGAACAAAAATTTATATGTCACATTGGTTTCTTTAGGGAGGTGTAAAAGCTGTCATCTGGACAGATGTCATTCAGACATTTGTCATGCTGGGATCGATTACATTGGTCATCATCAAGGGAACCATGGATGTCGGTGGTTTCGGTGTGGTGTGGCAGCGAAATTTAGATAGCGGGAGAATTGAGTTTCCAGAGTAAGTGAGAATGGATGCGTTCATTATGGCAAGATCTAAATATTGCAGCACTAACTCTGATTGGGTGAAATTCTTTTTAAAAAGTGCATTTTAACATCGACATCGTAGTCAACATTGGTTTTAGGAATTGGCTTAACATTGATGTTGATGTCGATGTTGCACTGAATTTCTGACTTTATGATGTTCGTTTGCAATGTCTTGTCTTACTGAACGCGGTTTTTTATTACAAAAGTTTGCCTTTTATTACGAAAAAGTCATTTTTAACAGATTGACCCTCGACATTACAACACGGTTTTCGGTTTTGTCGGTTTTTATTGGTTCAACTTTATATTACACCCAAGTGACAAGTATCAATCAGGTGATTATGCAACGGTTTTTGTCCGTTCCAGGCTTGAAGGAAGCCAAAAAAACGTTAATTTTGTACAATATTGGATTAGTCATACTGTTGGGCGGTTGTGCATACAATGGGCTGTTGATTTTCGCAACATATCACGACTGTGACCCTCTAAGTACCAAGGTAGGTTGTGGCCAGTTCATTAGACCTTCTCTCACATTTTATATTTTCATAGCTAGCGAAGGCTAAGGATCAACTGGTCCCGTTGTTGGTAATGGATATTCTTAAAATGTACCCTGGTTTGGCTGGACTTTTTGTATCTGGAGTATTTAGTGCAGCCTTGAGTTCTCTCTCTACGGGCCTCAACTCGTTGTCTGCCGTGGCGTTGGAGGATTTCATCAAACCAAATGTTAGCAAACCTCTTACAGAGCGTCAGACAGCAATTATCTTGCGACTTGTTGTCCTTATATTTGGAATCTTGTGCGTTGGCTTAGTTTTTGTAGTGGAAAAATTGGGAATGGTACTGCAATTGTCAATGACTCTAGGTTCGACAACCAGTGGTCCGCTGTTTGCACTTTTTACTATGGGCGTCTGTATGCCCTTTATCAACACAAAGGTACAAGTCGGGTTTATTAGGTCCCTATTTTCTTGTTCATCCGTCATTCTCTTTTATTCGTAGAGTGCCCTTACCGGCAGTATTGCAGGCTTCATTGTAATGGGTTGGGTGTGTATCAAGGGTCAACTTGCAGCCATAAGCGGAGAGCTAGTTTATGCCACAAAACCAGTCAGCACTGAAGGTTGTACTTATAGTTTTGAAGCTGTCCATCTCAACAGTACTGTAGTACCTACAGTGTAAGGAGTTTTAAGCCGATTTTATTGAAATATGCATGCCTTATCTTTTCTTTCAGCTCCTCCACATTCCTTCAATCGATCTATCACATGTCATTTATTTGGTATGTGACATCTGGACTGATAGTCTCAGTGGCATTCGCCAGTGTTGCCACACTATTTTTCGGCACCACTGATCCGTCCACTCTTAATCTGAATTTGTGTGCGCCATTTGTGCGACGTTTTGTGAATCCTGACAAGTACCACAGTGTGAATAGGGATGAAAGCGATCAAGTGATATTAGCGTTCGATATGAAAGAAAAAAATGTTACAACTAATTTAATTGTCACTTAGACGTATTTCGTTTTTAAGGTGTAGCCATGTTTGAATGATAAAATATATTTTTTTATTTATCCAAGGAAATAGCGCGTTCTATCTGTTATATGTCTCCTCTGATAATGTGTATGTTTCCCTTCCAATTTTAATTAATCAGGTCAAAATATATTTTCGAAATGTCCTCATTTTTGTCAATGGTGACATGTGTCATCGATACTTTAACATGTAATAGAGGTCGCTTGGAGACTTTTGTGAAATAAAAAAATCAAAACTGTCAAATATCTAAAATCAAGAAAGGATTTCTTAAATTAATGTCAATGGTAACATATCTCGAGACTTTGGTATTTTCATACAGGACCTATAGTTCCTTTCGGGTCTTACGATCAAAGTATAGGATCAAAACTGTAAAATCTCTAAATTTGGGCAGCATTTACTTATTTTAAGAAAAAGTAGATAAGCCTACGCTTTTTAGAAAGAAAAATGTAAGACTTCAAAGTTTGGCATGTTGCGAAAGAGACGAAAGTGTCATCTGTCACTCTCAACGAATATGTTATGGAATCTGTCCTGTGTTGATTGTTATTAATTTTTACTTAATGCCGTTCCTGTAAGCAAACATTCGTACAACAAATGAGCAATTGACAGGCCTATTCATAAAAAAATTATTTTCAAACTTTATTGTGGGTAGATTCGGTTAGGTTGGTGGATTGATTAGCTAGGCAGTGTGCGTCTTCCCATATCACACTCAGGTCAATATAGACCCATTGTGATGCCCGTTGAGGGTCCGCTTGTGTGGTTGGTTCCTCCATTGTCTCGTTTTGTTAAACCTGAAAGATGTTGTAAACCTGAAAATCTAAGAAAGGCATTTCGGATAGATCCATGAGGTCATGGAAAAGGTATTTTCCTAAGGTTCTCCTTCTTAATTGGCTGAGGCCTGGGCAGTGGCACAGAAAGTGTAGGGTATCCTCATGTATTTCTTCATTACCGCAGCCTTTACACAGATCATCATCTATAAGATGCATTTTCAGTTTGTGGCTTTTTAGGAAGTTGTGTCCATTTAGAATCGCAACTAAAGTCGAGGCAGATTTCCTGTTTCATCGAAGTAGTTTATGGGTTCTGGCTTTGTCATACTCAGGCCACACCCTTTTGGAAGTTTCACAGGTGGGGAGGGAGTTCCACATGTTTTTGGAAATATTCAGTGTTTTCTGTCCCTCTCGGGATTTGAGATCACATAGTGGTGGTTTGACAGACTGGTCTGCCTAGTCAATGCTCGCCAGTTCATCAGCAATTTCTGTGTCCGAGTACCCAACAGAGCTTAACATTATGTTGGACGCCAAGAACCTTTAGCTCTTCACGACAACGTTTTACAAGCCGAGATTTTACTTCGACAGCAGAGATAGCTTTTATTGCAGTCTGACTGTCAATAATGATGGTGATATCATCTGGTATCGCCAGAATGGAGGTCGCTTTGGCTGCCTCTGCTACTGCCAATATCTCGGCCTGGAATACACTGCTGCGCTCAGGGAGACGAAAAGTGCTGAAAATTGTACCACTGCTGTTGGCTCGGGAGTTTTGCACAATCCTCTCAAGAATGGTGGATGTTGCTTACCAAGTCATCTCCGCCAGCTTTATAGAGCTCAGCGGGAAGGTCGTCATTTCCGGCGGCCTTATTAAGCTTGAGTTTAGATATAGCTGTCCTCACTTCACTTAGGTCGGGTTGTTGGCAGTTTTCGCTGCCGTTGCCAATATTGAATGGATCGTTCTGCCTGACAACGGAATGTTGTTCGTCATCGCCGTTTAACAGTCTGCAGCAGTTGTTCTTCCATATCCTCAGGATCGACTGTGTCTCAACTACGATATTTCCTTTTTCATCTTGACAGGATTCTGTTCGAGCCTTGTATCCTTCGCTTTGACGTTTTACACTTTGGTAAAACTTGCGAACATCGTTCCTAGAGTGGCACCTCTCTATATCCTCGATCGCGCGCTTTTCTTGCTCTTTTTTCTTCTTTCTGAAAAGCCTATGTTCTTCCCTTCTTCTTTGCCTATAGAGCTCAATGGCAGCTCTCGTCCTCACCTGCAGCTTAGCCTTGTAGGCCTCGTTCTTGGCTGCGAGCATCTGTCGGCATTCCTCGTCTGATGGCTTGTTGGCATTGTTGCCTTTAGTTCTTCTACATTCGATGCTGGTGGTATGGGATACGCGTTGCGCGAAGGCCTTGGCGGTCTCTTGCGAATGCAGTCTTTCGACATTAAATTTGTTGAGAGTATTTCTCGTTTATTGTTGCGTGGTGGATATCTGCAATCTTACCTTGGATGGAACCGGTCGATGTTTGCCCATTGGAATCTACGGATATTCAAAATACTGGATGCGTGCCTCTTGTCTATCGCATTGTGATCAATTTGGTTGACTGTTCGTTGATCTGAAGACCGCCTTGTCCCCTTACGGATATCGTGGTGAGGAAAGCCGCTATGTGCTGGGTTTAGTCGCATTTTGATCCGTTGCGAAGTCAATTATCCTAAGTCCGTTACCAGACCTGTTGTCGTGTAGGCTGTGTTTTCCGACAATACTGCTAAAGATGTCTTCTCTTCCTAAAAATCTGCCAGCACGATTTTAACATCGTACTTTGGTAGTCGCCCATAGGTTTTGTCAAGAAGCTAGTAGAAGCAATCCTTAGTTATATCTTCTTCTTCCTCCGTCGGAGCATGAGCGCATATAAGGCTTATGTTGGCGAATTCGGCCTTGGAAACATAAGACTTCTTGCCTAAGTCTGGCAGTCATAACAAATCCGCATCCGAATAGTCGCTGTTTCTGCTCACTATAACACGGTCCATAGTAGATGCCACAGTTTTTCATCCTCTTTTTGCCCGGCACATCCCATCGTATTTCCTGGATGGCAATAATGTCTGCTTTATAGCAATTAAGGGCTTCCGCTAGTCGTTCGCCTGCACCTCTCCTGTTTAATGTTCTCACGTTCCAGGTGCAGATACAAACTTTACGCTCGAAGAACTTGGTAAGTTTTGAAAACTTTTTCTAAATTGAGTGCTGTGTAGCCCAAACATTGCGTTTCTTGAAAATAATTTTTCGCCGAAATGAAGCACCCACGCGCCTGCTGTACTCAAGTTTGTGCAAAAAGTTCGTCACGTTGGTATGATAGTGGACAACACACATGATCCTCATCGGCGACGAGAATGTGGCTGCTGTAGCCGAGAGTGTGAGACTCAACTGACGAAGATAAACTCACCATCGATATCAACAGCTTAACTTTTCACGCACTAGCATGAGGAATTCTGCACAAAGATCTCGGATTATTCGCTTACAAGGCCCAATTGACTCAGCAATTGAAGGCGCACGACCATCTGCTTCGCTATGGCTTCGCAGTTTGGGCCTGAGAGCAGCTTGAATTGTACAACGATTTTGGGCGAAAAATCATCTTTTTGACGATGCGCATTTTGATCTCGTCGGCTACGTAAAGAAACAAAAAATTTCCGCATCTGGGGCTCTGAAAACCCGCACGTCATTGTCGAGAAGCTGATGCATACACAGAGAGTGACAGTTTGGTACGGATTGTGAGTGGTGACATCATTCTACCATTTTTTTTGAAAATGGCTCTAGGAACAACGTTTCGGTCAACGGTGGGCGTTACAAAGCCATGTTAACCGACTTTTTTTTTAACTTAAATTGAAGACATAAATTATGACAACTTCTGGTTCAAGCAGGATGGCGCGCCATGCCACACAGCCCATGCCACAATCGATTTTTGGTGCACCGAATACCCAAAAATATGTTATCAGCTGCCATTGCAATGACACTTGGCCGCCTCGGAGCTGCGATTTCCCCCCTTTTTTGTGGGGAACCGTGAAGAACCGATGTTATGGTAACACTCCGGAAACGATTCAAGCACTTAAAATCAATATCATCCAAGCAATCCGTGAGCTACAGCTCGAAACCATAAAGAAGGTCTTGGGAAATTGTAGTGACAGAATGCGCTACTGGGAAGTCAGCCGGGGCAACCACTTGAACGATGTTGTGTTCCAAAAATAATGGAAATGTTTGCTCTTACTAAAAAGCCATAATACATGGAAAAAATTTAATTTTGTTCATTTTATTGCTTTTTTATGAAGGAACTTGTATTTGACTCACCCTTTATGGGGTAGTAAGCCCCGAAGATCAGGCTGTTGTCGCTAGTCATCGCCCTTAAGATTTGCCTTCGTATCACCTTAATATGGAAGTTGTTCAGCTGAGCCCCATCGTATAGGACCTTGTTGCGATAATATTTTATGTATTCATAGTCTGGCGTTCGGTACAATCCTAAGCAGGATCGGAGACACCGCCTCTCAAACAGCCTTTTTTCCATGTAGGATGGTGGTACATTAAAACACACGAGATCACCATAAGCGATGATTGGCCTTATAAGGGCCAAGAAGCATTTAGCATATGACTATCACCCTTGAATCAAGTTGACTGCTTTGAAAAGTATTCTTGTCAAAGCATCAGCCCCCCTAGCCCTTGCCAGATAAGCATCTAAATATTTTGTTAAAGTACAGGAACTTGTCAAGCCAGATGCCAAGTTATTAAGTTTCACTTCATGCTGCCCAATGGTACAAATTTTCCATTTTTCGCTGCATCGTCTGTGTAGGCCGTTAACCCCATTGCGCTGTAGCTTGATGAGTGTCTCATTGATGACTATGTTCCACAGCAGAGGTGAGATAACGCCTCCTGGTGGTGTTCCTCTTGATGATACTACTTTGAGATGGGTGTCTCCCAGACTTACTATAATATGTATTAGAGGTTGGTTCACGAGGTTTCTTTTGTGTTCACATTATTGAAGGCTCCTTCAATGTCGAGAAATGCAGCGGGTGTATATTCCTTCTCGTGAAGAGATTTTTCTATTGTACCAACGATATCATGAAGGGCACTTTCGACTCTCTTACCTTTCGTGTAGGCATGCTGTGTCAGGGATACGTATTGGTCACGAATGTAGATATCCATTAGTTTTTCAAAGGTTTTTAGTGTGAAGGATGTAAGACTTATTGGCCTAAAGTCTTTCGCTGTAGTGTGGCTGGGATTGCCGGCTTTTTGGTTAAGGACTACCTTTACTTCCCGCCATCACCTAGGGATGTAATCGCATTTTAGACTACCGACAAACAATTTGTGTAGGAATGCTGTTACGAGGTGTTTCGATTTTTTTAAGCATGATCGGGATAATAGTTACAATCGACCCCTGGGGATTTATAGAGGGAGAAGGAGTCAATTGCCCAATTGATTCTTTCTTCACTAACCATATCCTCCATTGTTGCTGTCATGGGGTTGTCATTATAGGCAGTTATGTCTGGAGTCCTACCGGAGTATAAAACACTTCCTGGAAATTGGATGTGTTAACGATTCATGGGTGGATTACAGGGGTAAGTAGCAGTAATCTGTCAACCTCAACTGGTAGCTGACAATTTACAATTGACTTTGATTACGTTTTTGACATTTGTTTTATACTTCACTGTCTTTTGCTTAATCACGTTGTGAAGTTTTTCGTAAATTTGTCGTAAATTAACTCCCCTTCCGTGAAATTCGAGAGTTTCTTAATTTTAACGGAAACAGTAAGCGGTAAAACCAATGTATTCACCTCAGTTTCATCCTGATGGTTATTGTTTCTCAAATTATTCAACAACCCTGGGTACGGTCAAAACCTTCAATTATAGAAAATATGTAAAGGTTAACCTAATTAAATTGCGAAACGGCTATCAATCTATCAAGGAATGTATTTAACTCACCTCACTACCGCCAACTACAAAAACCAGCCATATTGGCAACATAACAAAGTCTCTTAAGCACCCATGACAATCTATAAAAATTTTAGTAAAGAAATAAGCCCTCCAAGGTCCTTCCATAACTGCAACACTTAAAGACACAGTAAAACTCTTATAGTTATTAACAATATTGCTGAAATATCACGTATCCAAAATATCACCCGTCGATACAAAAAAGTGATGACCATATTACGAGTTTATTCCCTATTACTGCTATACGAGCAATTCCGTTATTCGGCCCTTCATGAGTTATGTAATTTCAGAAGGTTTAGCGTTTCACTTAATAAATCCAATTACACCACATCGTCGATATAATGAAATGACCTTCATCGAGATTATGCATTAGGGTTTTGACAATCGATGTTATATGGAGGATACACGTGTTCTAGGTTATTAAAGTGCTGCCATTTGTTTTCTCACATTATGCCATTTTGTGTTAAGATTTCGACCCACAACGCTCGTCGCTTTAAATAAACTTAGCGTTAACTGATTTAAGTAAGTGCTTGCAATCAAATATAAAATAGGGCTACACTCCTGTAACTACATTTTAATCGTAACCATAAACACATGGCGATGGCGCCCAACGGGAGGACACTAAAATCTCAATTTTTATGACACTTTTATGATTCGTTTTTATGGGTGGTAGGATAAACCTCCATAAAAAGAATGAGATATGTTGCATGGCTTTACTTAAAGTTGGGGGGCATCGATTTAATGAATCTTTAACGTGAAGTAGAGATTTTGAAGGGTTTTTATGGTGAGGTTATGATGAACGGTCGATTGGTTTTAATAGCATCTTACATCTGTTTGTTGTCTCATTATCGCTTTTTGTTGAATCTGATTGCATGTTAAGTACTCAAATGTCTTATTTTATTGTCGTGTTTCTGTATGCCTGCTTTGTATGCTCAAAATTATAACGAGATTACAAAATGAATATTTTTGGAACTTTCAAAAATAACTTTTCCCCTCCTAATTAAATCCATTTTCTTTTATGGAATAATAAGTTCTGCAGTAAAGCCAGAGGTATACGAGATGTGATCGTGTCCTTTTTCGTAGCAGATGGTGGCACGCTTGCGGAAGGCCGGGCTGATGCTCGTCGTTGGGGTGGGTTCTTCCTGCTACTATCCTGGTTGCAAATATATACCGTGCCTCTTATCGTATCCATGAATACAATATAAATTAACATAAACAATTTACATGTGTCTAATTCCCAAAGAGAATTGATGTCACTAGGACACCAGACTAAAGAAAAAAACATTATGCGGTATAGGAAAAAGTAATATGTGAAAAAGGGGGGGAGGTGGCAAGGAACAGAAAGAGAAAATTATTATAAAGGAAAAGAGAAGGGGTTGGTCTGATCTTGATGACCTTGCAGATTTCTGCATCTCGGCTGTACCCGCCCTGTAGTACTGATCATAGTCAGTAACTCCATGGCTACCTTATACCGGTATATCTTTTAACAGGTAGCCCCATGATGTGCCTACGTCACACTTCCTATTCCATTATCGCCTGTCACACCTTATTATCGCCGAGTAAAAATAAATCAGAAAGTCATTTCTCTTTCAATGATGAACATGATTAAGTAGTCGTTATAATAATATTTATTCAATGAAAGTAAACGATTTATACCATTGATATAATTGTTCTCTTAACCATACTCTGGTATGAGAGTACCATCTTAAATGGTGAATGAATTCAAATTTGAAATAATTCTCAGACAAAATAAGGTATATCTAATTATATGTTGTAGGTATGACTGAATATGTGTAATAATCTTAAATGTATGTATGAATGCAAAAAAATAAAATAGAGTTTTTCTGTAGATATATATGTAAATATAGGTAACTTATTTGTGTGTAAGTAAGTTCAACTAAATAATTTTTGTACTAGATTTAAGTAAGTATGTGGTTTCAAATTTAATAACTTTTTTGTAAATTTTTTTTTGTTGTAATTATGTAATTTAGTATAGGTTAAACGTTAATATAAGTACGTATGGGAAAGGTAGGTTTATTTAATTAATTACTTTAGTATTTTATAAATTTCACTTGTAGTTCTTAATTTTTTTTTTGTATTTAAATTCGTATATAACTTGCCAAAAGAGGATACTAAGATACTTTAATTCTGACTTACGTATTCTGTTAGAAATAATTTTGTTTTCCGCTTGGTGTCTTATGTGTGATGTTATTGAATGAACCGCAGACTCCGCTTTGTGCGCACAAATCGTTGCCGTCGATTAAGTGTTGGTGTAAATGGTATGATTGTTGTATTTGTGTGTGTGTAGCTATTTGGAAAAGAACGTGTTAAAAATGTATCTTGGTATGATCTTATATGGCAAATGATATTACCTCGGTAGCTTATAAATGTTAATACCTTTGCGTACACTTAATTCTAGAGTGTAATTACCAAAAAAAAATATCTTAACCTAAACACTTAACATGCAGGACAATACACAAAAATTCGCTTCACGTTCAGTTGATCTGTTAGTTTGGATAGACTTCAGATTTTAATTTGGCCAGTAGTTTAAGCCTGCGGTCTAATTCTTTCGAACAAAAGTACGGGTTCAAAGAAAATCGATGTGTCTTAACTGCCGATCAGCACTGATGACTGTGGTGGTAATCGTCGGCTTTTTGGAAATGATGATGTTCGGATTTCGTGCGATCGTGTACTTGACGTTTAGTTGGAGGGGTGACTGTCGATCGTTTTAGCGTTTGCCGATCTAAGATTAGCAACTCGCTTCCCAAGAGCGTTTTGTAGGGAAGGGAGGTTCTTTGCGCAGCAATTTCTGCTGACACGAGGTTGATTTTAGCACTGGCACTTGACACTTCCTTGGCAATTAGGGTGTTATTTGGGTTCACGAGTTGTTATTTGGGTTCACGAGGTTATTTCCCTGGCGTGATCGTGCTTGAAATCCCTGCGCGTAGCCAATGAATGAATTGCCGTAGATGCTCTTGAAGATGCACTAGTGGTCACTAAAAGGGCAAATTTTTATTTTTTTTCTCAATGAATATAACCTCTTTGACTGTAGGTGGTAGGTATTCTTACCAAAAGTTGTGACCATGCGTTATAAAAAAAAGTAAATGATTTCTTATTATTTTTGGAGAATCGATCTAATAGTTATCACGTTTTTGTTAGTAATACTAATAGTATCAAACTCATAATCAACCGAAAAAAAACAAAACGTTTGATTTTCTAGAGGACTTGCTCACTCAATATTTTTACACTGTCAAAAGACTCGTGCCCACTTGACTTTGGTTTTTATAGGTTTAAATTTTTGTGTTTAGTAGAATGTCCACTGTGTAAACAATGGCGCATCGTACGTTATGTAGGGGAGCCAAGAAAGGAAGAGTGCCATATCTGAGCGATGGGCGTTACATTTTGAAAAAGAAATATTAAAATACGTTTGCATGATAAGATGAATATACGATACGAACCAGTGTCACGCTACAGTTCACTTGGAGTTTTAATGGGAATTATTTCCTCATACAAAACCGTTACCGTAAATGCACCCACCCTTATAAAAGTTCGCAAGCTGAATTGTTTTTTTGTGCCTTTATGTTAAAAGAGTGTTCTCTCGACAGTGTGTTAAATTCGTCTTAGAAAACGAATATTTAAGCAAAATAAATGAAACACGAATTTTTCAGTATTTGGAGTTGCGTTTCGACAAAAAAATACGCCTCTTCGGTTCGGCTCTTTTCAGCATTGGAACAGTAAGTACCGACATTTTAATGTACGCCAGTGCTCCCTTTGACATATTTCTTTATAACTTTTATAATTTCAAGATTATTTGGTTACCGATTATAGTTTATGTTCCAGCACTTGCATTTAATCAGGGTAAGTTTGACATTAGCTGTCAGAATTGGCAATATAATCAGCAATTAAGAATCTTCTTTTAAATTGCAGTTACTGGTGTGAATATTCACATTATTACACCGATTGTGTGCGTTGTTTGTATATTCTACACGATGGTGGTAAGTTTTTTTATTCACCTTTGGTGTGGTGAACAAAAAATTAGCATTTTATGTTGTTCTGTACAGGGAGGTGTAAAAGCTGTCGTCTGGACAGATGTTATTCAGATATTTGTCATGCTGGGATCGATTATTTTGGTCATCATCAAAGGAACCATTGATGTGGGTGGTTTCGATGTGGTGTGGCAGCGAAATTTTGACAGTGGGAGAATTGAGCTTCCAGAGTAAGTGAGAATGGACACGTTCAGTATACCAGGAAATAGAAATTGCAACACAATTACTCTGGTTGGTTGAAATTCTTGGGATTTATTTAATTTTAGTATAGAAAGCCTTAGCTTGTGTTAGAAACCAATTGACATGTCAACATTGATTTTAGTAATCAATTTTGACATTGACATAAGATTTATGTTGCAAATATGGCATACACTACCAAATACCCTGCCTACACTGTGTCATTGTGTTTCTGGCTTTATAAATTTTGTTTACTGAACGCGTCATTTATAGCAAAGCTTCTTTTTTTATGACAAGTCACTTTTGACAGATTGACCCTCGATACAACAACACGATTTTCGGTTTTGTCAGTTTTAATTGGTGCAACTTTATACTACACCCAAGAGATAACTGGTAATCAGGTGATTATGCAACGGTTTTTGTCCGTTCCAGGCTTGAAGGAAGTCAAAAGAGTATTAATATTGTTCACCATTGGTTTGATCCTACTTTGTGGTTGTTGCGCATACAATGGGCTGTTGATTTTCGCAACATATCATGACTGTGATCCACTTAGTACTAAGGTGGGTTATAGCCATTTCAATGAGCACTCGAAAATCTGTCAAATTTTGTGTATTCATAGCTCGCAAAGGCTAAAGATCAACTGGTCCCAGTGTTGGTGATGGATATTTTCAAAATGTACCCTGGTTTGACGGGACTTTTTATATCCGGAGTATTCAGTGCAGCCTTGAGTTCACTCTCGACAGCCCTGAACTCTCTGTCTGCCGTTACGTTGGAGGATTTCATAAAACCTAACGTAAGCAAACCTCTTACGGAACGTCAGACAGCAATTATCATGCGAATGGTTGTCCTCGTACTGGGAATCTTATGCATTGGTTTAGTTTTCATTGTGGAAAAACTGGGAATGGTACTACAATTGTCAATGACTCTGAATTCTACTACTAGCGGTCCGCTGTTTGCCGTTTTCACAATGGGTCTATGCATGCCTTTTATTAACGCAAAGGTATGAGCAGCGTTCATTAGGTCCTTCGTTTCTATTTTATCCATTTTTGGCATTCTGTAGAGTGCTCTTACCGGCAGTGTTGCAGCCTTCATCGTAATGGGTTGGGTGTGTATCAAGGGTCAGCTGGCTGCCATAAGCGGAGAACTAGTTTACGCTACAAAACCCGTAAGCACTGAAGGCTGTACTTATAGCTTTGAAGCCATCCATCACATCAACAGCTCTGGAGGACATATAACGTAGGTAATTTTAAATATTGTTCACCATACTTAAAGTATTCCATTTCAGCTCCCCTACATTCCTTCAATCGATTTACCACATGTCCTTCATTTGGTATCTGACATTTGGACTGATAATCTCACTGACATTTTCCTGCATTGCGATGCTATTTTTCGGAACTACTGATCCGTCAACTTTAAATTTAAACTTATGCGCGCCATTTGTTCGACGTTTTGTGAACCCGGACAAGTACCACAGTGTGAATAGGGACGACAAGGATCAAGTGATATTGGCGTTTGATGTGAAGGAAAAAATGTTACAGTGAAACTTCTTTTGATTTAGACCAGCTTGATGTCAGCGAAAATTTAGTCTTAAAATCTCGGATTAATATGTCTGAATAACAACAATATACACTTTCTTCCCAAGAATAGCGCGTTTTATCTGTTATACGTCTACTCTGAGCGAAGGTTTATGTTTCCCTATAGCTTTGGTTATAGAAATCAAACAATTATCGTAAAATGCTTAAATTATTCTCATGTGTCACCGCGACTTTGACACTTTTATAGTTAGTAATTGTCCATTCAGGTACTTTAGGTAGAAAAAATCAAAACTGTCAATTTTCAAAAATCGTGAGAACATTCTTCATTTCAAAGAAAATTTCAGAGTGCACTTTCTTAAAGAAAATAGAAAACGTCAAAGATTTCATTCCTGTAAATGGTGACATTTGTCATCGAAGCTTGGACATTTTCATGGTTACTTACTTACTTACGTACGGGCATATGTTCGGGTACTTTCTCTGAAATCTAAACAACATTTTGGCATGTCAAGGAAAAGTAAGTAACGGGTGATTTTTTAGCTGGTTTGGTTTTGGCAACACTGGTTTTGACAGCTGGCGTGTGTTTAGTACCTTGTGTCACTGTCAAACAGCTTCAGTTTGGTTTGCAATTTAACCATGGATCGTCTTACAAATGAACAACGCTTGCAAATTATTGAATTTTACTATCAAAATTCGTGCTCGGTTCGAAATGTTCATCGCGCGCTGCTTCCATTTTATGATCGGCATTCTCGACCTTCTGAGCAGTCTATTCGGAAGATTGTGACCAAATTTCGCACCAAATTTACTTTGTTGGACATTAAACCACCAACACGTTTACGTGCTGTGCGTAGTGAAGAAAATATTGCGGCCGTATCAGCTAGTGTGACAGAAGACCGCGAAATGTCGATTCGGCGCCGTTCCCAGCAGTTAGGCCTTTGTTACAGCACTACGTGGAAAATTTTGCGGAAGGATTTGGGCGTAAAGCCTTTTAAGATACAGCTGGTGCAAGAACTAAAGCCAGCCGACCTACCACAACGCCGAATTTTTGGTGAATGGGCTCTTGGAAAGCTGGCCGAGGATCCGCTTTTTTATCGAAAAATTGTGTTCAGCGATTAGGCTCATTTTTGGTTGAATGGGTACGTAAATAAGCAAAATGGCTGCATTTGGAGTGAAGATCAGCCAGAAGCATTGCAACAGCTACCAATGCATCCCGAAAAGCCACTGTTTGGTGCGGTTTATGGGCCGGCGGCATTATGGGGCCATATTTCTTCAAAGATGATGCGAATCGCAGCGTTACTGTCAATGGTGAACGCTACCGAGCGATGATAACAAACTTTTTTTTGCCCGAAATGGAAGTTCTTGACTTGCATGATATGTGGTTTCAACAAGACGGTGCCACATGCCACACAGCACGCGAAACAATGGCGCAATTGCGAGGCGAGTTTGGTGAACAGTTAATTTCACGTTTCGGGCCGGTCAATTGGCCGCCTAGATCGTGCGATTTGACACCATTAGATTATTTTCTGTGGGGGTATGTCAAGGCTAATGTCTATAGGGACAAGCCCGCTTCGATTGACGCACTGGAAGCCAACATCCATGCATTCATTCGTGAGATACCGGCCGATATGTGTGAAAGAGTATGCCAAAATTAGACTCAGCGGATGGGCTACCTGAGACGCAGCCGCGGTCAACATTTGCATGAAATTATCTTTAAACATTAAATTGCAAGGTTCAAACTATCGATTCAAATAAATATTTCATTCATTTTTTCGAATTTTTTGTGTTTTTTTTTTAAAAAGTTCTAAGCCTCTTAAAAAATCACCCGTTATTAGCTTTAAAAATGAAAAATGGAAATCTTCAAATTTTGACAGTTTGTCAAAGAGATGCGAAAGAAAATCATATTTCTAAATAAATCTGAAAAACATTGACTATTTGTCATGATTTAAGCGTTAAACAAAGAAAACTTAAATTGGCTTGCGGCAATCCTCTTGGCTGTCATCGTTTGACGGCTGTTCTCATCAAATAAACGAAACTAAATTGGCCGTCCTTTAAGGCTAGAGTATCTCAAATCACTAATTGATCTAGTTAATGAATTTAAATCACTATTTGGACTATGGTTGTGGGTGCATTCGGTGTGGTGTGGCAGCGAAATTATGACAGCGTGAGAATCGGGCTTCCACAGTAAGTGAGAATGGCCGCGTTCAGCATGCCAATTTCTTAATATTACAACAAAATTCCTTTGGTTGGTTAAAATTGCGATTTCCTACATTTTAGATAAAAAAAATTCTTAGCAAATGTTAGAAAGCCATTGACATAGTGATGATAACATCAACATATGAGTCAACATGGCTTTTATTAATTGGATATCTAAACTGTTAATTGTACGAGGTTAGGTTAGGTTAGGTTAGAGTGGCTGCCAGCGTTCGCCAGCACACATTCTGATACCACGTGGATCTTGTCAAATCTCCTTACTATCCGTGGGAAAACCATTGTGAGCTTTCGATGAAGCGGAGGAGGCTTTCCACTTCCGTTTTTGCCAAATCACTGAGATTTTAAAAATAGTAAGCTCCAAGGTGTAGCTTCTTTTTGTTTGATAGGGCTGGGCAGTTACAAAGGAGATGAAATATTGTTTCCTGCTCCTCCTCCTCGTCCATGCAGCTCCTACAGAAGTCGTTTGAGAAAAGGCCTAGCCTTTCTGCGTGGCTACCTACTAAGCATTGTCCCGTGAAGACATCTATTGTGGCGCAAATATACGGTCTATCAAGCGAAATCAGTCCCTTCTTCTCAAATCTAGCTTTGGCCGAATTTGTTTGGTTGTTTGACACGTCGCGACGTGTCGTGCCAAGACTCCATCTGAGGTTTGATTTGCTGTTAGCATGTTGCGCTAATAAGCTTTTGCATGTAGCGATAGGAATACCTAGTAACACACGTGTCGGGTACAACTAGTAATTTATTCATCAGCCTTACAGTTCTCTGGAATGTCACTATGTCAGGCACCCAGCATAGGTAAAGTTAAAATGCGTTGACATCTCCTGCAGAGATGATCGGCAATCTAGGGTTGTCTTTGAATTTATAAAGACTGATTCCAGGGATTTGATGGCCGCTTGGCTGTCCGAGAAAACGCTAATATCCTTGGCAGATATTACATTCTCTTTCAGCCAGGATAAGGCTTCTTTGATCGCCATGAGTTCCGCCAGAAACACGCTGCAATGATCAGGAAGACGGAAAGATAGGCTGAGATTTAGCATGTCGGAGAAGACACCATCACCCACTCCGTCATTTGTTTTGGAGCCATCGGTATAAAAGTGGATCGAGTCATTTAGCACAGGTTGTTGCTCTCCCATGACGTTCTATCTGGGATTGTGACGCAGAAACTCCAATCGAAGTTTAACCTGGTGAAGGTGTAATCGGTGTTTAGAATTTTTGAGTGGGCATATTGTCGAGTTGTTAGACGGCGAAGAAGTGTGGCCGAAGCCGTTTTGGAGTGGTGGAGATTAATCTGTGTTAATCGCAGCATTTTTGTTACAATCAGATCTCTCCACCACTGTGGTATTCGTGTCCTCCAAGTCCGAGGATGCCAAAAGGTCAGCCTCTATCACTATTTAATGATTCTGTCTCCATCAACGTGGTGTTTAACCTGTTGAGAGACAGAGTATTGTTATCAGCTTCCCTCTCTGGTTTTGATGAAGCCGGTCCATCTGCCAGATATGGAAGAATGTTACCAGTTTCCTTTTCTGATATTGATGAATCAGAACCATCTTCCAGAGAGAGAAAACTCACTCCATGTAGGAGAAGGAGGAACCGCTTCAGCATCCAACTCATCCTTTTTGTAGACCTTGAGTTTTATAGACTCAAAACCATAGCTTATGAAGCCAATTCGTTCTTTGAGGGGAGCAAGGGATTCTTTATTGATCACAATAAGTCCGCATCTATAAAGTCCCTGCACTTGGTCCAACTTTACCACCTTCCAATTGCAGTAAGAAAAAAATTCATCTGAGTTCGAAGGTTCAGCCGGGATCCAGGTGCGCGATCATGGACGACTTGGAATGTCCTCTTTCGCAACCACCTCTATCTTTGAACCCGGCCACATCTCGCCGATTTTGGCTATGGCCATGCTGAAGAGATCATACGATCTCGGATCCGCTCAAGCGATTAGCTTCATGTGGCCTGATGCCAGCCAGCATCATGAAAACTGGGTGGAGGCCCCGGGTATTCCCTTATCATGCTAAGGCATACTGTGGTCATCTTCGGAGGTATCAACTTTCACCGTTCACTTGGATGCGGTGCTGGCGGACTTCCAGTGATTCTTGTTAATTATCAATTTGGCCCGTTTGGAAACCGAAGGGGTCTCCTCCAACGATCTCTGTCGCTTGGACGTAGTGTCCTTGCTCTCTTCAGTGGGCACACCATTGTCAACTTTTATTGCCAAGGCTAGTTTGACATTATGCTTCTCCGTTTTGGATTCTTCCGGAATCCTTTGGATAAATTCCATTTGCCTAGCCGCTATGCGGCGTTGTCTATAAAGAATCTTGGAGAGGTTAGACAGCGAGCTTGTAGCTTTGCAGTCCTTAGTTTCCGAGACTCTTACTGACTGACTTAAGTGGAGAGAGTGACTGCGAGCTCGAGAAGTCCTTAAGGGACGGTGGCTTGGCTCCACTTGACTATTGGTTGGGATGAGGGACTGCGAACTTGAAACTTTACAGTTCAACTACCCTTCCAGCTCTTCAGGAGCTACCCCAACAGCAGATTCTAGGCTCCTGCTGCCGGCCGGTTTGGAAGGAGAATCGGTTTCATTTATTGGTGTTAGTTGTTTGGTTTTTTTTAATTTTTTTTATGTTGAATCCCACGAGTGGCGGAGAAAAGAGGTCTACCTGCACAGAGATCCGCAGAGTGCAGGTAAGGCTAGTTAATCCGAAGGTTCCCAAGTATTCGGATACTCCTTTCGAGGAAAATAGATTCGTTTCGAAAAAAGGATACGCCTTTTCGATTCGGCTCTCTTCACCGTTGGAATTGTAAGTACCAGTATTTTGGAACACACACGGTTGTTTGACCTTTTTTATGAATTTAAGATTTTTTGACTGCCAATTTTGGAACATAAATTCCAGCGCTTGCATTTTATCAGGGTAAGTTTGACATTACTTGTCAAATTTTCCAATCTGATTTAAAATTGAGAATCTGGTTTTAATTTGCTGTTACTGGTATGAATATTCACATTATCACACCGATTGTGTGTGTCGTTTGCATATTCTACACGATGGTGGTAAGTTTTTCATTTACCTTTGGTGTGGTGAACAAAAAAGTGACATCTGAACAAATGTCATTCAGACTTTTCTCATGATGGTATCGATAATTTTGGTCATCATCAAGGGAACCATGGATTTAGGTGGATTCGGTACGGTGTGGCAGCGAAATTTGGATAGTGGGAGAGTTGAGTTCCCAGAGTAAGTGAAAATGGACGCGTTCAGCATGGCAAGTTCTAAATATTGTAATGCTTCCTTTGACTGGTTGACACATTTAATTTTTTTGTCATATAAACCGTTAGTTTATTTTATCGGCGTTAACATTTATGTTGATGTCGATGTTGTAAATTTGTCATACAGAATTCAAAGTCGATGTTACTGTGTTACCGTATTTCTGTGTGTTTTCCAATACCTGGTCTCACTGAACGTGATAATTTATTACGAAGCCTAGTATCCATTATAAAAAGTTACTTTTGACAGATTGACACTTGACATTACGACGCGATATTCGGTTTTCATTGGCGGAACTTTATACAATTTACAACAGATAACTTGAAATCAAGAATGCAGTGGTTTTTGTCCGTTCCAGGCTTGAAGGAAGCCAGACAAGCGTTGATTTGTTTCATCATTTGTATGCTCCTACTCGTTAGCTGTTGTGCATACAGTTGACTATTGATTTTCGAGACATATTATGACTGTGATCCACTTAGTACTAAGGTGGGTTGTAGCCAGTTCATTAAAAATTCAACAAAAACCTCAATTTTTTAATATTCATAGCTGGCAAAGGCTAAAGATCAACTGGTCCCTTTGTTGGTGATGGATATTCTTAATTTTCTTCCTGGTCTGCCTGGACTTTTTGTATCCGGAGTCTTAAGGGTAGGTGTCCCATGCAAAAATAGGTTGGAGTTTTGCGCTAAATTGTGTAGCGCTCACAATTTTCCGAATATTTAAATGAAATAAACGGTGATCGATTGGAAATATGTTAAGCAAAGTACTTGTTTAGCATTTAAAAAACATTAAAATATCTTTGAGCCTCAAAACCGCCTGACATGTAGAAAAACCATACAAATAAGTTAGATGCTAATTGCGTTCCATTTTTATCTCTTTATATACATATTTTTTATTTTTTTTATATTTTTTTTCTACAGACAATAGATTTGCGCAGATAACACCGGTTGTTTTTTGTTGTGAATTTTAGTATTTATCCCGAAAAAAATGCACAAAACTATGAAAAATAAGGTAAATTTACAAAGTTTAACTAGATATAACTTCTAAAGTATAAAAGGTAACGAAGTCAAATTAGCTTTTTTACAAAGCTAATAGATATGTGCAGATACCGTTTTTTTTTTTTTTTTGTATTTTGTACAGTAATTTTTTGGTGACAAAATGGAAAAAAGGTGTTTTTTTTTTAAACGTTTTGGGTTTTTTGACTGGGAAATCGATAGTTATATTTCCTAATTTTTGGAAATAATTTTTTAACCAAGCGACAATATATAGGGCACAACGTACCGGTCTTAAAAACATGTTTTTTTTCTTCTAACATATTTAAATATGCAATTCAATATGACATTATTTGCAATGCCGCTGTGAAAAAAGGACAACCAAAATGATTCCGACATATTTTTTTTATTTTTTTTTGGTATTTGTATTATTTAATTCAAAATACAAAATATTTTTTTTCCACACGGTTTTTCAAATTTTGATGTTAGAAAAGTGGTCTATTTTACGTTTTTTACATAAAAAAAGATCGAATTCACGCACACAAAGAAGTTTGTTTCAAAATAATGTCACTAGGTGGTGAGTTGGTGACATTCTCTTTTCATTATTCTCTTCTGTAAATACAGGCACTAGGCAGGCGAGATTGTTATTATGTATGTATCTTTTGTTTACCTTTTCGGGTAGACTTGATGAAAGTTCGTGTGGACTTCACGTGGACATGGTACAGATCGTTACATTATTGAAATTTTGCTATCGCTGCTGATGAATTGTTTTGTATGCGTATGTTTGCACGTGACAGAAAGGGTTGAGTGGGAAGTAAGTCAAAGTGTATGTACTTGTGTGTATAATTTTGATTATTTTTGTGAATAGTAAAGTGTTGTTTACTGTGTTATTTTTTTGCGGCAAATTCATTTGTGACACAACTTAAAAAAAAAATTTAATTGTTTATGTTATTTTTTATATTGTATATACATATGTATATTATATGTATATATATATAATGTCTGAACAACATTTTTACAGAATATCAATATCTATATTTCATACATATAAAGTTTTTTGACACGCCCACTTTTTGGGGGCGTTTTTAGTAAAAAAAACGTTTTTCGGTAGGTACATTTTTTAAAATAACGGGTCTGCCATTGGTGAAATACAGCTGCACATAATCGATAATGTGCTTTAAAATTGGACCGATCGTGTAGGCTACTGCATGGCCAGCCGAGGCAGCCATTTGAATGAAATTATTTTCCATTATTAACCGGAAGGATTGTACTTTCAAATAAAAAAAGAAATTTGAGAAAATATTCAGTAGTTTTTTTATAGCATTTTCAAAAAAAAAAAAAAGTTATTTGGCGGACCCCTTATTTGAAAAAAACTTTTGATGCAGGATTATTGGTTATGATTATATAAACATTTCATACCCTACCCCATAGCATATGAAGGAGAAAAACGTTGTTTTTTGTCGAACAACAAAAGATTCTGATAAACTGTTTGAACTATGTCATTTTCTATATTATATTTATTAAATTTATTTATTTTATTTACTAATTTAATTTTCCGAAACTTTACAATTTACATATTGATTGAAGGTATGTTGTAAAAAATCGTGTTTCGGAAGATCTTTCTTCAACGTCAACAACATTGACGAACGTTGAAATTGAAAGTGATCACGTAAAACATCAGGGTCAGGAATTTGAAATTCCTATGGAGGTGGACATTACAGTGAAGGACAACTGTAGTTTTGTTCCGGAGGGCAGGCGTATAATTGATTTAAATACATTTCTCAATAGTTTAAAAAACATTTCGCTGCACGGAAAAACGTTTTCGTTTTTTTTAAAATTCGACTCAAATAGTATTTGTTTGGTGAATTTGACACCTTGAACCTACAAAAATTAATTATAGCGGTTAAATTAACTTTCGTAAACTTCTTTTTTTATATAAGGTGCTTAGGTACCTTCATAACGAGCATTGATAGAAGATGGGGTGACAATTACCTAGATAAATATCTATCATTTTTTGTTATTTGATTTGAAAAATTTCATCCTACTATTGTTGCGACGAGAATCAGTAGCACTATTGTCTACCGTCCTATTATTTGAGTAATCGAATTTTCATCCAAACAAGTGTTTTCCTACATCTCATAAATTAAGAAAAAAGTTAACCTAGGTAAGGTTTACACATTTTTTTATAAGATATACAATGAAAACCTCAAAAACTGCTTTTACACCTCGCTGCGCGGCAGCCAGCAACAATTTTATCATTTTATCACCAAATCTGAAAGAAAATTACAACACAAAATATGTACACCAAACCAACCCTCAACTTGATTTTTTTCCTTCTCTTTCCATTTTTGTTTTCAAGTTATTTGCTTGGTGTCTGTATATTGCATATGTAGGTAGGTAGGTATATGTAATATTAGTCTGCGCTTGCTACTTTTTGTCTTTTCCTTCAGTTTTCGTTTGCGTTGAAGCAAAGAGCACATGAGTAAAATTAAAGAGAGCTTACCAACACATTCAAATGCATTTACATGAAATTTGAGTTGGTCGGTCTGGGACACCTACCCTTAAGCGCAGCCTTGAGTTCACTCTCTACCGGCCTCAACTCTCTGTCTGCCGTTGTGTTGGAGGATTTCGTCAAATCTAACGTTGCAAACCTCTTACGGAACGTCAGACACCATTTATCAGACATCAGGTGAAGAAGAGATAGGAAACTTTCCAGGACTTTACGTTTTGCCTAAAAGCTAATTCAGGAATTTTCCAGGATTTTGACAGATAAATTGATCACCACGGCCCAACCAGATCCACGCATTCCTTGTTTCACATACATTTGTTTGCAGCCCAGCTAATTTATGTGTCAAAACGACACGTAGGAAATCGGGTGAGACTTGTTGTCCTTGTACTGGGAGTCTTGTGTGTTGGCTTAGTTTTTATTGTGGAAAATTGGGAATGGTATTGCAATTGTCAATGACTCTGAACTCCAGCCAGTGGTCCGCTGTTTGGCCTTTTTACAATGGGCCTCTGCATGCCTGTTATCAACACAAAGGTATGGATATGGTTGATGAGGATTTTGGATTCTTTTTCATTCATCTTTCTCATTTATTCGCATTCTGTAGAGTGCCCTTACCGGTAGTATTGCAGCCTTTTTCGTAATGGGTTGGGTGTGTATCAAGGGCCAACTGGCGGCCATAAACGGAGAACAAGTTTACGCCACGAAACCCGTAAACACTGAAGGCTGTACTTATAGCTTTAAAACATATCAATCTAAATAGCACTGCAGTTCCTACAGTGTATGTTTGAATGCTTGTTTTACCAAACTGAAATTTGTAAGCCTCATCTTTTTTTCTAGCCCGTCAACATTCCTTCAAATAAATCTACCACATGTCCTTCGTTTGGTATGTGACATTTGGATTAATAATCTCACTGACATTCGCCAGTGTTGCCACATTGTTTTACGGCACCACTGATACGTCAACTTTAGATTTGAATTTGTGCGACGTTTTGTGAAGCCGGACAAGTACCACAGTGTGAATAAGGATGAACAAGATCAAGTGGTATTAGCCTCCGATGTAAAGGAAAAAATGTTAAATGGTTGTTGTACAGACTGAAAAGCAGTTTATCGTTTGTAATGTCTGCAGATATGTTTGTAATGAAAATAAATTGTAAATACATTATTTTTGGCAAATGAAATAGTGTTCTTTATTTATCATGTCTGCTCTGAGAAGACGCATCTATTTTTCCTTAAGATTTGATTACGCACCTCACAAGTTGCTCTCATTTATGTAAGCGCTGACATATGTCATCGCGACTTTGACACTTGCATAGTTTCTGTATTTTAGGAAATCGAGTGAAGATTTTTGGTTATACACCTAATACACCTTTTTATCTATTTTCCCATAGGATTTGATTATGCACCTCAAAAATTGCTCTCTGTTATATAAACGGTGACATATGTCATCGCGACTTTGACATTTGCATGGTTTTCGTATTTTAGGAAATCGAGTGAAGACTTTTGCGATACTGCCTTCCTTTAGATAATTTTAAATCGTGTAATTCTATTTTTCAAAGAACTGTCAAATGTATTAACGAAGTGGGTCAAAATTTACTTCACATCTGGCAATGATGAGGTGATTTCTGAAAAAAATAGTTCGAATAATTTTTTACAAAAGTGTTTACATTCTCTAAGGTAAGGAGTCTAGTGAAATCACCTCAAGCTTTGTGTTTTTCCATTAGCTCTTGAAAAACCACGCTGTCATCTCGAATTTGCAGCTAAGGTATTGCCAGGTTGCTTTTAAATGCGAAGTCGTACTTGTGCTATTTGTTGGGCTAATAGAATAAACGTTAAAAAGTCGAGGTATTAGAACTCTGACGTCATCTCAAGCTTTGTGCGTGTTTTGTCGGTGTTTTGCATATGAAATGCCTCCTCACCGGTAACTGTCCAACGAAAAGTTATGTTCTCGCCTCAAGTTTAACACGTTTGACGTTTATCGGACTAACACTGAGTTCCGCGTTTTCCTCCATGTTCTAGAATCCGATTGCCATTTTATCATCCGTGTTATCTGGTATCCTAATCCAAAACTTAAGGCTCCTGATCCTGCAACTCCCTATTTACTAACTACCTGTATTTTTGAAACTGTCAAACCATTTATTTGTATTTGTTAATTCGGTCACTGTAGTAAGTCTGCACATATGAATGCACCAGCACGTCTTGTAAACAATGTAGTTCAAGCCTTTCTTAAAATTGTTGGTTCAACTAAACTTTGACTTTCAGTACTTTGAAATGCGGTTCGACAGACGAATTCGAATTTTTGGTTCCGTCCTTTTTGTAGTTGGTGTGGTAAGTTTTAAATATCCCATTTCACCACTGGGTTGACTATTAAACTTAACCATCCATAGGTGGTTTGGCTTCCTATAGCTGTCTATGTTCCAGCTCTGACATTCAACCAAGGTAGGTCTGAGTTTTATAAAAACGCATTTAGCTTGACTTGAGATGATTTCCTTTCAGTGACTGGTATCAATATTCATGTCATCACTCCAGTCGTGTGTATAGTGTGCACATTCTACACGTGTGTGGTGAGTTTTATAAAAATGACGTTATCAGAAGAAGTTTTTTTGTAAATCTTTTTATTTTAGGGCGGTCTCAAGGCAGTTGTATGGACCGATGTTATTCAAAGTTTCGTCATGTTTGGCTCAATTTTTTTGGTTATTATCAAGGGAACCATTGATTTGGGAGGATTTGATGTAGTCTGGCAAAGGAATGCCGACAGTGGTCGATTAAATGCTCCAGAGTAAGCATTAAGCTAGAGAAAGACTGCCAATTCTTATGAAAGTATTTTATCCACAGAATGAGTTGGGATCCAACGGTGCGTCTGTCAATTCTGTCGGTCTTCATCGGTGGGACTTTGCACAAACTTCAAAGTTCCTCTGTCAATCAGATAACCATTCAGAGGTTTATATCCCTGCCAACAATACAAAAGGCCCGTCAGACACTCATCATCTTTACCATTGGGTTGACCCTTCTTTTGTCGTGTTGTGCATATGTGGGTCTGTTGACGTTTGCTACTTATCATGATTGTGATCCATTGAGTACAAAGGTGAGAGGTTTTTCATATGGAATTCGGTTTTTTTTTTCATCGTTTCATCTTTTGTTGTAAAGCTCGCTAAAGCTACAGATCAGTTGGTCCCGCTTTTAGTGATGCACATCTTGGGTATATTCCCAGGTCTACCTGGACTATTTGTGTCGGGGGTATTTAGTGCCGCTCTTAGTTCTCTCTCCACCGGACTTAATTCCTTATCCTGTGTTATACTTGAGGATTTTATCAAACCCGCTGTGTCGAAACCCCTCTCGGAAAGACAGACCGCCTTTATTCTACGATTTGTTGTCGCATTTTTTGGACTTTCATGCATTGGTTTGGTATTTGTGGTTGAAAAACTGGGTATGGTTCTTCAATTGGCTACGACAGTTGGTGCTGTGACGCAGGGACCGTTGTTGGGTATATTTTTCATGGGCATTTGCATGCCTTGGATTAATGGAAAGGTTGGTTGTAGCTATCCATAGATCCCTTAAATTATTTCTATTTTTTTAGAGCGCACTCACAGGAAGTGTTGTGAGTTTTGTCGTCCTTGGCTGGACCTGCATTAGAGCTCAAATCGCCTTGGCAACTGGTGAATTGAGGTTTATGAAGAAACCAGTCTCCGTCGAGGGTTGTTTGTATGAGTTTGACAATAGCACTTTGTCAACAACGGCGTTTAGGTAAGTCTGCATGCATTTCTTAACCCACAAATGGAAGTGGTAATTTATTTTTTTTATAATTTTAGTCCACCCGAGAGAGCCTTCCATCACATATCCTTTATGTGGTATTCTGCGTTTGGAGGGGCTCTTGCTATACTTGTAGCATGCATTGCTAGTCTTTTCTTTGGCTGGGAAGATGTCAGCAAATTGGATGAGTCGCTGTTTGCACCTTGCATTCGAAGATTTTTAAAACCAAAAAAATTATATTCCAGTGTTCAATTGGATGAGAAGTTTGGGCACACAAAACTCGATGAAAAGAGGGAGAATGAGAAAAACGAAGATAAGAATGGATGGAATGAGAAGAATGGAAAGAACTAGATCTCTGCGATATTTCTGTGAATAGCTTTAAATTGAGCGCTGTACAGTATTTTATTGTTTACTCACTAGGCTCTATATATTGTTTGTGTATATAAAATAAAGTATCTAGATATTAGTTTTTAAACTCATACTTATATGGGTTTTTATTTTTAACGACGATTGATGTTTTTAGTTATTTTTTAGCTTTTTTGGTCTCCCACAAGGTTATATTGTTGGTACTCTATGACTTTTGTTGTGTAAATGGTAGTTTTCTCTATCAAAAGTTACTCCGCTAATATTGGGCTTTAAGCGTTATAAAATAAGTCATACATTAGCACTCATATGACACAGACATTGACAAAATCTAAGTGATCACCTTTAAGAAGCTTTTTAATTACTTTCTCAGTCAAGGTGAACCTATGTGTAACCTCCTGGAACGCCCTAAGGTGATGCTTGCAGATTCTTATTGACTCTGCTCATGACCTGTCGTGTAGTTTGCATTTTGGTGGAAATACGTCTTCTGGAACTTCGTTCCATAGATCCTTATCCTTGATGCTAATTTTTAGAAAAAATTTACTTAAAGTTAGTCTTAGAGAATAGTTTTCAAAACGTTATATATCCGTCAAAGAGATCGGAGTGGTTATGTTGTGTCAAATTTTACTAAACGTCGCGATTTCTATGAAAACAATTGCAGAGAAGAGACAGTTCTAGCACCGCAAGACAAGAGACAAATCTAGAACTTGGTATCACATTCGGCTCTCTACAAATAAAAAAATTAGGTGTTGGGTGGGTTCCTTGAAAAAAAATCAGCTAATTTACATGCTTAAACCTTAAAGTTTAAGGTTTAAGGCAGCAGTTATAGCTATCATTGAAAATCATCATTTGAAAATTTCTTTTACTCATTGCGGCTTTTTTATAAACTCAACCATTGGCGAGTTGGTGTCAAAACAAAGCTTATGCATTCTAGAACATGATTCTACAAAAATATTTAAATTTCTAATTATAGTTTTCGCAGAAAATCAATTTTAAATTTCACTACGAAATGCAAACTTCAAACCGACATAAGTCAGATGTCAAATGTTTTTTTGTTGGTGCATGTAGGTGTAAATGTCACTTGAAATCGAGATTCATCAAAAGTCTTCTAGAGTAAAAAAAAGAGTGCTTTTTGTATCCCAATAGAAAACAAAAAAAAATGATCCTGTCTAATAATCTCATATTCCAAGTGCAGATTGTCCTTTATATACCCTATCTCATAAGGGTATATTAGTTTTGATACATAGTTTGTAACGTAGAGAAATAATTTAGCTACAAGGTATATGGATCGACTCAGAATCACTAGCTGAGTCGATTAAGCCATGTCTGTCTGTCCGTCCGTCCATCTGTCTGTATGTCACCGATTTTAAGGCCTTAAATCTTGAGCTAGGATAATGAAATTTGGTTTATAGGATCCTTGTACAAGGCTTCACAACAAGTGTTGTGCCCACTGCCACGCCCACTTTAAAAAAAAAAAACGTTATTTTTGGTTAAACGGTTTAGAATTTTGAAAAACTTTCTAGGCAAGATATTTAGGCAATCTGAATATCTATATTTCGTTCATATAACGTTTTTTGCCCGCTCACATTTTGGAGGTGGTTTTAGTAAAAAACGCTTTTTCTCCAAATATAACTTTCGAAAAAAAACTTTTGATGCAAATACTTCCGTAATGATAATATAAACATTTTGCTCATAGATCATTTACATCTACGCCCACTTTTTGGGGGCGTTTTTCTATAAAAACCTTTGTATACCACGCATGGAAACTCAGATATGATTGAAACAGCTGATTTTGCATTAACCTGTCATGATGAAGTTTGTGATTTCAGTAGCATTACCCAATATTATGGGTTTACTTAGGTTATTTCTTACTTTTTTTTTTAAAAAAAGAATAATTATTCTGAAAAGATAAAAGTAAATTAAAATCTATAAATATGGAAAAATGAAATTGCAAAATAAGGATTGGTATAATTTGACATTTACCTTGTCATTCAATATGATTTTACGTTCCACATTACCTCACCTCATTTTGCAGTTGTAATCTTAAACCAGGAACACGCCCAATGTCAACATGGCTTACTTAAGTGGCGGTACAGTCAGGGATGAACCTGGGCCTCAACCAACATGCCTCTCCAATTAGCCCGGTCCTTAGCTAACTGCCTCCAGTTGCGCACTCCAAGTTGGTTGAGGTCGGTTTCTACTTGTGCGCGCCACTTAAGGCGAGGGGTTCCTCTACTGAGTCCGACGTCTAGCTGGGAATCGATGACTCTGCGAGCCGGAGAATTGGTGTCCATTCGCTCTACATGTCCTAGCCATCTTAAACGTCCAATGCGGAGTTTTTTGACTAGGGGTATGTCGCTGTACAGCTCGTATAGTTCGTGGTTGAATCTTCGTCTCTATAGCCCGTCAACGCAAACGGGACCGAAGATTTTTCGAAGAATTTTCGTCTCAAATCGATCAAGGATTTCTTCATCCGCTTTTGATACGGTCCATGCTTCAGCGCCGTAGAGCAGGACTGGGATGATCAGGGTCTTATATAGGATCTGCTTAGTAGTTCGAGTGAGAGCTTTACTACTAAATTGCCTTCTTAACCCGAAGAAACAGCGGTTGGCAAGAGTGATTCTTCATTTAATTTCTGACGAGATGTTGTTGTCAGAGTTAATAGCGAAGCCGAGGTAGACCAAGTCCCGTACTACCTCAAAGTTATATCTGTCAATGGTGACTTTCTGTCCGATTCGTCGATGTTGTGTGTCCTTTCGTGTTGACAGCTACCCTCATTTACTCTCATTTGAGCATTTTTGACGCTTCATTCTCTCTACTAGAAAACGTGACTATGATATCACGTTGTCTCCCGCCAGTGATGTCAATAACGTCGGCGTATGCTAGTTGTTGCACCGATTTTTGGAAAATAATGCTTCTGGTGTTCACTCGGAAGTTTTGCACAATCCTCTCAAGAATCAAATTTAAGAAGTCACATGACAGCGCATCGCCTTGCATAAATGCTTTTTTGGTATCGAATGTGTCGGTGAGGTCGTTTCCGACCCTGATGGAGCAGCGAGTATTCTCTATCGTCATCCTACACAAACGGACGAGTTTGGGCGGTATACCAAAACTAGACATGGCTCTGTACAGTTCGTCTCTATAAATGCTGTCGTATGCGGCTTTGAAATCGATAAATAGGTGGTGGGTATCGATTTGGACTTCTTAGGTTTTTTCCAGGATCTGCCAAAGTGTGAAAATTTGATCGATTGTGGTCTTTCCTGGCCTAAATTAACCACACTGATATGGGCTGATCAGGTTGTTGGTTAACGGTTTCAGGCGTTCAAATATTACGGCAGATAGGATATTGTAGGCGATGTTGAGCAAACTTATGCCTCTGTAGTTGGCGCAGTTCAGAGGGTCTTCTTTTTTGTGGATCGGGCAAACGATGCTGAGGTTCCATTCTTCAGGCATGCTTTCAACCGACCAGATTTGGCTTATGAGTTGGTGGATGTTGCTTACCAAGTCATCTCCGCCAGCTTTATAGAGCTCAGCGGGAAGGTCGTCATTTCCGGCGGCCTTATTAAGCTTGAGTTTAGATATAGCTGTGCTCACTTCACTTAGGTCGGGTGGTTGGCAGTTTTCGCTGTCGTTGCCAATATTAAATGGTTCGTTCTGCCTGACAGCGGATTGTTGTTCGCCATCGCCGTTTAACAGTCTGCAGAAGTGGTTCTTCCATATCCTCAGCATCGACTGTGTCTCAACTACGATATTTAATTGACAGAATTCTGTTCGAGCCTTGTATCCTTGGCTTTGTCGTTTTACACTTTGGTAAAACTTGCGAACATCCTTCCTGGAGTGGCACCTCTCTATATCCTCGATCGCGCGCTTTTCTTGCTCTTTTTTCTTTTTTCTGAAAAGCCGATGTTCTTCCCTTCTTCTTTGCATATAGAGCTCAATGGCAGCTCTCGTCTTCACCTGCAGCTTAGCCTTGTAGGCCTCGTTCTTGGCTGCGAGCATCTGTCGGCATTCCTCATCAAACCAGGGGTTTCTTGCTGGTGGCCGCAAGAAACCTAGCACAACAGTTGCCGCTGATCTAATGGCTTGTTGGCATCGTTGCCATTGTTCTTCGACATTAGATGCTGGTGGTATATTGTGAGTCGAGAGGTTAAGGGATACGTGTAGCGCGAACGTCTTGGCGGTCTCTAGCGATTACAGTCTTTCGACATTAATTTTTTTCACAGTATTTCTGGTTTGTTGTGGCGTGGTGGATATCAGCATCCTTACCTTGGCTGCAACAAGGTAGTGGTCCGAGTCGATTTAAGCCCCTCGGAATGTTCGGACATCCAAAATACTGGATGCGTGCCTCTTGTCTATCGCAATGTGATCAATTTGGTTGACTGTTCGTTGATCTGGAGACCGCCATGTCCCCTTATGGATATCGAGGTGAGGAAACCGTGTGCTGGCTATAGTGGCTTTTCGTTGCGTGGCGAAGTCAATTTGCTTAAGTCCGTTACCAGACGTGTTGCTGTGTAGGCTATATTTTCCGACAGTATTGCTAAAGATGTCTCCTCTTCCTACCTTTGCGCTAAAATCTCCCAGCACGAGTTTAAGCTTTCTACGGTAGTCGCTCTTAGGTTTTGTCAAGGAGCTCGTAGGAGCAATCCTTAGTTGTATCATCGTTTTCCTCCGTCGGAGCATGAGCGCATATAAAGCTTATGTTGGCGAATTTGGCCTTGATGCGGATTGTTACAATCTTGGAAACATAAGACTTCTTGCCTAAGTCTGGGACTTACAACAAATCCGCAACCGAATAGTCGCTGTTTCTGCTCACTATAAAACGGTCCATAGTAGATGTCACAGTTTTTCATCCTCTTTTTGCTCGGCCCATCTCATCGTATTTCCAAGATGGCAGTAATTTCTGCTTTGTAGCAGTTTAGGGCTTCTCCTGTTTAATATTCTCACATTAAAGGTGCAGAAACGAACGTCGTTGTCCTTTTTTCGTTTAGCAGGGTCGTCAACAATAATATCAGTCCTTTCCGAGGCTATTGGTTGCTTCGTAATACAGGCTTTTCTATATGGATGGGTAGTTAACCCAAAGCACAACCCCCATCCTGGAGGGCTAGGCCTTTGATTTGACCCTAGGACATCGGAAAATACCGATGTCTGTAGCCCATTTTGGGATATGAGCGCTGCCGTTGACCATGGCATGACGTTTAATTTTTTAGGTGAGTATTACATTTGTCGTTGCCATCTTCGTGAGAGAGTTTCAATCCGCGGTTTTATTTAATTTGCTTCATATTGGTAGTCACTATAAAAAGATATACCAAACCTGGAAATAACAAATTAAATAAGCAAAAATAAATCAAGAAAGTCCTTAATCTATTTTTAAAAAAAATAATAATGACAGCATGTCACGAGAAAGCAAATAATTTTTTGTATTGTCATTGGTTCTCTTTACAGAGTGGATCATGGACACACTTTGACCCAATAGCCTCTTGAATTCAAATTTAAATAAAATTTTCAACAAGTGCATATCAAAAAAAAATCCACGAGGCCATTAATTCTAAAAAATAACAACAACTTTCCAGATAAGCTACTTCACCTAAGGGTCACCAGTAACTGAATCCACTGAAATAAAATGTTGAAAATTTTAATTTTAACTTTTTTCCTCTCAAAACTGTTTTTTTTTTAAAAGGCTAATTGGCTAAAGCCTACTCTTGAATTACAACATCCCCCATCGTAGTATTAATTCGCTAAATTGGGTCAAAGAATTTTTTTGTTTTCCGCTTGATCAAAGCCATGCATACAATTGGCCATTTTGAACTTATGGGGGCTGTTGTTTTTGAAGTAAAAGTCAAAATGCACGTGCTCTCAGAAAGAAAAAAACTTTTCCTTTCCATTGACTTTTTTAAGCATGAAAGGTTCATGTACTCGTACGGGTACCATGCACCCAGGTGACGATGCGTAGCAATCTAAAGCTATAAAAATGTAAACTTTTGAATTTTTATCCTTACACGCATACGACCATGAAACGATAAATGTATTTGTATACCTAGATAGAAGGATATTTAGGGTGACGACGACGGTTGCGATGGCGATGAAGTGGATAACCTTTTACGGTTAAGGCCGATAAAATGACGGGGATAAATGTAAATGTAATGCGACGATGTCGGGAGGATAAAATTCAATAAGGACAACCGTATCCTCACTCCTGAGCTGAAATGTAGCAAATCAATAATGATAATAATTTCTGTTTATTGTCGCTAAATGTGTTTGATGTTTTATTTGGTTTGTGGTCTGGTGAACCTATATTTTGGGGAATGGTGCCTGAATGTGGATTACGATGCAAACAGCGCTTAGCATGGATGATGTATAGACATTCGATTTTGAGTTATTGTGTGTTTTCTTGTTTATTTTAATGTTTTACCTCACCCTCATAATGTTTTTGGTAGGCGGGGATACCACCTACCATAGGCGATAAATGAGGACGGTTTTATGTATTTTTGGTTTAGCTAAACAGTGCCAAAGGATTGTGCAAATAACAGGGACATGTCAACACTTTTGGATGGATTTGGCTTAATTCTTATCGTTTTGGTGGAAAATCATTAATTTAGTACACGCTCGGTTTTATGGGTGATGGTGGCTTTTTTTTTATAAACTTTTGCTTTTTTAGAAGGTTAAAGGTTAGCTTGTAGACCGCTTATGTCACTTTCGTTAAAATGGAGTAAGAAATAATTAAACATTTGACGTCTACTTGTAGTATCTTGTGCGACGTTTCGATCGGCGTATACAATTCTTCGGAGCCCTGCTATTTATCGTCGAATCGGTAAGTTTTTTTAGGGTGAAGTTTTAACTGATTAACTGTTCACTATTTCTTTTTTTAATTTCAGACTATATGGCTTCCAATTGCTATTTATGTGCCAGCGTTAACATTCAATCAAGGTAAATATATCGTCGCTTCAAAGCAAACTGACATAAGTCAAAATTTGGTATACAGACCTATTCACAAAAAATATAAATTTTCTATCAAACCGTCATATCTTTAGCTTTTAAACTGACAGCACCCTCAAGTGTCGTTTGGCATTTAAGGGCACATCCATAGAAATGAACTTGAAATAGCTTTTCTGTAAATTTCTGAATTTTGAAATATGACAGTTTGCTTTTCAAGCGACCATATTATTATTTTTTATACCCTATCCCATAGGGGTATATTAGTTTTGATACTTAGTTTGTAACATAGAGAAATAATTTAGCTACATACACCTCAAAGTATATGGATCGACTCAGAATCACTAGCTGAGTCGAATTACCCATGTCTGTCTGGACGTCCGTCCGTCTGTCTGTTCGTCACCGATTTTTGGGCCTTAAATTTTGAGCTAGGATATTAAAATTTGGTATATAGGATCCTCGTCCGTGCCACCAGAACAAGTGTAAACATTTTTGAAATCCGCCCACTGCCACGCCCCCTTTTTAGGAAAACGTATTTTTTGGCCAAACCGTAAGGAATTTTAAAAAAGTGTCTGAGCATTAGAGAATCGCAATATCTATAATTCGTCAATATAAAGTTTTTTGCCACGCCCACTTTTTGGGGGCGTTTTTTTTTATAAAAAAAACCTTTTCTGGTCAAATTATAAAATTTTCAAAAAAATATTTGATGCACAATCATTGGTAATATTAAAATGAACATTTCGCCCACTTTTTGGGGGCGTTTTTTTACATTCGTATGCCATACCCCAAGGCATATGCAATAGAAAAACGTTGTTTTTCGTCGAACCATAAAAGAATTTGATTAACCTTTTGACCAATATGTTGTGACAACGCCATTTCCACTTCTTTATGATAATAAAGACCACATTTTGGGGATAATATTTTTAAGGATGGGATGGGATAGGGTATAAAACGATCCGCACAGCGGATTGTAGCCTTCTCATATGTTTTCATATAGATTTCTGATTTCCCAAATATAGGAAGTAGATACAAAAACGTTTTCCATTTGTATACATGTTTGATATTTATATGTGAACACACCCTTAAGGTTATTTTGTAATCAGTCATTACTATTATGACAGCCAATGTCAATCATTAAGTCAAGGTTCAGGAGAAACGTTAAATGTCAAAACCGGTGATCGCAGATTTAAGAGCTCTTAAGGTAATTTTTACTCGATATAATCGCACCTCCCATTTTGTATGTTGATGCTATAAATCTTTGTAAGAAAACAAGGAAGTAAGCCCTGTTTAAGTGCGTTTCCGCTTAGTTGAGTTTCAAATTCGAAATTTTAAAATTACAAAATATGATGAATTCTTCCACAATGAGTGCTCACATTTCTTGAAAGCGTCTATCAATTGATTTAGTGAGACAAAAACTGTATTTAACAGAGTTACCTTAGACCGAGTTAAACCGAGTTACATTTTATATCAAACCGAGTTGGCGAAACCGATTGAAAGAATCGAATATTGGAATATTTACTTACTTAAGAGGAGCTACATTCCGGAATAAACCTAGGCCCCAGGCAACATGCCACTCTTCATTTAGACCGGTCCTGAGCTAAGTTTCTTCAGTTGCGTACTTCGAGATGGTTGATGTAGGTTCCTACTTGAGCGCGCTACTTAAGGCGAGATCTTCCTCTACTGCATTAAACGTCTAGCTGAAAATCGAAGACTCTGCAAGCCTCCGGAGTATAGCTGTCTGTCCATTCGCTCTACATGTCCAAGCCATCTTACACGTCCAATGCAGAGTCTGTGGACGACTAGAGGCATGTCGCTGTACAGCTCGTATAGTTCGTGGTTGAATCTTCGTCTCCATAGCCCGTTTACGCAAACGGGACAGAAGATTTTTCGAAGAATTTTTCTCTCGAATCGACCAAGGATTTCTTCATTCGCTTTTGATACGGACTATGCTTCAGCGCCGTAGAGCAGGACTGGGATGATAAGGGGCTTATATAGGATCTACATAGTAGTTCGAGGCTTTACTACTAAATTGCCTTCTTAGCCCGAAGAAACAGCGGTTGGCAAGAGTAATTCTTCATTTAATTTCAAACGAGATGTTGTTGTCCGAGTTGATAGCGAAGCCTAGGTAGACAAAGTCCCGTGATACCTCAAAGTTATATCTGTCAATGGTCACGTTCTGTCCAATTCGTCGATGTTGTGTGTCATTTCCTGTTGACAACATATACTCAGTCTTACGCTCATTTACTGCTAAACCCACTTATTGCCGCTACCTCCTCTATTCTATCAAACATGGCTATGACATCACGTTGAGTCCTACCAATGATGTCAATATCGTTGGCGTTTGCTAGTAGTTGCACCGATTTTTGGAAAATTGTGCCTCTGGTGTTGGCTCGGGAGTTTTGCACAATCCTTTCAAGAATGAGATTAAAGAAGTCACATGACAGTGAATCGATTTTTGGTATCAAATGTGTCGATGAGGTCCTTTCCGACCCTGATGTAGCAGAGAGCATTCTGCATTGTCAGCCTACAAAAACGGACGAGTTTGGACGGTATACCGAAACTAGACATGGCTCTGTATAGTTCGTCTCCATAAATGCTGTCGTATGCGGCTTTTTAATCGAAGAATAGGTGGTGGGTATAGATTTGAACTTCTTGGGTTTTTTCCATGATCAGCCGGAGTATGAAAATTTGATCACTTGTGGACTTTCCTGGCCTAAAACCACACTGATAAGGGAAGATCAGGTTGTTGGTAATCGGTTTCAGGCGTTCACATATTACGGCAGATAGGATCTTGTAGGCGATGTTGAGGAGACTTAGTTGGTGCTGTTCAGAGGGGCTCCTTTATTTTGTGGATCGGGCAAACGATGCTGAGGTTCCATTCTTCAGGCATGCTTTCATCCGACCAGATTTGGCTTATGAGTTGGTGGATGTTACTTACCAAGTCATTTCCGCCGGCTATATAAACATCAGCGGGAAGGCCTGCATATCCGGCAGCCATGTTAAGCCTGGGTTTAAATATTGCTATCCTCACTTCACTTAGGTCGGGTGGTTGGCAGTTTTCGCTGTCGTCGTCAGTATTGAATGGTTCGTTCTGCCTTACCACGGAATGTTGTTCGTCATCGCCGTTTAACAGTCAGCAGAAGTGAGTTCTTCCATATCCTCAGCATCGACTGTGTCTCAACTACGATATTTCCATTTTCATCTCGACAGGATTCTGTTCGAGCTTTGTATCCTTGGCTTTGACGTTTTACACTTTGGTAAGACTTGCGAACATTGTTCCTGGAGTGGCACCTCTCTTTATCCTCGATCGCGGACTTTTCTTCCTTTTTTTTTCTTTCTGAAACGCCGGTGTTCTTCCCTTATTTTTGTTCCTCTAGAGCTCAATGGCAGCTCTCCGGTTTACCTACAGCTCAACCTTGTAGGCCTCTTTCTTGGCTGCGAGAATCTGTCAGCATTCCTTTCAAACCAGGGGTTTCTTGCTGGTGCGCGCGAGAAACCTAGCACATCAGTTGCGGCTGACCTATGTGCTTGTTGATATCGCCGCCATTATTCTTCGACATTCCTGATGGTAATGTATCAGTTGAGAGATTAAGGGATACGCGTTCTGCTAAGGTCTGGGCTGGCTTTCGCGATTGCAGTATTTTCTTATTATTATGTTCAAAGTATTTCTGATTTGTTGTGGCATGGTGGATATCCGCATTCTTACCTTGGCTGTAACACGGTAGTGGTCCAAGTCGATATTAGCCCCTCTGAAGGTCAAAAATTCTGGATGCGTGCCTCTAGTCTATCCCACTGTTATCAATTTGACTGACCGTTCATTGATCTGGAGACCGTCATGTTATGGACATCGATGTGAGAAAACCATGTGCTGGCTATAGTGGAATTTCGTGGCGAATCTAATTAGCTTAAGTCCGTTACCAGACGTGTTGTCGTGCAGGCTATGTTTTCCGACAGTACTGCTAAAGATGTCTATTCTTCCGACCTTTGCGTTACAATCTCCTTTTCCATGATGCGAACTGTTACAACGCATTCGCTAATGTCTTTAAAAGATAAGACTTCTTGCCTAAGTCTGGCACTTATAACAAATCCGCATCCTAGTAGTCGATGTTTTTGCTCCCTATAACACAGTCCGAAGTAGATGTAACAGTTTTTCATCCCCTTTTTTCCCATCCCTTCCCATCGTATTTCCTGGATGGCAGTAATGTCTACATAGTAGCGGCCTTAGGCTTTCGCTGCGCTTCTCCTGTCTAATGTTCTCGCATTTTAGGTGCAGATCAGTAGAGTCATAGTCCTGATTTCGTTAACCATGGTCAACAAAAATAAAATAAGTCCTTTCTGAGACTCTCAGTTGCTTCGTTACAATCCTGTTTTTTCGTGGGTAGTTAACCCAAAGCGGAATTCCCAATCTGGAGGTCCAATTTATTAGATACCTCAATGTCACGGGGCCATCAGTTTCCACTACGTGAGTGAGCCCTGCCTTTGGCCTTTCGGCACTTTCGCCAATATCTCTGTTCAAGGTGGATGACTTACCCTTGAGATTCCTATAGACGACCTATAGTCCGAATATGTCGCAGCAGCTTATTTAGGTTTTTCACTTTATCAAACCTAATTGGGGCTGTATTCGCCACCGTGGATTACATCTTTGTAATTGTCCCGCTGCCGTATTGGAAAAGGATTATGTTCCTTAGTGTGAGGACATATCTTCTGCATCGTTTTCATCTGCTGCCGCCACGTTTTAAACAGGAATTGAGACCTTATCTACTAGGCAGTTGGCGGTGGCCACGAGAAGGCTGATAGTCGAAGTTGGTAGGGATCAGATAGGTAACAGCTCCAGTGGTTTCATATAACCGCATTGCCTACCATTTGAAAACTCCCTTGGCGAATATTTAGGGTTTTTCTTATATTTTCGACAGTTCTATAGTCTGGGAAGTTGGTTTTTTGCTCTCCAATCGTCAGTAAAGTTTTTCATTCCAAAATGCGGCAGTTGAACGAATTGAACGAATATAATGTCTTCGTCAAATGTCAAATGAGTTATTTGCTCAGCTTAACGAACACAGTCCCAGATTTAGGTACCCAGAGAGCAATTTCGAGAATTCCATGAGTGCATCCTAGAGCCTCATCTCAGGGTACTTCTGGAGGGTAATAGGTTCGCCTGAAAAAAGTTTATGAACGGAACTTAAAAAAATCAGCTCTTTCATAGCTCTCAAATAAACTCAAAAGCATTAATGAAATGGCTATTTGTCAAAACTACGCCGTCGGCCATGTTGAACAATATACGTCAAGCATATTTCTATTTGCTTAGTCTCCAAGTCTACGACAAGACAAGCTAAGTTCATAAAGTTCTAATAAAAAAGTGAAACTAAAGTCAAACATACTCACATGAAAAAGTTTGAAATGATGTCCCGTCTGCTCCTTAAAACAGAACACCCTTACGGTATATCCCTTACATTAATTGAAATTTAAAAAACTTTTAACTGCAAACAAGGTTCTGTTACACCGTAAAGAAAAGATCCAATTGTAAGGGCAAAAGTTTCCCAAAGGGAAGTCTTAAATTAAGCGACACTCGAAGTAATTTCAAAATGCTGTCACAAGCTTGATATCAAATTATAGTTGTAACCTACAACTTGGCTCATTGTATGTGGGAATTAAAAATTTATTTCCGTTTTAGTAACTGGCCTTGACATCCACATTGTGGCACCCATCGTGTGCGGTATTTGCATTTTTTACACAACTGTGGTAAGAAAGTTTTCCCCAAGGACTAAGAAGGACTTTTCATTTGATGAGCTGTGTTTTTTTTTTAGGGTGGCATTAAGGCTGTCATTTTTGCGGATTTCATCCAGAGCTTTGTTATGTTTGGATCGATATTTTTGGTGATGGTTAAGGGCACCCTAGACATCGGTGGGTTTGGTGTGGTGTGGCAGCGAAACATGGACAGTGGTCGTATTGAAATTCCAGAGTAAGTTTAATCGAAATTGAATATCTTGTAATCAAAAAAAAATCAAAAATATTTAATTCCACCTTTAGATTGACACTTGATCCCACAGTTCGAATGTCAATGATAGCTGTCATCATTGGAGGGACTATCTACAAAATCCAGAATCAAGTTATCTGTCAACCAGCCGTTCAGAGGCTAGCATCACTACCATCGAAGGAGAAAATGAAGCAAACAATGATCCTTTATACCTTCTTCTTGACTTTATTACTCCTCGCATGTTGCTATGTAGGTATGGTGACATATGCAACCTACCACGATTGCGACCCAATGACAACTAAGGTGCGTTCTTTCAAAATTCGCACATAAACCACCATACTTACCTCATATTTTGTAGTTGGCCAAAGCTGGTGATCAATTGGTTCCTCTTCTTGTTATGGACGTTCTTGGCAGTATGCCCGGGTTATCAGGACTTTTTGTGTCGGCTGTTTTTAGCGCTGCTCTTAGCTCCCTCTCGACAATTTTAAACTCAATGGCAGCTGTCATTCTTGAAGACTTTGCCAAGCCTCTGACAAACAATTCTCTGACAGAAACTCAAACAGCGTTACTGCTGAGAGGGGTGGTTATCGTATTTGGAGTGGCTTCTGTAGGATTGGTGTATGTTGTGGAAAAACTTGGACTTGTGCTGCAGCTGTCGGTCACCCTACAATCGATAACAACTGGACCAATGCTTGGTATATTCATTTTGGGTATTTGTATGCCATGGATTAACTCAAAGGTATGATAAATCTGCCTATTGGACGAATGAATCTTTTACAAATAAAGTTTTACAGAGTGCCCTGGTAGGAAGCGCCCTCGCTTTTGTATCAATGGCATGGGTATGCATCAGAGGACAAATTGCCACCATTATGAAGGAATTGGTTGTACCAACAAAGCCTACATCTATAGAGGGCTGTACCTATGCCTTTGAGCACGTGCCAATCTTTAATTCGACCTTTGCTGAGTAGGTTTTAACACCTTTTTGTACCAACAGCCCTTAAAATGATTTTTTTTATATTCAATAGTCAACCAGAACCAGAGCGTGCCTTACACCACATCTCTTGGCTGTGGTACTGTAGCATGGGTGCTTTATTAACTGTTGCTTACGCGAATCTAGGAGCTGTCTTCTTTGGACGGAACAATATCGATGACGTGGATAAAAATCTAATTGCACCATTCCTACAGAGGTATTACAAGTCGAAAAAGTATGAGAGTGTGAAAATGATCCACATCACGAGGAAGATCGATGATATTGATAATTAAGGGTTGTCGTTATCATTTTGAATGTACCTGTTACCACTAGCAAAAATCTACTTAAATAAATTTTACATAGAAATAGTCAGGTTTGGTATAAATGGAACTAAAATGTCAACTGAAGAAATCGGCCATATTGCCGAGAAAGAAATGTCAACCAAGATGCACTCAATAGGCGTTTTCCACTCACGGAGCACCCAGAGATTTTCCTTCGCTGCCTTAGCTGAGATTCTAATTCAGTGAAACAAGATTTTCAGCAGAGGAAAGCTGTTTCTGTCAAATTACAGTTTCCTTACTTCACATCTTATAATAATGTTGAATTCTGGTTATGACGCATACGAAATAACCAGCTAGACTTTTTTGAAAAGAAGGCAGAGGAAACGAATCACACGAATTTCGGCGTCAGTATCGAATCTTAAGAATTGCAGTGTCAAAAAATCTTGGTTTTGCCACGTGATGTATTGAGTTCCACTTACGGAGTTGTCGAGTATGTTGGAGGGAAATGGAACACGACTGATGTATTAATATTGAAAGAATATTGAAAAATATGACAAACTTACGGATCACTCAGAGATTTCCTTACCTACCTCGTGTACAGATTTTTTGATTAAGCGGGACAACATTCTCAGTAGCTGAGAACTTTGTCCGTCAAAAAAAGTTCCCTTACTTCCCACCACATAGTAACGATAAATTTCTTCATTGAATTGTCAAAATCAACCAGTTGTAAGGTTTTATCAGAAAGGTTAAGGAGATGAATCCAAAAATTTTCAGATTCAGCAAACTGAAGAAAAAATCATCGGTCACTCAGATGACTCAGATTCACGTTGCACTTGTGAATTTTTCGGAGATCTCGGAAGGACCCGTAAGAGGACACTATCATTTACAACAAGACTATCATTTATACAATCACGTTGCACATACGGATTTTCGAAGAATTCGGAGGTACCCGTTAGAGGACACAATCGTTTTCGTTACAGGTCTTTACAATCGCGTTCTACTTACAGATTTTTTGAAGATTACGTAGGAACGCCATTGATCTATACAATCGCGATCCACTTACAGATTTTTTGAAGATTTCCAAGGGACCCGTAAGAGGATACAATCGTTACGCCACTGATCTATACAATAAGTTCTACTTACTGAATTTTTGAAGATTTCAAAGGATGCAATCCTTTACGCCTCAGGTCCATTCAATGACGTTCCATTTATGGATTTTTTAAAGATCACGGAGGGACGCTTCAGGTCTATACAATCACGTTCCACATATTGATTTTTTTTGAAGATCACGGAGTTACCCATAAGAGGACTATGTGGAACGTGATTGTGTAGCCACAAGACTCAGAATCATGTTCCACATATGGGTTTTTGAAGATTTAGGAGAGACGCCACATGTCTATACAATCACGTTCCACTTATGGATTTTTTGAAGATTTCGAAGGGACCCGTAAGAGGACACAATCGTTTACGGCACAAGTCTATACATATGAAACCGGACAACTTGTTTTCGAAGAGTATTCAACGGAGGTCAATGGGGTCACAGATAAGAAGCACGTTGTAACCATGTACCTATCAATGGAAGCAATCCCACACCTATGTGCTTTCCAACACCCTTATGGCTGTGAAGGATAGATTTTGCATTTTCGAGGAACTCATATGTCGAAGTTTTTTTTTTGAACTCCTTTAGCATTTTCAGATTATAGAAACGCATCAGAGTTATCCAGCCGTTTTCGTCTAAGGAAACGAATCACGGTCTCACAAGTTTTAGGCTGCGAACGTATACCTGAACCTTAACCACAATGCTCTTTCAATTTGCCTAGTTCTTAGCTAACTTCAAGCTGGATGAGGTCAGTTTCAACTTATGCATTGAGCTTGAGGTGAGGTATTTCCCTACTATGTCCACAACTTGATGATGGTGGAAGACTCCGGGTCCAAAGCATAAGTGGCCAATTGGGCTACAAATCCTCAATGCGTAGTTTTGTTTGCCTTTTTGATGTATACCTCTAAAGTTAAGTGTTGGATCTTTGTCTTTAGGACGGATCAAAGTATACGCCGAAGACTTTTGGAAGAATTTCGCGCTTCAAACAACCAAGGATTTCTTCTTTCCTATAGAATGAGGGTCATGCATCATTGCCGTAATGCAGAATTAGGCTGATACAGACTTTGGACTGAATCTCCATAATAGTTCTTGTGAAGGCTTTAAAATTTACCCAAAATGACAGCGACAGCCACAGCGATTCTTCGTTTAGTTTTTGACTAGGTGACGATGTCTGATCTCGGATTTCCGGCGAGCCGTCGATGTCATAATGAATGAGTGGAGCTGAGGTAGACAAATTTTCTTACTACCATTAGCTGTAACTGTCGATGATGACATTCTGTCGAATTCGTCACTGTGGTTGGACTTATATAGTGTTAACAAATTTTTACAACTTACTTTGCTATACTAGGCAAAATGGCGTTGACATCTCGTTTAATCCGACGAATGATGTCAGTATCATCATCGTTTGTCTGAAGTTGCAGAGGTTTGTGGAAGATTGAGTGTCCTCTCACTAAGGCACTCACTCTAGATGGAGTCAACGGTGCCGCCTACAGATCCAGTTTGATCGAACTGGTAGTGAAATCCCTACATGAGTTGCTTCGACATATTTGAACAACAGGTCCATAGGGATTTCCAATACTGACCCAGGGTATTGGAAAAGAGTTGGTGGCGGAGGAGCCCTCAATAGGTCAACGGCAGCGCTCATATCCCAAAATGGGCTACTGTCCGATGTCCTAGGGTCAAAACAAGGGCCTGGCCCTCCAGGTTGGGGGTTGTGCTTTGGGTTAACTACCCATCCACGGAAAAAAGATTATGTTACGAAGCAAGCCTCGTAAAGGACTGATATTATTGTTGACGACCATGCTAAACGAAAAAAGGACAACGACGTTCGTATCTGCACCTGGAATGTGAGAACATTAAGCAGGAGAGGTGCAGGCGAACAACTAGCGGAAGCCCTTAACTGCTACAAAGCAGACATTACTGCCATCCAGGAAATACGATGGGATGGGCCGGACAAAAAGAGGATGAAAAACTGTGACATCTACTATGGACCGTGTTATAGTGAGCAGAAACAGCGACTATTTGGATGCGGATTTGTTATAAGTACCAGACTTAGGCAAGAAGTCCTATGTTTTCAAGACATTAGCGAACGCATTGTAACAATCCGCATCAAGGCCAAATTCGCCAACATAAGCCTTATATGCGCTCACGCTCCGGCGGAAGAAAAATATGATATAGCTAAGGATTGCTTCTACGAGCTCCTTGACAAAACCTATGAGCGACTAACGAAGTACGATGTTAAAATCGTTTTAAAGCAAAGGTAGCAAGAGAAGACATTTTTAGCACTATTGTCGGAAAATATAGCCTACACGACAGCACGTCTGGTAACGGACTTTGGCTAATTGACTTCGCTACGATATAGAGAGGTGCCACTCCAGGAACGATGTTCGCAAGTTTTACCAAAGTGTAAAACGTCAAAGCCAAGGATACATCAGAATCCTGTCGAGATGAACAAGGAAATATCGTAGTTGAGACACAGTCGATGCTGAGGAGGATATGGAAGAACCACTTCTGCAGACTGTTAAACGGTGATGACGAACAACATTCCGCTATCAGGCAGAACGAACCATTCAATAATGACGACGACAGCGAAAACTGCCAACCACCCGACCTAAGTGAAGTGAGGATAGCTATATCTAAACTCAAGCTTAATAAGGCAGCCGGAAATGACGGCCATCCCGCTGAGCTTTATAAAGCTGGCGGAGATGACTTGGTTAACAACATCCACCAACTCATAAGCCAAATCTGGTCGGTTGAAAGCATGCCTGAAGAATGAAACGTCAGCATCGTTTGCCCGATCCACTAAAAAAAAAAATAAGGAGACCCTCTGAGCTGCGCCAACTACAGAGGCATAAGTCTGCTCAACATCGCCTACAAGATCCTATCTGCCGTAATATGTGAACGCCTGAAACCGTTTACCAACAACCTGATTGGCCCTTATCAGTGTGGTTTTAGGCCAGGTAAGTCCACAACCGATCAAATTTTCACACTTCGGCAGATCCTGGAAAAAACCCAAGAAGTCCAAATCGATACCCAACACCTATTTATCGATTTCAAAGCCGCAAACGATAGCATTTATAGAGACGAACTATACAGAGCCATGTCTTGGCTTTGGTATACCGTCCGTTTGTATAGGATCGACATCGACACATTCGAGTCCAAAAAAGGATTTAGGCAAGGCGATGCGCTGTCATGTGACTTCTTCAATTTGATTCTTGAGAGGATTGTGCAAAACTCACTAGCCAACACCAGAGGCACAGTTTTCCAAAAATCGGTGCAACTCCTAGCATACGCCGACGATATTGACATATTTGGTAGGACTCAACGTCATGTCATAGCCACGTTTGCTAGTATAGAGAAGGAAGCGGCGAAAATGGGTTTAGCAGTAAATGAGGGTAAGACTAAGTATATGCTGTCATCACGAAAGGACTCTCAACATCGACGAATTGGACAGAACGTCACCATTGACAGATATAACATTGAGGTAGTACGGGACTTTGTCTACCTCGACTCCGCTATTAACTCTGACAACAACATCTCGTCAGAAATTAAACGAAGAATCACTCTTGCCAAAGTCAATTTAGTAGTAAAGCCCACACTCGAACTACTAAGGAGATCCTATATAAGACCCTGATCATCCCAGTCCTGCTCTACGGCGCTAAATCATGGACCGTATTAAAAGGGGGTAAAGAAATCCTTGGTCGATTCTAGAGAAAAAATCTTTGGTCCCGTTTGCGTTGACGGGCTATGGAGACGAAGATTCAACCACGAACTATACGAGCTGTACAGCGACATACCCCTAGTCAAAAAACTCCGCATTGGACGTTTAAGATGGCTAGGACATGTAGAACGAATGGACACCAATACTCCGGCTCGCAGAGTCTTCGATTCCCAGCCACACGTCGGACGCAGTAGAGGAAGACCTCGCCTTAAGTGGCGCGCACAAGTAGAAACCGACCTCAACCAACTTGGAGTGCGCAACTGGAGGCGGTTAGCGAAGGACCGGACTAATTGAAGAGGCATGTTGGTTGAGGCCCAGGTTCATCCCGGACTGTAGCGCTACTTAAGTATGTTGTGGAAGATTGTGTGTCCAAAAATCTTTTTTTAAATGTTGGCTCAGAATTTCTGCTAAATCCCACAATTTTGTAAAAATTTGATCAGTTTTGGACTCTCCTGGCCTAAAACCACAGTGATAGCGGTCAGTTTATTGGTGATTTCTTACCTATAGGCTTGTTAAGCTGTAGTTTGGATATCTACACTTTTAGAATCGTGATAGGAGTGATACGAATCAATTAAGTGATCGAAATCATGAGGGTGATTCACCTTCATTTCAAATTGTTGACTTCTTACCTACGATCGACACCAGTTCCAATTCAAAAATGCAATCTGTAACCCATAGTCGTATGCGCATGACATAGTCCACGCTGCGGTGGGTCAGTACTGCGTAGGTCCATGCAAAGGATCTGATTCTTTGGGATCTTCAATAAATACCCTGTCGCAAACGGCATAACTCCTGATATAAAGCGCTCTTCGGTTTTATTAAGGGGAGCGGACCAGAAGGATACAAATTCCTCCTAATTTTATGTGGACTACTGGAATCTGGTTCGGATAGATTTTTATCTGAGGATGAAGCTGGTGTCAAATTTATGAAAAATGAACTCTTAAGGGATGATTGCATCTCCATCTTTAGTAACTTCATCAATGCGAAATCAGGTTGGAAGTCAACAGCGAGTGGTTTAACACAGATGGTGCAAACTTTCGAAAGAATTGAAGGATATCAACTCTGCTATGAACCATCAAACTCTAACGGATTCTGCCAGTAAGTACGTCAAAGCTAAACCAACGTCATCTGGTAACATGAGGAAGGAATACCTTGCGGATAAGATGGCAAAGCAATTCTCATTGGACCCCTCAGTCTGGATCCGGAGAACGGGTTAACCTGAATTATCTTGGTAAGCAGAAGGAACAATTCCTTACGGATAAGGCGTCGGTAATAGACCTGACCTGAACATGTCCGACATTTGTGGCGATTCGCTAAACACCACAGCGAAGTCATTGAATACGACTTAAAGACATGAAAATGGAAACGCAGACTCCATATCTTTATCCTCGAGAGTAGTGGCAATAGAAGACGCAACTCAAGACGGGTAAAAAGAGGACTTAACTAAGTCGCTCGGATAAGGCAACTATGTTGTTAGTTCGCGAACATAGACACTTCTCTCCTCCACCGGAAACTCGCGTTGTTAATAATCCCCAAACCGACAACCCTTCGGTAAGGCCGATAATTCTAGAGGGTGGCCCTAAGGTTTTGTCGAGAATTTCCTCGGTTGAAGGGAAATCGGCTAAGGGTAGCGGAAACTAAACTAAACAAAGCCAATTGTCGAAACTGAACATTTTTGTGGGAGACTCCAAAGCGCCGATATGTTTACCCTCATGAGATGATGATATCACACACCTGCTGTATATATGCCCTAAGATAAGCAATAGCTACTATAAAGATTTACTGGATATGGCAGGCACCGAAATTTTCCAGATTTCCCGCATCTGAAAAGGTAGGGTCAGGAGTAGCTACCCCATTCGTGCACATGGAGCACCACGCCATAACCTCACTCACCATTTATTCTTTTGGGGAACGGGTAATGCTAAGAGCGCCTGCAGACCTAGGCAAGTTTGACCCCTCACCCCAGTGCCAACAACCCATACGACCTAACCTAACGTGACTTGCTCTTAAATATTCCGACAACAGGTCATTTAGAAATCTCAAGACCCGTTATGTTAAAAGATTACCAAGATGGTATCAACAGTGAGTACAGTCCCGATTATGCTGGAAAAGCGATTAACCTGCATAACCTTTGGTTAACAAATCTTTTGGGGCTGGAGCTGGAAAAACTAACGACAGCGTTCGATCAAGCAACAAAGCTGATACCAGGACACCCTGCACCTCGTCCTAGAGCAAACAAACTAGAACTGACTTTGCAGGTTAGAGTTTGGATCGTATAACCATGTTAAACCCACCAGAATGACCAATCAGACCATAAATTAAGACGGAAATGATTTTCGGAACGCACGCACACGATTCAAGAAATATAATGGATAGATCAGCACAATCACGTGACATTTTTTACAGCCCTATCTGAAGACTCTGGTCAAGAGTAAATGATTTTATGGGGCACTTGTATCAAGGAGGGATAGATGCTTAAAATGCACTACAGATTACTTGGATAGTTGACCAACTAGGCTGATGGAATTCAACTTAGGTTTAGTGATCGCGTGGCTTTGGTCCACCTGCAATGATTTGGAACATAAGCTTCATATGCACATGCCCCGACGAGAATTAAGATCCTATCAAGCAGGAATTTTATGATCTCTTGGACTGTACCTACGAAGCTTGTCCAGAGTACCATGTAAGAATTTCAATGCCAAAATCGGAAAGGAAGACATCTTGGGTGGGTTAGTTGGAAGCACCGTGTAATACTATGTGTGAGTTCTAGCCCAAGGACTTAGAATCTACAAGGCAATTTGGTGGTCTCCATGTAGTTGAACGGCCAATCAAATCGACTATGGGCTAAAAGATCCGACACACCCTAGATAAGGGTCGACTCTGACCATTTTATTGTCGCATCCAAATTCGGAGCTTGGCAGTCCAACGAGAAGACGATGCGAATGGTGCAGAAAATGAGACTGCACGTCTTTGAGAAACGGAGATAGCCAGAGTCTATAAAGGGAGTATCCACTCTCCCCCAACTTCAAGACAGAGTTGGTAGTAAAGACGTTACCCAATCCAACTTAGCTTACCAACTTTCTTTATAAAGATGGATGCAAGCCGGTGGATTGCAAGTACTGAAAAGTGGTCACCAAAGGGGATGATATCAAGCGGATGTAACTCAAAAACCATGCGGTGTGAGAATGGTATTGAGCCACAAGGGAAGTGAAGCCTCCTAGTTTAGGTAAATTGAAGAGTCTCGCTACAAGGAATTCATTGGGCAATTCTTAAAAAAGTCAAGCAACTGACAACTACCTACAAAGTATGTACCCAAGCTCGACAAAATAGCTGGTGGACGGGGAATGGTTCATCTATTGATGAAGTCTGCAGCTGCTAAATCGGCATAATGTCGAGTAATCCGGCTTCTTCGGTCAGAAAAGACATAAGCCTTTCAGGCCTGGTCAGGCAGCAATCCACAGTATACAAAAAGTAATTGCAGCCATCAAAAAGCTGAAGAAAAACTATGATACTTCGGACCTTGATATGCCTTGGAAATGTTTGGATGGACGCAGACATTCCTATGACTGAAATTACAACTCCATATGTCTAATCTAAAGGGTTTTCAACAGGGACGCTACAAAAGTAGAGCGACATGGACAGCCATGTTTCTTGCCGCTCTTTTGACATTTCTCTTCAGTAAGCTTTGTCATTTCATGATGGAAAGATATACGAGCCAACAACGAGTCGAAATTATTAAAATTTACTACCGAAATTCGGAGTCAGTGGCCTCAACGTTAAGAGCGCTACCTCCAATTTATGGTCGTCATAATCGTCCTAGCAGGAGGGCGCAGTGGTGCGATGGTTAGTGCGATGAACTGCCGCGCAGAAGGTCTGGGTTCGATTCCCAGCCGTATCAACACCTAAATGATTTTTCACTGGCCCTCCTCTCGTGATGATCTGACAAATCGTCCGAGTAGTATCAATTGTCAAGAATAGCTTATCTCAACTTAGCCGTTCGGAGTCGGCATAAAACAGGAGGTCCCGCCTTCGTGCAAGAAGTACACACGCACACATGAATGGTTGTGAGAAAGCTAGGCCCTGGGTACTCACGAGCCTGTTGCGCCAAAAATTTGTATATTTTTTTTGTAATCGTCCTAGCAGATCAACGATTGAGCGTCTAGTGGAAAAATTTGAATCCACAGGCACAGTACAAAATGTTTCCGTGCCAGTGAGACAAAGAAGTGCCCGTAGTGTCGAGATTATTGCTGCCGCTGAGGCTTCATATCAAGAAAGCCCAAATGTGTCTCTCACACGTCGTTCTCAAGCTTTGGGCATCTCTGTGACGTCGTTATTGACGCAAGAACTGAAGCCGCTTGATCACCAGAAGCGTCGTATGTTCGTGAATTGGGCTGAGCAACAACTTGAAAATGATTCGGATTTTCATCGAACTATCATCTTCAGCGATGAGGCTCATTTCTGGCTAAATGGCTTCGTCAATAAACAAAATATGCGGTACTGGTCAGGCAGCAATCCACACGTACTCCATGAGTCATCATTGCATCCCGAAAAAATTACGGTTTGGTGTGGTTTATGGGCCGGCGGCGTCATTGGGCCGTACTTCTTCCGTGATGATCAAGACCGGCACGTTACTGTGAATGGGAATCGCTACCGTTCAATGATAACCGAATATTTTTGGCCCCAATTGGATGATATGGACTTGGAGGACATGTGGTTCCAACAGGACGGTGCCACAAGCCACACAGCGAATGTTACAATCAATTTTTTTGGAAACCAAGTTTGGAGAACGTGTTATCTCCCGAAATGGTCCAGTCGCTTGGCCGCCTCGGTCGTGCAATTTGACGCCGTTAGACTATTTACTGTGGGGCTACGTCAAGTCTATGGTCTATGCCAACAAGCCAGCGACGATTGATGAACTTCGTACGAATATCGATCTTGAAATTGCAGCAGTATCGGCCGATTTCTGCTTGAAAACCGTTGGGTTCAGCGTCTAGACTTTTGCAAGCGTGAACGTGGTGGCCATGCAAAAGAAATCGAGTTCCATACATAATGGCATCGAACGTACTTTCACAGGAATAAAGAATTTCATTGATATCCAAAACCGTTTTTGTTTTATTTAAAAAAAAACTTTTGTAGCGCTCTTATTGAAAAACCCGATACAAGAAAGGCGATCTCATGTCTTGCTACAGCTGCAGATGCATGCCTTGCTCCAACTACCGATGCAAATCCTTTAACTTTGTGAACATCTACAGGCGGTCTATATAACACACTTGTCAGTTGGTGCTCAAACTAAGTTTTGATTTCGTATTTCCTGGATGACAGTAATGTCCCTTTGTAGTAGTCTAGGTCCTTTGCTTATGTTCAGGTGCACATTTTTTGAAGGGAGTTGTAAAGGTTCCTCGGTTCAGATATGCACATCCTTGTCAGCTGCAATCAGCTCTGAGTTTATCTGTAAAAAGTTATTGTCCACGCGATGGACTAGTTGAAATAAAAAATACCCTCAAACTTGGGTGACTAAGGCTAAATTTTGACTTGGGGACAGTAATTCTGCCAGTCATTCTTATAGTGTTCCTAATTTTCCTTCTGTTCTAGAAGTTTTTTTTTACTCCTTGTGGATAGGACTAGTATGCAGTGGGAGGGAAAAAAATCAAAATTCATGTGCAGGACGAGCTCAGTGGAGCGATGGTTTATGCGATGTTTTGGGTTTGAATCCCAGCCCAACCTTAGGTGTGTTTTCACTGGCCCTACTCTCATGGTGATCTGACAAATTAACCAAATTGCATAATTTTCAACAAAAGTTTATCTCAACTCAGCCGTTCGGATTCAGCATGAAACAGGAGGTCTCTCCATCGTGCAAGAATTACATATGCACACATGAATGGTCGTGAGAAAAACCTAGGCCCTGGGTACTAACGAGCCTGTTGCGCCATTCATTTTGATGATTCTTGTGCAGTCAAAGTTTCTAGTTAAGAGCTGGCCAAGTAGTGGCGGTCAGGGTGTCCTTAAACACTCAACCATCCAGGATATACTCACCATGGCGCCTGTTGCGCCATTCATTTGCATGATTCTTGTGCAGTCAAAGTTTCTAGTTAAGAGCTGGCCAAGTAGTGGCGGTCAGGGTGTCCTTAAACACTCAACGATCCAGGATATACTCACCAATACTTCTGCTCGAAACTTTGATTCCAAGCTAGAAACGTCGGACGCAATAGAGGAAGATCTCGCCTCAAGGTGCGCGCACAAGTAGAAGCCGACCTCAATCAACTTGAAGTGCGCACATGGAGGCAGTTAGCTAAGGACCGGGCTACATGGAATGGGATGTTGGCTGAGGCCCTGGTTCATTCCGAAGTAAGTATCCATCATATTACAGTGCAAGGACGTGCTAAGATTATTATTTTCAAACCCTACTGCCACAACTAAACAGAATGAGTACTTAGGAACCCTTCCCTTCCACTTCTCTATCGTTCCTTCGCAAGGGTAGCATTTCTAAATTAAAATTAGGTGTCTCCATTAGAGACGAGCACAGTTCTCGTTTGCATAATCTGCCCCTCATGAGTCATGCTCATGCCATATCATCAATGAACATGCGCTCTGATAATGTCCTGCCATTTACCCATCAGACTTTACCATAACCCTCGTCCCCCACGGCTCCTTTACTTACATCTCAACACTGCATCAGTGTAATGGACCGATCTTTGACATATTTGCGGCTTTTGCGGAGGAGACAAATGGCACCAGCCATCCAAAATCCCTTCTTTTCCTCGGACTTGTCCAAGTATCTCAACCTGTCATGGACGATTAATTTAGCTCCAACGGACATTACATAGATGCAGTCGCCGCAATGGAATTGTGCAAGGAGGACATAAGCACACAATGTAACGTTCACCCACATGATTATGCCCAGCCGCGCACACACAAAAGATACTTAAATTCCAGGACACACTACTGCACAAGGATTAGATTACAGAGCTGACTTTTAACGTTTGGGTTCTGACTGGGTTTTGGACGAGAAGGAGCATGCAACGTTGTATCGAAGCTGTGAATGGAATAGTAATTTGCTTTTGCAACCGAAAAACCCCAAAAAGGATCCTATGTGCAGAGGTCGGAGGCAGCTGGGAAGGACTGATTGATTTAAGTGGTTAACAAATGTGTTGCGTGACCAAGGGAGGAGGTCAAGAACTTTGCGCTGCTCATATAATGAAAGTTTTGCAATCCCTTTGTTGGTGTGTTTCGGAATTTATTAAAAAAAACTTTTTTTTTGCGATTGAGATACATTCGGAGAGGGGGTGCAAAGGTGGCTTGTGGGGCGATTATTTATCCGAATAAATGAATTTGGACAAAATATTGTCACAGCTGGTTGCAGTGGTTGGGAGGTAAAAGGTTTTCAAAAGACGTATGTGTCGAAGGGAAGATACACCATTCCTGTGAGGGCTTAGTTTTCTGTCATCCTACATAAGGGGATTATTTTTGTCTGCTATTCAGAAGTCCTGTATTTTTAATTTGGGATTCAGATGACCAACTAAAGCAGGATTTCAGAGCACCCACATAATGTCGGATTTTAATGTTTGATAAGGTCTTATCTGTCTACCAAGATGAATTCAAGGACATGGTCTAATGATATAGTGAAACAAGAAAAATGACCGAGAAACAAAAATAAAAAGCACGACCAACGATTTGAGGACATTATGGTACAAATGTCATGGAATACATTAAGGACACTTTAACTGTGTCTGGCCGGCGAAAAACTTTCACCCAAAGAGGCGTTTCAGATGAATGTAATGACGTTGCAAGATTTCATTCCTTTTTTTCAAGTAAGTAAGGTCACATCGAAAGCAAATGTATGTTTCTGTCAAAGGAGTAGCTATGCTGGGTCACTTTGGATATAAATGGTCTTGGATGGGCTGTAATTTGACTAAGTTGTGCAGTTACATAGCTCGGTGGGCATTCATTTCCAAAACAGACATGACTAATGAAAATGGTATTTTGAAAGTCGTAATGGGTCCTGGAAGTTGGTAGGCCATTTTAATGCAAACAAAAGTAATTCCATAGTAACGGACTACAGATAAGACACAAAGTGGCAAAACTCTTGTCTGTCACAGCATCTTCGAAGCCGAAGTGATCTATATTCATTGAGTTGCCGCTCGTTTTAAGGGCCTATTGCCTTTTTTTTATAATTTTCGCGGACTCCAGAGGTTGTGAATACCCTTTATATGGTTAAACACAGTGCGGGCGTTAAGGAAATTCGGGATAAGAAGAAAGGATATAGGTACCGATGCACATTGGTTTTAAGTGTCTGTAAGTTATAATGGGAAGGATAAACAGAGTTTGGTAGAGCATTCCACATTCGTGTTGTTCGGTTTATGTACGAATCTCTGTATTTCAGCGTTCGTCCAAAGATAGGCTTGAGGGTAAACTGATTTGCATTCATAGTGTAACAAGTATTGCGGCTGAATTGTTGAATGGGAGGAATGCAGCTGGGTATTTCATTTGAACATTGGTTGTTAAAATAGCGATAAAACAAGGTAAGGCAGGAGATATTTTGACGATGTTCGAGCGAAACTAAGGAGTTCGCTATTCTTATGTCTCCTAAAAGTTTTTTCGCACGCGTTTGACTATCTAGTAGGTGCAATGTTGATTTTGGTGCACCTGACCAGACATGGGCGTTGAATTCAAGTTTTGGGCGTATAAACGCTTTATATTTTGTGGCCAGATCAGAGGGGGTGAAATATTTCTTACATCGATTAAGGAAACCTAGACATTTCGCTGAGTTTTTATCGACTTCGAAGATGTGGTCGTTCCAACGTAAACCGTTACTAACACATATACCTAGCATGGAAAGCTTTTCGGTTTCTTCGACGTAAGTGACATTCATGGATAATGTCTGTCGATTTTGGTTTCGCTTTATTGACAGAAGACAGCATTGCGTTTTGGAAGCATTGAATTCCACTCTGTTGGATTAACCCCATTTGATAATGCTGTTCAGGTCGGAATTCAATGAGCTTAACATATTTTGACGTTTTGAGTTCACGTTCGAAGATGAAGGACGATGACCTGAAAACGAATATGATAAGCTTAGGCTACTGGCATCAGCATAGGAATGAATTGGTTTAGAAGTTGCAGACAGGAGATCATTTATAAAAAGCGAGAAAGAGAGTCGGAGACAAAACTGAGCCTTGTGGGATCCCAGCATTAATTTGGTGAGTTGTAGACTTGAAGCCTTCAAAACAACTTGAATTGAACGTTTCGAAAGATAATGTCTAATCCATAGAAGAAGTTTTTCGACGATTCCAAATGCACGCATTTTCGACAAAAGGGCTTGATGCCAAACCCTGTCAAATGCCTTTGAAATATCAAGCGCAACAATCTTGCTTTCGCCACCATGTTGGATTGATTGGTTCCACTTTTCGGTGAGATATGTCATCAAATCACCAGTAGACCTGTTGCTGCGAAAACCATATTGCCGGTCATTGAGAAGTTTTCGTGTTTCGAGATATTTCATAAGCTTTTTGGTACAGGCTGGACAAATGCTGTTTTCCATCTACTCGGAAAGAGTCCTGATGAGTAGGATAGATAGAAAAGCTTACGCAGTGGTTTTGCTAGCATAGAAGAACACCTCTTCAGAATAATCGGGGATATACCATCTGGACCAGCGGATTTGTATATGTCAAGATCAATTAAAACTCGTGGAACTGTACGAGTACGAAAGTGAATTTGTCCCATAGAATGATCTACGATCTCAAGTACAGGGGGAGACTGGACACAATCTGGCAATCTGGCGCAGCAAGCAGATTGGCTTTGTCTAAAGAGCTGACAGCTGGAATGTCATTGTGAATGAGCGTCGGAACTGATAATGAGGCCGAATTTTTAATATTTTTAACAAATGACCAAAAGTTTTTACTACCTCTGGGACATTGTAGGACATTTTGCCTCAACTTTTTGTCATAGAGGAATTTTACACGCTTTCAATGGGCACTACAACCATTTCTGGCCTGTTTGAACTTTGTTCGGTTTTCCTCTGTTGGGTTGGTCTTGCAGAACCGAAAGTTTATCTCTCTCGATAGCTTCTTTGAAGCTCATGTCATGCCACCCTTTTGCCTTTGGTCTGATAATCTTTATTCCGTTGGGAATAAAAGACCTCATACCAAGGAGTATGATGTTTGATATCATAACAGCAGCAGCATTTGGCTTCTGTAAATGAAACAGTAGTGGACTAAATGCCTACGGACATGGAATTTCAGCCATATAAAATTTAATTCCGAATTGGAATATTGGCCGTATTGAGGTTGAATTTGGTAGGCTACGTCACTACGTATATACAAGGTGGGCCGAAAGAGATCACCCTATTGGAAGATGCTCTTATTTTTGCAAATGGCCGCCAATGTTAAATCTGTTTTGACATTTGTGGACTAGAAAGATGTAGAATACAAGTGAACAAGCCATGGAGCGATAGACTCCCCAAGAACGCGGAATATTGTGTCTGTTTTTTTGCGTTACAATTCGTCTGTAGTGTTGTCGCAGCGCGAATTAAGTCGCCGATTATCTGGCCGTCCGACACCGACTGCGCAAACACTGCGCGTTTTGGCCACTAACCTTAAAGAGTATGGGACCAAACGAGACGTTGCCAAAAGTTGCCGGCCCCGGAGCGCCCGTTATGCCGAGAATATCGCCGCTGTTAACGGGGATGTCGAGCTGTCGCCGGAAACATCGATCAGACACCGTGCCTCGCAAGTAGCCATCAGCCGGTCGTCCCTAAGTCGAGTATTGGTCAAAGACTTGCGCATGTTCCCGTAAAATGTTCCAAAAAAAAGAAATCAACGTAACTTTAAATTACCGTGGCATAACAAACGACTTGTAAATTTAAAAAATATCAAAAACAAAGTTTATAAAATATATAAAAAATCGAATTTGGATGTTGATTGGCAGCGTTTTTGTCAATTGAGAAGAGATTTTTTAAACAAATATTTATACAAACAATATATTTTGAACATACAGTCTCGCATAACAAATGATCCGAAAGCATTTTGGGTATTTCTAAATGGCAAAAGGAAATCGGTTTCTCTTCAGGAATGCATGGAGTATAATGGGCAATCATCAATTGATCTTGAAAACACATGTGAACTTTTCGCAACCTTTTTCGAGTCAATGTATATCAATCATTCTGTCGTTAGTCCATCGTACGTTGCACATTCAAATATTGGCCATACCATCGAGATCATAAAAGGTATAACAAAATTGAATTGTTCTATGAATCCTGGCCCCGATGGAATTCCATCATTTTTCTTAAAACAATGTAAATTTGCTTTGGCCCCCTTCAAATAATTTTTAATTTATCATTGTCTTCAGGGATTTTCTTGGATGAATGGAAGCTTTCCTTTATAACACCAATACACAAGGCTGGTCCAAAGAGTAATATTGAAAATTATCGTGGAATATCAAAGCTATCTGCAATCCCAAAACTCTTTGAGTTGATCGTCTCTGATAATCTTACCTTTTTTTTTAAAGAGCATATTTGTATTGAATAGCATGGGTTTGTAGCTGGTAAATCCACTACAACCAACCTTATACTGCTTTCGAAATATGTCATAGAAGCATTTGAATCCAGCTATCAAGTCGATGTAATATACACAGATTTTATAAAAGCTTTTGATACTGTCTGTCATAACACATTGATTGTCAAAATTGAATCATTTGGTATACATGGGATGCTCTTAAATTGGATCCAAAGTTACCTCAAATGTAGGAAACAATGCGTTAAAATTAGCAATATTTTATCAAGGTACATAAATGTATCGTCGGGTGTTCCACAGGGTAGCCATCTTGGTCCTCTTTTATTTAATATATTCATAAATGAAATCCCGTCTTTGTTGAAATATACTAAATGTTTAATGTATGCAGATGATATAAAGCTATTTTGTAGAGTGAAAAACGTTTTTGACTGTAGTCGTCAATTGGTGTAAAAATAATGGTTTGAAATTGAATACAAATAAGTGTTATGTCTTTACTGCAAACCGTCTTTTAACTCCAACAATTTGTATCTATAATATTGCAGACATAATGTTAGAACGAAAAAATGATGTTAAGGACCTTGGAATAATTTTTGACACCAAATTTACATTTTCCATTCATATGGACTATATTATAGCAAAAGCTAATTCTATGTTTGGTTTCGTAAAACGTAATTGTTCTGATTTCACCAATATGTATGCCCTTAAATCTGTTTATATGTCTCTGGTACGTTCTTTACTTGAATATTGTTCTATTATGTGGTACCCCTCCCATTATAATGCTATAACTCGAATAGAAAAAGTTCAAAAATCATTTACTCGATTTGTTATAAGAAAACTAAGCCCTAATATTGAAAAAATGCCTTCATATTTAGAAAGATGCGCCATTATAGGGCTTGAAACTTTAGAAATGAGACGGTGTGTTCAATGTATAATGTTTGTACATGATGTATTCTCGAGTCGTGTGAAATGTCCAGATATCCTTGAGTTATTTGATATATATGTACCCGAAATGAATTTGCGTCAGCGTCATTTTTTGAAAGCTCAGAGGCATTAATATAATTATGGATGCAACGACATATCAAGATGTATTAAACTTTTTAATGAATTACCCTTGCTAATTCCAAATGAAATAGATTTAACACTAAATGGAATGAATTTTAAATATTTAATACTGAAATTATTACACATACCTTAAGTTATTACAATATTGTTAGTAATTTGTTAGAGTTAAGCTCAGTAGATGAAATTAATAAATAAATAAATAAATAAATTCGTTATTGGTTCACCTTACCTGAGGAAAGTGTACAAATAGCTATACCCGCTTCCTAACTACCCTGCAGTCCCAAGAGTATATCTTTCCCTTGCTAAGGCTTTCCCAAAAATTGCTTAATATCTTGATAAGTTTACTTAATAAATTTCAGATACGCTATACCTGTGATGTGTCCTTTCCACCTCAACCCTACTCAATCCTGTTCAGTATTAATTTTTAATTTGAAAAATAAGAAAAATACCCAAGGAGCAAATAAAAATAATAAATGACGTCAAAAACCTTTAAGGACATACCTTCATTGTCAAATTCTATAACAACATCTAGGTGCTTAGCCCACGACGTCAAAAAATAACTTTGATACGCAAAACATCGATGTTTTACGCTTGTTTTCCGAATTTTCCCCCCTCCTTTCCTACTAATTCCTTCCTTCTATTAATTTTCATCCCATTGGCCATCCTAGCAATCAAGGCAATTTCTCGGATAATAGCTTTCATTGAAAATTCCTAAAATAGCAGAGCAGCTCATTTCGCATTCCCATATAGCGCCGTACTCTAAATTGGAATTACACTCCTAATAGCAGCAAGGTCCTTATCGTCAATTATTTTCCCACAGTCGAAGTAGCCCAAACCTTTTTAACTTCGTCCTTTTTGTTAAGTGTCTCCAATCGTTAACCACATCGGGGATTTATGTGACGTAAATGAATTCGTAATAAATTGAGTCCAGAAATAAACATCCTTAAAATATTTCAAAGGGGATTTATGATTTTTTTTTGTGGGTGTGGTATGTCTGAATATATTTTTTTTTTAAATTTAACTCAGCTGGTCCGTTTTCGGTCGATTTCGGGAATTTCTGGAGCTATACATCAAAATAAAAAGGTGATGAAATATCAATTTTTTTGGAGCAACAGACTCAGCTTTATCTCACAACCATTTATGTGTGCGTGTGTAATTCTTCCACCATACCGGGACCTCCTATTTTACGCCGAACCCGATCGACTGAGTTGATAAAAGCTTTTCTTGACAATCAATACCACGCGGGTGATTTAGAAAATTTTCAAAAAGGAAAATTTCACCGAACTATGTTGGTGGTTTTGCGTTCAGATTTCGGGGTCAGGGATTTCCATTCGGGTGCCATCTTTAAATTATTTTTATGTTGTGCTCTAGGCGATGGTTTGGGTACATCTGGTGTTTCGTCGTCCCTTTCGACAGCCGTTTGCCGGTTTGACAGTTATCGGACAAATTGACAGCTAGTATGACATCTACCTTTGGACACCTTGACAGTTGTCTTTAGCCTTATATTTCCAAGACATTAGCGAACGCGTTGTAACAATCCGCATCAAGGCAAAATTCGCCAACATAAGCCTTATACGCGCTTACACTCCGTCGGAGGAAAAAGATGATATAGCTAAAGATTGCTTCTACGAGGTCCTTGCTGGGAGATTTTAACGCAAAGGTAGGAAGAGAAGACATCTTTAGCAGTATTGTCGGAAAATATAGCCTGCCCGACAACACGTCTGGCAACGGACTTGGGCTAATTGACTTTGCTACGGAACGAAATGCCACTATAGCCAGCACACGGTTTCCTCACCTCGATATACTTAAGGGTACATGGTGGTCTCCATATCAACGAACAGTCAACCAAATTGGTCACATTGCAAAAGACAAGGGGGCTAACATCGACTCGGACCACTACCTTGTTGCAGCCAAGGTAAGGATGCGGATATCCACCACGCCACAACAAACCAGAAATACTGTGAAAAAATTTAGTGTCAATAGGCTGCAATCGCAAGAGACCGCCAAGGCCTTCGCGCAATGAAGAAGAACTAAAGGCAACAATGCCAACATGCCAACAATCAGCCGCAACTGATGTGCTTGGTTTCTCGCGCCCACTAGCAAGAAACCCTTGGTTTGATGAGGAATGCCGACAGATGCTCGAGCTATTGAGCTTTATAGGCAGAGAAGAAGGGAAGAACACCAGCTTTTCAGAAAGAAGAAAAAAGAGCAAGAAAAGCGCGCGATCGAGGATATAGAGAGGTGTCACTCCAGGAACGATGTTCAAGTTTTACCAAAGTGTAAAATGTCAAAGCCAAAGATATAAGGCTTGAACAGAATTCTGTCAAGATGAACAAGGAAGTATCGTATTTGAGACCCAGTTGATGCTAAGGATATGGAAGAACCACTTCTGCAGACTGTTAAACGGCGATGACGAACAACATTCCGCTGTCAGGCAGAACGAACCATGCAATATTGGCAACGACAGCGAAAACTGCCAACCACCCGACCTAAGTAAAGTGAGGATAGCAATATTTAAACCCAGGCTTCACAAGGCTGCCGGATATGCCGACCTTCCCGCTGAGGTTTATATAGCCGGCGGAAATGACTTGGTAAGTAACATCCACCAACCCATAAGCTAAATCTGGTCGGATGAAAGTATGCCCGAAGAATGGAACCTAAGCATCGTTTGCCCGATCCACAAAAAAAAGGAGACCCTCTGAACTGCGCCAACTACAGAGGCATAAGTCTCCTCAACATCGCCTACAAGATCCCATCTGCCGTAATATGTGAACGCCTGAAACCGTTTACCAACAACCTGATCGGCCCTTATCAGTGTGGTTTTAGGCCAGGAAAGTCCACAATCGATCAAATTTTCTCACTTCGACAGATCCTGTAAAAAACCCAAGAAGTCCAAATCGAAACCTACCACCTATTTATCGATTTCAAAGCCACATACGACAGAATTTATAGAGACGACAGAGCCATGTCTAGTTTTGGTATACCGCCCAAACTCGTCCGTTTTTGTAGGATGACGATGGAGAATTCTCGCTGATACATCAGGGTCGGAAGCGACCTCACCGACACATTCGATACCAAAAAAGGATTTAGGCAAGGCGATGCGCTGTCATGTGAATTCTTCAATTTGATTCTTGAGAGGATTGTGCAAAACTCCCAAGCCAACACCAGAGGCACAATTTTCCAAAAATCGGTGCAACTACTAGCATACGCCGACGATATTGACATCATTGGTAGGACTCAACGTGATGTCATAGCCACGTTTGCTAATAGAGAAGGAAGCGGCAAAAATGGGTTCAGCAGTAAATGAGGGTAAGAGAAGGTATATGCTTTCAACAGGAAAGGACACACAACATCGACGAATTGGACAGAACGTCACCATTGACAGATATAACTTTGAGGTAGTACGGGACTTTGTCTACCTCGGCTCCGCTATTACCTCTGACAGCAACATCTCGTCAGAAATTAAACGAAGAATTACTCGTGCCACCCACTGTTTCTTCGGCCTAAGAAGGCAACTCAGTAGTAAAGTCCTCATTCGATCTACTAAGGAGGAAGTAGAAGTCCTGCTCTACGGCGCTGAAACATGGACCGTATTAAAAGAAATCCTTGGTCGATTCGAGAGGAAAATTCTTCGTTTGCATTGACGGTCTTGGAGACGAAGATTCAATCACGGACTATACGAGCTGTACAGCGACATACTCCAAGCGACATCAACCAACTTGAAGTGCGCAACTGGAGGCTGTTAAAGTCCGCGGTGATTGGAGAGGCATGTTGTTTAAGCTCATTTTCATTCCGGACCACATAAGTATTTAAGTAAACTAATGCTTTCAATCTAGTTGCTTGAGATCGATGTTTTAAGATGGTAAGGATATAAAGATGAGCAACAGATGGCAGGCACCAATATTTTGGTCCGCGCAGTCTTCCACTCAGAGTCATATAAAGGGTAATTTTTTAAGCGTAGTTTTTTTTTTTTTAAATCGAGTAAAACACTCAAATTTGCATCAAATTTTCAAAATTTTTATTGTAATCGATAAATAGGCCTTTGCCATAAAACAGCGGATTTTCACATTTTTCACAGAGCAAGAATTTTGATAATAAATTTCAATAATTTGCAATCGTTGCTCGTTTGTAAGTGTTTCCATGATTAAATGAAAACTTTTTAATCATTACTAACCAGTGCTGCCAACCTGAAAAACCTAATTCTTAAAAAATCCCCCGTTAGTAGACTTCAGCTACCAATATGTTAACGAGTGGGTTAATTAAATTGACTTCTCTATTGCAATTTCTATAAAAAGTAACGTACTGCTGATCAGAGCCTAGCTGGAAAGCCTTAAATTTAAAATGATGTTCCAAAACTCATATAAATTTTTAAAAGTTTCCGAAACTGTATTGTCTTGAGCTATAGGCAGCGCAGTTTAGTGATTTTTATATTTCAATCTCTTTTTTATAATCGAAATAGGGCACTGTTTCCAACTTTAAAAAAAAAAGATTGAAGCCTAAACATTTCTAAAATAATTCAAAAATGTTTAAAAGAGAAAATATCGTCTTTTCTTGTCCTTGCATTCGTTTCAATTTAATAATTAATCGTAAGGCTTGGTTAAATATTCTCTTTGTCACCCGTTTTACCATCACCATCTTCTACATTTTCTCTAGGCATTGGATCTTCTTCCGCACTTGTATGTTCATCTCTATTAGAAAAGAGATCTTCACCTCTCGCAATATCCTGTTCCTCCACAATTTCAACGCTATCTTGACACAGGTCAGCTGCTTTTGTGTTCTTCAAAAAGGCCTCTTGCTGCTGTTGATGGATACGCCGATCGTGCTTCATTCGCATGCGGAGGCATTTGAATTGTTGATCATTTCGTTTGCCAAAGTAGACGATTTCTGAAAGAATACCGTTATTTTTTTTATATAAATAAGAAATAGATTTCTATGTCCTACTTTCATTTAAGTCGGCGTAAATATTCGACAGAATACATAGATTGTGCTTGACTTGGCAATCCAAGTGATCAATCTTTTCCATGCAACAGGTAAAGTATTTTTCGAACAACTTATCGAGGGATTTCTGAAAAAAAAAAATGGCAAAGTTCAGTAAAATGATTTCAAAGCCGGGCCTGGTAACTCCATGAACCTTTACAGTCTTATCAACAGTATCGCGCATTTGGTCAAAGAACTCCACATATGGAACATTCTCCTTAGATTGTTCTGCTTTTTCATAACACTGGCAACATGGGTTTCTCTGGGAATTGAGATCACTAGAACATGGAACCACTTCAGGAACCCGTCTATTCATCTTTGAAAACCGCTCATCTTCTTCATGTTCTTCATCGATTGCATCCAGTACCTCTGCACAGCAACTAGCAAGTGCACCATCATAGGAACAGCGAACGCAAGTACATGCACTAGGGGGCAATTCTTTGTTGCTAGGACGACGCTTAGCTTTCGTTTGAAATGCAGAAGATCCCGCCGACTTCCGTGAGTGCTTTCCTTTAAAGCGACCCTCTGTGTTTTGTGAAACGAGGCTGGACTTATCGACGGTAGTTCCCTTCGATGTATTTTGTTGTCCTTTGTCGATGCTTGATTTGGATGCGATATTGCCCAACATTGTATCGGTGGAAGAGAGTTTCTGTTCGTTTTTTGTATCTATTCCAACTTAGTCCTTTCTGCTGAATGATCCAATAATTTGAATGGCAACCTCGTAAATGTGGTAATTTGCTATTTTTTGTATCTTTTTTCCTTGCAACTTAAAATTTTGAAATCTTTTCAATCGAAAAATTTGATAGAAATAGCTAGGAGAAAGATTTTATTGTTTATAGTGAGAGTATATTGCTGTGTCGTATGAATAATAATTCGCACTCCAAAATTATCAGATGATGCAAACTGCCATTGTAGGAGCATCCTTTTTAATGGCCCACCAAAAACGGTGAAACCATAGACGATTGTCTACTCGGATAGATGCAGTTCAATAATTTGTCGCTTATCTCGCTATAAACGGTCGCCTTCGTAATAAAATTTTAAGGTTTGAACTTTAAAAATTCCTTTATGACCAACTAGAGAAAATTGGGAAATAAAAGTAAAGGACGTCAAAGAACGGGGGAAATTGTAAATGGAAATCACAAATGAGTTCAAAATATTTGGGGAATCTCTAAATAGATTTGGTGGACAGTGAGCATAGGAACAGCATTAGGTGTCGAATTGATGCGAAATGAGAAGGACATATCATATCCTTAATGGGTAGCATCGTCGATGAACTCTTCCACCAGCTTAATGTACCTACGGCAACCGGTGATACAAACAAAAACATACAAAAAGTATCTAGATGAATGAATTTCGATGTAATTGACTCAACGAGCGGTGGGTGCATGACTGGGTGGTACCAAAGAGTATAGAACTACCTAGAGTACGCATCCCAGCTTAGTAGTTCGAGTGAGGGCTTTACTACCAAATTGCCTTCTTAGCCCGAAGAAACAGCGATTGGCAAGAGTAATTCTTCGTTTGATTTCTTACGAGATGTTGTTGTCAGAGTTAATAGCGGAGCTGAGGTAGACAAAGTCCCGTACTACCTCAAAATTTTGTAGCCTATTCAGACGCGCGCTAGCGGTAAGTCAGAAGGGGAATTTTCGTCGTTCGTATGCATCGAGTTTGCTGTTGTTTGATGCTGGGATAGCAGTGTGAATACTGCAGTATCAATGTCAGTATCCCACATAGTAAATTTTTGTAAACTATGTAGATAAAAAGGTCTATATAGCGAATGGACAACAATCTTCGACTCCCAGCCGTCGGTCATAAGCGGTAGAGAAAGACGTCGTTAAGGGCGCAACTGGAGGCAGTTAGCTAAGGATCGGGCTAATTGAAGAGGTATGTTGGTTGAGTCCCAGATTCATTCCGGACTTAAGCGGAATCCGACAAGATAAATTTATCTTGTAGTCAATCATTGATTATGATAAAAATGTGTCCGTAAAAGGGGTCATAACACTACTATTCCGCATGTTAAGCTCTACTTACTTACTTAAGTGGCGCTACAGTCCGGGATGAACCTGGGCCTCAACCAACATGCCTCTCCAATTAGCCCGGTCTTTAGCTTACTGCCTCCAGTTGCGCACTTCAAGTTGGTTGAGGTCGGTTTCTACTTGTGCGCGCCACTTAAGGCGAGGTCTTCCTCTACTGCGTCCGACGTCTGGCTGGGAATCGAAGACTCTGCGAGCCGGAGTATTGGTGTCCATTCTTTCTACATGTCCTAGCCATCTTAAACGTAAAATGCGGAGTTTTTTGACTAGGGGTATGTAGCTGTACAGCTCGTATAGTTCGTGGTTGAATCTTCGTCTCCATAGCCCGTCAACGCAAACGGAACCGAAGATTTTCCGAAGAATTTTTCTCTCGAATCGACCAATGATTTCTTCATCCGCTTCTGATACGGTCCATGCTTCAGCGCCGTAGAGCAGGATTGGGATGATCAGGGTCTTATATAGGATCTCCTTAGTAGTTCGAGTGAGGGCTTTACTACTTAATTGCCTTCTTAGCCCGAAGAAACAGCGATTGGCAAGAGTAATTCTTCGTTTTATTTCTGACGAGATGATCAGAATTAAGAGCGCATCCGAGGTAGACAAAGTCTCGTAATACCTCAAAGTTATATCTGTCAATGGTGACGTTCTGTCCGATTCGTCGATGTTGTGTGTCCTTTCGTGTGTGTCTTTAGCTGGGTTACCCTCATTTACTGCTAAACCCATTTTTGGGGCTTCCTTCTCTATACTAGCAAACGTGGCTATGACATCACGTTGAGTCATACCAATGATGTCAATGTCGTCGGCGTATGCTAGTAGTTGCACCGACTTTTGGAAAATTGTGCCTCTGGTGTTGGCTTTGTAGTTTTGCACAATCCTCTCAAGAATCAGATTAAAGAAGTCACATGACAGCGCATCGCCTTGCCTATATCCTTTTTTGGTATCGAATGTGTCGGTGAGGTCGTTTCCGACCCTGATGGTGCAGCGAGAATTCTTCATCGTCATCCTACACAAACGGACGAGTTTGGGCGGTATACCAAAACTAGACATGGCTCTGTATATTTCGTCTCTATAAATGCTGTCGTATGCGGCTTTGAAATCGAGAAATAGGTGGTGGGTATCCGATTTGGACTTCTTGGGTTTTTTCCAGGATCTGCCGAAGTGTGAAAATTTGATCGATTATGGACTTTCCTGGCCTAAAACCACACTGATAAGGGCCAATCAGGTTGTTGGTAAACGGTTTCAGGCGTTCACATATTACGGCAGATAGGATCTTGTAGGCGATGTTGAGGAGACTTATGCCTCTGTAGTTGGCGCAGTTCAGAGGGTCTCCTTTTTTGTGGATCGGGCAAACGATGCTGAGGTTCCATTCTTCAGGCATATTTTCATCCGACCAGATTTGGCTTATGAGTTGGTGGATGTTGCTTACCAAGTCATCTACGCCAGCTTTATACAGCTCAGCGGGAAGGCCGTCATTTCCGGCGGCCTTATTAAGCTTGAGTTTAGATATTGCTATCCTCACTTCACTTAGGTCGGGTGGTTGGCACTTTTCGCTGTCGTTGCCAATATTAAATGGTTTGTTCTGCCTTACAGCGGAATGTTGTTCGTCATCGGCGTTTAACAGTCTGCAGAAGTGGTTCTTCTATACGATACGGTTCTCAACTACGATATTTCCTTGTTCATCTCGGCAGGATTCTGTTCGAGGCTTGTATCCTTGTCTTTGACGGTAGAAAAACTTGCGAACATCGGTCCTGGATTGGCACCTCTCTATATCCTCATTCGCGAGCCTTTCTTGCTCTTTTTTCTTCTTTCTGAAAAGCCGGTGTTCTTCCCTTCTTCTTTGCCTATAGAGCTCAATGGCAGCTCTCGTCTTCACCTGCAGCTTAGCCTTGTGGGCCTCGTTCTTGGCTGCGAGCATCTGTCGGCATTCCTCATCAAACCAGGGGTCTCTAGCTGGTGGCCGCGAGAAACCTAGCACATCAGTTGCGGCTGCTCTGAGGGCTTGTTGGCATTGTAGCCTTTTGTTCTTCTACATTCGATGCTTGTATGGGATACGCGTTGCTCGAAGGCCTTGACGGTATCTTGCGATTGCAGTCTTTCGACAATAAATTTGTTGAGAGTATTTCTCGTTTGTTGTGGCGTGGTGGATATCTGTAATCTTACCTTGAATGGAACGGGTCGATGTTGGCCCCTCGGAATGTTCGGACATCCAAAATACTGAATGCGTGCCTCTTGTCTATCGCAATATGATCAATTTGGTTGACTGTTCGTTGATATGGAGACCGCCATGTCTCCTAATGGATACCGAGGTGACGAAACCGTGTGCTGGCTGGCTGTGTTTTCCGACAATACTGCTAAAGATGTCTTCTCTTCCTATCTTTGCGTTAAAATCCACCAGCACCATCGTACTTCGGTAGTCGCTCATAGGTTTTGCCAAGGAGCTCGAAGAAGCAATCCTTAGTTATCTCATCATTTTCCTTCGTCGGAGCCTGAGCGCATATAGGGCTGATGTTGGCGAATTGGCCTTGATGCGGATTGTTACAATGCGTTCGCTAATGTCTTGGAAACAAAGGACTTCTTGCCTAAGTCTGGCACTTATAACAAATCCGCATCCGAATAGTCGCTGTTTCTGCTCAATATAACACGGTCCATAGCAGATGTCACAGTTTGCCTCTGTTTGCCCGGCCCTTCCCATCGTATTTCCTGGATGGCAGTAATGTCTGCTTTGTAGCAGTTTAGGGCTTCCGCTAGTTGTTCGCCTGCACCTATCCTGTTTAATGTTCTCATATTCCATGTGCAAATACGAACGTCGTTGTCCATTTTTCGTTTAGCAAGGTTGTCAACAATAAGATCACTCCTTTCCGAGGCAATTTTTTGCTTCGTAACATACCCCTTATTAGTAAAAGCTGATTAACTAATCAGTGACTAACTTTTGACATTTGTGCGTGTATTTCCTGTGGTGAAAACAGTCAGATTAGTTACTGACTAGCTATTCAGCGTTTATTAATACGGGGGATAGGTTTATTTCCATGGTTGGTTAGTTAACCCAAAGCATCCCAACCTGGAGGACCATTCCAGTTCATTCGATACCCCTAGGATACGGGGCCATCAGTATCCACTACGGGATTGAGCGTTCCCGTTGGCCTTTCGGTTCATCCGCCACCATCTCTGTTTGAGGTACCTGATTTACCCTTCAGATTCCTAGATAACTTGTTGTCCGAGTATTTCGAAGCAGCTCATCTATTGCATAGTATGTAGAGGTATTCTTCAAGACTTGAGAAATAAAGTCACTGTGATCTCCATCCGTGTCAATCCGGGGGTTTGCAATTATGTTGATAGCTTACCTTGACGATGAAAGATGACTTCATTATTTTTTTTTAATACTAACCTGTGTTCACACTAAAAAAATTGACTGATGAGGTTTTACGATCAACGTTTCTATGGTTGACCTTGTAAAGTTCAGCTTCTCTGTTCAATGATTTATTAAAAAATGAAAACACACATCCTTCGATTTTAAAAATAATAAATACCTTTTTATTTATATCGTTTGAAAATATTTCTTTTTAACAGTACAACTCAAATGCTTTTTTATTAATTTACACCAATTTTTAAGAAATTCATACTCAAGCTTAATCTTAAGAATTTTTTTTTTTTATAATTAATTTATATTTTGTATGACTATACGAAACTTATTTTTAATTTATTTGAAGAAGTTAGGTATTTACAATAAGCAGCGTTGACGTTTTACAATAAATATCAATTGATTTATGTTTATATATAATTTTTAAAAGTTATTTACAAATATCAGTCCTATTGGTTTGATGTTCATTTTTTGTGGTTCATTAAATGTAATTAGTCTAAGAATGCCTTGAAATATTTCCTGTATGTTATCAGAGAGTTACTTTTGTTTTTAAGAATTTTTTTTATAAAAGTGAATTTACTGTAACTACTGTAGTCCTGATGTCGTCCTTTGTAATTTTAATTTTATTTTGTTTGGCTTTATTGTCAATGTAAAACCAGTTTTAAAATTTTATCTGTAAAAATTGATTTTTTCTTGTTGGATGTTTTTTTTTTTTTTTGAAAATTAGCAATTTTTTTAAAAGCATTTGTATGTGAGGGGGTTGGAAGGAGGCTTTGGGACATGGTTGTTCACTAAAGTTTTGGTGGTAAAATATGTTTGATTAGATTCAGTTAGACGTTGAAAGGTGTATTTTTTAAGGGCTGTTCGTAGCTTCTTGAAGGTAAATGGTTCAAGCTATAAAAGGCTCCAAATGGACAAAAATCGCCTCGCCGCCAATTGGAGTAGATCAATATAAGAAGAAAAAGAAAGGTAAGTGGACGTTTTTGCCGCCTTTTAAGCCGGTCGATGATCAAACGATTCACGCCAATATCAATAGGATGGAACTACTATTTTAAAATTAAGCATTCAAAAGAGCAGCTTTAAGAAAACTTAAACATGGGATCTTCAATCTTAAACCTAAGAACGCACCTTGTTATTACTTGATCATCGGAGAAGTTCTTTAAGTTCTACCTAGGAAGCACTTATTAAGCTTCTCCATATTATAAATGCTGCGCTCATGGTAAAACACGTGGCGAGGCAATGGGAACTTGCGAAAGTCATAAAGGTTTTAAAACCAGGAAAATCGCCAAATGAAGTAAAATCATATTGACCAATTTCGCGTCTCCAAGTCATATCCAATTTGCCGGTTATAGAAGATAATAATCTAATCACTGACCAACAGTTTGTCTTCAGAAGTAAGCATTCGACGATTGACTAGGTGCACAGAATTACGGACTTAATCAAAAAAGCATTAAAAATGGTATGCTACAGCGTATTCCTGAACCGATGGCTTAAAATTAGGGCAAGTTTTCCCAATACGCTAATACTTTATCCTAGAATAATACTCAAAGCTTAAAGAAAGTTCGGCAGGCGTACCGCAGGGAAGTGTACTAGGACCGCTTCTGTACCTCATTTTAACCAAAAGTAAATGGCACGGACGTTCCAATTGCAAATGAGGCTGGTGCTAACATTACTGTTAATTAGGCTCGTTATCGCGGCATGATAATGGACTATTTTTTGCCTGAAATTGAAGCCCGATATCTCGACAACATTTGGTTCTAACAAGATGGCGCTACTTGCCACACAGCCCGTGAAACAATGGACATATTGAGAGACCGATTCGGTTGAAAGCCGGTGTTTAAGGATAGTGATGCGATTACACGAAAACACAAGCGTTCTAACTCTAGCCTCTCACTATCAACTCCTACTCTCACCTCCACTATGTGGGTGCCTAGTACCTCGACTGGAGATGGGGTAATAAACCCCTGTGGAAGGTCGTTAGTGGCAGCAAACGAGGGAGGGGGGAGGAGTGTCCTATCACTCTCAGGCGGCAGCGGAGGAATTCCCTAAATGGAGTCAACAGTGGCGCCTACAGCTCCAGTTTGATCGAACTGGTAGTGTAATCCCTATATGAGCTGCTTCGACATATTTGAACACCAGGTCTATAGGGATTTCCAATACTGAGCCAGGGTGTTGGAAAAGAGTTGGTAGCGGAGGAGCCCTCAATGGGTCAACCGCAGCGCTCATATCCCAAAATGGGCTACTGACATCGGGATTTTCCGGCCTGCTGTCCTAGGGTCAAAACAAGGGCCTGGCCCTCCAGGTTGGGGGTTGTGCTTTGGGTTAACTAAAAAGCCAATGTTACGAAGCAACCAAGAGCCTCGGAAAGGACTGATATTATTGTTGACGACCCTGCTTAACGAAAAAAGGACAATGACGTTTGTATCTGCACCTGGAATATGAGAACATTAAACAGGAGAGGTACAGGCGACCAACTAGCGGAAGCCCTAAACTGCTACAAAGTAGACATTACTGCCATCCAGGAAATACGATGGATGTGTCGGGCAAAAAGAGGATGAAAAACTGTGACATCTACTATGGACCGTGTTATAGTGAGCAGAAACTTAGGCAAGAAGTCTTATGTTTCCAAGACATTAGCGAACGCATTGTAACAATCCGCATCAAGGCCAAATTCGCCAACATAAGCCTTATGCACTCATGCTTCGACGGAGGAAAATGACGATGCAACTATGAGTACCAAAGTACGATGTTAAAATCGTGCTGGGAGATTTTAACGCAAAGGTAGGAAGAGAAGACATCTTTAGCAGTACTGTCGGAAAATATAGCCTACACGATAACACGTCTGGTAACGGACTTAGGCTAATTGACTTAGCTACGGAACGATTTGGATACCAATACTCCGGCTCGCAGAGTCTTCGATTCCCACCCAGACGTCGGACGCAGTAGAGGAAGACCTTGCCTTAAGTGGCGCGCACAAGTAGAAACCAACCTGAACTAACTTGGAGTGTGCAACTGGAGGCAGTTAGCTAGGGACCGGGCTAATTGGAGAGGCATGTTGGTTGAGGCCCAGGTTCATCCCGGACTGTAGTGCCACTTAAGTAAGTAAGTAAGTAAGATTCGGTTGACAATTAATTTTATGCTTCGGACCAGTGAATTGGCCAGCAAGATCATGTGATATACCACCGTTAGACTTTTCCATTTGGGGCTACGTAAAGTTTAAGGCGTCTGTGGATAAGCAAGCTACGATTGAAGCATTGCTCGAACGCGTCATTGAAAATTCGAACGTCAGCATGGACGAGCTACAACAGCGTAATTGCGGCCAACATTTGAGAGAGATTATCTTTAAAAAGTGAATATCAAGAATGGTTCTTAAGATTTATAATAAAGATTTCACGATATATTTGATTTTTTTTTGTGCTATTTCGCATTTAAAAAAAAAACTCTTGATAGATAACCCGTTACATGGAATCGTATACTCGCAGCTTGAAAAAAATTCGGCACAACTCTTGCTACGTCTGCTGATGACATCGCTATCCTAAAAGTAGGTAAAAGGATCGAAGAAACGACAGCAAAACGGACTAAATAAAGTGAATGAATGGACGAGAGACTGGCGGATCGCCCTCAATGAAACTAAATCTGGTCATGTGAATTTTTCCTAGAAAGAAGAAGGATACTAAAGACTTACCAGTTTGTCTAAATATGGCCAGAATACCTTTTGCAAACGAAGCCAAATATCTGGGAATGACACTCGACGTAAAGTTTTTTTTTCTTATACAATCTAAAGCCGGTGTGGACCTTCGGTATACAAAATTGGGGTTGCACCAAGAAAACAAATGCCAATATTTTACAAACATTCTAAATAATGTGCTTATAGAAATTATCCAAGCACCCGGGTGTACTAGAAACGTCGATTTCCATAGGGACCTCAGAATTCCTTCAATCGAAGCTGCAACTTGAATTTTCTCACAATAGCAGCAAAACCGGCTAATCAGAGATATCAACAATGCAGTCCTACTAATTTTGGATGATAGCAATGACTACAAGAGCGAAACCTTTAAACCTTGGCGATATAACGACTAACCGATCTTTCACTGGAAAGTTGCCTTGAAAATGTTTTTAATTCGTGACAGTAAATTGCTAGATAAGTTCTATCTTAGTTCTAGTAGCTAACAATTTCTACCGAAGGGTGGTGTATTTTTTAGTTAGGACTCTGACACTACTGCATTTCTCATAGTGGGAACCTACCCTCGGAGAAAAAAAGAGGTAGTTAGAGACTTCCAATGTAGTACCAAGCAAATCGCGAAAGTACCAACACCTCAAGGTTTTTGCAATACTATACCAAGGCCAAAGACTGACTAATATCCAAGAACACTTCTCTTTAATGAGAAGCTTGACGAATTGCCTTTGGGAATAGCGGGGCTAGATTTGGTTCCATTTATTATGCAAAAAAGTTAACTTTGAGCTCAAAAACTATTTTGAGCTAAACATGACTGGCGTAAGTAGAAAATTGAAGAACGATGAAGACCTAGCAATCAACGCACATCAGTACACCACAAAAACTCATAAAAACTAAAAATGTCACGTCAATTGATTGAACTATATAAAGGGTAGCGTCAATCCACACATACACAATGCATGATGTCAATTGATTGACCGTGTAACGGCCGCTTAAGGTCAATGACCAAAATGTTATGTTTGCGGTTATAAAAGGCCAATCCTACAGAGGAAAACCGACTAAAACGATCCAGAAACGACTGTAATGCCCACATTGAGCGTGTCAAATTCTCTCACGACCAAACATTGAGGCGAAAAATTCTATCATGTCCTATAGATAGTAAGAACTCTTGATAGTTTGTAAAAAAAAACATTGCGAATTCGTCTTTATCTTCCATCCAAACGCTCATTTACAATGACATTCCAGCTCTAGACAAAGCCAATTTGCTTGCTGCTCATTTTGCAGCCAGTTCCACGTTCCAGATTGTGCCCAGTATCCTCCTGAGAACGTAGAACATTTTATGGGACCAATCCACTTTTGAACTCGTGAATTAATACTAATCGATCTTGACATACACAAATCGGCTGGTCCTGATGGTATATCTCCCCATAATTCTGAAGAGGTATTCTTTAACGCTTGCAAAACCGTTGCGTAAGCTTTTCCATTCATCCTATTCATCAGTACTCTTTCCAAGTCGATGTAAAACTGCAGTTGTGTAGACCCTCCCCAAAAAAAAGTCGAATCTTTCTCTCTGTACAACTACCGACCAATTACACTAACCTCCCTTCTTTTTAAGGACATGGAAACGCTGATAAACCTTAGCTTATGAAATATCTTGAATCTCGAAAACTTCTCAATGACCGACAAGACAATACGGTTTTCGTAACAACAGGTACACTGTTGATTTGATGACATATCTCAACAAAAAGTGGAACCAATCAATCCACCATGGTGGCGAAAACAAGATCATTGCACTTGAAATTTCAACGACATTTGACAGAGTTTGGCATAAAGCCCTTTTGTCGAAAACGCGTGTTTTTAGTATCGATGATACTCTTCTTCAATGGATTAGAACCTGGCACACGAAATATTCAATTAAAGTTGTTTTGGACGGTTTGAAGTCTGCTACTCATACAAAAAATGCTGGTATTCCCCAAGGCTCCGTTTTGTCTCCGACACTCTTTCTCATTTTTTTATTAATGACCTCTGGTCAAGACATTTTGTCTGCAACTTTTAACCCAATTCATTCATTTACTGATGACAAAACCCTTAGCTTTTCAAAACGCAATGCTGTCTTCTGTCATCTAAGTGAAACCAAAATTTACAGCCATTGGCATTGGAGTGACACTTGCATCATCGAAACCGAAAAACTTTTCATGCTGTGTATGTGTGTTAATGACAAACTTTGGTTCGAACGATCACATATTCGAAATCGCTAAAAACGCTGTCAAATGTTTAGGTTCCCTCAATCAAGTTAAAGTCAAATCTTTTTTCTGCATACGTCCACATTTGTAAATACAAACCAGCTCCATGTCCGTAGGCATTTAATCCACTACTGTTTCATTTATAGAAGCCCAAACCTTGACAGTTATTCAACTCTTAACGAATTTGATGCACTGTCTGACTCCATCTCTAGAATTGTATCCCTGCATCCTCACACTGAAATCGTCATTGCGGGCGATTTCAATGTACACAATTCTACGTGGCTTCAACATTCTGGACAGACAACACCCGAAGGAAGGTATGTTGATATCTTTGCTAAGGTAAACAACCTAACCCAGCTTGTAAATGAGCCGACACGCATACCGGATATTAACAGTCAAGCCGCCAACACCCTGGACTTGTTTCTTACCTCTCACGCTGATAAATACACCATCAATGTATTATCGCCTCTAGGTTCGTCAGACCACTGTTTCATATCAACACTGCTTGCTGTGCCAGATTGCCAGATTGTGTCCAGTCTCCTCCTGTACTTGAGAACGTAGATCATTCTATGGGACAAATTCACTTTCGTACTCGTACAGTTGCAAGAGTTTTATTTGATCTTGACATACACAAATCCGCTGGTCCAGATGGACCATCATTCTGAAGAGGTGTTCTTCTACGCTAGCAAAACCACTGCATAAGCTTTTCTATCTATCCTACTCATCAGGACTCTTTCCGAGTAGATGGAAAACAGCATTTGTCCAGCCTGTACCAAAAAAAGGCGAATCTTCTTCTCTCTCCAACTACCGACCAATTGCACTTACGTCCCTTCTTTCCAAGGTCATGGAAACGCTGATAAATCGTCAGCTTAGGAAATATCTCGAAACACGAAAACTTCTCAATGACCGGCAATATGGTTTTCGCAGCAACAGGTCTACTGGTGATTTGATGACATATCTCACCGAGAAGTGGAACCAATCAATCCACCATTGTGGATATAGTTGCGCTTGATATTTCAAAGGCATTTGACAGGGTTTGGCAACAAGCCCTTTTGTCGAAAATGCGTGCATTTGGAATCGACGAAAGACTTCATCTATGGATTAGACATTATCTTTCGAAACGTTCAATTCAAGTTGTTTTGAAGGCTTCAAGTCTACAACACACCAAATTAATGCTGGGGTCCCACAAGGCTCAGTTTTGTCTCCGACTCTCTTTCTCGCTTTTTATAAATGATCTCCTGTCTGCAACTTCTAATCCAATTCATTCCTTTGCTGATGACAGTACCCCCAGCTTCTCATATTCGTTTTCAGGTCCTCGTCCCTCATCATCGAACGTGAACTTAGAACGTCAAAATATGTAAGGCTCATTGAATTCCGACCTGGTTCGCTTTATCAAATGGCGTAAATCCAACAGAGTGGAATTCAATGCTTCCAAAACGCATTGCTGTCTTCTGTCATTAAAGCGAAACCAAAATCGACCGCCATTATCCATGAAGTGCACTCACGTCGAAGAAACCGAAAAGCTTTCCATGCTAGGTATGTGTGTTAGTAACGACTCACGTTGGAACGACCACATATTCGAAGTCGCTAAAAACGCAGCGAAATGTCTAGGTTTCCCAAATCGATGTAAGAATATTTCACCCCCTCTGATCTGGCCACAATATATAAAGCGTTTATACGCCCAAAACTTGAATTCAACGCCCACGTCTGGTCAGGTGCACCAAAATCAACATTGCACCTACTAGATAGGATTCAAACGCGTGCGAAAAAACTTATAGGAGACATAAGAATAGCGAACTCCTTAGTTTCGCTCGAACACCGTCGAAACATCTCCTGCCTTACCTTGTTTTATCGCTATTTTAACAACCAATGTTCAAATGAAATAGCCAGCTGCATTCCTCCCATTCAACAATTCAGCCGCAATACTTGTTACACCATGAATGCAAATCAGTTTACCCTCAAGCCTATCTTCGGACGAACGCTGAAATACAGAGATTCGTACATAAACCGAACAACACGAATGTGGAATGCTCTACCAAACTCTGTTTTTCCTTTCCATTATAACTTACAGACATTTAAAACCAATGTGCATCGGTATCTCCTTTCTTCTTATCCCTAATTTCCTGAACGCCCGCACTGTGTTTAACCATATAAAGGGTATTCACAACCCTTTGAGTGCGCGCAAATTATAAAAAAAAAATCAATGTAAGGAATATTTCACCCATGCTTATCTGGAAAGCAAACGCTCCAAACATGAGCTCAAAGCCCCCATCTGGTCAGGTGCAGGATAACGTCATAGGATATAATACAGAAGCGTGCGATAAAACTGAGGAGAGGAGAGGAGATTTAACCGTAGCGAACTATATAGTTTCGCTTGAACACCGTAGGAATATCTCCACTTTTTCACCGCTGTCATAACAGGAAATCCTCAAACGAGATAGCCAGCTGCATTCCGCCACTTCAATAATTCAACCGTAATACTTGTCATGCCATGAATGCGTCTATCCCGCCGGTATGACAAATCACCAAAATATGACATCTTACCGCGACAATGATCTAGATTCCATGACTAACCCAACCGACAAAGATCAATGCTTTCCCCAAGCCCTCCACTCGTTATGAGCTAACAAATCAACACATTGCCCGAGTGGTATCTTGAAAAAAACTGATCTTAACTCAGAAGTTTGGATTCGGGATAAAAATGCAGGTTCCACCAATCGTGTAAGGAGTACAGAAGTGTGGAAAATATTATCTTGGATCTTTACTCCTCGACGATTTTGAATAAACATTCTAAATAATTTGTAATCCTTCTACAAGTAGCGCCATCTTTATGTTTGAGAGTGAAATAAGCTACTATCTCAATATGGAAGGTGGTTGCAAGGCTCACTATACTCCGGCTAGCGCTAGCAGAGTCTTCGATTCCCAGCGAGGCGTCGGACGCATTTGAGGTAGTAGAAGGTAGTCTTGAATAGAACCAATAAAAACCGACCTAAACTAACTTGAAATGCACAACTTATGGCAGTTAGCAATGGACCGGGCTAATTGGAATGGCGTGCAGGTTAAGTCCCGGTTCATTCTGGACTGTAGCACCATTTTAGTAAGTAACTAAAACCTTTTCTATTAATCGACCTTAATCGTGCTTAAAAAAATAATAAGTCCACCAGCAAAAAGCCCGACAGGAAAAGCTGCCACGTATAGTCACAAAATTTGATAGAAATTGTCTTTCTAACCTAATTGGTGATCAGAGGTACAATTTTGAAATTCACCGAAAATAAGCGCCATCTATTGATAGTAAATACACGAACCTGCATACATTCATATCATTGAACAAATTAACCTTTTGAGTCTAAATTCGAATCCCAGATCCACCTGCCTTCTCTCAAGCCCTCTTTTAAGTACACAAAGCTGACATACTCATACAGAAAATAAATAAATAATTTACTTAACTAGAATATACAGAATAACACTACAGATACAACCCTAGTTATCATACTTCCGACATTGCTAATATCGTTTTTGGGCGCTCCAAAATGACCACTCTCGCCGCCTTATTCGATCGCCTTGAAACGGTGAGCGATGTTGTTAGCGTTCTCATCGAGTCGCAGCTGTTATGCAACCTCTGACCCACAGTGTTACATCGGTTTTGATTTGAATTACTACGACTTGACTTGCAGCAGCACAGAAACCATTTGAATGGTGGAATACGTCTGAAATGAAACAAGGAATACATGGATAGAGATAGGTTAGAGACCTATCATACTACGAAGTCCTTAAGACTCACCTCAATGTCCGAAATATCTGCGTCGAAAACAGACAGTAAATCAATGGATTCGCTGCTGAATTAAGCGGCGCCAAACTCTGGATCAACGTGGCTATCGCTATATTGGTTTGTGTCCTCGGTATATGACCAAAGACTTGAAGAAGATCGAACACAATGTACGGTGACCAGCAAAGGATGAAGACAATTACAATGACAAACGTCATTTTGACGGTTTTGACCTTTGCTCGGGGAATGATACCTCGGGAACTAGCACGGCGTGCTGTTGTGTTGGCATACGCTGAACGGTCTTGAAGTGAAGTGAAATCATAATGAAAGGCTTTATATGGCTAAGTGGGCAACTTACCAGCAGGAACAAAAACAGATCCTTTGACCCATATCGTGCGTACTATCACCGCGTAGCAAGCTGTGATGATCAAGGCGGGGATCGCAAATAGCGTCGCTGATACAACACTCATGTAGACCTGCCACCGCCAAGGATCTCCTAAATCTATCCAACATTGGGTTTGGTCTTGAATGAGTTTTTCCTCGAACAGGTATAACACTGGTGTGGAGAATAAGGCGCTGACAATCCACGCAGCTGCCACGAGTCGTCGGGCTCGTTTCCCTAAAAGAAGAAAAAGAGTGTCAAGGCATTGGAATATATTTCTATCAAGGCAAAGAAAAGATTAATAACGTGACATGCATCTACAGAGATAGGTTAGGAAATAAGTTCATGTGTTGAAAAAGGTTCATGATCCTGTAATAAACAAGAAATCAATCTTAAAATATGGTTCCTGAAATAAATTGTACACGTCCTGTAAACCAACTTTGTCATCCAAGAAATTTGGTTTACCTGACTAGCCGTCTAGTGTCATGTTGTATAACCAAAAACCTATGCTCCAGAGGTTCTTGGAAATATGGCGAGAAATATATTCAAACTATCTGTAGAATGGTCTGACTTATCACCGAATCTGAGGTTGTAAAGCAGATACCATTTTGACTGCAATAAGTAAATTTACCAATAAGGACTCCTTGTCGTAACGGGGGGCTTAGCAATCACTAAGATACTTTGTGAAGAAGGAGCTCCAATGACATCTAGCTAATAATGAAATCCTAAATAAATCCAAACTACTAAAAATTAATTGGACATAAGTCAGATAGGTTGTTCGTGAGACCTCATTGATGTAATGCCTCGAGTGGTTACCAACTTAATTGCAGCCTCGAGTGAGCAAAAACAGTGACAGTTCGGAAGTGGATTTCTTATAAGTGCAAAACTTAGGCAAGAAGGCTTTATTATACGCATTGTGACAATCCGCAACAAGGCCGAATGCGCCAACATAAGCCTTATATTTGCGCTCACGCTCCGCCGAAGGAAAAAGACGGTATTGCGAAAGACTGCTGCTACGAGCTCCTTGATAAAACTTATGAGGGACTGCCAAATAAAGATACTAAAATCGTGCTGGGAGATTTGCGAAAATGTAGGAAGAGAAAAAATCTTTAGAAGTATTGTCGGAAAAAACAGCCTACACGACAACACGTCTTGCAACGGACTTAGTCTAATTGACTTCGCTGCGGAACGAAATGCCACTATAGCCAGCACATGGCTCGAAATTTATAATGGGACATGGCGGTTTTCAGATCAACGATAGGTCCATAAAGACGATCACATTGAGATAGACAAGAGGCACGCATCCAGTATTTTGGATGTCCGAAACTTTCGAGGGGATATATTAGACTCGGACCACTACCTGCCTGCAGCCAAGGTAAGAATGCGGATATTCACCAAGCCACAACAAATGAGAAATACTGTGAAAAGATCTAATGTCGAAAGACTGCAATCGCGTATCTCTTCACCTCTCGATCAAGACCATACCACCGGAATCTAATGTGGCTGCGGGTCAAAAAGCTATTAGATCAGCCGCAAGTGAAGTCCAAGGTTTCTTGCGCCCACCAGCAGGAAACCCTTGGTTTGGATAAAGAGTCAGGATAGATGCTCGTAGCTAAGAACGAGGCCTACAAGGCTAAGCTGCAGGTGAAGACAGGAGCTGCTATTGAGCTCTATAGGCAAAGAAGGAGGAAATGTCACCGGCTTTTCAGAAACAAGAACAAAGGTAAAGAAAAGTGTGCGATCGAGGATTTAGAGAAGTGCCACTATAGAAAAGAAGTTCACATGTTTTGCCGACATTTTTAACGTCAAATCCTGGGATACAAGGCTCGAACAGCATTCTGTAGAGATGGACAAGGAAATATTGTAATTGGGACACATTCGATGCTGAGGATAAGGAAGAACTACCAACCACCCGACCTTAGTGAGGATAGCATTATCTATACTTAAGCTTAACAAGTCTGCAGGAAATAACGTCCTTCCGCAGAGCTATATAAAGCCTGCTGGTAAGTAACATTCACCAACTCCTAAGCAAACTTTCGTCAGATGAAAGTATGACAGAAGAATGGAAACTCAGCATCGTTTGGCCGATCTACAAAAAAGGAAGCCCTTCGTCAACTACAGATGCATAATTCTCCTTAACATCGACTACAAGATCCTATCTTCCGTAAAGTCCACAACTGATCAAATCTTCTCACTTCGGTAGATTACTTATTTAAGTGCCGCTACAGTCCGGGATGAACATGGTTGTCAACCAACATGGCTATCCTATTAGCCCGGTACTTAGTTAACTGCCTCCAGTTGCGCACTCCAAGTTGGTTGAGGTCGGTTTCTACTTGTGCGCAGCACTTAAGGCGAAATCTTCCTCTACTGCGTCCGACGTCTGGCTGGGAATCGAAGACTCTGCGAGCCGGAGAATTGGTGTCCATTCGTTCTACATGTCCTAGCCATCTTAAACGTCCAATGCGGAGTTTTTTGACCAGGGGCATGTCGCTGTACAGCTCGTATAGTTCTTGGTTGAATCTTCGTCTCCATAGCCCGTCAACGCAAACGGGACCGAAGATTTTTCGAAGAAATTTTCTCTCGAATCGACCAAGGATCTCTTCATCCGCTTTTGATACGGTCCATGCTTCAGCGCCGTAGAGCAGGACTGGGATATAAGATCTCCTTAGTAATTCGAGTGAGGGCTTTACTACTAAATTGCCTTCTTAGCCCGAAGAAACAGCGATTGGCAAAGGTTATTTCTCGTTTGATTTCTGACGAGATCTTGTTGTCAAAGTTTATAGCGAAACCAAAGTAGACAAAGACCCGTACTACCTCAAAGTTATATCTGTCAATGGTGACGTTCTTTCCAATTCGTCGATGTTGTGTGTCCTTTCCTGTTGACAGCATATACTTAGTCTTAATTTTTGCCGTTTCCTTATATATACTAACAAACGTGGCTATGACATCACCTTGAGTCCTACCAATGATGTCAATATCGTCGGCGTCTGCGTTTGTTTGGTGTTTGCAACACCGATTTTTGGAAAATTGTGCCTCTGGTGTTAGCTCGGGAGTTTTGCACAATCCTCTCAAGAATCAAATTGAAAAAGTCACATGACAGCGCATCGTCTTGCCTAAATCCTTTTTTGGTATCGAATGTGTCGGTGAGGTCGTTTCCGACCCTGATGGTGCAGCGAGAATTCTCCATCTCGTTATCCTACACAAACGGACGAGTTTGGGCGGTATACCAAAACTAGACATTGCTCTGTATAGTTCGTCTCTAAATACTGTCGTATGCGGCTTTGAAATCAAAGAATAGGTGATGGGTATCGATTTGGACTTCTTGGGTTTTTTTCCAGGATCTGCCGAAGTGTGAAAATTTGATCGGTTGTGGACTGTCCTGGACTAAAACCACACTGAAAAGGAAAAGGGCCGATCAGGTTGTTGGTAATCGGTTTCAGGCGTTCACATATTACGGCAGATAGGATCTTGTAGGCGATGTTGGGGAGACTTATGCCTCTGTAGTTGGCGCAGTTCAGAGGGTCTCCTTTTTTGTGGATCTGGCAAACGATGCTGAGGTTCCATTCTTCAGGCATACTTTCATCCGACCAGATTTGCTTTATGAGTTGGTGGATGTTCTTACCAAGTCATCTCCGCCAGCTTTATAAAGCTCAGCGGGAAGGCCGTCATTTCCGGCGGCCTTATTAAGCTTGAGTTTAGATATTGCTATCCTCACTTCACTTAGGTCGGGTGGTTGGCAGTTTTCGCTGTCGTTGCCAATATTAAATGGTTCGTTCTGCCTGACAGCTGAATGTTGTTCGTCATCGCCGTTTAACAGTCTGCAGAAGTGGTTCTTCCATATCCTCAGCATCGACTGTGTCTCAACTACGATATTTCCTTGTTCATCTCGACAGTATTCTGTTCGAGCCTTGTAGCCATGGCATTGACGTTTTACACTTTGGTAAAATTTGCGAACATCGTTCCTGGAGTGGCACCTCTCTATATCCTCGATCATGCGCTTTTCTTGCTCTTTTTTCTTCTTTCTGAAAAGGCGGTGTTCTTCCCTTCTTCTCTGCCTATAGAGTTCAATGGTAGCTCTCGTCTTCACCTGCAGCTGAGCCTTGTAGGTCTCGTTCTTGGCTGCGAGCATCTGTCTGCATTCCTCATCCAACTAGGGGTTTCTTGCTAGTGGGCGTGAGAAACGTAGCACATCAGTTGCGGCTGATCTGATGGATTGTTTTCATCGTTGCCATTGTTCTTCGACATTCGATGCTGGTGGTATGGTGTGAATCGCGAGGTTAAGGGATACGCGTTGCGCGAAGGCCTTGGCAGTCTCTTGCGATTGCAGTCTTTGACATTAAAATTTTTCAGAGTATTTCTGGTTTGTTGTGGCGTGGTGGATATCCACATCCTTACCTTTGCTGCAACAAGGTAGTGGTCCGAGTCGATGTTAGCCCCTCGGAATGTTCGGACATCCAAGATGTTGGATCAATGTGATCAATTTGGTTGACTGTTCGTTGATCTAGAGACCGCCATGTCCCCTTATGGATATCGAGGTGAGGAAACCGTGTGCTGGTTATAGTTACATTTCGTTCCGTAGCGAAATCAATTAGCCTAAGACCGTTACCAGACGTGTTGTCATGTAGGCTATATTTTCCGACAATACTGCTAAAGATGCCTTATCTTATTACCTTTGCGTTAAAATCTCCCCGAACGATTTACCCTTGAGATTCCTAGACAACCTAAGCAGCTTATCTAGGTTCGCCTGGGATGGCTGAGATATTGGCAGTAGCAGAGACAGCTAAAGCGTGTGCAATCCCAGCATACCACCAAATTACATCACCATCTTCATTGACAGTCAGGCTGCAATTAAAATAATCTCTGCTGTCGAAATAAAATCCAAACTTGTGGAGGGTTGTCGTGAAGAGCTAAAGGTACTAGGCGTCCAACATAATGCTAAGCTTTGCTGGGTCCCCGGATATAGAGACAAACAGGGAAATAAAATTGCTGAATAACCTGCTAAGACAGAATCTGCCACTAGTACTGATCAGGCAGGCCAGTCTATCAAACCGCCACTATGTGACCTCAAATCACAACTGGGACAGAAAACACTGAATATCGCAAAAAAAGGTGAAACTCACTCCCTGTGTAACATCCAAAAGGATGTGGCTTGAGTATGACAAAGCCAGAACCCACAAACTACTTCAAAGAAACAGGATATCTGTTCCGACACTAGTAGGGATTCTTACGGGACAGGTTTCAGGTTTGCAACAACATCTAGATGGCTGGAAAGGGACTACCAACAATCGACAGTTTAGGGGACAAATGAGGGAACCCACATCTTTCGTTGACCCCCAACGCCTACCTCAGCCACCCACTAACCTAACCCAACCTCTTCAATACTGGAAGAGAGCGTTACTACTTCCTTGACTGAAGGTTGGCTGATTCTTTGGCCCATTACACTCTCTACTGTATGTCCATTAAGCAGCTACTGGAAATGCTGCTTCCTCAATGCATCTAGAAATTCCTGCGCGTCACTGTTTATATCGTAAAGCATTGTTATTCCGTGGAGCCTGTATTCCTACTTTGAAACCAGCTGCCAGTTTGGCTTTCTTTTAGAATTGACGAATGTTCTTCTTGTCGCGAGACTCTTCGATACCCCAGAGCTGGGAGGTCTGGTGTTCTCTTGTTTTCCAAAGCAGACAAAATGTTCATTTTAGTGTGAAAAAATAGTCACGAGTATCAAGTCTTGATATGTAAAACGGCTCATTGACGTTTATTTCACGAAATTGACAGTTGCCTCCATTTGCACAGGTTACATATCTTTAGCCCCCCTGTTTACATTTGAACTACAAATATTCATGCGATTTAAAAAAAAATGTCCTGAATATTCAACCTTTGAATATACATTTCCAATTCAACAACACATCATGCAATTATACGTCATAAACTTACATGATTTGGAGAAATTCATCGGATGTGTAATCGCATCATACCTATCGATGCTCAACGCCACCAACACATATGTCGACGCATATGTGACGCAAACCTGTGAGAAACGTATCACCTTACAAGCGACATTGCCAGCTCGCCATGATATCGTTATCCTCCAAATGATATCCGTCAGCACACTCAGCAATCCCACCGAGAGATCTAAACAAACGGGGGTGGATGGAATTTCTTAATCACTTCAAGAATGTCCTTGTAGGGCACAATTAGTTCGGCATAAACTCACCCGCCAGCGCCAACTGTTTGATGAAGAAATTCATTCGGGATTTGCGATTCTTGTTCAGAAACATTGCGACCAATACCGAGGAATTACCAAGGACAATAACGGTAAATAGAATCCATAGGATGGCAAATTGTTCCGTCTGCAAATAGAAAATTGAAAATGAAATTGTAGTTGCTTTGCATGTTGTTGTGATAATTATTTCGAAGGATTTCGCAGGATTTCACAGGAATTGTGTTAAGAGTCTTGCGTGTGTTTCTTGCGATGGATGTGGTGCGAGGAAATTTATTTTGTCGAAAGGAGACGATTGGTGGTGCGCCGCACGTGCGGACAATCGAATTATTCGCATACATGAATAATGTTCCGAAGGCAGGATGAAGGGGAATTTGATTCATGAGAATTCAATAAACGTGGAAAGGGATAAGAAGGTGTTGCAATATTAATTTGAGGTAGATATTCGATATTTTGGTTTTTATATATTTAGGGGATTTCTACCTGTAGCCTGGGGAGACTTTAAATATTGAAAAGGTACATAAAGTGGGGCTTTTAGGATGGAATACTTTGCATATATACCTTTAAACTTTTGAAAGTTAATCCAGGCCCCAGAGGTCTAAGACTTTAAAGCTAATTCATTGTGCTACCCTTTTTTAAGTGTAATGGAAAAAGGGTCAGATTTTATCAGCTTCGTCGATTATTATTTATTTTTTTGAGCTCCTGATTCCTGGCAGAGTTCGAATGGGCATACGACAGATTTTCCATAGACTAATCCCATCACCAGAGAGATTGAATGAATACTAGACCTTATCAACTTTGAACCCCCAATGATGTACCAGTGACAAGTTAGTTACTCATCGTAGCGTAGAGGTGGTTTTAACCGAATCTTCATTTGTCAGAGAAGTCTGGACAATCACATATGGAGAGCTTCAGGCAGGACCTCATTTTTTAGTTGGTACATTAAACAAACGCTATACCTACAGAGGCCACCTTCTTTTAGTGCAGATAAAACGAGGGTATTGACAAGCTCTTGCATGATGCTGAAAACATTTTATGAAACAATTCTATCAGAAGTCCAGTTCTTACCAGTGCTAAGTATTTTTTGAAGTGTTGGGTAGATGTTTGGGCGTTGACCTCTTAAGCGCGGGATTTCTGATTCAAGTGCAGTAGTAAGACCTAGCGGAAGCCTTAAACTGCTACAAAGCAGACATTACTGCCATCCAGGAAATACGATGGGATGGGCCGGGCAAAAAGAGGATGAAAAACTGTGACATCTACTACGGACCGTGTTATAGTGAGCAGAATCAGCGACTATTCGGATGCGGATTTGTTATAAGTGCCAGACTTAGGCAAGAAGTCTTGTGTTTCCAAGACATTAGCGAACGCATAGTAACAATCCGCATCAAGGCCAAATTCGCCAACATAAGCCTTATATGCGCTCACGCTCCGACGGAAGAAAAAGATGATATAGCTAAGGATTGCTTCTACGAGCTCCTCGACAAAACCTATGAGCGACTACCGAAGTACGATGTTAAAATCGTGCATGGAGATTTTAACGCAAAGGTAGGAAGAGAAGACATCTTTTGCAGTACTGTCGGAAAATATAGCCTACACGGCAACACGTCTGGTAACGGACTTAGGCTAATTGACTTCGCTACGGAACGAAATGCCACTATAGCCAGCACACGGATTCCTCACCTCGATATCCATAAGGGGACATGGCGGTCTCCAGATCAACAAACAGTCGACCAAATTGATCACACTGCGATAGACAAGAGGCACGCATCCAGTATTTTGGATGTCCGAACATTCCGAGGGACTAACATCGACTCGCACCACTACCTGATGCGGATATCCACCACGCCACAAGAAACCAGAGATACTGTGAAAAAATTTAATGTCGAAAGACTACAATCGCCAGAGACCGCTAAGACCTTCGCGCAACGCGTATGCCTTAACCTCTCGATACACACCATACCACGAGCATCTAATGTCGAAGAACAATGGCAACGATGCCAACTAGCCATTAGATCAGCCGAAACTGATGTGCTAGGTTTCTCGCGGCCACCACCAAGAAATCCCTGGTTTGATGAGAAATGCCGACAGATGCTCGCAGCCAATAACGAGGCCTACAAGGCTAAGCTGCAGGTGAAGACGAGGGCTGCCATTGAGCTCTATAGGCAAAGAAGGAGGATATGTCACCGGCTTTTCAGAAACAAGAATAAAGGTAAAGAAAAGTGTGCGATCGAGGATTTAGAGTAGTGCCACTCCAGAAAAGAAGTCAAAGCCTGGGATACAAGGTTCGAGCAGAATCCTGTCGAGATGAATAAGGAAATATCGTAGTTGAGATACAGTCGATGCTGAGGATATGGAAAAACCACTTCTGCAGACTGTTTAACGGCGATGACGAACAACATTCCGCTGTCAGGCAGAACGAACCATTCAATACTGACGACGACAGCGAGAACTGGCCAACCACCTGACCTATGTAAATATCTACAGTCAAGCTTAAAAAGGCTACCGGGAATGACGGCCTTCCCAAAAATACAAAAAAAAAAAAAAAAAACAAATTTTTGGCGCAACAGGCTCGTTAGTACTCAGGGCCTAGCTTTCTCACAATCATTCATGTGTGCATGTGTACTTCTTGCACGATGGCAGGACCTCCTGTTTTATGCCGACTCCGAACGGCTAAGTTGACATAAGCTATTCTTGAGAATTGATACAACTCGGATGATGATTTGTCAGATCATCACGAGAGGAGGGCCAATGAAAAATCATTAAGGTGTTGCTACGGCTGGGACGGCCTTCCAGCTGAGCTTTATAAAGCTGGCGGAAATGAATTGGTAGGTAACATCCTCCAACTCATAAGCCAAATCTGGTCGGATGAAAGCATGCCCGAAGAATGGAACTTCAGCATCGTTTGCCCGATCCACAAAAAAGGAGACCCTCTGAACTGCGCCAACTACAGGGGCATAAGTCTCCTCAACATGTGAACGCCTGAAACCGTTTATAAACAACCTGATCAGCCCATTTCAGTGTGGTCTTAGGCCAGGAAAGTCCACAGCCGATCAAATTTTCACACTTCGGCAGATCTTGGAAAAAAACCCAAGAAGACCAAGTCGATACCCACCACCTATTTATCGATTTAAAAGCCGCATACGACAGCATTTATAGAGACGAACTATACAGAGCCATGTCTAGTTTTGGGATACCGCCCAAACTCGTCCGTCTGCGTAGGATGACGATGGAGAATTCTCGCTGCTCCACCAGGGTCGGAAACGACCTTACCGACACATTCGATACCAAAAAAGGATTTAGGCAAGGCGATGTGCTTTTATGTGACTCTTTTAATTTGATTCTTGATAGTATTGTGCAAAACTCCCGAGTCATCACCAGAGGCACAATTTTCCAAAAATCGGTACAACTACTAGCATACAACGACGATGTTGACATCATTGGTAGGACTCAACGTGATGTCAAAGCCACGTTTGCTAGTATAGAGAAGGAAGCGGCAAAAATGGGTTTAGCAGTAAACGAGGCTAAGACAAAGTATATGCTGTCAACACGAAAGGACACACAACATCGACGAATTGGACAGAATGTCACTACTGACAGATACATATAAGTTTGACGTAGAACGGGACTTTGTCTACCTCGGATCCGCTATTAACTCTGACAACAACATTTCATCAGAAATCAAACGAATTACACTTGCCAACCGCTGTTTCTTCGGGCTAAGAAGGCAATTTAGTAGTAAAGCCCTCACTCGAACTACTAAGGAGATCCTATATAAGACCCTGATTATCCCAGTCCCAGTCAACCACGAACTATACGAGCTGTTCAGCGACATATCCCTGGTCAAAAAACTCCGCATTGGACGTTTAAGATGGCTAGGACATGTAGAAAGGAGGACACCAATACTCCGTCTCGCAGAGTCTTTGATTCCCAGCCAGACGTCAGACGCAGTAGAGGAAGACCTCGCCTTAAGTGGCGCGCACAAGTAGAAACCGACCTCAACCAACTTGGAGTGCGCAACTAGAGGCAGTTCGCTAAGGACCGGGCTAATTGGCATGCTGAGAGGCATGTTGGTTGAGGCCCAGGTTCATCCCAGACTACGTTTTCTAAAAATGTAAGCATCCCTTGCCGATAAGTGTCCAAGAGTAGTCGGGCTCTGTTCAAGTGTTCTGAGGACAACAATATTATACCAGAGAACCAGCTTGGTTTCAAGGCGGGATATGACTGTATTCATGCCGCCTCCAAACTCGTCTCTGATATACAATGGAACAAAGCCAAAAAGCAATGAACGCGTGCATGTCTGGTTGATTTGGAAAAGGCTTTCGACAGCGTATGGTTAGAAGGCCTCTATCTAAAGCTGACCAGACTTGGCATAAGCAAACCTCTGCTATATATACTTCAAGACATGTTGACTGGTAGAACGTTTGTTGGCAAAAGTGGCAATGTAACTTCTACCACCGAATTTTTTTTTTAAAAATGGTCTGCAAAGCGGTAAACTTGCCGCTTGATCGCGATATGATCGGTAGTCTTACTCAGGCAATTGCGTATGAAGACGATCTTATCGCGTACAGAACAGCTACTACTGTCGAGGTCATCCGAACTCCTTTGCAGCGGGACTTCGACAAAATTCAGAGATATTGGGATGACTGGAAGTTCAAAATCAACTTTCAGAAATCGGAAACTATCCTGTTTAGGACACCATTGTCTAGGGCCTCTAGGGATACGAGAAAGAACTGGCGCAAGCTGGTGATCGTTGGACCAAACGGATATTCACTGGCGAGTAAAAGTGTAGTAAAGTACCTTGGCATCTGGCTGGATCAGTATCTATATTTCAGAAGACATGTAGATGCTCTCTGTTGAGAGCTAGGGCAGCGTTTGCCCTGACAAGACGATTGTTTTATAGCAGTCGTCTTGACAACAGGTGAAGGTAATTTGCTATATGGCCCTCATCAGCCGATGAATGTCTATGGGTTCGCGTATGATCCAACGTTGCCCCATCTCAAATGGAAAAGATACGGGTGTTTGGGAGGCAGTGTTTCAGAAGCTGCCTTGTACTTCACAGAACACCAGTATCTTACTACACAAAATATGATTCCAACCAGGTCCTATACAACGGGGCTAACTAAAACAGGATAGACAATTTTCTGGTGAAGCTCATTCGGTTTCACGCCGCAAGAGCGATGACCTCGAGCAATCTTTGAGGCCTTCTACCCCAATGATGAATATTTTGAGGCGTTTAAGAGACTTCATTTCGCTTGTAGCTTTTCTATTTTGGGATAGTCGAGGGCTGATGCAGGATAGATCGGCGGTTCCGCTAATCTACCACGTCTTCCGACGAACTGTGGATAGGCGGGTCCTATACGACAGAGACGTCGTCGGTCAAGTCGGAAGAGAGCGCCTGCGGTTCAGCAGGAGTGTGTCCGATTGGGACCTTCAGAGTAGGTTGCAACAGGAGAATATGTTGTGGTGGCTACAAGATTAGTTAAAATTAGTTGAATTACAAATTGTATGGCCGACTTACATAACTTTGCATACACAAATTAATGGAAAAAGAAGGTTAAAGCATCTATATGACCCATACAGATGCTCAAAGCTTCCTTTTCCATTTATTTGTGTATGCAAAGTTAAATTTTTGGCAAAATATCTGCCTTAATGTTTTGAAATAAAAATTATCCACTGTAGCTTATTATAATTCCTCTCTCCTAAAAGGCTTCATCCTTATTGGTAATAAACAGCGAAAAGACTCTCTTTAGTCCAATTTTTCACCAGAAAAATCGTTCGCCATGGACGGAAACAGGTGGTTTCTGTCAGCCCCGGAATATACGGTGGATGCAAACCTCGGACCCATGCTCCTAAAGTTCTGGCGAAGTCACTATGTGTGAGGCCTGTGGATGGCCTGATGGAACTCAATTTCTCATATTTGAGGGCTGCTGGGCGATTTTTTCCTTCCGGTGGTCTAAATTTTAACAGTACAGGTCTGATTTAAGAGTTTTGCCTTAGGAGAGCTGTAACGGATGTAAAACCCCTTTTTAGTACTAACGTCCTACGCCTATGAAAAAATGCGAATTCGCTTAACGAAATATCGTATGCTTGCGAAGTTCCGCATTGTGTTCAGCGAATTCAAGTCTATTTCGTTAGATTTCAGGGCTACACGTTCTTTTCTCTACTGGAATTCAAACCGAAAGGAAGTTTATGTTAACAATCGCATACAAATACCATCAAAGGTATGAAAATAGTTTTTTTTTTGTATTCAATTTTGATATTCAGTTGATGTTTTATTAGTGCCTAGAAAAAGAATATAAATTTCGACAACTAAGGAACAAATCTGTGAATAATATTTTAGAACCTATCTTCTTCACATTCGCTAAAACTTTCTAAAAGTAAATCTAATTAAAACTTAAAAATAGAATTTAATCTAACATGTAACTTTCTTAGATTGTTACCAGTAAATCATTTGAAAGAAGTTACAGTGCAAGCCCCCCCAAGGGACAATACCAGCGATTCAATGGCATAGAAGTGTGCGTTGAGGACCCCTCCGCCACCCCAAAATAAAACCTATACCCGCATCCAAAACTCTCTTCGAAACAGCTCCAAAGCATAAAATCCGTAGCATCGCCTTCGAATTACCCCACCTTGAGTGCTCCCACCATTCAACAGCATGTAGAAGTTTTCTCTCTATCGACTTCCAGTTGAAACTCCAATAAAAAAACATATGAGAAGGCTACAATCCGCTGTGCGGATCGTTGAATACCCTATCCCATCCTATCCATAAAACTAGAATCCCCAAAAAAGTGGGCATGGCTAAAAACATATGAGAGGCTACAATCCGCTATGCGGATCGTTGAATACCCTATCCCATCCCATCCTTTAAATTAATATCCTCAAAATATAGGCTTTATGGCGATGAAATACAGAAAATGACATTGTCACAATATATTGCTCAGACAGTTTCTCAAAATCTTTTGTGGTTCGACAAAAAACAACGTATTTCTATTGCTAATGCCTTGGGATGGGGTATACAAATGGTTTTTGTAAGAAAACGCCCCCAAAATGTGGGCGTAGGTGAAAATGATCTATGGACAAAATGTTTATCTTACCATTGCGGAAGTATATGCATCAAAATTTTTTTTCGAAAGTTTTAAAATTTGGACAAAAAGCGTTTTTTACTAAAAACGCCCCCAAAAAGTGGGCGTGGCAAAAAACTTTGTATGAACGAAATATAGATATTAGGATTGTCTTAATATGCTGCTCAGACACTTTTTTGAAATTCCTTACGGTTTGGCCAAAAAATAAGTTTTTCTAAAAAGGGGGCGTGGCAGTGGGCGGATTTCAAAAATTTTTACACTTGTTCTGGTGGCACGGACGAGGATCCTATATACCAAATTTCATTATCCTAGCTCAAAATTTAAGGCCCAAAAATCGGTGACGAACAGACAGACGGACGGACGGACGGACGGACGGACGGACAGACAGACATGGCTAATTCGACTCAGCTAGCGATTCTGAGTCGATCCATATACTTTGAGGTATATGTAGCAAAATTATTTCTCTATGTTACAAACTAAGTATCAAAACTAATATACCCCCCTATGGGATAGGGTATAAACACGATGTGGATAAAATAAAGAAAATGACATGGTGACAACAAATTCTTCAGGCTGCTTACAAAACACTTTTACGGTTCTACAAAAGACAAGGTTTTCTCCTGTATATGTTATGGGGTAGTGTATAAAAATGTTTTTTATATAAAAACGCCCCCAAAAAGTGGGCGTGGGTTAAAATGGTATAAAGACGAAATGTTCATATTAATAATGTTAATGATTCTGCATCAAAAATTTTTTCGAAAAATTTAAAATTTGACCGAAAACAGTTTTTTATTGAAAACGTCCCCAAAAAGTGGGCGTGGCAAAAAACTTTATATGAACGAAATATAGATATTACGATTCTGTAAATATGCTGTTCAGACACTTTTTTAAAATTCTTTACGGTTTTGCCAAAAATTACGTTATTTTAAAAAGGGGGCGTGGCAGTAAGCGGATTTCAAAAATTTTTACACTTGTTCTGGTGACTCGGACAAGGATCCTATATACCAAATTTCATTATCCTAGCTCAAAATTTAAGGCCCAAAAATCGGTGACGAACAGACAGACGGACGGACGGACGGACAGACAGACATGGCTAATTCGACTCAGCTAGCGATTCTGAGTCGATCCATATACTTTGAGGTATATGTAGCAAAATTATTTCTCTATGTTACAAACTATGTATCAAAACTAATATACCCCCCTATGGGATAGGGTATAAAAAGGAGTCCCGCTAAATATCACGCTTGAAACCGATCTTTTCCAAGATCGCTAAAGCTAAAGTTTAGTTGGTGTGGCTAGTGGTAATTTTTGAACGGTCGGAGACGGTGCTAGCAAGAGTGATAACGAGAAGCGACGGTTTAAAGCGTGGATTTCGTCGGCTGAATTTAATCGGTGTTTGTTTGTGATTGTTCTGTCCTCTGTGTTAAGTTTTAATTTCATAAACTGATTGATTTATAAAATTGTGAAAACAAAAAGATAATAGTGAAAAAAATAAGAAATAAGAAAACTAAAAGAAAATTGTCTAAACAAAAAAAAGGATAGAAATTCCTTATGTTTATTATCTACTGGTAATTAGAATCCTAAAGCCAGAGATATATACAAAAATTGTTTTTTGTAAATGAAATACGCAGCAGGTGAATTTTGGACCTTCTGTCATTTAAGAAAATAACCTATTTTATCAATTGTAAAATAAACTAGAGATTGTTTGGTGTATTAAGATAAGTAATATGAAAACCTGAGAAACAACAACAACCAAGGAAAGCCGACCCATCGGATATTGTGCACAATCTTCGAATAAGTGGTGAGTTTAAACATTTTTTTTTTATTATATTCGCATTGTAACCAAACTAGCTCTATTTTTCTATTGGTGTTTAAAATTTGTACCTGCGTTATAAAGAGTTAATTTTTTTTTTATTGCTAAATGTGAAGATCACACGCAACGATTATTTTTACCTTTTTTTTAATTATGTTTTAAGAATAGCTACGTTAAATGGATAATTTTTTTTTTAATAAATTAACATGAAGTTTTCTATAAATTAAACATGTTTTGAGTGTCCTTTTTTATGGGGTTATGTGTGGTCGTGTTCGCGTTTCGGTTTTTCTTTGCTTTAATGCGATAGATTAGTCGCTTTAGAAGAGTCCAATATAGGGACAGCTTTAGAGAACATTTAGGGGTACGGAAGTTGTCATGGCGTTCGCGTATCTCGTGCATAGGGTGGGAATATAAGTACCCGAGGCAACTGTGTGAATCTTGGCATTTACAAAGATTCTGTTGTTGCGTCTGTCTGCCTTGGGACTAACAACCCACTCCATCCGACTTTACCTAGTTATGGGATATAAAGCATGCCAAGTACTAGTCCACCCAGGTAGTTTACAGAGGTTCGAAAGTGTAACAGAGCATCTAATACTAGATAATGCCCTGCCAATAGCAACAAACATACAGAACCTTCCTGGCAGTCAATCTTGGGTTGGCCATCGTTTGCATCGCCTTGCCTAAATCCTTTTTGGATACCGAATGTGTCGGTGAGATCGTTTCCGACCCTGTTGTAGTAGCGTCCATCGTCATTCTGCACATGTGGACTAGTTTGGGCGGTATACCAAAACTAGACATGGCTCTGTATAGTTCGTCTCTATAAATGATGTCGTATGCGGATTCGAAGTCGATGAATAGGTGGTGGGTATCGATTTGGCCGTTTAACAATCTGCAGAAGTGGCTCTTCCATATCCCCTCAGAATCTACTGTGTCTCAAATACGATATTTCCTGTTCGAACCTTGTATCCCTGGCTTAGACGTTTAACTCGTTGCGAACCTCTTTCCTTGGGTTGCACCTCCATATACGTTTTGCTTGCACTTTTTTTTTTCTTCCTGAAAAGCCGATGTTCTTCCCTCCTTCCTTGCCTATAGTTCTCAAAGGCAGCTCTTGTCTTCACCTGCAGCTTAGTCTCGTAGGCCTTGTTCTTGGCTGGAAGCATCTGTCACCATTCTTCATCAAATCAAGGGTTTCTCGCTGGTGGCCGCGAGAAACCTAGCACATCAGTTCCGGCTGATGTAATGGCTTCTTGACATAGCTGCCATTATTCTTCGAGATTAGATCCTGGTGGTATGGTATTAGTGGTAAGATTTAGGGTTACGCGTTTGCAAAGGTAGTATTTCTCATTTGTTGTGGCGTGGTGAATATCCGCATTATTACCTTGGCTTCGAGTCCATGTTGGCCCTTCGGAATGTTCGGACCTCCAAAATACTGGATCAATGTGATCAATTTGGTTGACTGTTCGTTAATCTGGAGACAGCCATGTCCCCTTGTGGATATCGAGGTGAGGAAACCGTGTGCTAGCTATAGTGGCATTTCGTTCCGTAGCGAAGTCAATTATCCTAAGTCCGTTACCAGACGTGTTGTCGTGTAGGCTATATTTTCCGGCAATACCGCTAAAGATGTCTTCTCTTCCTACCTTTTCGTTAAAATCTCTTGGCACGATTTAAGCATCGTACTTCGGTAGCCGCTGAAAAGGTATTTTCAGAAGCTCATAGAAAAAGTCCTTCATGTTTATTCTCCTTCGGAACGATGAGCTCACGTTCCGAAGGAGAGTAAAAATGAAGGACTTTTTCTATGGCTTATATTGGCAAATTTATCCTTGATATGGATTGCTGCAATGCGTTTGCTTATGTCTTCTAAGCATAAGACTTCTCACCTTAGTCTGGGATTTATAACAAAGCCACATCCGAATATTCGCTGTTTCTGTTGAATATAACAGGAACCATCCTAGATGTCACAAATTTGTATCCTCCTTTAGCCAGGCACATCTCATCGTTGATCCTATATCCAATAGGAATATTTACTTTGCAGCAGCTTAGGGCTTCCTCTAGTTGTTTGGCTGTACCTCATCGGTTTAATGTTCCCACAATCCAGGTCAGATACGAACTTCGTTTTCCTGTTTTCGTTTAGCATGGTCATCCACAGTAGAATCATTCCTTTTCAAGGATTTTTGTTGTGTCCAAACAATGGCACAACCACAACCTAAAGGGATATGCCCTGAGGACAGCAGGACGAATATTCTTTACAAGTCATCTCCAAATATTCTTGTCCCAGTGCAAACTTTTACAGATTTTCTGTAATTCCCCGAAGTTAGCTGTTGGATGGTGAATACTTCCAATATATGCCTGTATATCCGTTCAAGCCTAGAGAACACCGTGCTTCTATGTCTGTTGGATTCATTGATTTTTGGCGTTTGATATATCCGCCTTTCCAGCCAACCTTCTAAGAACCCACTTCTCCACGACAAGTTACAAATGGGGTTCCACGAAGAAGGGAATTTACGGAACTATGTTTGTTTCAAGATTATATAGCCTGTTAAGGCTGCTTCTCAGTATCTTTCTCAAACAACAATAACAAGAAAGGGAACACCAAAATAAATCCAATTGGCCAGCTACCCCTGTATGTGGAGATAAATCTCCTTCACAACATTCCAAGTCTACCAACGACTCCCCCTATTTTCAGGAACAAAATTACAAAATGATGTGGAAAAGTTCTTCCTTCTGAAAACCTACGTCAAATCGCCTTCTTCAAAAGCATTCGTAAAAGTTTTTTTTTGTTGATTTATTTAAATGACTTCACAATGACGACGTGAATCGCCGTCACATCACTTACAATCCAAAAAAAAATAAGCATCCACATAAAAAAGAACGTTAGGTGTTTGCTCGACTCACTCAAATGAATTTAATTCCTAACAGAGCCTATAAAGTGGAATTACCAGTGCCACCCCACCTCCAAAAGCTATCAAAGTCAATTCCGGCCTCTCGCGTCCCTTTCATTCGAAAACAAAGCCGAACAATGAGCCAAAGGAAACAACAACCCTGAGAAGAACAATAAATTCTAGAATTAGGGATTTAACTTTAATGATGCTAGATATCCATCTTTACATTCTCTCCCATGCCATCAACAAGGGAAGACTTTCAGACAGGGCTGGTATTTGGGAAAGCGTTTGTACACTCTGCGGTAGGTAATTAAAGTCAGTTGGGCTTTTTTTTTCATAAACTTGGACGTTCACCCATGGAATGGTAGGATGAATGTTCCTTGGGAAAAATTATCATCAACTCATAAAACCTATTTTAGCTTTGCTCGGGTATCCAGGCTATAAGAACCTCAATTGCAAATATGCCTATAGTGGCTTAATGTACTGTGCCTCAGGTGTACCTCTGTAGACCATTCTTCATTACTTTCCGGAATCATCCCATATGTACCCAATTTGTGTGCAAATGAAATTTGGGTCGTTTTTTGTTTGCACAAGCATCGGGGATGAGGAACATAGACCACGCGCTGGAGAATGGCGAGGTAGACGCAAATAGAATAAGAGCACGGAATTAGGATGATTTATGTGGACTGCGTGTGATACAAAATGAAATTTCATCTTTCATAATATTTTGGCTGTTGCGTCAAAGCTTGGCATTTCATTTTCGCATCCCTCGAACTCAAACTACACGTTGACGTAACGTGTTCCGCCATTTCTTACGGACAAGGATGTGTAGAAATATAGTAATTCACTGCCGACGTCCTTAAAATGTGCTCTGCCTTGAGAATAATTTTAGTGTGCTGCCTGTTTTTTTTTTGTTGATGGTGGTGGTGACAGAGAAACACTATCTATGGTAATAATAACGGCAAGAAAGGACATCGGGAAGTGGAATTCTTAAATTCTTAAATTAGGTGGAAAGATTTGTAGAAATGATAAATACCTACCGACAACAACTGTCAAACGACTTGGAAAAGGAATTCCTTTTGGATTTGTGTGCGGCGGAAATGAATTCTTAAAAAGAGGTTTTCTGTGATTTAGGACAGGGTGACACATTACCAGTAGTGCGGTGGATTTTGCATGATTTGTGATCACAATCGGATGGTTGGTTATTCAGAAATCATATGACTCACATGTTCTTATCATACGGCAGTATCGGTAGGGATATAAATGAGGAGACTTATCCAGATGAAGGAAGGAGGAGGTAAGAAATGCCATAAGCGAAAACTTACAGAAGTAATCTGAAATTGGAACTGTCAAACATCGGACATCGATTGTACTACAAAATATTAATTCGGTTTCGAAATAAGTGGCACACTATATTTGTAAGCAAAAACCTCATGGGAGATTGGTTGAGCCCTATGCCAAAAATACAGAAGAGGGCTTAACATTGAAAATGAGTCAAAGCACTGCAAAACGAGAATATCTTTCCCATTCATGCAAAAGATGTAAAACTGAAACGGCGGCGCTTAATTCCATAGTGCGTATGGATGGTGCTTAATCCTAGGGGTATCTAATAAGTTTGACGACCATCCTAAATGGAAAATGGACAAACGACGTTCGTATGCGCGAATGTGAGAAAATTGAGCAGTAGAGGAAGAGCCGAACAGTTAGCAGAAGCCCTAAGATGCTACATTGCGGACATAACTGCCATCCTGGAAATAATATAAGATCTGGTGGGTAAAAGAGTGATGAAAACCTGTGCAGTATTCTACCGACCGTGTTGTGAGCAGAATGAGCGACTATTCGGGTGTGGATTTATGATAAAGCCTGACTTAGACAACAAGTCGTATGCTTCGAAGTCATAAGAGAACCATTGCAGCAATCCGCATCAAGGCCAAATTCGCCAACATAAGCCTTATATGCGCTCACGCTCCGATGGAGGCAAAGATGATATTGCGAAAGACTGCTTCTACGAGCTCCATGTCAAGACCAATGAGCGACTAACGAAGTACAATGTTAAAATTTTGTTGGGAGATTTGAACGAAAAGATCGGAAGGGTTGACATCTTTAGCAATATTATAGGAAGGGGCACAGCCTACACGACAACACGGCTTGCAACAGACTTAGACTTCGCTAATTGACTACGCACACGGTTGCCACACCTCGATATCCATAAGGCGACATGGGGGTCTCCAGATCAACGAACGGTCAATCAAATTGATAACATTGTGATAGACAAGAGGCACGCATCCTGTATTCAAGATGTCCCAACCTTCCAAGGGGCTAACATCGACTCGGACCACTACCTTGTTGCAGCCAAGGTAAGGATGCAGATATCCACCACGCCACCATAAATTAGAAATACAGTGGTGGTCCAGTATAACGAATGATATAATGTCCAGGTGTATTCGTTAAATCGAAAAGTCGTAATATCGAGCACATTTTACTTGTACGAAACGTTAAATAATATGTGCAAATATTGTTTCTATTCATACGATTTTTTTCATTTACTCATAAGTTAAAAAAAAACAAAACTTTTCAAAGTAAAAAGTAAAAAAGTCTGGATACTATTATTAATTTTTTGAAAAGAAATCACCAATAAACGTTGCTTTTCGTGAACTTTGAACAGAGCAATATACAGCTTTTTCCTGAAGGCTTCTGAAGACAAATATTTTGGTATGTTCAACGTTGTTTTCTTCGGCCCATTTAATACACGTGTTAAAATTCTCAACCGCATCGGTATGTTTTATTTTCTGAACAGAGTTTGGACCCGTTTCTGAGGACCTATCATTTTCATCATTGTCAACATAAATAACATCGTTTTCTTGAAATGTGCTGGTACGACTATCTTCTGCAAGAAACATTTCAGCATTGTTCCAAGACTCCAAATCCTCTCCAGTGAAGTAAGCCTAAAGTACATTACATATGTAATGTAAAATGTATATAGCTTATAAAACAATACCTCATTTGAAAGTGATTCTAACCTCTGGGAAAATATTTTGGACAAGAGTAAAAGTGTTTGTTACTACGACCATCTCATCTTGGCTACGTAAAACTGACAGGGGAATATCATCCTCCTCATCAAACTCCGTATCCGGCGTTGGAGCTAATATGTTTTTCCAGCACTTGTGAAGCACAACCGCTGATACATTTTTCCATGCCAAGGCAATGAGTGAAACAGCCTCAAAAAGATTGAGCTCCTTCAGAGCATCTGTTATACCTTTTCCCGAACTCGCAATTTTGCTCAGCAAGCTACTTCTATAAAATAGCTTAGTTAAGCGGATCGCATTCTGATCCATTGGTTGGATCAATGGTGTAACATTAGGTGGCATGTACACCACCCAAATTTTTCCATCGGCCGTTTCTTTTACTAATTCCTCTTCGGGAGGATGACTAGGCGCATTATATAGAAGCAACAAAGCCTGTATTGGTAGATTTTGCACTTCCAGAAACTCTTCAACATATAAAAAATAAGTAGGTACATAGAATTAAAGAACAATTTGTATTTTTTTTTTAATTTCGAACCTGTGGTATAAAATTCTTGAAAAACCAAGTTTTGAAAAGACCAGCATTCATCCATGCAGATTTAGAAAACGCATAGTCAATTGGTAGAGTTTTATTTTCAAAAGCCCGCGGCTTTCTTGACTTCCCGATTATAAGTGGCTTTATTTTTTTAAACCAGTAGCATGCGAGGAACGTAAGGCATTCTTTGGAAATTTTCGTCCCTGGAGCGCTTGCTTCTCCGGCATGAACATACGTACTGTCTGGCAGCATTTTCCAATAAAGACCAGTTTCGTCGGCATTGAATACCGCATCTAAGCTGAGTTTATTTTCTTTTATGATTTCAGCTAATTTTTTTTTTAAATGGGTTAACAAGATCTGCTCGTGATGAAAGCTTTTCGCCAGACTGTTTAAGAATACGAATCCCAAAGCGCTTTTTAAATTTTGTCAGCCAACCGTTGCTCGCTGAAAATTCTCCGAGGTTATATTTTTTTTGGATCTCCATAGCTTTGGCTTTCAGAATGTTTCCATTTATGGAAATGTGTCTTTCACGTTGGGTAATAAACCATTTGTATAATGCCTGTTCCCCATTTTTAGGTATTCACCTTTCTTTAATGATCGTCGGTGAAAAGATCCACTATGTGTATCTCTCAGATTTTTGAGAACCTTGATTCCATTTTTCTTAATGGTACAAATGCTCGATTTTGGAATTGCAAACTTCTTTGAAATGTCCTTAAGTGGGACTCCCTTATTGCACTCGTCAATGATTTTTACTTTATCTTGAAGCGAAAGGCGTTTGCGAGTTAAAGACATTTTTACCAATTTTACCGAACTACTAGCGCAAGAAAAGAACCCGACCGATATCTTTTGAAAGACGCGCCTACTAAACTCGTTCTTACTCCTGCCTTGTCGGTCTGTTTTGATTGCAGTCTTTCGACATTAAAATTTTTTACAGTGCAGTGGTGGTCCAGTATAACGAATGCCGATATAACGAATGATCGATATAACTTACACTTTTTTTTAATTCCATTGGTGTCTCTATATAACGTATGAAAAAAATGGGTTGACATTCGATATAACGAAAACAGACCGACAAGGCCTTCGCAGAACGCGTAACCCATAATCTCTTGATTACCGCCATACCACCAGCGTCTAATCCCTTCGAACATTGGCGACGATGTCACCAAGCCATTACATCATCAGTAACTCATTTGCTCCTCTCCTCAACATCACCGAAAATGTCCTTATCAGTGTGATTTTAGGCCTGAATGTACAGAACTGATCAAAAGTTCACAGTTTGCAAATTCCTGGAAACAACCCAAGAAGTCCAAATCGATACACACCACAATCCGAGAAGTCAAAATCGATACACACCACCTATTCAACGATTTCAAAGCCGCATTTGACAGCATTTATGGAGTCAAAATTTTCTGAACCATGCCTAGTTTTGATCTACCGTTCCAAAAGTTATCCATATGTACATAATGACGATTTCTCGCTACTCTATTAGGGTCGGAAGCGACCTCCCCGAAACATTTGTTTAAAAAACTTCTGTAATCCGATTGTGCAAAGCTCCAGAACCAACACCATTGACATTACAGAAAACGGTAGGGCTGATGAACTCGCCAGACATGGAACTACATTACCAGTTGTACCCGACACTGGTGCACTAGGTAATCCTATCGTTACATATAAAAGCTTACTACCGCAACATGCTAACAGCAAATCAAACTTCAGATGGAGTCTTGGCACGACGTGTCAAATAACCAAGCAAATTTGGCCAAAGCTGGATTTGAAAAAAATCCAAGGGACTGATTTCGCATGATAGATCGTACATTAGCGCAACTATAGGTGTCATCACTGGACACTAGGCAGACATGCAGAAAGGCTAGGCCTCCACTCAAATGCAGGAGCTGCATGAAGGCAGAGGGAGAAGAAACAATACTTCATATCCTTTGTAACTTCCCAGCCCTATCAAACATAAGGAAGCTCCATCTTGGAGCTTAGGTTAGGTTAGGTTTACGGGTTGGTGGAGTAGAGGATTCTCTATTCCGCCACACTTAGGTCCATGTGGACCCATTGTGATACCCTTGGAGGGATTACGTCCTTCCTTATCGTTACTCCACTCTATCCAGCCATCCTGATGTTCGTAGGAACCTGTAAAGATAGGGTAATGTAATATCGGAAAGCTCTTGGATGTCTTGGAAGTAGTAGCTTCCAAGTGTTCTGTTTCTCAGGTGACAGAGACTCGGGCAGTGACAGAGGGTGTGAGGTGTATCCTCGTATGTTTCCTCATCATCGCAGCCTCTACAGATATCGTCATCCTTGAGATTTAATTTCGTTCTGAGAAAGTTGTGACCAGTTAGATAAGGAGCTTCTGTCGTACCGCAAAAGTTCGGTTTCCGTTGTATTCTGGCCAGAGCTTCCGAGATATTTCGCAGGTAGTCAATGACTTCCACCTGGTATTGGCTTTCATTCGGGTTTTGTATTCCACTCTTTCTCTGAGGTTACAGAGTGGTGGTTCGACCGTTTGTAGATCCTGATCATGATCTGTAGCAGATCCATTTCTTGCCAGTTCGTCGGCCATCTCGTTGCCGACTATGTTCCTGTGACCAGGAACCCAGCAGAGATCAGCATTATGCTGTGAGCAGAGAACCTTGAGCTCTTCGCGACAGCGGCGAACTAGCTTTGATTTAATTTCGATAGCAGATACTGCTTTTATAGCCGCTTGGCTGTCAATGAATATGGTAATATCACTGTGTGGTATTTCCATTATTGACACCAAATGAGCCGCTTCAGCGATTGCTAGCACCTCAGCCTGGAACACACTACTATGATCAGGAAGCCTGATTGATTGGTGTATTACTAATTCCTCTGAGAATATGCCAGTACCTGTTCCACAGTCCATTTTTGATCCATCTGTGAAGATGAATATCGATTTCCTTTTTGAGGTTTCATTCTTGTCCCATTCGCCTCTGCTCGGAAACGAGCAGGGGAAGGGTCGATCGAAGTCTAGATAGGGAGATAGATAGTCAGAGTTTACTACGCTCCCTACGTATTTCTTTAGGTCCTGCGCATGCCCAGCGAGGCTCGGGATCCAGCTGTTTGTTTGGCTGATCCTCGAGGAGCTTTTGGCAGCTGATTCCTGCATGTATAGATCCAAGGGCAGCAGATTCAGAATCACCTCCAATCCAGAGGTTGGGGTTGTTCTCATCGCACTGGTTGTCCCTATACACGCTAGTCTTTGTATTTTTGTCATTTGCTTCAAGTTGGTTGCTCTGTCTGTGGCTTGCCACCAGACTATACTGCCATATGTGAGTATTGGTCGCACGATAGCCGTATACATCCACAGGATTATTTTGGAGCTTACTTCTTACAAAATCTCAGCGATTTGACAAAAACGGACGCGAAAAGTACCCTCCGTTTCATTAAAAGCTCAGAATGGTTTCCTCGCGGATAGTAAGGAGAATGGACAAGAACCACGTGGTATCACAATGAACCAAAAATGGTCTAAGTATGCTGGCGAACTCGCGAACCAAAAATAATTTTCAATTTATCTGGGTTCCAGGACATAAATTCAGGAAAGGAATGAAAAAACAGCCGAACTACCTGGAATAAAATCGGCACGCTGCGTTTTCCTATCCGACAGAAGGGTAAATCTTCAGATGGACGGATGGCACAACTCTATCACGTTCAAGCACACCAAATACCTCTGGCCAGAAAAAAATATCAGCAAACTAAACTTCCTTGTAGCCCTAGATTAAATTAGGTCAGATGGGCTGTTGACGCTCGAGAGAGTCGTCAAGCTTGCATAGACCTACGTGGGCCTATAGCGATACCCTTCGAAGAAAGTTACCTGAAATAGAGAAAGAGGATACCTGTATTCGATAGTGATACTTATGTGTTGCTGGGCTGTGTTGCTCCTTCTGCCTCAAAGAGGTGGTTGCTCCATCCTGATCTGCTACAAAAGCGGACGATCTGCGCTATTGGGATAGTTGTCAGGTCCCTTAGGTGTTATGCCACCTTGTTATAGTTTCTTTTCATGTTTTTTAAATGCTAGCGGGGGGTTAACCCTTTTATCAGCTCGTCTGCTTTCTCATTTCTTGTAATGTCATTGTGTCCTGGCACCCAGATAATTTGGACTTTGTTCTGGTTACAAAGAACCTTCAGCCCATTTAGAGGGCAATATTTGCTTTCTTTACTCTTTCTTCAACGTTTAGATTCCAGTTCAGTTAACTATCAAGTACCACCCCAGATATTTCGCGCTTGCGCTTTCCTTGTAGCCCTAAATAGGGCATCAATTTCAATATCGATAAAAGTAATAGCAGGTCACACCCTGTTTTATAAGCACCCCAGTTCAATGAGGTCCATTACATACATTGGTTTTGCAGGCCGAAGGTAAAGTAAAATTCTTGTCAGACCCTACTATGATGATCTATAGGACCTGTTTGATGTCCCTATAGTCCAGGCCATCCGCACCTGTTAAAAATTAGAGACCACTAGCAACGCACCACAACGCCACCTAAGTATCACTTTGCAAAGCTACCTATAATCTTTCTCATCTTCAGGAAATATTTAAAAATTTATAATCAAAGGCACTGCACTCCCAACTAACAACTTCGTTTTGATAAAGGTCTATTTTCCTTCCAGCAATATTGCCTGTATGAAGTCTTATGAAAAAACATTTGGCGCACTTTTTGAAAGCTATTTACTTCTATAAGACTTCTATAAATACTTCTAATAAGCCTAATAGAAAAAACTCTGTTTTTTTATAAAAGGCCAACACTCTATCCAATAGGCTGTACTCTGGAACATAAAAGACTGGTAAGTACAACGAAGTACTTGAATCGTGTTGACTCATTCCCCAGAAGGTTCCCGATCTTTTCACCTTTTTCCCGATCTTTTAAAATTAGCATTTCTAAGCCTTCATTTGTAAGCTCTATAAATGCTATGCTTCGGATTAACTTCGTGCGAAGTTCTACCGAAACATCATAACGTATGGTACATGTACACACGTCTCCAAAAGGTTAAAAACAACCTTGCGAGGTCATACCATCATAACTTCGGTTATGCTTGTGAATTTTAATGAATTATATATTAAACAGGCTTCTACCCAAACACTAGACTGCAAAAAAGCTGAACCTCCGCGCACAAGTATTATATAAGGTCTACAGAAACAATTGCTTGTGAAAATTAAATTGAATTACCTTTTAGAGGAATAATAACTGCTAGTTGGGCGCCTCTTATCTTTTCTGTTCTTGTTATAAAATTTTGTAAAACTTTAACACTCCAGGAGCGCCCTGAGGTGATGCTTGCTGATCTGCCTCTGAATTGCTGGAGATTGTAGATTGTTTGAAAGACGACATCTTTAAGTTTGTTTTATTGTTTGTTGGTTCTGTAACAAAAACAATTTTGGTTTTGCGTTGTTCGTGTTATTGTTAGATGGACAGTGTGCCTATAAGCTGCGAGTGCGCTTTTTGTGGATGCAACAACTCTAGGGATAATTTCTCTAAGCTGACGAGACAGATCTCCTACAAGTCTTTGCTGAACCAAATTTTGCTGATTTGAAGTTTTGGGTAAGAATCGTCTAAAAGGCGTCTTTGGATAGCGTCCAGTAAGTTCAGTGTGTGTTTCGGGGTTGTACTCCGAACTTGAGAACAGCATTCAAGACCTGATCGTACTTGGGCTTTATTTGGAAGAAGAAGCTGTGCTGAGGTAAGGTTTCTCTTAGCTCTGAAAAGGTAACTTAGTTTGGAACCTGCTGATTTGGCAATAGAGGTTACATGCTATTGTAATGATACAGCTGACCCAATTGTAATGGCTAGCAGATGCATGGATTCTTCTTATTTAGCGACTATATTCTCCATTTCGATTTGCGGAACTGTGGACTTGGTTTTGTTCTCTGGAAGCTTGATGCCTCATATAAGCGTACAACCCATCAAACCTAATGCTTATAACTGGTAAATATCATTTTGTCGATTTTCCATTTTTGTTTCTGTCAGAGACAGGAAAAATAAATTTTGTTTTATTCCCTGTAGCTGTTATGGCAGTTCTAAAGATTTCATAATGTGAAGGACTAGTCTGCCCATTATTTGACTCCTGCACAAATATGTAAATTAAATGAGTGTGCGGTCACGTATTTTCAAAAGCACAACGTACGATATCCATTCCTTTATATTTTTTTCTGACATTTTATAATAATTAAACTATCCACAGGAAACGTGAGATTCAGATAGCCTCCCTGGAGAAGGGTGCGAACACTTTCTTAAAACAACCATTGGGGCTGTATATTCCATTTACTTAATCGACAACAGCTTAAACAGCTAAAAAATGGCACCATTTTATAATCACATTTTCGACATCTTTAAGGATTTATTTATGTACACAAAGGACACCAACACCAGGTCATTGTATTTTAAAGCTCATTGTGAATAACCTAGTTTTGGCACCATTTTGTAATCACATTTTCGACATCTTTAAGGATTTATTTATGTACACAAGGACACCAACACCAGGTCATTGTATTTTAAAGCTCATTGTGAATAACCTAGTTTTGGGGGCAGTTTAAAATTTTTCTCTCCCTGTCCCCCTGAAGGGTGTAAAATCGAAAATAAATTTCTATCAAGCAATGTCCTTGTTCCGATTAGTTTTAATAGCAAAGGGGAATAGTGTATCCCCAGTACGCCATGTGAATTTCTAATGTAGCTGTCTGAGGGGAGGTTAAATTTTCTCAAGGGCTTTTAGTTATTGTAAAGCGATTTATTTCTGGCCCCTACGACAACAGTCTTTAAGAAGCACCTTCTTTAAGAAACTTCTTCAGCTCAATATCCGTTAACATCCCTTAAATCAATACCAATAACAAAACCAACACTTGGAAGCTATTAAAGAAAAACGAGATTCCAATACGTTATCCCGGCTTATTGCGGGTGTTAGTACAAATATCCTTTTTTTCCCAGATAACTATCAGTGCATAGTTATATGTGGTACAACAGGATATGAGCAATCACAACAAAGTATATATTTTATAGCCAAGCAACCGATAAGATAATGTCCTAATACCTCTTACATGTCTAAGCCGTATCGGATGTAATCAGGATGGGAATACACACACAGGGTGGGAATACTCTCAGGGCGGAATAGTTTTGTTTTAGGTTTTTCTTTTTGTGTGGAATTTTTTTCCCATTTGTGATATTAAAAGGATAACGGTTTGGTTTTCTGTCATGAAACTGTTGTATAAGACATAAAAACAAAAAGTGGTGATATTTTGTTGCTGCAGCAGGTCCTCTAGAAATGACGACGCGTGTTCAGCACCACTAACTTTTTTTGCGTTAGCATTAACATGATTGTGACAGGAGTATTTTTTTTTTTTGTTTAGAGGCGAGTTTTTTCCTAAATAAGGATGCGAATATCCTCTTAGTGATTGGGAGGTGGGCATAAGATGTTTGTTTAAGGATGTAATATCAAACAAAGTTTAGTGTGTAGGAAGGGATCACCACCTTAAACGTTGATGTTCATGATTCTGATGCATGCTTTTACTAAGAGGAGAAGGAGTGCAGGACATCGGTTTTTCAGAAAGAAGAGATAGGAGAAAAAAAAGCCAGCCAACAACTCCACAAATTATTTTCGGGATACAAATGTGATATCGCCTACAAGATTCTGCCTGTTGTGAGAACGATACAACCGAGAAGTTTTAAGTAGCAAGGATCTCTTAATGCATAAAAGCTTGATTGGAAATTTTAATCCGGAGACGAAGAAATGCTGACCAATATGGTGACCAATAAGGATACAGCTGAGGAATACGAAAAACTAATACCGATGTGCCGACATGTGGCGTCATAACGAACGCAATGCTAATGGCAATAGAAATAAAGGAGGTCCAGAGCTTGGTTGATTTTAAGTCCAATTTAAAAAAAAAAATGTTAACAAGGACCCTATACACCAAATTTCATTCTTCTGGCTCAAAATTTTGAGGCCTAAAAAGCGGTGACTTACAGACGGACTTATTGACTTAGTTAGCGATTCAGAGTCGATCCATATATTTAAGGTATATATACCCAAATTATATCTCTATGTTACAAACTATGTATAAGAACGGATATACCCCTATGGGTTAGCGTATAATTATTTGAAAGGAGTTAAATAAGATATGCAATCTACGCAAGCTTGTACCTTCAAAGATTTTAATTACATTATATCATGCCTTGGTGAATTCACGTGTGGAGTACGGCCTTTATTGATGGGTTAGTGCATTTGCAACTGACTTGTAACAGGTTATTATAGCCCAAAAGAAGATTGTAAGGACTTTACTCTTTAAAACTAGTTGGGAGCCTCCGCGACCTCTTTTTTAATCTTTCAAAGATTGCCAACATCTACATATTTTCAAGGTTTTGAGATTGTTTTATCTACGAAGTGGTTATACCAACATCAATAGATATGAAGTTCATTCACTTCGTTGTTATAGTTCCCTGCGGCAGGAAGGAGTGTAACGAAATATTTGTTATTGCGAACTTGAAATTCAAATAGTCCCGCGGTAACAAAGATAGATAAACCTCCCACCGTCTGTCACCCATATGACCTCTTAACCACAGGCATCGCAAGAGGTCAGTCCGGGCAAAGTGGGAGGGCGTTCGACCAATTAGCAGCGGTAGGCATGCTAGTGGAGCTCCGTCCTCAGCTCGTCGGAATGGGGGGGGATCTTGCTACCTATTAGCGAACTGTGTTACCATGCTTCCATGCCTTCTCTCAGGTGGTAATCGAGATTCAGAAAAAAAAGGAAACCAGAAATTTCATCCCTAACACGTATCTGCATTCAAACAAAAAAAGGGAAGAGAGTCTACAAGGATTGCTATTGGCCGTTGGAGGAGAACTGTCGTCGAATTGCTACAAAGACATCTCGCTTTACTTATATTTTACGGTTGCATCCAGGAGACATGGAAAGGACTGCTTTTATTGTGGACGACCCTGCTAAACGAAAAAGGGATAACGACGAAAAAGAAGAGATGCAGTCGAACAGAAGACATCTTTAGCAGTTTGTCGGTAAACACAATCTACACGACAATACGGTTGCCAATGGACTTAGGCTAATTGACTTCGCTACGGAACGAAATGCCACTATGGCCAGCACACGGTTATGCTATGCATAATGGGACGCATCCAGTCTTTTGGATGTCCGAACATTCCGAGAAGCTAACATCGACTCGTACCCCTACCTTATTGCAGCCAAGGTAAGAATGCAGAATACACCATGCCACAACAAACCAGAAATAGTATAAAATAATTTAATGTCGAAAGTCTGCAATCACCAGAAACCAAGGCCTTCACGCAACGCGCAACTCGTATCCCTTAACCTCTCGATTAACATTATACCACCGGCGCCAAATGTCGAAGAATAATGGCAACGATGCCAACAAGCAATTAGATAAGCCGCAACTGAGCTCTCGTTTTCTCGGGCCCACAAGCAAGAAACCACTGCTTTGATGAGGAATGCCGACAGATACTCGCAGCCAAGAATGAGGTCCACAAGGCTAAGCTGTAGGTGATGATGAGAGCTGCCATTGAGCTCTTTAGGCAGAGAAGAAGGGAAGGACACCGGCTTTCAGAAAGAAGAAAAAAGAGCAAGAAAAGCGCGCGATCGAGGGTGTAAAGAGGTGTAACACGTCAAAGCCAAGGATACAATGCTCGAACAGAATCCTGTCGAGATGAACAAGGAAATATCGTAGTTGAGACACAGTCGATGCTGAGGATATGGAAGAACCACTTCTGCAGACTGTTAAACGGCGATGACGAACAACATTCCACTGTTAGGCAGAACAAACCATTTAATATTGGTGACGACAGCGACAGCGACAACTGGCAACCACCTGACCTAAGTGGAGTGAGGAAAGCAATATCTAAACTCAAGCTTAACAAGACCGCCGGAAACGACGGCCTTCCCACCGAGCTTTTTAAAGCCGGCTGAGATGACTTGGTAAGTAACATCCACCAACCCATAAGCCAGTTCTGGTCGGATGCCTGAAGAATGGAACCTCAGCATCGTTTGCCTGATCCACAAAAAAGGAGACCCTCTGAACTGCGCCAACTACAGAGGCATAAGTCTGCTTAACATCGCCTACAAGATCCTATCTGCCGTAATATGTGATCGCCTGAAGCCGTTTACCAACAACCTGATTGGCATTTATCAGTGGAGTTTTAGGCGGGAAAGTCCATAAGGAGGTGGATATAAACTCTAGCGTATCTATTATAAGTGAATGTCAAACCTTGTGAGGAACAAGATATCAAACGCCGGCAAAACTTTCTTTGTCAATATCTGGTAGGCACATCAACGATTCAATCGCCTTCATTCGTGCCATTCCGTGGCAATACCTGGACCAAACCCAACACCAACTTACCTCACCAACTCACTGGGTTTCTCTATCGTTCTAGAAACCACGTGAAGCGCTCTTAGATCAAAGATCTCCTCATATGTATGTGCATTACACGGGACCGATTAATAGAGTAGGATTTATAAAGAGACATGTAGGAGTCCCCCTAACTTGAAGTGCCCAACTTGTGGTAGTTATAGCTAAGGACCGGGCTAATTGGAGAGGCATATTTGCTACGATAAGATTTATTACAATAAGGTTCACTTTGTTATCTTAAAACCTTTCATTTCATCTTTTCTTTGTCGTAGAAATCCCGGAAGTGGTGGGCATCCACGCCAATGATCCGAGTTTTTCAAGTCCCGAGATTGCAACCAAAAACAGTTACCCCAACCGATTGAGGGTAATCTCCGTGCAGTGAAACCCCATGGAAAGTGGGGAGACCCACGGCGCGACGTAGGATAGTTAGCTAAAGACCGAGTTAATTGGAGAGGCAGGATTTTTAAGGTCCACACAACAACCAAAGCAAAATCTGCCCCAACCTGGCAATAATCCTCGACTATAAAACTGTCATAATAAGGTTCTCAAAAGTGCAGTTCGGAATCGTCGTTAAACTGTAGGTTCCATTCCATTCGTGCCAAAAATAGATCTTCGCACTCAAAACGGAAAATGGAATTTATGTTAGTGGGCCTATATAGCCTGAGAAGGCTGTTTATTTGTTATCTAGTACAAGACTTCCTATTTTCGAGTAGAATGACCTTCAAGATATTTTTTCATATTATTTAATTTAATTTATTTATTTCGTTTATAATATACAATGTGTTATCGCACAATTGAAATGCAGAGATTTGATATAATTATATATCTTTCTACTGAATAATTTCTTTAACAGACTTTAAAAAAAATATACATTACAAAAAAAAAACATATATTGAGGAAAGAACGATAAAAAACCTCAAATGAAAATTAAAAAAAAAAACTTATAATAATTAGGTACTTATGTGGAGTATATAAATAAATAAATAATAAATAAATGACAAATAATAAATAAATAATAAATAGTACAAGGTGGCGCAAAAATAACCTTCCGATGTTTTTTGGCTGTAATATAAAAAAAAAATGGAAAATTTTGATTCTTCACCAATATTCCGCGTTTTGGAGCAGTATAGCGTAACATTGTTTATTAACGTGTATTTCGCATGTGTTTACTACACAATGTCAAAACAGAACTGACATTAGGGGCCAATCGCAAAATTTATAGCATTTTCTGATAGGAGGATTACTTTTGCGCCACCATGTAGATAAATAACAAATAGTAAATAAATAATATATAGCAATTAAAAGTAGAATAAATAACAAATAACAAAAATTAATATAAATAAGAAATAACAATTAATAAATAACACATATCAAAAATAGTAAATAAAACAAAAAATAATTAATAATAAATAAATAACAAATAGTAAATAAAAAACAAAAAAAAATAAATAACGTACAATAAATAATAGTTAATAAATAAATAACTAGTATATAAATTAAAATATGAAGGTAACAGAAGTAACATCATCAAGTTCAAAAGTGTTATTGCATGTAAAGGGTGATCCATTTCGAGGTTGCCTACTTTTTTAAAGAAAAAAACACAGAAAATTCAAATTTAATGGAGAATGTTTATTATCATTTGAAAGAACATTCTTTGGCATTTATTTTTTGAAGATTATGTCTATCAAATGTTGGCCGTTGCTACGTCGCAGATGGTCCATCCGTTGAGTCCAATTTTCGATCACTCGTTCGAGCATTTCGACTGGTAACTGGCGAATGACACGCGTGATGTTTTCCTCCAAGGCCTGAATCGAAGCTGGTTTGTCGGCATAAGCTTTTGACTTTACAAATCCCCACAGGAAAAAGTCTAACGGACGATCTTGGTGGCCAATCGACCGTCCCAAAACGTGAAATTATGTGCTCACCGAAATGTTCTCTCAATAAGTCCATTGATTGATGCGATGTGTGGGAAGTGGCGCCGTCTTGCTGAAACCAAATGTCGCCGAGATCACGAGCTTCAATTTCAGGCATCAAATAGTCGGTTATCATGGCACGATAACGGTCGCCATTGACGGTTACGTTCGCACCGGCATAATTTACGGTCTTCGTGTACACTCTCAGCTACGGCCGCTATATTTTCTTCACAGCGTGCTGGACGTGGTCTATTCGGTCGAATATTATCCAATAATGAATGCTGGGTCTCAAAATGGGTGATGGTGTTGCGAATAGTACGCTCAGTAGGCCGATTATGTTGACCATAAGTTGAGCGAAGTGCACGAAACACATTCCTCACAGAACGTGAATTTTCATAATAAAGTTGAACAATTTGTAAACGTTGTTCACGCGTAAGTCTTTCCATTATGAAATGCCAAACAATACTAAACAAAAATAACATGACAGCATGACACGACTCACACGTGATCTGTCAAAAAAGGCTATTGAAAAAAGTATCTCTACTTGGATCACCCATTATAAGTCGTTAATTAATGGATTGTCCGGAATATCGCATCTGATCATAAAAGTGGCATTTAGTTTGCTTATTCTGAAGTAGACCAACTCAACATCAGCTTTTCTATGCAGATCTTTAGTAGAATGATGCCAAGGAAGATTCAGCATCAATTTAAGTAATTTGTTTTGTGCTATTTGTAATTTTTAACTTTCTCTTACAAAGAGAAAGATATTGTTTTGGTGAAAATTTTCGACCTTTTCGAGATTTTGATTGATTCTAACATTACGATGATAGCGGAGCCTAAAAAAGTGGTTTTTGGAATTCCGTCCGTCGGTCCGTCTGTCCGTAATGGTCTCCCCAACCTAAACGGCTAGACCGATTTTCTTCAAACTTCGTATTCAAGCTTGTTTTAGTCATAATTCTAGGCGATTTTTTTGTTCGCTTTTAGCCATGTTAATAACGGTACCTGCCATGTAAAAATTACACATAACCTCAATTTTCTCGAAAATGGCTTAAGATTAAACTTTATATATACTATAACCATAGTAGTTCCAACAAAACTGCATACCCAGTTTTTTCGAGAAAATCCATATAACGGATTTTGTCATATAGGCCATATAAAGAAAATTGTTAATTTCTCGCAAACTAGTATGCCAAATTGAATGAAATTTAATATATATACCACAATTACAGTTTAAAGCAATTCCACATAATTAGTTTTAGCCCAACTATCACAAAACGGAATTTTCACTTTTGGCCACTAACGGAAAATCATTATTATTCACATCGACATCGATTCCTTCAAAATTCGGAGTAAACATACATTTCGACTTCATTTATATCATTTTAGCATCAATAATCAAATGCTTATGATATGATCTAACGCCCAACTTGCTGTGAAAGAGAAAGTTGCGTACGACCCAGTCGTGCACCCACCACTCGTTTAATGTGGCATTTTGCACAACTTCCCCAGACCTGACACCCATACAGTAGGATTGCTTGGAAAATTGTTTTATGAATTATTATTTTATTTTCATTTGAAAATAATGATTTTCTATTTATGGATGGGAATGACATTCTAATAGCAATATTTATTTTGTTAAGTGTTTGTGCATTGCTCTTTAAATGTTAACTTTGTATCAAGATACATCCCCAAGTACTTCACAGATGATTTCTAAGTAATTGAATGACCGTTAACAACTAACTGGTTAGCCGGAAGAAAATAAGGTTTTCTCTTTCGAGTGAAAAAGATGGCTTGAATTTTATCGGCATTAAGTTTAATATTCCATTTGCAATAGTAACTCTGAAGAATATTAATCGCATTTTTTAAATTCGTCTCTATATTAAGACCGGACTCATGCGACGAACATATTGCTGTGTCATCGGCATATATTACTGCGTCACATTGCGTGAGATTTGGAAAATCTGAATTATACAAATTGTATAAAACCGGTCCTAGGACAGAACCTTGGGGTACACCGGCACAAAATTTAACTAAATCTGAAACACAACCATTTACATTAACTTTAAAACAACGACTCGTTACAAGACTTCGGACAATTCTACAAAGAAAGGGAGCAAAATTAAAGTATAACAATTTATAGACGAGGCCACTATGCCAAACACAATCGAACGCCTTTTCTATATCAAGAAGGATCATCCCAGTTGACTTTCCTATTGCACGATTTTTCTTAATATTATTGCATATTCTCAGAACAATACTGATCATCGGGATATATTTTTTTATCATCTATAAATTTAATTATTTTCTCTTTGAGAATATTTTCATATGTTTTGCTGACACTGCTTAGCAAACTTATGGGCCTGTAACTTTGTGGACTTTCAAGAGGCTTCCCTGCTTTCGGAATCGGAACTACTTTTGCCAGTTTCCACGAATCAGGAAAGTATTGCATTTTAAGACAACCATTTAAAATAAATGTTAAAAATTGTATTCCTTCCTAAGGCAATTTCTTAAGATATATTTTTCTAATATTATCTATTCCACCAGTTTTTCTTTTCTGCAAATTATTCAAAAAGTATTTTGGATCGGTTTCAGATACAAATTCATTTGATGGAGTTTCTATATTTACTGCATTAAACTCCCTTAGAGCATTTTCAACAGCTAAGTTAGAACCCGAATCTCCTATGTTTTGAGATACCACGTGATTTTGCGCAAAATTTAATGCTAGTACTTTGGCTTTTTCAGTGTCTGTAAAAAATGTATCTGAGCCACTTGTTAAAGTGCGTTAATTGAATTCGGCAAATTGGTTGACAATATTTTTGCCAATTTCTTCTGTACATGTTTCTAATTCTGATAAGCTCCAATATAACGGGTGATTTTTTAGCTGGTTTGGTTTTGGCAACACTGGTTTTGACAGCTGACGTGTGTTTAGTACCTTGTGTCACTGTCAAACAGCTTCAGTTTGGTTTGCAATTTAACCATGGATCGTCTTACAAATGAACAACGCTTGCAAATTATTGAATTTTACTATCAAAATTCGTGCTCGGTTCGAAATGTTCATCGCGCGCTGCTTCCATTTTATGATCGGCATTCTCGACCTTCTGAGCAGTATATTCGGAAGATTGTGACCAAATTTCGCACCAAATTTACTTTGTTGGACATTAAACCACCAACACGTGTACGTACTGTGCGTAGTGAAGAAAATATTGCGGCCGTATCAGCTAGTGTGACAGAAGACCGCGAAATGTCGATTCGGCGCCGTTCCCAGCAGTTAGGCCTTTGTTACAGCACTACGTGGAAAATTTTGCGGAAGGATTTGGGCGTAAAGCCTTTTAAGATACAGCTGGTGCAAGAACTAAAGCCAGCCGACCTACCACAACGCCGAATTTTTGGTAATCTGGTACTTTTACACACTGAAGTTTCTTAGGGATCCTGGGAATATTATTATTAGCCGATGTAACAACAACTTCAGAGAACTGTTGGACAATAAGGTCTAAATCATGTTTGTTCGATATGGCTTCAATGTTTGTAGTTATGGTTCGAAGTTATCTTTTTACTTTAGTACGAAAACTTTTCCAATTAGTGTTTTTTAGATCTTGAATATATTGCACTTTTTCTATTCCCGACCCACGAATTTTACAGAAAACTGAGTTTTGGTCAGAGCTAAGCTCATTCAAAGTGATTGGTTGCGACACAAGACTTGGTACATTTCTGACAAATAAATCGATAACAGACGGACTACCACGTGAACTAGCGGGGACATAAGTAGGACTTTGTGGAAACAGAATAGACATCGGCATCATAACAGAAAGATTAGACAAAACATTTCCCCAATAGTTTGCTCTAATGCAGCCCCAATCCCTGTGTCTGCAATTTAAGTCGCCTCCAATTAAGTTTTTAGGTTCCATTCGTTGTGCCAAAAATATCTATATCTTCGCATTCAAAACGGAAAATGGAATTTATGTTAGGGGGGCTATATAGCCTGAGAAGGCTGTTTATTTGTTATCTAGTACAAGACTTCCTATTTTCGAGTAGAATGACCCTCAAGATATTTTTTCATATTATAACTTCAACCATCTAGATATTTTTTCTATAATTCCCGATATAGCATTTGTTTACTGCGAACAATCCAAATTATTGTTTACGTCTGTTGAACATTGAACATTCATTTGACAACAGAAATAGCATCTAGATAGCATTTTATCGTTTTCTAATCTTTTCGAACTAACATACTCTCATGTTGAAAGTTGTAGATGTTAGATAGCTGCCGAACACAGAACCTCCCAACCATCGGTATATAATTGCATCCCCGTCAAGCAAATGTGTATAAATGCAGCCGCAACCAGAAATTTGTTAATCGCGAATAAAAATGTTGAAAACCCTAGTGCTTATTGGATTGTTGCAGCAGGCTCTGCATCTGGTCCAGGCGAGAGATTTAATTTTTGTCGTCAACGAAGATGGAGTCGTTCCCTGTCCCGGTGATGAGTACGTCTTTATCGATGATGTTTTCGACCTGAATGACATCACATGCGAAATAGTCGATGACTATAGACTGAAGATAAACGGCAAAGTGACGTTCCTTAAAGATTTAGACCCACACGCACCCATCAAGGTTAGTTGTAAATAATTTTAAAAGGATTTTACAGACCTTAATGAATTTTTAAACCGCTTGCATTCCATCCCCAGATGAAGGTCATTATCGAAAAGTTGAGCAATGGTATGTGGGGCCCAACACCGTTTGGCGTGGAACGTACCAATGCCTGTAAGACATTCTTCGATCACGAGGAAGTGTGGCATGATTTTGTCAAGGACGTACCGAGAGTATGTCCTCCGAAAAAAGGGGTTTGTAATATAACACATTTCGTGTAGATTGATTTTATTAACTTTTGCATTTCAGATGGTTTACGAGTTTAAGGATAAAAGTATCTTAATCGAGATAGATAATAAAATTGCAGCAGCCCCGGGATTGGAAGGACATTACAAGGTGACATTGAAAATGGAATATTCAAGTGGAAAAATATGCTTAGCGATAGAGGGCGATGTAGTTAGAAAAGCTGGAGGAAAATCTCTTAGTGGTTAGGGATAACATGTTCAAGATCATTGATCAAATAATTTGGTAAAAAGGAATTTTTGATGAATTTTTGAGAGTGATGACAATAAATTGAAAAATGCTGTTTAAAGGCAGAGGCACAACATTGAATGGGAGTACTTTTTTTTGGATATATTTTGCAACACATGTGCTCAACTTTTAGAACTCAACTTGGTAGAAGGGAATTTTTATCTATGACTAGGTTTCCTTTATTATTTCGATGGCAGGCACCTTATAATAGAACTCAACCTGAATATCCAGTAATCCACTCAGTTAACTTGCGAAAATTCTCAAACTTTAAATAGAGGAATCCGTAGATTTTAACTATCTCTATAAATCCAAAATCCAACTACGTATGTTCAAAGGATAAATTTGGCAAAATGGCCCCTCACCCAATTATTCAACGAATAGAAAAATAATTTTCTATGGTGGCTGTCCTCGACTTTGTGGACCTCTTCATTACCGACTCTATCATACTCTAATAGTCTTCAATGGAAGGAAAAAAGGTGGGATGTGTCTAAATTCCAACCCTACAATGTCATATTTTCAACAAAACCGATCTTCTTTCTACCGCAGTAGACTTCCATTTGGAATAAACAAAATACAGATGTTGCTGCATTAAAACATATAAACTTTCGACTTGGTATACCCTCAACAGCATTAGATAATGCAATGAAGGGAGAAAACTGGCCTCAGTGCGTAAGTGTGAAAATGTTCCGTTTCTTTCCAAAAAAGAGAATGCCATAATATCCGACATCATCAAGTAAATACTTCTCAAAGTCAACAAGTCATCACCTTCGCTCAACAACAACATCCCGATCTTCCATCTTGCTCTTCGTTTTCGTCGTCTTCAATTCTATCATCATCTTCTTCTTCGTCACCATCATTATCGTCGCAAGATGAGCGTTATCATCAGAACTCGCTCTCTGTTTACTATCAGAATGCTGGTGGTATCAGAACAAAAACAAAAGATGTGTTTCTAGCCGCATCATTGCATGAATATGACGTCATCATTTTCACAGAAACGTGGCTTCATGTTCACATACAGTCAGCTGAACTTTTTGATGAAACTTACACTGTTTACCGTTCTGATCGATGTCAACGTTCGACTCAGCGTGGAGGTGGAGTGCTGATTGCAGTTAATTCAAAATTCACAAGTCAGCTGGGTGAACTTCAAATTAATGATAAACAAATAGAACAGTTTTGTGTTATTGTAAGTTTATGTAAAGGCATTGGTTTGCATAATGAAATTGTTTTTGCAGTTAGTTATATACCACCTAGAAGTCCTACATTCATTTATGAATTGCATGCTAGTAATATAAAATTCTTAATAGAAAATCTTTTCAATTATCAATTGCCTTGTATACTGGGTGATTTCAATTTATGTAATGTTCATTGGAACTATTCAGATGATGAGAAATGTATGATTCCATATAATGTTAAAAAAGATTATGAAATACTATTTGTTGATTCATTGCTTTCACTTAATCTCATTCAAATAAATATTATATCTAATTTTATGCAAAGATATCTTGACTTAATATTTACTTATAATAATTTAGCTTATGATGTTATGGAATCAAGTTTTCCTATAGTTAGAAACACCGTTTATCACAAAGCTATTTGTTTAAATTTACAAATTTATAATAATTTTGTTTCTAATACCAGCAAGCAAATTAAAAACATAGATTTTAATTTTTCTAAAGGAAATTATGTTATGTTAAATGATTACTTTGGGTCTTTAAACTGGTCGGTACTTCTTTCTGGAACAAATTTTGAAACTATTTATAATAACTTTTTAGTTCTTTTATTTGACGGTTTTTCGAGATTTATTCCAAAAACTGTTAAGAAGTTAAACTCAAAACTACCTTGGGCAAATCAAATGCTTAAAAATATTAAAAATGTTAAAAACAAAGCCTTCAAAACATTTAAAAAAACTAAATCTGAAATTGATAGAAATCGTTATTGTCAGTTGCGTCGTGAATATGAATTTTTGAATAAATTTTTGCATAGACAGTATATGATGAATATTCAATCGCAAATTTCAAGAAACCCGAAATCCTTTTGGGCTTTTATAAATTCTAAAAAACAAAACTCTAACATTTATGCTAATATGGAATATAATAATCAAGTATCTACGGATTTAAAAAGTACTTGTGATTTATTTGCATCATTTTTTGAGAGTGTATACGTGGATCATTCTACTGTGGTAATTCCAGAAAATAATAACCACCAAAGTTCTGTCTCTGATGTTAATTTGAAACATCTTTTTATTTCCACTGAAGATTTAATTGAAGGAATTTCAAATATTAAATCAAGTTTAGTGTCTGGCTCAGATGGCATTCCATCTTTTTTAATCAAACAATGTTTTTCATTAGTTGAACCCCTTCAAATAATCTTTAATTTGTCACTTTCAGCAGGAATTTTCATAAATGAATGGAAATTTTCTTTTATAACTCCTATTTTTAAAGCTGGTCAAAAACATAAAATTGAAAATTATCGTCCAATTTCTAAACTTTGTGCTATACCAAAGCTTTTAGAGCTTATAGTTAAACAGAAAGTTTATTTTTATATAAAAGAATATATTTCTCCATGTCAACATGGGTTTGTGAGTGGTAGGTCTACAACTACAAATTTATCCCTTTTTACAAAACAGGTATCTGATGCTTTAGAGTCAGGTTATCAGGTGGATGTAATTTATACTGATTTTCAAAAAGCTTTTGATAGTATTTGTATACCATTGCTTATCAAAAAATTAAAAAATATTGGAATTCACTCCGCTCTTCTAAAATGGGTGTCCTGTTATTTAATCAATAGAAAACAAGTTGTAAAAATTTTAAACTGCACGTCATCTAAAGTAATAACTGTTCCATCTGGTGTTCCACAAGGAAGCCATCTTGGCCCATTACTGTTTTTAATATATATAAACGAACTGCCATTAATATTGAAAAATACAACTGGTTTATTATTTGCAGATGATTTTAAAATATTTTCAATAGTGAAAAGCATGAATGATTGTCTTAAGATACAGGATGATATAAATTCAATAGTTGATTGGTGTAAACATAATTTTCTTTCACTAAACACCAAAAAATGTAACATCTTATCTTGTCATCGATCTCAAGCTGTTATTCTACATGAATATAGTATTTCTAATATTATTTTAAATAGACTATCGGAAGTAAAAGATCTCGGAATAGTGTTTGATGAAAAGTTGAATTTCCACTTGCATATCGATTTTATTGTTGCAAAAGCTAACTCAATGTTAGGTTTTCTTAAAAGAAATTGCTCAGAATTTTCCAATCCTTATGCAATTAAAGCTGTCTATACTTCACTTGTCCGTCCCAATTTGGAATATGCTTCAGTCGTATGGGATCCACAAAATATAGTTTCAAAAAATCGAATCGAAAAAGTTCAAAAGTCTTTTACGAGATTTGTAATTAAAAAATTAAATTGGAATTTGTCAGAAAGACCGCAATACTCTACAAGATGCGCTTTAATTGGCCTAAATTCTCTGCAAAATCGTCGGCTTGTAAATTGTGTAATGTTTGTTTATGATATACTGTCTTACCATATTAAATGCCCCGAGTTACTTAATCTTTTAAATATTTATGTTCCAAGAAGAAATATTCGTGGCAGACAATTGTTTTATATTCCGTTGCACAGATATAATTATGGTTCAAATGAACCATTCTCAAGGTGTATGCAATTATTTAATGAATTAAAATTTAATTTAGATATAAGTCTTGAAAGAAATGTATTTAAATTATTTTTAATTGAAAATTTAATATAGGATAAGCTAAGCAATCTGTAAGAGGTAACTCGATTGCCGAATGAAATAAATAAATAAATATTAATCTTGCATTTCGGATGGAAGCGACTGGAAACAGCTAGGCGGGGACTCTCGATGCGCGCCACTTAAGGCGAGGTCTTCCTCTACTGCGTCCAACGTCTGGCTGGGAATCGAAGACACTGCGAGTCGGAGTATTGGTGTCCATTCGTTCTACATGTCCTAGCCATCTTAAACGTCCAATGCGGAGTTTTTTGACCAGGGGCATGTCGCTGTACAGCTCGTATAGTTCTTGGTTGAATCTTCGTCTCCATAGCCCGTCAACGCAAACGGGACCGAAGATTTTTCGAAGAATTTTTGTCTCAAATCGACCAAGGATTTCTTCATTCGCTTTTGATACGGCCTATGCTTCAGCGCCGTAGAGCAGGACTGGGATAATCAGGGTTTTATATAGGATCTCCTTAGTAGTTCGAGAGAGGGATTTACTACTAAATCGCCTTCTTAGCCCAAAGAAACAGCGGTTGGCAAGAGTAATTTTTCGTTTGATTTCTGACGAAATGTTGTTAATAGCGGATCCAAGGTAGACAAAGTCTTGTACTACCTCAAACTTATATCTGTCAGTAGTGACATTCTGTCCAATTCGTCGATGTTGTGTGCCCTTTCGTGTTGACAGCATATACTTAGTCTTACCCTCATTTACTGCTAAACCCATTTTTGCCTCTTCCTTATCTATACTAGAAAACGTGGCTATGACATCACGTTGAGTCCGTCCAATGATGTCAAAACGTCGGCGCATGCTAGTTGCACCGATTTTTGGAAAATTGTACCTCTGGTGTTGGCTCGGGAGTTTTGCACAATCCTGTCAAGAATCAAATTAAAGAAATCACATGACAGCGCCTCGCCTTGTCTAAATCCTTTTTTGGTATCGAATTTGTCGGTGAGGTCGTTTCCGACACTGATGGAGCAGCGAGAATTCTCCATCGGCATCCTACACGAACGGATGAGTTTGGGTGGTATACCAAAACTAGACATTGCTCTGTATAGCTCGTCTCTATAAATGCTATCGTACGCGGCTTTGGAATCGATGAATAGGCGGTGGCTATCTATTTGGACTTCTTGGGTTTTTTTTTCAGGATCTGTTGAAGTGTGAAGATTTGGATAGTGAACGACTACTGCAAATCTCTAAACATTACAGCAGCAAAATGTTATCGTTTGTTGGCTTCGGAGGCATTCCAGGGAACTACGGAACTGACGAAGTGGCAAGACAATGCTACTTAAATTTGCATAGCATACAGATTTACTACCTTAATGGCCCTAATGTTGCTAATCTTCTATACCGCAATTTAGCATTTTCAACAACAAGGATGAGCCTTGGAACCTATACCTCCACCAAGCAATAGTACTATGTGCGCAAACTTAAAATTTCGATGGCATGTAGAAAACGTTCTCCTTTTTCACCTAACATGGGAGCGACGGAGCTCTAAAGATAGGTTCGGTTCGATGGCTTAGAGAAGACGCTCTCTTTCCCCCAACGCTAAAGAATCGGAGGACCAACCGAGGTGTTTAGGCGGACGGTCATAAAACACTCTCGCCCCAAAAAAAAACATACACACACCTAACACACGGGGACAGCATGTCGGTAACATGAAAGATAGACCATACAAAACTGACAATGTGTCCAAAGACAACTGTCGTACTGTCCGACTGCTGTCAAACCAGCAGCGGTTGCAGGGGACAAGGTCACGTGTCAAAACATGAGAGGCACCAACAGAAAATGCTCCTAGCTGAACTGAAAAATAATGAAATAAAAAAATAATCCAGCGAAACCATCAACACATTCGATACTGGATCGCTTTTGGACGATGGAATCGTTGGCACATAGAAAATCCATTTCTTGGATATCGTCAATACGGTAAGAAGTGCGTTTTTAGCAATCGTGGAAAAAAGTTGAATGTCTTGTAAAAAAAATCCTTTTTTGGTGAATAAATGGAAATAATCTGTTTGAGGAAAAGAAATAAGAGAGGAGGTGAAAATAAATATCAAAAAGGGAAGCAGGCGCGAACATTAAGGAACTTAAGAGCTGAGGAGAGTCGTGTAGTGCAAAATTTATGCAATTTGTTAGTTATTTCGCGGTCAAATATTCCCGTGAAAAGACAGGACAAGGATTAGAAATCTTTGTTTTTGAATTTACGAACAACATTCGTTCGGAGGCCATCTTGGTATTCCTCCATGGTCAAAATTTCTGTGCAAAAAAAAGTTTTCTTCAGAAGAAAAATTCAGCACCAACATTTTTATAACGTGAATGTTTCATTATCGTTTCATTTAATTCCGTCGGTTTTAGTTTTCTTTTTATTTTGTAGTTCACCCAAGGAAATAAAAATTACGAGGAGTCCAAAATTTCTAGTTCGATTAGAAGCACAACCGCTTCAAGTTTCCAAAACCCGATATCTGCCGTAATACGTGAAAGCCTGTAACCTTTTACTAACAACCTGATCGGCCCTTATCAGTGTGGTTTTAGGCCAGAAAAGTCCACAACCGATCAAATCGTCCAATCGATACGCACCACCTATTTATCGATTTCAAAGCCGCATACGACAGCATTTATAGAGACGAACTATACAGAGCCATGTCTAGTTTTGGTATACCGCTCAAACCCGTCAGTGTGTGTAGGAAGACGGTGGAGAATCCTCGCTGCTCCATCAGGGTCGGAAACGACCTCACCGACATATTCGATACCAAAAAAGGAGTTAGGCAAGGCGATGCGCTGTCATGTGACTTCTTCAATTTGGTTCTTGAGATGATTGTGCAAAACTACCGAGTCAACACCAGAGGCACAATTTTCCAAAAATCGGTGCAACTGCTAGCATACGCCGACGATGTTGACATCATTAGTAGGACTCAACGTGAAGTCATAGCCACGTTTGCTAGTATAGAGAAGGATTCGGCAGAAAATGAGTTTAGCAGTAAATGAGGGTAAGACCAAGTATGACATGAAAGGATACACAACATCGACGATTTGGAAAGAACGTCACCATTGAAAGATATAACTTTGAAGTAGTACGGTACTTTGTCTACCTCGGCTCCGCAATTAACTCTGACAACAACATCTCAACATCCCAAAAGCGGATGAAGAAATCCTTGATCGATTCGAGAGGAAAATTCTTCGAAAAATCTTAGGTCCCGTTTGCGTTGATGGGACGAAGATTCCACCCCTTCATGCCCCTAGTCAAAAAAACTCCGCATTGTATGTTTAAGATATCTAGGACATGTAAAACGAATTGACACCAATACTCCGGCTCGCAGAGTCTTCGATTCCCAGCCAGACGTCGGACTCAGTAGAGAAAGACCTCGCCTTAAGTGGCGCGCAGTAGTAGAAACCGACCTCAACCAACTTGGAGTGTGCAACTGGAGGCAGTGCAACGGGCTAATTAGAGAGGCATGTTGGTTGAGGCCCAGGTTCATCCCGGACTGTAGCGCCAGTTAAGTAAGTCAGTTGAGACAAGGCAGCCTTTCTGGTCACGTTTGGTGCCAGTTATTCAGTCCAAGCACTTTTGGCACCAGCGCTTACTTGACATTGAAACCGGGGTTTCCGTCTTCCTTGTCGTCTCTAACTTGAAGTGTGGACTTCAAAGATTATTTTCGCTGGAGAATTACTGCCTTATATCATGATGTGGCCGAGCCAATGTAGTCTACGTGAGTTTCCCTTTTGTACTTGGAACAGCTCATAAAGTTTGCGGTTGTACCTTCTCCTCACATACGGGACCAGAAATTCGAAGAAGATTTAGTCGTTCAAAAGTGTCTAATAGTTGCTTCCCTTTTCTGTTTCTAGTCCAGCACTCGGCCCCGTTATGCAGGTTTGGTAGGATAACGGTCAGGTAGAGCAAACCTTTGAACTTTCAGGTTAAGATGACCAGATTTTGTTGATATCCCGATTTCCGCCATCACTCTGAACAGCTCGAGGTGATGGATGTTATCTTACGCGGCCCAGAAGATAACCGCTTCCTTAATCTGCTAACCAATGCAGAGTCCTTCAAGCCGAAGTCGGTATGCCATTTATTAGGATGACGCTTGATTCATGATATCCTCATAATCGTGAGTGCAGTGGCCTAGTAAGTGCCTCAGACAACTGGTCCCTGGGTCACTGGTTCAAATTCCCATAGTGACAGCAGCTAAGTTTTTCACTGCTACATCTCTTGTAAATGTTTGAAAAATATTCAAGAGTAACACCCACATGAGGAGCTTCTCAAATTTCCCATTCGGATTTGCGTAAACGGGGGCTCCTCTTGTTTGTGTCAAAAATATTAACTTCGCTCAATCAAATGCAGGGCGAAGCTAGGTTTGCAGCCCTGTTTGGGGGTATTGCTTGAAATTTTTTGATTTTTAGAGCGATTTGGCTGATATAACTCCATTGGAATTTGAAATGGTTTACCAAAAGATCCATATGTCCTAAATGACTATAATGGGCCAATTAATTCAGCCCTAACCTAATCTACCCTACAATGTAAAATCTCTAATTAAATCACTTCCATCTGTCAAACGGCCCTATTCCTCTGTTGTAACCAAAGAGCTTTTCATCGCACAAAAACCCCATCCAACTGAGGTTTTGGTAAACGTCTTACTACAATTCCACGCGCCACCGCTTCAGAGGTGGCTATTCAAACAAATTTCCATAACAACGTCTGCTAAGGCGAAATGTCTTCCTTCCAACCAATAGTCGACATTGTCCTCTTCAAGGAATAAAGTCATCTAAACATCCTTCACTGTCATCATCATCACTCATGGCAAACAGAGTTTCAACAAAACCAAATGTCCTTCACAATTCAGACTCATTTCCTTTATTCTCGTCGTTAAAACTTCGTCCTGGCCGCGTGTCCCAAGCAAAACATACAAATTGACGAGTCGTCAACATTTTGCCAGCTCATTAGACACCTATAGGCCACTTATTATACAACATCCTCAACGACTGATGATGACAGACCAAACACACTCTCCTCCAGATGACAACTTTGCCTAAATCATTTATTATTCATGACCTGGGCTGGAGGACAGACCACGGGCTTAGACTTATGTTTGTGTGACCTTCCAAATATTGAGTATCTACAACTGGCCCGACCGCCGCGACCAGGATACACACAGGAAGCCTAAGGGGGGATGAAAATTAATTTCTCCAAGAAATTGCGACTCTTCATTGAAAGAACTAATCTCAAGGATTTTGCCTCTGCGAATGGAGCCTTGCTGCTAAATCTGATGATTGATCAATTGCTGGCGATTTTGACAGGAATGCTTGACTATTAATGAATTTCTATGCAAGCACTTGTGCCTCTATTGAGGGGCTTATTGTTAATTTGTATAACGTCTTGGTATGGGGGAGGCATGTACTTTTGTTGGAGTTCAATGGAACGATAAGGACTGACATGACAAACTGTCAAATAGAGAATGATAGCTATGGCGGATGGTGGCGGTTTGAGGTAACGCTTGATTGAATGTAACAAAAGGATTAGGCCTGTGATACTAATTGAGGGCTCCAACATAAATGATGGATAATTAAGTTTGTGGGTGGGTTGGTAAACTGTTGGGATGTCAAGTGATACTTTGGGAATAAAAGCTTTGTGTATCTTAAGGATCTATTTGTATTTATTTTGGTAAGCAATTGTAGGAAGGAAGTGTGCTCTTAATGTCATACACTCAAGGTTGTTGTTATTCAAAAATTGTTTGAAAAATGTTTGTTAGAGATAAGCTTTTCTCGACAGTTTGAAGGTAAGCTTCAATCCCACTAGTGACACCTTAGTGGCGTTACGACGATTGACCATTGGAAACTGGTGCCACTTTAAAAAAAAATAAATATCTTGCATTACCGGTAAATTCAGGGCTTCAAACCTAGCTCAGTTGTGTGGCTTTACTTGTGTGCCACAAAGAAGAGGACCTCCAGTCAGATTTTTGCAAGAGTTAAGGCAGTGAACAAATGGAGGTGTGTTACTTTTGGGATAAGCGCGGGACCCTTCAACTATTGTTTCCACAAACTAAAAATTGTAGCCGAGAATAATTTTATAAATAGTAACACAAAAAACTAAGGAAAGACGAAAAAAGGCGACCTGGATGGACACTGACGGGAAGAATAGTGAAAACGAGGGTAAGATTTCAACGCGAAAAAAATCCAGCAAGTCTGTTGGCGGCGGGCGGAAACGACAGTACACAGACTAAAAACACGAGTTCGGAGGCGAAATTTCCCACATTCTGAATCGCCACAGATATGGGTAGCACAGGTTGAGGTGCAATTTATTACTCATAAGGTGACATCCTACTTAAGTGGCGCTAAAGTCCGGGATGAACCTGGGCCTCAACCAGCATGCCTCTCTAACTAGCCCGGTCCTTAGTTAAGTGCCTCCAGTTGTGCACCCCAAGTTGGTTGAGGTCGGTTTTTACTTGTGCGCGATATTTAAGGAGAGGTCTTCACCTACTGTGTCCGACATCTGACTGGGGATCGAAGATTCTACGAGCCGGAGTATTGATTTCGATTCGTTCTACATGCCCTAGCCATCTAAAACGTCCAATTCGGAGTTTTTTTTTTAACCAGTGGCATGTCACTGTACAGATCATATAGCTTGTATAGTTGAATCTTCGTATCCATAGCCCGTCAACGCAAACGGGACCGAAGATTTTTCGAAGAATTTTTCTCTCGAATCGACCAAGGATTTCTTCATCCGCTTTTGATACGGTCCATGCTTCGGTCCATGATCAGGACTGGGATGATCAGGGTCCTATATAGGATCTCCTTAGTAGTTCGAGTGAGGGATTTACTACAAAATTGCCTTCTTAGCCCGAAGAAACAGCTGTTGGCAAGAGTAATTCTTCGTTTGGTTTCTGAATTAATAGCTGAGCCGAGGTAGACAATGTCCTGTACTACCTCAAAGTTATATCTGTCAATGCTGACGTTCTTTCCAAATCATCAATGTTGTGTGTCCTTTCGTGTCATATACTTGGTCTTACCCTCATTTACTGCTGAACCCATTTTTGCTGCTTCCTTCAATATACTAGTAAACGTGACTATGACATCACCTTGAGTCCTATCGTTGAGTCCTTGAGTCAATATCGTCGGCGTATGCTAGGAGTTGCACCGATTTTTGGAAAATTGTGCCTCTGGTGTTGGCTCGGGAGTTTTACAAAATCCTCTCAAGAATCAGATTAAAGAAGTCACATGACTGAGCATCGCCTTGCCTAAATCCTTTTTTGGTATGGAATGTGTCGGTGAGGTCTTTTCCGAACCTGATGGAGCAGCGAGAATTCTCCAACGTCATCCTACGCAGACGGACGCGTTTGGGCGGTATACCGAAACTGTATATTTCGTCTCTATAAATGCTGTCGTATGCGGCTTTGAAATCGATAAATAGGTGGTGGGTATCGATTTGGACTTCTTGGGTTTTTTCCAGGATCTGCCGAAGTTTGAACTTGTGGACTTTCCTGGGCCGATTAGGTTGTTGGAAAACGGTTTCAGGCGTTCACATATTACGGCAGATGGGATCTTGTAGGCGATGTTGAGGAGACTTATGCCTTTGAAGTTGGCGCAGTTCAGAGGGTCTCCTTTTTTGTGGATCGGGCAAACGATGCTTAGGTCCCATTCTTCAGGCATACTTTCATCCGACCAGATTTGGCTTATGAGTCGGTGGATGTTACTTACCAAGTCATTTACGCCAGCTTTATAAAGCTCAGCGGGAAGGCTGGCATTTCCGGCGGCCTTATTAATATTGAGTTTAGATTGTGGTATCCTCACTTCACTTAGGTCGGGAGTTTTGCAGTTTTCGTTCTCCCTAACAGCTGAATGTTGTTCGTCATCGCCGTTTAACTGTCTGCAGAATTGGTTCTTCCATATCCTCAGCATCAACTGTGTCTCAACTACGATATTTCCTTGTTTATCTCGACAGGATTCTGTTAGAGCATTGTATCCTTGGCTTTGACGTTCTACACTTTGGTAAAACTTGCGAACATCGTTCCTGGAGTGGCGCCTCTCTATATCCTGGATCGCGCGCCTTTCTTCCTCTTTTTTCTTCTTTCTGAAATGCCAGTGTTCTTTTCTTCTTCTCTGCCTATAGAGCTCAATGCCAGCTCTCGTCTTCACCTGCAGCTTAGCCTTCTAGGCCTCGTTCTTGGCTGCAAGCATTCCTCATCAAACCAGGGGTTTCTTGCTGGTGGCCGCGAGAAACCTAGCACATCAGTTGCGGCTGATCTAATGGCTTGTTGGCATCGTTGCCATTGTTCTTCGACATTAGATGCTGGTGGTGTGGTGTGGATCGAGAGGTTAAGGGATACGCGTTGCGCGAAGGTCTTTGCGGTCTCTGCCGATTGCAGTCTTTCGAAATTCAGTTTTTCTTGTCTATATCAATGTGATCAATTTGATTGACTGTTCTCTGATTTGGAGACCGCCAAGTCCCCTTATGGATATCGAGGTGAGAAAACCGTGTGCTGACAATAGTGGCATTTCGTTCCGAAGCGAAGTCAATTAGCCTAAGTCCGTTGCCAGACGTGTTGTCGTGTAGGCTGTATTTTCCAAAAATACTGCTAAAGACTTCTCTTCCTACTTTTGCGTTAAAAGCTCCCAGCACGATTTTAACATCGTACTTCGGTAGTCGCTCATTGTTTTGTCAAGGAGTTCGTAGAAGCAATCCTTAGTTATACCATCTTATTCCTCCGTAGGGTCGTGAGCTACTATATGGATTATGTTGGCGAATTTGGCCTTGATGCGAATTGTTAAAATGCGTTCGCTAATGTCTAGGAAACATACGACTTCTTGCCTAAGGCTGGCACTTATATCAAATCCGCATCCGAATAGTCGCTGTTTCTGCTCACTATAACACGGTCTCCATAGTAAATGTCACTGTTTTTATCCTCTTTTTGCACGGCCCATCCCATCGTATTTCCTGGATGGCAGTAATGTCTGCTTTGTAGCAGTTTAGAGATTCTGCTAGTTCTTTGCCTGCACCTCTCCTATTTAATGTTCTCACATTCCAGGTGCAGATACGAACGTCGTTGTCCTTTTTTCGTTTAGCAGGGTCGTCAACAATAAAATCAGTCCTTTCCGAGGCTATTGGTTGTTTCGTAACATATATTTTTTTTCGATCGGTGGGTAGGTAACCCAAAGCACAACCCCCATCCAGGAGGGCCAATTCCAGTTTATTAGATCCCTAGGACACGGGGCAATCAGTATCCGCTACAGGAATTGAGTGCTGTCGTTGGCCTTTCGGATCATTCGCCACCATCTCTGTTCAAGGGGTCTGACTTACCCTTGAGATTCCTAGATAACCTGTTGTCCGAATATGCCGAAGCAGCTTACGTCTTGTTATCAACACTCGCACTTATCGTTTATCAAGTCAAATCCGGTTGGATGAGACAAGAACTTGATGGTTACCACTTGGAGCTAAAAATAATCTCAGTTGATGTATAGTCAGAGTTACAACCACTGGGCATTGCCAAGTTAAATCCAATCAGATTCTACCCTCGTTCTACAACATCCAACCATCCATTCAAAGGACTTAAGATGGTAAAATATCAGGAAAAAATATTTAACAATGTTGTCCTCTAAAAGTCGTTTGGACAAAATTGAGGTGTCCAATTTTTGGTGACGTCCTTTTCATAGATGATGATAAAGAATAGGGTATCACATGACTCAAACATTGAATTGTAGCCGCATTATGTATTTTTTTTTTAATTATTTAAGCCTACTCCATGGAACATTGTTTTTGAGAAATAAAAAGGACATCAGCGCTAAACCGACATGTTTCCCCAAGCGGTTATTAAAAAAGTAAACTCCATTCGGCAATTACAGATCCCTTAACGATGGGAGAGAAGAATCACCTAATTACGCGCCTTCCAATTTTAGTTGGTGAAGTCCTCTTTTAATGAGTCACCTCCTAATGAATATGCAAATCCTTAAAATATTCACCTGGTCAACAAATTACGGTCACCTTAATATTCATCATCAAAACGTTCGTCAACCATTGGTAATCCATTCCAAATGGATCCTTTCGAAACCCAACCACTCCGTAAATCCTGTGATTTTTGTAAAAACCCAGTCTCGTGCTTAATGTGTCTTCATCTGGACTTCTTACTGACACCGAACTAAAAAAAGCTCTCAAGACTTGAATTGAATTTTTCTTGGAATGAAAAACCAACCGTCTTACAGAGCAAATGGAAGAATGAACAAAATGATTGCCTGTCCTTACAGGATTTTCGAGTTATTTGAGATTTTTTTGTTCCGTTTTTTTTTTTTTTCTCATGGTGTCACGTCCATGTATTCAGATAACGTGTAGATGTGCGGGCTCATGACACTTTCACTCAGGCCACGATAAGAGTGCTGTCATAGTTTGATAGTTGAGCTTTAAGTTCCCTAGGGAATGCGATGTGTTTCATCCTTGGAGGGAGTGAGTGTATTTTCATTCCGTGCATGAGTCAAATTTCATCGGGCGTCAGGTATGCTTTGATGTGGATCATCAACAGGACATAATAGCATTTATGGTGTGAAGCACGCAATATCATCTGCTAGATGGGTGTGTTATGGTCCTTAAATAATTATGACGATAACTTTTACATAAATCGATTCAAGCTAATGGCAAACTTCAAAAAATAATCATACCTCGTCATCTGTCGATAATATCCATTAAAACTTCTTCGTTTAGCTTCCTCAAATAAATCCTCTCCCACATTATGTAAGTATCGGTGTCAGGACAGTCTTTCTATTTGACAAGGACACCCTTGGTATTTGTTCAACTAATGAAAGAGTTTCTCTGCTGTCCGCAAAGTTTTGAATATTCTGGTACTTCGACCATCGTATGTCCAATCGATAAGGACGAATTGACATATATACGTAACTGATGTCCTTTGCATTTCTAAATGAGGGTCACACATTGAGCAAACACACAATTTACTATTTATTCAGATTGAACACATCAAATGTGTATGCACACAATGACCGTTTGTTGGTCCTGGTCCATGTGGTATTTGCTCCCTCTAGGATCAGAGGACAATTTAGTTAAAAGGATCTGATTAGGGGTTTCTATGGACGAAATAGGCAAACGAATCAGTTTCTGCTTGATTGAAATTGAATGTGATGACAAGTTATTTAGTCCTTGTTACGTTATTTAGTTTTGGAAGATATTTACAAGATTTAAGCCTCTAGGGGACAAGTTATACGGGGTGTTCTCATTTGAATAAAAGGATGTGAAATTGTTAAGGAAGCAGAATTAGAGACTGGAAGGAAGGAAGGAGAGGAAGAAAGCTTTTTTATTTCATATTTGGTTTCAATTGAATTTTTTATTTAAAGTTATGGCAAGGATGCGTTGGGCACACGACTTGGTTTGGTGGTTTTCTATAAACTCGATGTTTTCATTTCGCTATATGAGAGGATTAAACATTAAACAGGAGAGAACAACTAGCGAAAGTGGGAAACTGCTACAAAGCAGACATTACTGCCGTCTAGGAAATACGATGTAATGGGCCGGACAGAGAGATGATGAAAAAATGTGACATCTACTACGGACCGTGTTATAGTGAGCAGAAATAGCGACTATTCGGAGCGACTATTTTGACTTGGCAAAACCTTTGAGCGACTACAGAAGTACGATGTTAAAAACGTAAAGAGAAGACATCTTAAGAAATATTGTCGGAAAATACACAATAACACATCTGGCAACAAATTTATGCTAATAGACTTTGATAAGAAACCAAATGCCACTATAGCCAGCACACGATTTCCTCACCTCGATATCCGTCAAGACCTTCGCGCCACGCGTTTCCGTTAGCCTCTCGATTAAGACCATACCATTGCAACGATGCCAACAAGCCATCAGATCAGCCGCAACTGATGCTCTAGATTTCTCGAGGAATGCCGATAAGGTTTGAGAAGGAATGCCGACAGATAGTCGCAGCAAAATAACAAGGACTACAAGGCAAAGTACAGCTGAAGACGAGAGCTGCCATTGAGCTCTATAGGCAGAAAAGAAGGGAAGAACACCGGCTTTTCAGAAAGAAGAGAAAAGAGCAGGAACAATGTTCACAAGTTTTACCAAATTGTAAAACGTCAATGCCATGGCTACAAGGCTCGAACAGAATCCTGTCGAGATGAACAAGGACATATCGTAGTTGAGACACAGTCGATGCTGAGGATATGGAAGAACCACTTCTCCAGAATGTTAAACGGTGATAACGAACAACATTCCGCTGTCAGGCAGAACGAACCATGCAATATTGGCAACGACAGCGAAAACTGCCAACCACCTGACCAAAATGAAGTGTGGATAGCAATATCTAAACTCAAGCTTGACCAGGCTGCCGGGAATGACGGCCTTCCCGCTTAGCTTTGTAAAATCCGCGGAGATGACTTGGTAAGTAACATCCACCAACTCATAAGCCTACCAGATTTGGCTGAAAATGGAACCTCAGCATCGTATGCCGACCCACAAAAAAGGAGACCCTCTGTACAGCGCCAACTACAGAGGCATAAGTCTCCTCAACATCGCCTACAAGATCCTATCTGCCGTAATATGTGAACGCCTGAAAGCGTTTATCAACAACCTGATTGGCCCTTATCGGTGTGGTTTTAGGCCAGGAAAGTCCGCAACCGATTATATTTTCACACTTCGCAGACCGTGGAAAAAGTCCAAATCGATACCCACCACCTATTTATCGATTTCAAAGCCGCATACGACAGCATTTATAGAGACGAACTATACAGAGCCATGTCTAGTTTTGGTATACCGCCCAAACTCGTCAGTTTGTGTAGGATGACGATGGAGAATTCTTGCTGCACCATCAGGGTCGGAAACGACTTCACCGACACATTCGATACCAAAAAAGGATTTAGGCAAGGGTGAGCTGTCATGTGACTTCTTCAATTTGATTCTTGAGAGGATTGTGCAAAACTCCCGAGCCAACACCAGAGGCACAATTTTCCAAAAATCGGTGCAACTACTAGCATACGCCGACGATATTGACATCATTGGACGGACACAACGTGATGTCAACCCAAAAATGGGTTTAGCAGTAATTGAGGTTAAGACTAAGTATATGATGTCAATACAAAAGGCCACACAACATCGACGAAAGGGACAGAACGTCACCATTGACAGACATTACTTTGAGGTAGTACGGGTCTTTGTCTACCTCGGCTCCGCTATTAACTCTGACAACAACATCTCGTCAGAAATAAACGAAGAATTACTCTTGCCAAACGCTGTTCTTCGGGCTTAGAACGTAATTTAGTAGTAAAGCCCTCACTCGAACTACTAAGGAGATCCTATATAAGACCCGGATCATCCCAGTCCTGCTCTACGGCGCTGAAGCATGGACCACATCAAAAGCGGATGAAGAAATCCTTGGTCGATTCGAGAGAAAAATTCTTCGAAAAATCTTCGGTCCCGTTTGCGTTGACGGGATATGGAGACGAGGATTCAACCACGAACTATACGAGCTGTACAGCGACATACCCCTGATCAAAAAACTCCGCATTGGAAGTTTTAGATGGCTTGGCCATGTAAAACAAATGGACAGCAATACTCCGGGTCGAAGTCTTCGATTCCCGTCGGACGCAGTAGAGGAAGACCACGACTTATGTGGCGCACACAAGTAGAAGCCGACCTCAACCAACTTGGAGTGCGCAACTGGAGGCAGTTAGCTACGGACCGGGCTATTTGGAGAGGCATGTTGGTTGAGGCCCAGGTTCCTTCCGGAGTGTAGAGCCACTTAAGGAAGGAACTCATAAGCCGACCAGAGTTTGCTGAAAGTATGCCTGATGAATGGAACCTCAGCATCGTTTGCCCGATAAATCAAAAAGGAGACCCTCTGTACTGCTGTACTGCGCCAACTACAGAGGCATACGTCTCCTCAACATCGCCTACAAGATCATATCTCCCGTAATATGTGAACGCCTGAATGCATTTACCAACAACATGATTGGCTCTTATCGTTTAGGCCAGGAAAGTCCACAATCGATCAAATTTTCACACTTCGGCAGATCCTGGAAAAAACCCAAGAAGTCCAAATCGATACCAAGATACCCACCCCCTATTAATCCCCTATAGAGACGAAATATACAGTGCCATGTCTAGTTTTTGTATACCGCCCAAACTCGTCCGTATGTGCATGATGACGATGGAGAATTCTTCCATAAATCGTTCCAACTACTACCATTCTCCGACGATAATGACATGATAGGTCGGAATTAACGTGATGCTACTCCCTCGTTTGCTAATATAGTTTCCTTTTCAGAGCTAAGAGATATTTTACAACAGCTCAGCTTCATCTTCTACATAAATCCCAAATACGACCAGCTACTGAATACTGTTCACACGTTTGTAGTTCGGTCTCGAAACATACCATAATCTGATAGCGTTCGGACGTCCAGACCCACCTCACATAAACGAGTTGGAGTAATCCGCAAGTTGTTCCTGGTTGTAGTCTCGGTAACCTTCGCAAACGTTCTTGAATGTCAAAGACCATAACTTTCAATGTGGATATACCTTTGCATTACCGGCGTACATCAGAATTCAAGTCTTCCACCAAAATTTAGGGTGATATCAGTAGACCCACTAAAAGTCGAGGGTAGAACAATAATGAGTGCTGATGTAATTCACCTTCATCTAAATAGTTCTTAGGTTAAGAAAACATTTGGACAGCACTTTTCGTATAGGTACTTAGGGAATCTTAAACTCAAAGATCTGAATTGTCAGAAATGTCAAAAGCTGGAGCGGAAATGTTTCCTCGTTAGTAGACCAAACTACAGGCCAAATTGGGGCTAATCATCCTGCCAAACCATTGTTGGAACGATTTCAAGACGTATTTTGAAAAAAAAACTTACTCTACTGATGTGTTTATGTCTCCCTATCCCCAATCCAATTTGTAGTCCATTTTATCGAGAATAAACAAGCGTTCCTTCAAGAACCTTTTTTTAACTTTCTCTTACAAAGAGAAAGATATTGTTTTCGTGAAAATTTTCGACCTCAAGATTTTGATTGATTCTAACATTACGATGATAGCGGAGCCCAAAAAAGTGGTTTTTGGAATTCCGTCCGTCGGTCCGTCGCACAGTTGTTTCCTCCCATAGGCCAAATGTCAAAATTTCAAAGTTAATCAAATTGTTTTTTTTTTAATGCAGGGACAGTTAAGTGACAGTAAGATTTCTGATTTAAAATTAGTTGTTGGTTGTCAGTCGCATCACAAAGTTGAGTGTTTTTCGCAGTTAAAAAAAAAATCTGAAAACAGGACTTAGCATTGATCAATTTTAGTAGATTGTTTAAAGTTAATTTTGGAAAAAAGGTGATGTGAATAATAATTCAATATATAATGAAGGGATTTAAATGGTTTTCTCAAGATTTTTTTTTACCTCCATTGGAACTGAGGCATGAATTGTGTGTGTTTTTTTTTTAATTTTTCGTGTTTTTCTAAAGAAAAACACATCAAGTGCCGATAAATGCCGGTTATAATTTATACATCAAAATTTAGAGCTATTTTTCTTCTTTTAGAATATATATTGCTTTTTGAGCGCAGATTGGCGCAAACCTTAAAATTTTGACCCGAAGTAAAACCACTGATTTCCACTTTTTTTTAGATTGAATCAATATGATCAAGCGAATCGATATTTTTAACATTTGGTATTCGGTGAAGAAAGGTGGCAGTTATGCAAAATCCAACGAAACATGGACAATTTTTAAAAAAAAATTATAAAATCGAAGATTTAGAAGCAAAAAAGAAGATAAGTAACCTCTGTAAATCCTTTCAAAGAAGGTGGGAGGCTTGCTCAAAGAAAAAAATATACTTTTATCTAAAAACAATGCCTGGCTTGATTTCGAGGAAGATTTTAGTTCTGTACAAGACCGAGCAGATGAGAATAATTCGCAAACACGTCAAGGCAGACCAAAAAAGTCATTTTTGGAAAGCTCGTCTAGAACGAAGAGGAGACGTATTGCAGAGATCGTTGACGTCATCGCTGAAGATATCGCTTGTGATTTAAAAAAATGTCAGTCCAAAGAAAATGTTCAAATTAAACAACTTGATTCAAATGATGCTTTGAAGCTTTTGGTTGAGGCACAATTGTCAAAACATCAATACCAAGTCATCAGGAACTTGGTAAACCAAAAAACTGAAGCCGATGTTTTTCCAAGCTATGTAAAAGTTCTTAAAGCGAAACAAGAATGTTACCCAGCACTTCAAACAATAAAAATATCGGATTAATTAACAGAAGTTTCGCTTCAAAGACTCGTTAATCATACAGCTGAACGCATCGTAGAATCCCAACGAGAAATTTTTGAAAATTTGGATTATGATTTCGGTAATAAAAAAATTAAAAACAAAGTTTTGTGTTATATTGTAAGACTTGTCCCTTAATTTTTTAGCTGTGTAAGTAGTAAAAGTGTTTCGTGTTTGTTGCAACCGATAAGTTCAGTTGCCAATATAATAGTGTCGCTCGTCTGAATAAAACCACATGTTGTGTTCGTCTTTTGTAAAAATATAAATTCACTGTGGCTACATGAACTCTTGATTTAGGTAATCTAACTCTAATCGGCGAATGGGGTTTTGATGGAAGCAGTGAACAGTCCGAATACAAGCAAAGAATATCCAGCGAATTCAGCGATTCGGATATGTTTATAACATCATATGTTCCAATACAACTTTTTTCGCAAGAGGGCTCTGCATCTGAAAAGAAAGTTGTATGGCAAAATCCTCGACCAGGATCAACTCGATACTGCCGACCCATACGTTTTCAATTAAAAAAAGAAACGGCAGACTTGAGCAGAGCTGAGCAAGAATATATACAGAGCCAAATAAACAAACTCAATGAAACAATTATTAATATATCGGACCGATTTATCAGCGTAAAGCATATACTTAAATTGACAATGATTGACGGTAAGATATGCAATGCCTTGTCAAATACGGCTTCACAACAAGTATGCTATATTTATGGAGCAAAACCAAGTAGATAATATGAATGACGTGCGACGCTCCTTAGAAAGAACCATCAATGAAGATTTCTTAGATTTCGGCATATCTCCACTGCATGCATGGATAAGATTTTTTGAATTCTTCATTCATTTAGCTTATCGGTTGGATTTCAAAAAATGGCGCTCAGGAAGCAATGAAAAACATCTTTTGGACGCACAAAAAAAACGTATCCAAGGAGAATTTAAGAAGATTGGGTTGAAAGTTGACAAGCCGAAACAAGGTGGAGGGAATTCAAATGATGGCAATACTGCCCGAAGATTTTTTGCAAGCCCATCTTCCAAAATAACTGGTGTAAAGCAACCGATTATCGAAAGATGTGTGTACTTTGGCAAGCTGTTTTGCAATTAATGCAGAAACTTTTCAAGAATACGCACAAGTAACAGCCCGAAAAATCGTTACAGAATACCCTTGGTACCCATTGCCAGCTTCAGTACACAAGGTTCTAATTCATGGAGGACAACTCGTGAAACTTTCCATACTTCCTATAGGCCAATTTACGGAGGAGGCAGCTGAAGCTAAAAATAAAGATGTCAAGTTTTTTCGTTCAAAAAACACGAGAAAAATATCAAGGATATCAACAAACACCGATTTGTTAAATAGATTACTGCTGACTTCAGACCCTTTGCTTTCTAACGAAAGAAATTTAAAAAAAAATCAAAAATCGACTTTGTCCAAAGAAATTTTAAATTAATTGATATAATTCTTTGCAAAATAAAATAATATTTAAAACAAATCACTTTTTTAACTTTCTCTTACAAAGAGAAAGATATTGTTTTCGTGAAAATTTTCGACCTCGAGATTTTGATTGATTCTAACATTACGATGATACCGGAGCCTAAAAAAGTGGTTTTTGGAATTCCGTCCGTCGGTCCGTCAGTCCGTCTGTCCGTGATGGTCTCCCCAGCCTAAACGGCTAGACCGATTTTCTTCAAACTTCGTATCCAAGCTTATTTTAGTCATAATTCTAGGCCATTTTTTTTATTTGCTTTTAGCCATGTTAATAAGGGTACCTGCCATATAAAAATTACACATAACCTCAATTTTCTCGAAAACGGCTCTAACGATTTTGATTAAACTTTATATTTACTATAACCATATTAGTTCCAACAAAACTGCATACCCAGTTTTTGCGAGAAAATCCATATAACGGATTTTGTCATTTAGGCCATATAAGGAAAATTGATAATTGCTCGCAAACTATTATGTCAAATTGAATGAAATTTAATATATATATACTACTATTACAGCTTGAAGCAATTCCACATAATTAGTTTTAGCCCAACTATCACTAAACGGAATTTTCAGTTTTGGCCAATAACAAAAAATCATCATTATTCCCATAGACACCGATTCCTTCAAATTTCGTAGTAAACGTTCGTATAATCACATTTCAACATTATTCATATCATTTTAAGCATTAATAATCAAAATGCGTACTATTTGATCTAACACCCAACTCGCTGTGAAAGAGAAAGTTGCGTACGACCCAGTCGTGCACCCACCACTCGTTAATTATTGAATTTATTTTCCATCAGTTAAAATTAAATTTAGAGTTTTGACCGCACTTCCCACTGTGCGTCGGTCCGTCGGTCCGTCGGTCCGTCGGTCCGTCTGTCCGTAATGGTCTCCCCAGCCTAAACGGCTCGACCGATTTTCTTCAAACTTCGTATCCAAGTTTGTTTTGGTCATAATACCTCAATTTTCTCGAAAACGGCTCTTACGATTTTGATTAAACTTTATATATACAACAAGCATATTAGTTCCAACAAAACTGCATACCCAGTTTTTGCGAGAAAATCCATATAACGGATTTTGTCATTTAGGCCATATAAAGAAAATTGTTAATTTCTCGCAAACTGCTATGTCAAATTGAATGAAATTTAATATATATACTACTATTATAGTTTGAAACAATTCCACATAATTCGTTTTAGCCCAACTATCACTAAACGGAATTTTAAGTTTTGGCTAATAACGGAAAATCATTATTATTCACATAGACACCGATTCCTTCAAATTTCGGAGTAAACGTTCACATTTCAACATTTTTTATATCATTTTTAGCATCAATAATCAAAATGCGTACTTTCTATTTGATCTAACGCCCAACTCACTGTGAAAGAGAAAGTTGCGTACGACCCAGTCGTGCACCCACCACTCGTTTCTGTTAAAATCCCCCGCTATCTCAGAAAATCAGAAATTGTCTGCTGGAAAACCCTCAAAAGCATTCTCAAACCAAAAGTGCTTTCGCAAATAACCATACGGTCGTCCCTTTAAAACCCTTTAAACTTCTGCCGAAAGTGCATCCGTCTATGGGGAAACTTTTTGATTAAACCCACAGAATTCGTACAAAGAATCTTAAAGAATCTCAAAATGACCCCCCAAAGGGCTGACGACGGCACCCAATCGAAAGCTATTTTCTCATGGTAAGTATGTTTCTCTATCACAACAATCGATTGGGAATTAAATTCATTTTCCACGACAAAGGACATTGTACTCCATGGACTATAAGATCGACATCCAGCAGCTCACAGCACTCAGCTCACTCAGCTCAGGGAGTTCACACTCGACACACTGTTCCACTTAGTTTAGCCGCTCAACTAGTGGCCAATGGGATACCGGAACCGAATTTGGGTCAAAAGCAGTTCAACGCCAAATTGCTGTGTGCAAAGTCCAAAACAAGAATTCCTAATCACCAAGGATATCATGCTGAGTCTGGGAACTAGTGGAGAGGGGCCAAGAATGGACAAACCTTCCTGTTATTGTAGTCGTTCTCGTCACTCGTTGTTGGTATAAGTGCAACAAAGTTTGTTCAAAAGTTTCACCCCGCTCTGGCACACGTTTCTCTAGGGGAGTGGGTAGGGGGTGGAGGGGGTCTTTTTTTCTGCACATTCTGTTGAAAGAAAACACCAAAGGACTTGCAGAAGCAGCGGTATACCGTCGGTGGGTTGCGCGCTGGACGTAATTTATTGGTTTAGTTATTTTCGCAACGAAATCAACGAATATAATCAAAAAGTTCCACCAAGGACGAAGAGTTTTGTTTCTTTTTTATTGTTGCAGGATGACTTGGTAAAAATAATCCATTAAAGCGAATTTCTCTGGAATGAGATAATTGACGTAGACGAGTCCATTTCTCTTGCGCACAATGTTGGAATTGAAATTAATTTTTTGACCAGGAATGTGTGTCCATGAATATCCTTTTAAACACCAAAATACGCATTAAGGTTCTCTGTCAAAGGGAATTCCTTAAGGGGGTGCCTTAGATATTTTATCCCCGCGGCGAAGATAATGTCTCCTGCACATGCCTTACATATCCGATAGATGGAAATTATGACAGGGAGCCACTTTTGCATTCAGGAAACAACCGTTTTATTTCCATGGATACGGATTGAACGAATTTCGCAACGTTGAAATGTATGACCGACACTCGTTTGAAGGAGCACGGATTCTTGACATCTTCTCACAGACGCAGTACGGTGTATCTGATGTTGCCAAGTCATTGAAATCAAATTGAGTTTTCTAATATGACCCAGATATGACTTCTAGTAGAACGCCACCACAAAGGGGGGGTGGAACTTTTTTTTTATCAAACAAGTCACAGAGCCACAGAGTACCTACCTTCCACCGACATCACCCATAGATGGTGGGCCACTATGCTATGCCAGAGCGTTAGTCAAAATCATATTTTGCACCACCCACTCCAACTTCTCAGCCATAACTTGTGGCGAAAGAATCTTTGTGGTCGTAGCTAACTGCTTCTGCTTCTCGAAGCGAAAAAAAGGAATGCGACGCGGGACAAAAGAATGGCGGAAAGTTATGTTTATATGCGAACGGATGTTGTATGTGTGTACATACTTGAGCTGAAAACCGGATCCTTGATGCGTAAACATAGAGAAATAAAAGATGAGCCGCAAGAAGGATAAGGAATCTACATTTGTGCACAAGGATACACACACATATTGAAACACATCCTGGCGGAGTGCATTCTATCGAATAAATAAGATGCTCGCATATGATAGGATTGTCAAACTGACGCTTGTGTTTGTCCATGTAGTCAATGCATTGAGCGACCTGTTTAAGACCCTAATACTCATGCGACTTATCGTAGATCTATGGATTTAAAGTTGTAAGCTTCAATTTGTGGCAGTAAGGGAAATGTTTGTATCGATTCGCCTTAATAGAGGACGTGTTGATGAAAAAGGGATTTATGAGTTTTCTCCATCTGAATGAATGATGTTTTGAAACTAGGACACATAGGAATAGCACCATTTGGAAGCTTTCAGAATGAAAGTGGTCTTCAAATAGGGAACATTGATTCAGTACAACATCATTGCGAGTCCATGTGGTTTACAGATGCTTCTGAATTATAGGTAAAGATCATTTTTCAGGCTCTATGTTAACATGGTTGGTTCTAACTTCTTTGCCAAATATGAAATAGCGTTCCAATGATCCGGTACAACCGGATTTGACTTGCTAAACGATAAGTGCGAGTGTTGGCAACAAGACGAACAGCAGCAACACTATAATCACCCTGGTCCGAATGGCATGGAATGAATACCCGGTCTGCCGTCCCAGGCGAACCCAGATGAGCTGCTTCGACATATTCGGACAACAAAAGATGAGGTAACAAAAGATGAGGTAACTAAGGATTGCTTCTACGAGCTCCTTGACAAAATCTATGAGCGACTTCCGAAGTACGATGTTAAAATTGTGCTGGGAGATTTTAACGCAAAGGTAGGAAGAGAAGACATCTTTAGCAGTACTGTCGGAAAATATAGCCTGCACGACAACACGTCTTGTAACGGACTTAGGCTAATTGACTTCGCTACGGAACGAATTGCCACTATAGCCAGCACACGGTTTCCTCACCTCGTCTCGACATGGCGGTCTCCAGATCAACGAACAGTCAACCAAATTGATCACATTGCGATAGACAAGAGGCACGCATCCAGTATTTTGGATGTCCGAACATTCCGAGGGGCTAACATCGACTTAGACCACTACCTTGTTGCAGCCAAGGTAAGGATGCGGATATCCACCACGCCACAACAAACCAGAAATACTGTGAAAAAATTTAATGTCGCAAAACTGCAATCGCAAAAGACCGCAAAGGCCTTCGCGCAACGCGTATCGCTTAACCTCTCGATACACACCATACCACCAGCATCGAATGTCGAAGAACAATGGCAACGATGCCACAAGCCATTAGATCAGCCGCAACTGATGTGCTAGGTTTCTCGCGGCCACCAGCAAGAAACCCCTGGTTTGATGAGGAATGCCGACAGATGCTCGCAGCCAAGAACGAGGCCTACAAGGCTAAGCTGCAGGTGAAGACGAGAGCTGCCATTGAGCTCTATAGGCAAAGAAGAAGGGAAGAACATCGGCTTTTCAGCAAGAAGAAAAAAGAGCAAGAAAAGCGCACGATCGAGGTGGTGCCACCCCAGGAACGATGTTCTAAAGTTTTACCAAAGTGTAAAACGTCAAAGCCAAGGATACAAGGCTCGAACAGAATCCTGTCGAGATGAACAAGGAAATATCGAAGTTGAAACAAATTCGGTGCTGAGGATATGGAAGAACCACTTCTGCAGACTGTTAAACGGCGATGACGAACAACATTCCACTGTCACGCAGAACGAACCATTTAATATTGGTGACGACAGCGACAACTGGCAACCACCTGACCTAAGTGGAGTGAGGAAAGCAATATCTAAACTCAAGCTTAACAAGACCGCCGGAAACGACGGCCTTCCCACCGAGCTTTTTAAAGCCGGCTGAGATGACTTGGTAAGTAACATCCACCAACTCATAAGCCATATCTGGTCGGATGAATTTATGCCTGAAGAATGGAACCTCAGCATCGTTTGCCTGATCCACAAAAATGGAGACCCTCTGAACTGCGCCAACTACAGAGGTATAAGTCTCCTCAACACCGCCGCCAAGATCCTATCTGCCTTAATATGTGAACGCCTGAAACCAACCTGATCGGCCCATATCAGTGTGGTTTTAGGCCAGGAAAGTCCACAATCGATCAAATTTTCACACTTCGGCAGATCCTGGAAAAACCCAAGAAGTCCAAATCGATACCCACCACCTATTTATCGATTTCAAAGCCGCATATGACAGCATTTATACAGACGAACTATACAGAGCCATATCTAGTTTTGGTATACCGCCCAAACTCGTCCGTTTGTGTAGGATGACGATGCAGAATTCTCGCTGCTCTATCAGGGTCGGAAACGACGTCACCAACACATTCGACACCAAAAAAGGATTTAGGCAAGCCGATGCGCTGTCATATGACTTCTTAAATTTGATTCTTGAGAGGATTGTGCAAAAATCCCGTGCCAACACTAGAGGCACAATTTTCCAAAAAACGGTGCAACTACTAGCATACGCCGACGATATTGACATCATTGGTAGGACTCAACGCGATGTCATAGCAACGTTTGCTAGTATAGAGAAGGAAGCGGCAAAAATAGGTTTAGCAGTAAATGAGGGTAAGACCAAGTATATGACACGAAAGGAAACGCAACATTGACGATTTTGACAGATCGTCACCATTGGCAGAACTATACGAGCTGTACAGCGACAGAGATCTGGTCAAAAAAAACTCCGCATTGGACGTTTAAGATGGCTAGGGCATGTAGAACGAAGGGACACCAATACTCCGGCTCGCAAAGTCTTCGATTCCCAGCCAGACGTCGGACGCAGTAGAGGAAGATCCCACATTAAGTGGCACGCACAAGTAGAAATGGACCTCAACCAACTTGGAGTGCGCAACTGTATTCAGTTAGCTAAGGAGCGGGCTAATTGGAGGGGCATGTTGGTTGAGGCCCAGGTTCATCCCGGACTGTAGCGCCACTTAAGTAAGTATTTCTTTGAAAATGATACGGGTGCCAGCGGTACGATCAAAGGGTGACGCTACATGACAATGTTGTAGGACTTTCGGACTTCCTTTTTCCAATTGTGCATAAGCTGCAAGCTGATTTGGTTTCAGCAAGGCAGAGCTACTGTTCGTGAGACAATGTACTTTTTGCGCGAACAATTCCCGAATCACATTATTTTAAAAAAAAATCGGCCTGATCTGTCCGCTCCGGACCTGAAGGAAAAAGGTCCACATTAACAAACCAAAAACTATGCAGCAGCTGAAACTCAACATTCGCACAGAAAAGCTCCAAATCAGCTGTTTAGAACCAATATACTCCAAACTGTAACCCCTAAATCCATTGTCATTGTACAATGTGTGGCTATTTAGCGTTTAGACATTTTAGATTCGGGGACTTAGATTTCGGGATTATCGGTTTTGAGATTTTGGTCATAGTTTTAGGTAGATACCCAATCATTCCCAATATAAGTTTCAACCTGTATAGCACGATTCCATTCGAATCCGAGGTGGTACCACACCGACACCACACGTCATAATGATTCATTTATTGCCAGCGTACAATCATGAAAGCTTATCTTAAATCTTTAGCACCCCTGTCTAATATCACATCATGCTAATGGCTTGTTGAAATAATATAATGAACTAACAACCAGCCTTTTAATTACCCCCACCGAATGAGTCTTGTTTGGAATTTTAATGCATTTTCAGAGGTTTATTGGTCTGCAACACGTCAAGGGGAAGTAGTCTCCACATACACCTGTCCGATCTGTCTAAACGCGATCACTATTCTCGAAGTTCCGCACGAACTTGCCACACAATGATAAATTCCCGCCTTTTGCTATTTTCCCTTGTGGCCTTGCAAACTTGCCCACAATTTCAGTTGACCAACTACTACATCTACGCGACTGAATATCTCCAAGACTGTCCAGGCTATGGGAATCTATCATTTTGGAACTTTTTCGATCAATCACACTTGAATGTTACCTGGAACGAGGAAGGGTGCGTTCTTGTCGACGGATATATCACTGTAATGGCGGATTTTGATCCAACCAAAGAGTATTACGTAAGCGAACTATCTTCTCATTTATTTACATCAAAACCGCTACTCCAACTTTGTTGTTTCCAGCTTCAAGTCAGCGTTGAGAAGTATATCTTGGAAAGATGGTACAAACAGGCATATCATATCCAGCGGGAAAATTTATGCTCCCATACAATGTCATCCGATGACATTTGGTTCAGGGTGTTTGAAGATTTCAAGGGTGATCAACTCTTGTGTCCACCACAAAAGGGGGTGAGTTAGAGGACTTTTGAAATGCCTCCGTTTTTGAGTTTGGGAACGTATTTTCTTCCAGGTGAAATATAAATTTCAAAACAAAACATTTGAATCGCACATTTTGGAAGGCCCTGCGGGTATAGAAGGGGACTACCGTGGAACTATAGCTATCGCTTCGAGTTCAGTGGTTATCATGTGTTCCTTTATAGAAGTTAAGTGTGTAAAGGTATAAAATATAAAATTTAATGGAATTCCTAATAAAATGAGGTGATTCGTTTTTTTTAAGGACTGTCAAAATGACATGAAGAATTTTGCAAAAGATGGCGCTAGTTTGTTTATATGTTTATATGTAGTTTATATGTATAGGAAAACTTGCATCTACAATAAGAAGGAGAAGAAACGATTTCAAGGAAAATGGATATTCAGGGAATACATCCTATGCACCTTTCCGAATGGGATTGTTAATCAAAATTTCTATTAAATTATGGAAACCTCCGAATAAGCATTTTGGAACTTTTATTGGGTTCAGTCAAGAAGTGATCACATATCGCGCTGATCATTTTGGACGTCTACAAAGAAAAAGAATCTTTTGCCTACAGTTACCGACCAATAGCACTTAGGGTCCAGTTATAGCTTTCATTGAAAAACTTCATCGGTAGCTAGCTATAGGAATCATTGGAAAATTTTGGTTCAATTGGGTGGAATGACAAACATTTCTTCAGAAAAGAAAGTCCAGATCATTGAAAAACAAAAACTGATTTTCTGCGAAAACTTTAATTAAAAATTAAAATATTTTGGGATAATCTTGTTATAAAATTCAAAAGCTTTGTTTTGACACCAGCTCGGCAATGATTGATTTATAAAAAAAAAGCCGCAAGAAGTAAAAGAAAATTTCCAATGAGGGTTTTCAATGATAGCTATAATAGGACCCTTAATTCCCTTCTTTTCAAGAACTTTCTTCTTTCAAAACGAAGCCCGAAAATCATGTAATGACCATCAGTATAATTTTCTCTGCAACAGGTCCAAATGTGATCAGGTGACCTTTCTAACCGAAAAGTGGAACCAATAACTCCACAATAGTGGTGAAAGCGTTTTAGTTGCGCCTAATATTTTAAAACTATTTGACAAGGTTTGACTCCAAGCTCTGGATGTATGTATTTAGGAGCGAAGAAAAACTTCTATCTATTGATTACAAAGTACGTCTTGACACGCTTGGCTTAAGTAGTCTTGAACGGTTTCAAGATTGCAACTCACCAAATAAATGCATGTGTTCCACAAAGCTCTGTTTTATCTCCGACGTTTTTCTTATTTTTACATAAATGCTCTCTTGTCTGGAGAACCTATTCCTTTTCACTACTTCGCTGATGACAGAATCTTCGTCTATAGACCCTCTCCTTAAGCATCGGTCTTGATATGTCAAAATATAGTAATCTCACTGAATTCCTACCTCGTTAGCAATATAAAATGGAGTAGTGCTTCCAAAACTCGATGATGCCTTCATCCATTAAAGCTTAACCGAAAAAAAAAACAACGGCGACACATTCGAAGTCGAAAAATGGGTCAAAATTGGTAAATATTTCCCTCCTTATCTATTCGAAAAGGTAAACTACGCTCCCAACTTGAATTCAACATCCACGTCTGGTAGTCGGGTTCACCAAAACTAACCCTTTACAGACAGAATTCAATTACTTCCGAAAAATCGAATGGTAGACTTAGCAGCGAATTTGTTGGTTTCGTGCGAACTATTTTATTTGTTTCATCGCTACTTCAACAACCAACACTTGAAGCTAGTTGCATTCCACTCCTTCAATAAATTTACTGCTGTTTTCGATTAATGTAAGTTAGTTTATCCTTAGACTTGTTTTCGGGCATGTTCTAAAATATGGGAGATCCGTACCTAACAGCGGGACTCCCAAGTCTGTTTTTTTTCTTACATTATGGTATTCAGTGATTTAAAATCACTGTTCATGGGTACCTTCTTCCTTAACCCCGAATTCCCTAACTTGCAAAAACTTAAGTATAATCACAGTCCCTTTAAGGTCTAATCAGTGAACCTTACATGCAGACCAGCATGGATGCAGTAAAGTAGATTTACCCAAGTAACAATTTATTTTTTATAATAGTCAAAGAATCCCAGACTTCAGGTTAACGATTACAAGGTATACCAGCAGCATGATCAGGGTTCCCAGGGCACTTGGACTGAACGACTGAAAGCAACTCGCTAAGGATCGAAGAGAATGATAAGCCACTTTTTCTCAGGGAGAGACCTTCAACGGGTAGAGTTAAGTAAAAAAAAAAGTAATGGAGAATCGAGAGCTGTTGCCCTGTATATTACCAAGGCTTTCGAAAAACCTTGGTACAGGGCTTTGCTAGCCAAATTTACAGCATATTTTCTCAGGGAGAAAACTTCAACGGGTAGAGAGTTAGAGACCCCGCTAAGTAAAAAAGTGTCCTAGACAATCAAAAGCTATTGCCCTTGATATTACCAAGGCCTCGATAGAGCTTGGCACAGGGTTTTGTTAGCCAAATTATCATACTGACACCCTTAAACACTGCGCCGCTGGATGAAAACCTTTCTTAAAGACAGATCAAGTAGTGGTGGATAGCGTTTCCTCAGATAGATCCTCTACGAAATCTGGGGTACCTCAAGGATAAATTCTCTCGTCTACTCTATTCTTTGATGATATTGAAATATTAAATATTTGGTATTTACGGCCCATAAAGGGCCTCAAAGCTAGCTTTTCCCTTGATTTGTGTGTGCGAAGTTATAATTTCTCCCACAAAGTAGAAGACCTCATCCTTAACGCCTAATCCGAAAGATAAATTGATTTGATGATAGAAATTTAAAAAAAATCGTTACGGCTAGCATAGGTCGACGATATTGACATCTTTGGTCTAACTCAACGTGATGTCATAGGTACGTTTGCTAGTATAGAGGAGTCAAAAATGTGTTTAGTTGTAAATGAGGCTAAGACCAAATATATGCTGTTACCTCGAAAGGACACACAATATAGATGAGTTGGACAGGACCTCACCATTGACAGATATATCTTTGAGGTATTATTGGACTTTCTATGCCTCGGCTCCGCTTTTAACTTTGCCAACAACATCTCGTCTCAAATATAACAAAGAATTGACAATCGCCGTTTCTTCGGGCTCGAACTACTAACCACTTGAATTACTGAGGATATCCTATTCAAGACCCTGATCATCCCAGTCCTTCCCAACTGTGCTGAAGCATGTAGCGTATCAAAAGCGGTCGTTTTAAGCAAAGAAATTCTACGAAAAATCTTAGGTCCCGTTTGTGTTGACGAGCTATGGAGACGAGGATTCAACCACGAGCTATACAAGCTGTAGAACTACATAAACCTGGTAACAAAAACTCCACTCTCTGCTTCCGCAATCATGTTCCTTAGTTTGTTCTGAGATGTTGGTCCCATATAGTCGTGAGCCAAGTATGCCGAGACCAGCTAATAGGAGGTGTGCCTTGCTTCAATATTGGCTGCGACAGTATCCTGATAGAGGGTAGAAAGATATTTAAGAAGTCCCTAGCAAGGATGGAAAGTCTAGGTTAAGCTTCGTTTCGTACGTAGAGAAGTTTGTAGTCTGGAGCTCTGAGCCCACACCCCAAGTTGTTGACAACCCAGGGTTCATGGATCAGAACTATATCTTCCCCGTGTTTTGTAAAACGGAGAAGTAGGGCGCCGGAAGCTGGTTTCAGGTGATGGATGTCAATCTACAAGACTTCCATCATTGGAACTAATTACAGAGGCCATTACCACTGTGTTGTCGGCATCGTCAGAATCGGATGCTAAGAGGTCCTCTTCTGCGGTAACATTAACCATCTCCAGATCGGCTAAAATTTCTGTCAATCCCAAAGAAGGTGGCGTCATGGGTAACACTAACAAACTCCAGTTCTGTTGATTTACCCCCAGTGACTAACTTTTGACTCTTGCGCGAGTATTTCTTGTGGAGAAAACTGTCAAGTTAGCCATTGATTAGCTAATCCGCGTTTACTAATAACGGGTTTAGGGTCAACCGCAATTAAGGTGAAATTATAGGGTTCTGGATGTGTATCCGAGTTTAAAGAGGGTCTCTGCCATCTCTGTGTTCGTCGGCATAGGGTGGACCCCCGGTAGACAGGACGAAAAACTGTGTTGTGAGTGAGGTACACTTAACATCTCTTGTAGGCGACGTCCGGTTGAGGTGGTGCTGTACTAGGGACAGTTTGAGGTTGTGAATTATCGCACCTGTAAATATTCAGCAGGATGGAGCTGAAACCATAACTTATAACTCAAGCGACAGTAGTTAATGGAGCCAGGGATTCCTCGTTTACAATTATGCCGACGTTTCTATCATATCCATTAGCCTCTTTATTCTTCAACCATCTTTGGGCCGGATGGTATGACCAGAATTCTCGCCCGACTGCGAGGACGATTAGGAATCTGTTTCATTTCCACTACCTCCAGTTGTGCTGCTGCCCAAACGTCCCCTGCCCTAGACACTGCTCTCTTATGCAGATCTTTGGACATCTTTCGACCGGGATTCTCGCAGGACTATGATGGCGGTTAGGAATCTGTTTCATTTCCACTAATTTCAGTTGTGGTCCTGACCAAACTTCCCCTGTTCTGGGCACTGCTTTCTTATACAGATCTTTGGACCTCTGGTCTGCGCAAGCAATCTCTTGATATTCTCTGAAAGAGACCTAGGTCGCGGCAAGTGGGCTAAGAGCCCGGATGGTCGCGAAGGATTCGGAAGAAACTAAGTTTATTTCTACCTTCCTCCATTTTTCCGGTGGTATGCTTCAATCAGCGAATTCCAGACGTTCTTTCAACATCTGACTAAACACCCTATCAGGGGTTCTGAAAGGCTAGAGATTGGTTTTTTTTTTTGACACTGGTCGTCGTGTCTTCCACCGATCTTTGTGTTTTGGAAACTGTTCCTTGGCCCGGGTCAGAGACGAGTTTTGCCTTAAGCCATTTCACACATACCCGGCAGCCGGCTAACCGGTACCGGCTCGTTCGGATTACATTCCTATGGTTGACCGGCCGAGGTTTTGGTTTGCAGGTGTGAACGCGCCCATAAGAATCTATTCCCAACGACCGGCTAGCCGGTACCGGTTAGCGGGTGCCGGGTATGTGTGAAATGGCTCTTACAGTCCAATCTGTGGACGGGATGTGTTGATTACGGGCAATCATTTTGGTAATTGCCAGTTTCTCGTTGTTAGAAGCTTTGACAGGGTGAACCTGCTTAGAGCTAGAGGACGGTTGGTTTATTGATGATTTGGGGGATGGGATCATATGGTATGTGCACAATGGAGTATAGTAAGCATTGGGGTGTACCCCTCGCATCTCTTGGATCGGACCAAATGTTATCATCCATAAAGGTATGGCATTCCTTAGCACGCCCATCCACTACCTTTGGACCAGGTCTTCCCAAAGACTTTACTTTAGCGGCGGTGATACTACCAGTAGAGAATACCAATATTCCAGAACCAGGGTGTGGGTCGGAGAAGTATATAAACAATTCTAGGATACTGCCAGGAGAGAATTCCAATATGTTGGAACAGGTTGTCGGTCGGAGAAGTGGATGAAAAATTCTCGATAAAAACGGGGCTTGAACGCGGTGTGAGCTCGAAGCCGAACTGCCGGTTGAACCTTTATGGTTTAGGGTGGTTGGGAAAGAGTCTACTTGCATCACTCGTCCAGTCTGGTTTTGATTCGGACTAGGTTTTAGCACCATTTCCTTTCATTCTTTCCTGTTTTCCTTGGAACAGGTACTCACTTAGTAATCTTTGGAGGTCCTACCTTTCCACAACAGAGCACCTTGTCTACAGGGCTCAGACCAGCTTTTCCAAAAGTTATTTTAGCTTGGCTAAGGCAGTGTTTTAAGATGTCGCACCTGAGGTGCTGGAAAGAGGTTTTTTCGGTGAACCATCATCGCATTTTTATTTTGTAGGTTTTTTTTGGTTGTCCTCTTATTTATGTCCCACGAGTAGTGGAGAATATCGGGTCACCTACACAAAATATGCATCATGTATGCAAGGCTGGATAATCCGGAGGTTGCCTGGTATCCGGATGCTCCGTTAGCGACTGTGCATTTGGTAGGACCCTCAGCCTGGTCGATTATTGGCACGGGTCGTTTAACTCCCAAATCTAGCTAAGTAAGCTTAGAACCGAGCTAAATGGAGAGGCCTGTTAGTTGAGGCCCAGGTTCATTTAGGACTGTAGCTCCAAATTAATTAAAAAAGTAAGTAAGTTCAGGTTTTGCGAAATTGCATCATTTAATTAAATTATTAAGCACATAATTCCCTTGAGAAGATTCAGTGGAATTTCAGCGCGTCTTCAAGAAGAACGAATCTGATTAATTCCTTTGTTCAGTACATGGCCATGAAGCCATAAAAACCGATTTCATTTTATTACAAAATTCTCGTTTAATTGTTTTAAAACGCTGTTTTGAAAAAAAAATCCTCCACCACCACATTTTTGTCGGGGCCCTGTCTTACCATAAGTTCAGAACCCATCAACCTATAACCCCCAAGCCATATACAACGCAAACAACTTTATTCAGTTAAACTTCGAAAACAAAGTTAGGTAACTTTGAAGCCATCACATAAAAATAAAATTACTTCCCAATATAACACGGAAAGTTCCACGGAATATACGAACAGGATCAAAAAATCCTTCAGGCAATGTATGCCCCGCACACACCTGATTTACGTAAATCCATAACTTGCAATACAATAACGGTCTCCTTTCTTGTAGCCTTAGGCCATCAACTATTAAAAAGGTAAATACGAGGTGGTGGGTACAAAGGACACCCTCGTTATATCCCTTATTCAGATAATAAAAATGTCGCCAATGACCATCTCATAAAATTATCCTGACTAAGTCAGCCTTTTTATTTTATTTTTTTCTTTGTACATCCTTTATCCTGCAGCACTGGCTCTGGGCCTAAATATAGATTAAGCACTCAATGGTGACGAAACTGAGAAATAATAATATTATAACGGACGAAAAAAAAGGATACACACAACAGTGCGTGAAAGCACTCGTATATAATTTTTATTGCACACAATGAGCAAAAATATGTCTTCACTTCGGTGTATCAGTATAAGTGTTAAAGAACTCAAAGGAAGTCTGCATTTAGCCCGACAGAAGTGATGAAGTAAATTAAGGATAAAGAAATAAATATGAAATACATGACGAACGTGGGTATGTCTTAATGACATCCGTAGGATAAAGAGGATATTTTTCCTAGAAAACACGCTTAAGGATGTCATAAGCTTGTCGTTAAAAGGAATTCTTTCACAGGAGATTTCCTTTCTCCTTTTTTTTGTTTTAATCAAGGGAAACTCTTTGGAAATACTTTAATGGGTTTGCCACGGTATCCTTGTTCTTCTCAGTTGTGGTGTTTTAGAAACAAGAAAATGTTTTTCCATTAAATTGTAATTTAATACATTTGAAATGATGAAGGGGGTGTGGGGACAGTTCTAGGAAAAAATAAAGCAGTAAAAGGATAAACGGTATGCTACGATGTTCGTCCTTTGAAGGAACTGGAGTTATTGTAGTGATAATCCAGAGCCTGGGATGATTTCACCTAATTAAAGCATTTTGCTTGTGAAGGTAAGGGGAAATTAATCTGTCAAGGATACGCCTACTTTAGGACATGCTTAATCGTACATGTGTCACATTCATGACTACACATGTATTGAGCTTATTTTCATCGTCTTGTGGTTGTTATTCTCTACTGATCTGAGTCTTCTTAAGCTTATAAGCGCAAGTGCTACAAAAATAAAGAAAAATATCTTTCTGGGCTGGTCTGGTACGAACTTCTGGCTCAGAAGGATAATTAGCCTGTTGTCAATACAAGTACGGGACTCTTCAGGTTAGGGTTTTGTTCTTTGGATTAATTATCAAGATCCTTGTAAAAGTCTGATGTTATTATTGTCGGTTCTATCGGAAGGAGACTTACTTACTTACTTAAGTGGCGCTAGAGTCCGGGATGAACCTAGGCCTCAACCAACATGACTCTCCAATTAGCTCGGTCCTTAGCTAACTGCCTCCAGTTGAGCACTCCAAGTTGGTTGAGGTCGGTTTCTACTTGGGCGCGCCACTAAAGGTGAGGTCTTCATCTACTGCGTCCGACGTCAGGCTGGGAATCGAAGACTCTGCAAGCCGGAGTATTGGTGTCCATTCGTTCTCCATGCCCTAGCCATCTTAAACGTCCAATTCGGAGTTTTTTTGAACAGAGGTATGTCGCTGTACAGCTCGTATAGTTCGTAGATGAATCTTCGTCTCCATAGCCCGTCAACGCAAACGGGACCGAAGATTTTTCGAAGAATTTTTGTCTCAAATCGACCAAGGATTTCTTCATTGGCTTTTGATACGGCCTTTGCTTCAGCGCCGTAGAGCAGGACTGGGATAATCAGGGTTTTATATAGGATCTCCTTAGTAGTTCGAGTGAGGGCTTTACTACTAAATTGCCTTCTTAGCCCGGAGAAACAGCGGTTGGCGAGAGTAATTCTTCGTTTGAATTCTGACGAGATGTTGTTGTCAGAGTTAATAGCGGAGCCGAGGTAGACAAAGTCCCGTACTACCTCAAAGTTATATCTGTCAATGGTGACGTTCTGTCTAATTCGTCGATGTTGACAGCATATACTTTGTCATACCCTCATTTACTGCTAAACCGATGTTTGCAGCTACCTTCTCTATACTAGCAAACGTGGCTACCACGTTGAGTCCTACCAATGATTTCAATATCGTCGGCACCGATTTTTGGAAGATTGTGCGTCTGGAGTTAGCTCGGGAGTTTTGCACAATCCTCTCAAGGATCAAATTGAAAAAGTCACATGACAGCGCATCGCCTTGCCTAAATCCTTTCTTGGTAGCGAATGTGTCGGTGAGGTCGTTTCCGACCCTGATGGAGCAGCGAGAATTCGTAGTTAACCCAAAGCACATCCCCTAATCTGGAGGGCCAGTTCCAATTTATTAGGTACCCCTAGGATACGGAGCCATCAGTATCCACTACATCTCTGTTCAAGGGGCCTGACTTGCCCTTGAGATTCCTAGATAATCTGTTGTCCGAATATGTCGAAGCAGCTCATCTAGGTTCGCCTGGGACGGCAGACCGTGTATTCATTCCGCGCCAGTCTGACCAGGGCGATTAGTGTTGCTGTTTTACGTCTTGTTAGGAGACTTATCGACCGGAAATTCGCCGGATTGGAGTTGTCCTTTCCCTTTTTCGGAAGAGGATGAACCACCGCCGTCTTCCAGCGCACTGGATAATATGAATTACTCAGCGCGTTGTTGAACAGCGTGGCGTAAATATCCACAGCTTCAGGGAGAATTTGTGGCAGTACAATGTTGGATATACAATCGACTCCCGCTGACTTCTTGTTCTTTATGAAATCGAAGATGATCTGGAGTTCCACCTTCGAGATTAACAGGGAACTAGTCCTACTTCGCTCGGCGACTAAAAATGAGTTTGCTAAGTTGTCTTCATCGAACAGGGTTAAAATCGCGGTTCTGAGATCGCCATTGTGTTATGTCGTTTCGGAGGTAGAAGTGATAGAGCAGGGCATTGTTTTCCAGGATGCGGTTCGGGCGAATACTTTCATCCACCTTATATACACTTCCTGAAAGAAAGCCCCCACTGCCTCCACTTTCTCCTGAGGATCTCCAATAACATAGAAATCGTCATCGAAGACGGCTTCCCCCGGATCGATTCCTAGTGTCAAAAGTATGTTTGTATCGTCAGTTGTTCGTTGGAGCTTAATACACGAAAGGTCGTTATGACCATTCCACCTAAAGATCTTATTCGTTTGTGGAAACATACTCGGGTCGCTGGAATTTACGGCCCGAATTCTTTTATTCCAAAACAAATTAATGGACAACCGATAGTTCTCCTTGACCAATTGGTTGATGATTTTGATCGACGCCATCAGTGTACAAATATTCGGGTCGCGTGGGCTTGTCACTCACCTGTACAAGAGTTTAAGTCTCGTCAGAAGTCCGCTTTTTTGTCTGTGCAGTGCATCAATGGTCACATTTCTCTACCTACGTAGACGTTATGTCACGTTCTCTGTATTTTGGTATCGTCCTGTTCATTATTTAAACCGATTCGTCCATCTGTTGTAAGTATCCCTCGCTTTCGATATTTGTCAGGTTTCTGTTGTTTTGTGGTGATATGCCCCTCGAACGTAGTTCTCTTGACAAGGTGTTGGTGTAGCATGGCCAGCGCATCTTACCGTAGTTGTGAGAATGCACGAGCACATACTCCCCCAACGCCACAAGCTCATTTGGAATCTCTATTACGGCGGCCAGTCCGCAGTGGTCACTGTCGTATGTGTTGACCTACTTTGTCAGTAACTGTCAATATTGTGTCTCGCAGTAAAAGATCTAGAAAAACACCGCTTCTTGGAAACGCATATCTGCGCCGAGAATGTCGATCCTATATTCAACATTGTAGTGGACCATCCAATTGTAAAGATGGTTACCCCCAGAAATTTGTAATTGATTTCCCCAATCTTCGTGTCTTCTCCAGAAAGCTCCAGCCAAAAGCTAAAAGTTCTCCACTGAGTTTAGTTTTAGAAATTCGAAAAGTTTTCCGAGCTCTGTTGTAAAAAGTGTAAGCTGAGGTTCTTCCGGTGCGTAGGCCGCTGTCACATATAAAGTGGGCCAAAAGAGATCACCCTATTGGAAGATGCTCTTATTTTTGCAAATGGCCGCCAATGTCAAAACTGTTTCGACATTAGTGGACTAGACAGATGTAGAATACAAGTGAACAAGCCATGGAGCGATACACTCCCCAAGAACGCGGAATAATCGTGCCTGTTTTTTGCGTAACAATTCGTCTGTAGTGTTGGCGCAAATTCCCTCGCCGATTCCCCGGCCGTCCGACTGCGCAAACACTGTGCCGTTTGGCCACCAACCTTGAAGAGTATGGGACCACACGAGACGTTGCCAAGAGTGGCCGATCCCTGATCGCCCGTTGTGCAGAGAATATCGCCGTTGTTGTCGAGGATGTCGACCTGTCGCCGGAAACATCGACCAGACGCCGTGCCTCGCAATTAGCCATCAGCCGGTCGTCCCTAAGTTGAATTTTGGTCAAAGACTTGCGCATGTTACCGTACAAAGTGCCTTCCGTGCATCAGCAGCTGCCTGACGACCGCCAAACGCGTGTAACCTACGCTCAAGCCATCCTCGATCTCGAGGAAGAAGTGGAAGATTTTTTGACCAAAATCATAATGAGCGATGAGGCTCATATCCACCTCAGCGGGTACGTGAATAAGCAAAACTATCGCTTCTGGGGCACCGAAAATCCACGGGTAATGCACGAGGAGCCATGACACCCGCTCAAAGTTACTGCATGGTGCACTGTTCACGCTGGAGGAGTCATCGGACCATTTTTTTCGAGAACGCCCCTGGTCAAACGACAACAGTTGACGGTGCGCGCTAGAAGTCCATGTTAACCGATTATTTTCTGCCGCAATTGGACGAATTAGGACTGGAGCACATGTGGTTCCAGCAGGACCGAGCAACGGGACACACTGCGCGAGCCACAACCGATATTCTGAAGAGCCAAACAACATCGGATGACTTCTTTTGGCCCACTTTGTACAATCGCTTCCCTTGTTAGAGAAAAATGCCTATGACGCAAGCTTCCAGCAACCGGAATCAGCCAACTTCACCACCTTGACGCCTGCTCCCGTAACTGGCTTTGAAGACCGGTTAGCTGACCTAAAATGGCCCGCAACGCAGTCAACAAATCCACATCCACTGCTGGAGCTTGAGACACGCTTCCCTTGTTAGAGAAAAAAAGCATATGACGCAAGCTTCCAGCTACAGGAATCAGCGCACTTCACCACCAAGGAGTAGATATAGTCTACCCTTGACGCCTGCTCCCGTAACAAGTTTTGAAGACCGGTTAGCTGACCTTAAATGGCCCCCAACGCAGTCAACAAATCCACATACACTGCTGGAGCCTGATACAAGGGGGCCTGTCCGTTTTTTCCCTTCCTGACGTCATTTGGCCGTAGCAAATTTATACTTTCAAAGGTAATGGGAAAAACAAATAACACCAAGCTTGACGATTACCTATAAAATAATCGGCAGCATGGATTCCGTAAGAAACGCCGATCTGGAGACTTACTAAGTTATTCAACCCACCTATGGACATCTGCAAGGGACAATCATGGAGAATCGATGGATATTTCCTAGGCTTTTGATCGAGTTTTGACACAGGGGCCAAATTCATAGCATACGGACTTCCTTAAATACGGTACGGCTAGATGGAAAACATTCTTAAAGATCGATTCTTGTAAGTACGCAGTGTTGGATATCGTTTCCTCAGATAAATTCGCTTTAAAAGCTGGGGTACCACAAGGATCAATTCTCTCACCCACTCTATTTGTGCTGTAAATGAGTGATCATATTGGGGCAGCTTTTAATCGCATTTTTAGTTTTGCAGATGACAATGCTCTGATTAGGATTAAACCAAAGTCCAACAAATGAAAAAAACACACTTCGGCTGATCCTAAAAAAAATAAAAATCCCATAGATATCCAGTATCCACCATTCATACAGACTTTAGGAATTTTAGATCTTTAAGTATTTTAAAGCATTTCCTGGGGTTACTGACAACTACAATAATCTTCAATTCCCCCGGACTACTGTAAAGGTCAAATGTCAAATAGGTACCCAAGGAAAAAGAAAAAAACTGTTTCCTCCATTAAAGTCGGAACTGCAATTTTAATCCTTTTCATCGAAAAAAATGTAAGGAAACCCCCTCCACAAACAGAAAAAGTGAAAATACGAAAATAAAATAAATACTCCTTTCAAGCAATCCACCGACACATTGCTGCAGGACATTCGTCTGGGACTGGGGTGTAACATTAAATTTCATTTCAAAACGAAAATACAAACTCTCTCCCTCTCTCTCTTGCCATTTTCAATTCTCGCTGTGTCAGAGTGACATCCACTGTGTATCCGTTATTGCACATTCTGAAGGGAGCACATTCAATTACATTTACACAACTGAAGGATTATTCAAGTGTCAGAAATGTGGGGCGGGCGGAAATGTAACGCTCAACGTCAGTGCAGCGATAACGGTTGAGATTTCCCCAAGAGTGGTCTCAGCGAAAAAGGAACCCTTCCGGATGACAGTCATCATAACAATATGTCACGTAAGAACTCCTGCAAAACAAACAGAGCCAAAGTGGAGTCCTTGTGTGTTTTTTTGTGTGTGAGTTCAGTATCATCATTCGGTGGTTAAGTAATTTGGCACTTAATTCGAAGGAGCTCTTGAGAGTCAAACATTAATTACCCAACGCCATCATTCTCAACAAACTTTGGCAAGGATAATATGCTCTAAGGAGAATTTCAAATTGCAGTTCGACGGGGAAGAAAAAAGTTAATGACACCGCTTAGGAGAAAATTGAGAAAGTGAGGGTTTGCTAGTTTAAGAGATCTACATCCTCAAATAAAGTGACGTACGATAAGGGACCTTAACCCCCAGCTTTGTCATTTGTTAGGTAAAAAGGACTGCCGCATGACAATTGTCATTCACTGCGGCCTATATCAATGTATTCTCCCAGGACAGCATGGAAAAGGAAACTCCGCCTCCGGTGGCCATTTAAACTTTAAATGACGTCGATATTTTCTTGCTCAACTAAATGACCCTTGACACTTGGAATATATCCTTGACATGGCGAGGAGCATGGTAGATGTAGAACGTGGTGTATGGGTACATTGATTGCACGTAGCCCGCAGTTGTCTTAGTTTGCGTATGATTTATGTAAGGCTGCAGTGGGTCTGGGTATAGGTTGGGACGATGGTAGTGCGGGGGACATAAATCACACGGAAATTCATTTCCCTTAGCATGGCACTTGGCTGGTGGATGGGTCGAAACTTAACCCAAAAGTAGTTCGTTTTAGAGCGTTAAATAATGGAGCACATAATCTGGGATATCATCTTCAATCTTTTTCCCTGGCGTTTGTCTTTATAAAGGTATAGTCCTTGGAGAATAGCTAGTCCAAGCATGTGTTCCACTTAACCTTGTGCCCGAAAGCGTTCACAAGGAAATTCAACTCTTCAACTTCGTTATCTGTCAGAGTCAAAGACTTCTCGGAGAGTGTAAATCTCTAACCAACCTCGATTGCTTAATTTGGTTAAGCGGTACATAGTCACACACAGTCCTTTACGCACAGGGCTTGGCTCAACAGTTCAAAGGCACCGTTATCTCCTTTTGTCTGTGTCTAACGTGCAATCAACCGAAAAAAAATGTCCCCTATTGCTCTGCTTAATCAGACGTCCTTCATCAACACCTATACCATAAACCATCAGAGGACTACCTTTAGAAACGATTTGCAGATCAAGTCTGATTTGATTATTGACAAGGTCTCCCCCTGGCCACAACAAAAGCCGGTAAAGGAGTGCAAGGACCGATTAAAGAAAACATCTCAAGTTATCAATTCACAGGAATAAGGCGCAAAGGGAACTCAGAAAACATCAGACGGTACACGCTGATAATAAGGGATTACTCTTATGTGTCGACGTGGTTTCGGGCTACGAATAAGTAAGGGGAGTAGGTATCTTCAAAAAGGTCCTTCTCAAGCGAGTGACTTTTAAAAATGTTTAAAATGGAGTAGGATTATATACCAAGAAGGGACTCCCTTACATCACACATGGCCACTGAAAGATGTGAAGTCGAAAAAATTCACAACTCCAGGGATCCATTTCGTTAGATGCCATGGCGCGGCTTAGGTGAGAGGAAGTCAAAAGCCGTTTATTCAAATGCTTGAGTTTAGACAGAATTTGTATTAATCCATGGGAAGGGTGGGCATAAGCGAATTGTTATAAAATGATGTACACTTGCACCTCAGGGCATCAAGTCTGGATTTTGATGGATTTATTTAGAGAGGCGTGCGATGGTGGTTAATGGGCTTATGGGACGAGGCTGATAGGCAGAAGGGATATTTTTTTTGATTTTCGATAACAGCGATACCTATAGTCCAATGGCTTTGAAAAGGCTGCATAGACTACCAAGCAATATAGTACGTTTCCATCGAGTCGAAATGGCTTATTTCAGCCGAAATGCTATTAATTCCGACATACAGTTCTACATTCCAGAACGTTGAGTTGAAGCTGAAAATAACTGCACGAACGCCTGAAACTTAATTGGACCCTATCATCTTATTTTTAGGCCAGATATATCCACGCTCGATCACATCTTTGGGGGTTGTGATGGTTGGGTGTTGTAGAACGAGGTTGGACTCTGATTGGCTTTAACTTGGCAATGCCCAGTGCTTACAACTCTGACTACAAATAAAATTTGCTTACCTCCAAGTGGTAACCATCGGGTACTGGTCTCATCCAAACGGATTTGACTTGCTACACGATAAGTGCGAGTGTTGATAACAAGACGTAAAACAGCAGCACTATAATCACCCTGGTCAGAATGGCGTGGAATGAATACCCGGTCTGCCGTCCCAGGCGAACCCAGATAAGCTGCTTCGACATATTCGGACAACAGGTTATCTAGGAATTTCAAGTGTAAGTCAGGCCCCTTGAACAGCAATGGTGGCGGATGAACCGAAAGGTCAACGGCAGCGCTCAATCCCGTAGAGGATACTGATGGCCTCATGTCCTAAGGGTATCTAATAAATTGGAACTGGCTCTCAAGGATGGGGGTTGTGCTATGGGTTAACTACCCACCGATCGAAAAATATATAAGTTACGAGGCAACTTATAGCCTCGGAAAGGACTGATATTACTGTTGACGACCCTGCTAAACAAAAAAAGGACAACGACGTTCGTATCTGCACCTGGAATGTGAGAACATTAAACAGGAGAGGTGCAGGCGAACAACTAGCGGCAGCCCTAAACTGCTACAAAGCAGTCTTACTGCCACCCAGGAAATACGATGGGATAGGCCGGGCGAAAAGAGAATGAAAAACTGTGACATCTACTATGGACCGCGTTATAGTGAGCAGAAACAGCGACTATTCGGATGCTGCTTTGTTAGAAGTGCCAGACTTAGGCAAGAAGTCTCATGTTTACAATCAACAACAATCCGTATCAAGGAAAAACTCGCCAACATAAGCCCTATATGCGCTCATGCTCCAACTAAAGACTGCTTTTACGTGCTCCTTGACAAAACCTATGAGCGACTACCGAAGTACGATGTTAAAATCGTGCTGGAAGATTTTAACGCAAAGGTCGGAAGAGAAGACATCTTTAGCAGTATTGTCGGAAAATATAGCCTACATGACAACACGTCTGGTAACGGACTTAGGCTAATTGATTTCGCTACGGAACGAAATGTCACTATAACCAGCACACGGTTTCCTCACCTCGATATCCATAAGGGGACATGGCGGTCTTCAGATCAACGAACAGTCAATAAAATTGATCACATTGTGATAGACAAGAGACAAGCATCCAGTATTCTGGATGTCCGAACATTCCGAGGGGCTAACATCGACTTGGACGACTACCTTGCTGCATCCAAGGTAAGGATGCGGATATCCACCACGCCACAACAAACCAGAAATACTGTGAAAAAATTTAATGTCGACAGGCTGCAATCGCAAGAGAATGCCAAGGTCTTCGCGCAACGCGTATCCCTTAACCTCTCGATTCGCACCATACCACCAGCATCTAATGTCGAAGAACAATGGCAACGATGCCAACCAGCCATTAGATCAGCAGCAACTGATGTGCTAGGTTTCTCGCGGCCACCGGCAAGAAACTCCTGGTTTGATAAGGATTGCCAACAGATGCCCGCAGCCAAGAACGAGGCCTACCAGGCTTAGGTGCAGGTGAAGACAAGAGCTGCCATAGAGCTCTATAGGCAGAGAAGAAGGGAAGAACACCGGCTTTTCAGAAAGAAGGAAAAAGAGCAAGAAAAGCGCGCGATCGAGGATATAGAGAGGTGCCACTCGAGGAACGACGTTCGCAAGTTTTACCAAAGTGTAGAACGTCAAAGCCAAAGATACAATGATCGAACCGAATACTGTCGAGATGAACATGGAAATATCGTGTTGAGACACAGTCGATGCTGAGGATATGGAAGAACCACTTCTGCAGACTGTTAAACGAACAACATTCCGCTGTCAGGCAGAACGAACGATTCAATAAGCCAACCACCCGACCTAAGTGAAGTGATGATAGCAATATCTAAATTCAGGCTTAATAAGGCTGCCGGAAATGACGGCCTTCCCGGTGAGTTTCATAATTCTGGCGGAGATGACTTGATAAGTAACTTCCACCAACTCATAAGCCAAACCTGGTCGGATGAAAGCATGCCTGAAGAATCGAACCTCAGCATCGTTTGCCAGATCCACAAAAAAGGAGACCCTCTGAACTGCGCCAACTACAGAGGCATGAGTCTGCTCAACATCGCCTACAAGATTTCATCTGCCGTAAAGTGAGAACGCCTGAAACCGTTTACCAACAACCTGATCGGCACTTATCAGTGTGGTTTTAGGCCAGGAAAGTCCACAATCGATTTAATTTTTACACTTCGGCAGATCCTGGAAAAATCCCAAGAAGTCCAAATCGATACCCATCACCTATTTATCGATTTCAAAGACGAGCTATACAGAGCCATGTCTAGTTTTGGTATACCGCCCAAACTCGTCCGTTTGTCTAGGATGAGGATGGACAATTCTCGCTGCTTCATCAGGGTCGGAAACGACCTCACCGACACATTCGATACCAAAAAAGGATTTAGGCAAGGCGATGCGCTGTCATGTGACTTTTTCAATTTGATTCTTGAGAGGATTTTGCAAAATTCCCGAGCCAACACCAGAGGCACAATTTTCCAAAAATCGGTGCAACTACTAGCATACGACGACGATATTGACATCATTGGTAGGACTCAACGTGATGTCATAGCCACGTTTGCTAGTATAGAGAAGTAAGCGGCAAAAATAGGTTTAGCAGTAAATGAGGGTAACCCAGCTAAGGACACACACGAAAGGACACACAACATCGACGAATCGGACAGAACGTCACCATTGGCAGATATAACTTTGAGGTATTACGAGACTTTGTCTACCTCAGCTCCGCTCTTAACTCTGATCATCTCGTCAGAAATTAAACGAAGAATCACTCTTGCCAATCGCTGTTTCTTCGGGCTATGAAGGCAATTTAGTAGTAAAGCCCTCACTCAAACTACTAAGGAGATCCTATATAAGACCCTGATTATCCCAGTGCTGCTCTACGGCGCTTAAGCAAGGACCGTATCAAAAGCGGATGAAGAAATCCTTGATCGATTCGAGAGGAAAATTCTTCAAAAAATCTTCGGTCCCGTTTGCGTTGACGGGTTATGGAGACGAAGATTCAAGCACGAACTATACGAGCTGTACAGCGCTGTACTGGTCAAAAAACTCCGCATTGGACGTTTAAGATGGCTAGGACATGTAGAAAGAATGGACACCAATACTCCGGCTCGCAGAGTCTTCGGTTCCCAGCCAGACGTCGGACGCAGTAGAGGAAGACCTCGCCTTAAGTTGCGTTTCACAAGTAGAAACCGATCTCAACCAACTTGGATTGCGCAACTGGAACAGTTAGCTAAGGACCGGGCTAATTGGTGAGGCATGTTGGTTGAGGCCCAGGTTCATCCCGGATTGGAGCGCCACTTAAGTAAGTAAGTAACATCCCATAACATAGAATATGATTGTTGGTCGATTGTCGATATTCCTGATCCATTTGCCGTTTGGAAGAATTCCATATCCAGCAAGGAAGTCATCCCGGCAGGGCAATTCTCTCATTGAAAGCCAGTTCCATTTTAGTTAGGTCTGGGATAAGAGTCAGTTGTTCTTTCGTCTGTTTCCAACACGGGATTGAATGATGCAGTTGGACTCTTCGGTTTACTTAGCACTTTCTCTAGTCAATGACTGACTCATCTTAAAAAATCGTTTTTGTCCTGTGGTTCAAATTTGTGGAAGTAGATCCTCACTTTGTCCCATCTTACTGGTTCTATAGACACCATCGTTGACTCTGACTACAGAACTTGTCTGCCTTTGCCTAGAAAATAGAAACATTGCTTTGTATTAAAAGGACGCGTTGATAAAATCCAAATTATTGAAAACTCCCACGTCTATACCCTAAAGGTGCGGACTAACCCCCAGAAATTGCCTATGACAACAGTTGAGTCTTTACCTATCCAAAAATTCAGATGATTGTCTGAGGACTGTATTTTAGAACCTCATTTTGGTTAATAAGAGGCCAATCCTAAGTCATTGAGTAAAGCACGCTAATCACCAAAAAGAAACTTCTTAGGGGCTTTAAATACCTTTTTGTCAAAATATCCGATAAGGAATCAATTTAATCCTTTACAACTCATGTACCCACATTTTCGAAACCCATTATGGAAAGTAGAGTTCATTCACCGATGTGTGAACTCCATTGGGAATAGAATCACCAATATACCTACGAATCACGTTCACACATCCCATTCCATGGTATTAGTTATCAGGTATGTTACCACGCCATTATCCATTATCCCATGACAGCTCTGGTATTCACACTCCTTAACGTATCCCCAGAGAAACGAAAACATTAATTCAAGTTAAAACCGCCATTTGGCGGTTATCCTGTAATTGAAATTCATTATCGCAAGAGTGTGCAGATTTTCAAGGCATTCTATGTCCTCTATTGAAAGCCGAAGGATATGGATAAAAGGAAACACCGAAAATCCTCGTTCCGATCTATTAGCCGAACAAAATTAATTCGAATGTCTGCACGAATTTACTTTGGCTAACCGATATCTTCATGATTATCGTCCTTCCCAAGGACGGTACACACTCCATTTCCCTTTAAAGCGTGCGTTGGGGTAGCTGAAAAACTAACAGTTATCCTGAAAACCGGACACAACGAGTGTGTGCTTGTATAATAAATGATTTCGACATCTGTGAGTTGTCTGTGTGTGCTTCTCTAGTTGGTTGGATTGATTTTTCTTTTTAAAAGGACGACGTATGGTCCAGATGGATCTGACTACCTCACACTCACAATAATATGTAATCCTGGTGACCAACGAAGATATTGGCAATAAAACCGATGTTTACGTGATGAACATTTCTCTTCATTTTTATTATCGTCTCTTATCCTTCCATACCGGATATGACTATAAACGAGAGTGTGTGTGTGTGGGGGAAGATGTGGTTCACTCGGTTGGTCGGTCAAAGATTATTACCGAGGCGAATATCCTTCTAATAGACGTAAATCAATGAGGTTTTCACACTGAATTGAGTGTGAGTGCGTGTCCTTTGGAGTCGATAAGATGAGTCGCTGAGGAAATGGGGAAAACCCTATGGGTGTTCATTTGAATGGTATTGCGCCACGAATTGGTGTCCAATTGATGTCTCTGTTCGCTTGGTTTTTCATCCTGTTCACCGCTGGAGGGGATTTTTTGCTGTCATCCGTTTGGTCCTTTTTTTTCGTGCATTTGCCATCGCCTTTTGCGTGGAATTCTCTTTACCATTGACCTTGGAGGAAACTCATTTATTGTCTAGGCGTGAGATGTATTCATTTGTCATCCCACACCGAGGTATCCGGGATGACCCGACCCTCCATGGGGATTTTCAAAGCTTGTTGGAGTTATTACCACCCGCAGGCTTTATGTACACAAAAGCAGATAGCTAGAGCCATTTTTTCCAAGTTATGTTGGTTAATAAAAAAAAAGAAGAAATCTGCGATTTCATTTCAAGCGGATTGGGATTTCAAGTCAATGGACATATTTTACGGTCTATTTATCTACCCAGATATAAACGCTGGTAAGAGGCTCTGAAAGCCGTTTTCTAGGGAATTTATGGAGGTTGGTAGGTGCTTTGATTTTGTTTTATGATTTTTTGAGGTTGAGTGAATAATGATTGCTATTTTGAAAGGACAATTTGAAAGTTTATAACAGCATTAGGGTTAGGCTAAGAGCTGGATACAAATTGTGCATTGTAAAAGTTTAGAATGAAAGTAAAATAAATTTAAGAGATTCCTATATCGCGGAGGTTTTAAATTAGACAAACAAAAAGCAAATGGGTGCTATATTGCTGCAATACAATAAAACTTTACGAGAGGACCCTACTTTAGAGTGCTTTACTATAGGGAGCAAAAGAAGACATCAAAACGTTTTTAGAAGTTTTGTGTTTCGGTCTGTAGGATATTGTGCTCTATTAAGGGTGCCACTTGAGTTATTTTTGCTTGATTTGGTTAATATAGTCGCATAACAGTATCTATTTTATGGAGTCCGTTGATATGAGGAGGGACCGAGTGTGGGACATTTTTTAGTAAGCTGATGGCATGATAAGTGCTTGTTACAATATTACCGTCCTTAAAAATATTATATGATGCCGGGCTTTTGTTATAGAGAGATAAAAATAGATGATGATACAAGTGATTCAGATATGGCTCTGCGCATGCTGCGTTTTTGCTATGAGCGTCGATGACGTAGGAAACCCGAATACATTGTCTTTATAGCATGATACAACTACTAAAGAAATGGCTTTGCGCATTGTTATGAACATCATTCACGTCCATGCACAGAACGTAAAGTCGAAATCTGTTTATTTGTATCCTGTTTAGATATAGATAGATGATTGTTCTCTGCACATCCAGCAGTGTCTCTATGATTCGCTTAACGAGGTAGATTGGTAGACGGATGTGATTGGTAGAACGAGGCAGGATATTCCCATTCTTCGAGTTTTTTTACTCAATCCCGGTGACAGATACAAATTCTCCTAGCATAATGCAATATGCAAGTGGACGCATTCAGCACACATCACTAAGACAATAATTGGTAATGTAGTTTAATGACGAGTTGACAAATTATTCAAAGGGTACTGCAATCAGATTTTAGGACTTGATACTTAAGTCGGTTTTTTAAAAATCCTTTTATAAAGCATGCCAATTTTTAATTAAGAAAGAAAAAGTATATAAAATATATGAGAAGACTACAATCCGCTGTGGGAATCGTTTAATACCCTATCGCATCCCATCCTCGAAATAAAAATAGTGCGTGAGGTTCAAAATATTCTACCTATACGGAAGAAAGACCCCCCCCCAATGTGGGCGTGGATAAAAATCTTTATGAATAAAATGTAAGTCATCGTCTAAATATTTTGTAAAGGCAATTTTTTAAAATTCCTTTTGACTTGGTCAAAGATGACGATATGAGATCGGTGACATACAGACGGACATGGCTAGATCGACTCACCTAGAGATTCTGAATAAATTCATAGGCTTTGCGCTATGTATGGTTGGGTGTTGGAGAACGAGAGTAGACTCTGATTCAGGGCTGCCGAAGTGAGTACTAAGGGAGTATTCGTACTCCCCAAGCATTCAATGTACTCCCGTACTCCCCTCACCTTAATTGTACTCCCCTCGAAAATGTCCAAAACTTTTTTCAAAAATTCTGTAATAATTGTCTCAGCAAAATTTAGAAGTCCTTCTTTAGTACCTCTTATAAAAATATTTCCGAATCTTTTAACGGGTGATACTGATAATGTTGAAGAACTGGATGAAGAATGGAGGCTTTTGAACAACAGTGAATTTATTAATAGAGATTGCAGTTTGGAAGAGTTCTGGCAAAATGTTTTCGTAACTAAAAACGCTCTTGGTGAGCCAATGTTTGGCACACTGAAAACATTTATTGGTTCATTGATTTCTTTACCTCACAGTAGCGCCAATGCTAAACGCATTTTCTCTCAATTATTTTTAATAAAGACCAAAAACAGAAACTGTCTGTCTATTTCCACAGTCAATGCCATTTTAATGGCAAAGTCAATGCTTCAAAATTCCCATGCATCACAATGGGTGCCTCCAAAAGATCTCATACGTAATTATTACAAATAATATAATAAATATAACATATAGAAAAGTCTGATAAATAATAATATTAATTAATAAATAAAGAAGTCTGATTTTATTTTTTTTTTTTTCACATTGAATGTGAGTTATGTTCCTTTTATTGAATAAGTTATTTTTGATTGGTTTAAGTTATTTATGTTTTGTTAAGTTTTTTTTATTCAATCAATGTATCATCTGTGTTCTTCATTTCACGTTTGAATTGTGATTAATTTGAGTGAAGTACAAATTTAAAAAAAAAATGAATAAAGTTATACTGTTAATAATAAGATAAATTTTTTTATTTGTGTACTCCCCCATAACACGAAATACTCCCCTCTAATCCTCTGAAATACTCCTCTCTAAATTTACAAAACGGCAGCCCTGCTCTGATTGCCTTTAACTTGGCAATGCCCAGCGCTCGCAACTCTGACTACAAATCAATTGTGCTTATATCTTACCTCCAAGTGGTAACCATCGGGTACTGGTCTCATCCAAACGGATTTGACTTGCTACACGATAAGTGTGAGTGTTGATAACAACACAAAAAACAGCAACACTATAAACAGCCTGATCAGAATAGCACGGAATGAATACCCGGCCTGCCATCCAAGGCGAACCTAGATAAGCTGCTTCGACTTATTCGGACAACAGGTAATCTAGGAATCTTAAGGGTAAGTCAGGAACCTTGAACAGAGATGGTGGCGGATGAACCGAACAGCAAACGGCAGCGCTCGATCCTGTAGTGGATACTGATGGCCCCGTGTCCTAGAGGTATCTTATAAATTGGAACTGGCCCTCCAGGTTGGGGGTTGTGCTTTGGGTTAACTACCCACCCATGAACAAAAAATTGTTACAAAGCAACCAATAGCCTCGGAAAGAACTGATCTTATGGTTGACGACCCTTTTAAATGAAAAAAGTACAACGACGTTACTGCCATCCAGGAAATACGATGGGATGGGCCGGGCAAAATGAGGATGAAAAACTATGACATCTACTATGGATCGTCAGCAGAAACAGCGAATATTCGGATACTGATTTTTGATAAGTGCCAGACTTAGGCAAGAAGTCGTATGTTTCCAAGACATAAGCGAACGCTTGTAACAATCCGCATTGTTGCCGAATTCGTCAACATATGCCTTATATGCGCTCATGCTCCGACAGAGGAAAAAGATGATAAAACTAAGGACTGCTTCTACGAGGACGATGTTAAAACCGTGCTGGGAGATTTTAAAGCAAAGGTAGCAAGAGAAGACATCTTTAGCAGTATTGTCGGGAAATATAGCCTACAAGACAAAACGTCTGGTAACGGACTTAGGTTAATTGACTTCGCTACGGCACGAAATGCCACTATAGCCAGCACACGGTTTCCTCACCTCGATATCCATGAGGGGACATGGCGGTCTCCAGATCAACGAACAGTCAACCAAATTGATCACAGTGCGATAGAGAAGAGGCACGCAACCAGTATTTTGGATGTTCGAACATTGCGAGGAGCTAAGATCGACTCGCACCACTACCTTGTTGCAGCCAAGGTAAGAATGCGGATATCCACCACGCCACAACAAACCAGAAACACTCTGAACAAATTTAATGTCGAAAGACTGCAATCGCCAGAGACCGCCAAGACCTTCGCGCAACGCGTATCCCTTAAACTCTCGACTCACACCACACCACCAGCATTTAATGTCGAAGAACAATGGCAACGATGCCAAAAAGCAATTAGATCAGCTGCATCTGATGTGCTAAGTTTCTCGCGGCGTCCAGCAAGAAACCCCTGGTTTGATGAGGAATGCCGACAGATGCTCGCAGCCAAGAGCGAGGCCTACAAGGCCAATAGGCAGAGAAGAACGGAAAAAGGGAGGAACACCGGCTTTTCAGAAAGAAGAAAAAAGAGCAAGAACAGTGCGCGATCGAGGATATAGAGAGAATAAGTGTAAAACGTCAAAGCCGAGGACACAAGGCTCGAACAGAATCTTGTCGAGATGAACAAGGGAATATCGTAGTTGAGACACAGTCGATGCTGAGGATATGGAAGAACCACTTCTGCAGACTGTTAAACGGCGATGACGAAAAACATTCCGCTGTCATCAGAACGAACCACCCAATATTGGCAATGACAACGACAACTGCCAACCACCCAAGCCGGAAATGACGGCCTTATAAAGCTTTATAAAGCCAGCTGAGATGACTTGGTAAGTATCATCCACTAACTCATAAGGCAAATTTGGTCGGATGAAAGTATGCCTGGAGAATGGAACCTCAGCATCGATTGCCCGATCCACAAAAAAGGAGACCCTCTGAACTGCGCCAACTACAGAGGTATAAGTCTACTCAACATCGCATACAAGATCCTATCTGCCGTTATGTGTGAACGCCTGAAACCGTTTACCAACAACCTGATTGGCCCTTATCAGTATGGTTTTAGGCCAGGAAATTCCACAACCGATCAAGTTTTCACACTTCGGCAGATCCTGGAAAAAACCCAATAAGTCCAAATCGATACCCACCACCTATTTATCGATTTCAAAGCCGTCTAGTTTTGGTATACCGCCCAAACTCGTCCGTTTGTGCAGGATGACGATGGAGAATTCTCGCTGCTCCATCAGATTCGGAAATGACCTCACCAATATATTCGATACCAAAAAGGATTTAGATAAGGCGATGCGCTGTCATGTGAATTCTTCAACTTGATTCTTGAGAGGATTGTGCAAAACGCCCGAGCCAACACCAGAGGCACAATTTTCGAAAAATCGGTGCAACTACTAGCATACGCCGACGATATTGACATCATTGGTAGGACTCAACGTGATGTCATAGCCACGTTTGCTTGTATAGAGAAGGAAGCGGCCAAAATGGGTTTAGCAGTAAATGAGGGTAAGACTAAGTGTATGCTATCAACACGAAAGGACACAGAACATCGACAAATTGGTCAAAACGCCACCATTGACAGATATAACTTTGAGGTAGTGCGGGACTTTGTCTACCTCGGCTCCGCTACTCTGACAACAACATCTCGTCAGAAATCAAACGAAGAATTACTCTTGCCAACTTCTGTTTCTTCGGGCTAAGAAGGCAATTTAGTAGTAAAGCTCTCACTCGAACTACTAAGGAGATCCTATATAAGACCCTGATTATCCCAGTCCTGCTCTACGGCGCTGAAGCATGGACCGTATCAAAAGCGGATGAAGAATTCCTTGGTCGATTCGTGAGAAAAATTCTTCGAAAAATCTTCGGTCCCGTTTGCGTTGACGGGCTATGGAGACGAAGATTAAGCCAAGAACTATACGAGCTGTACAGCAACATTCCCCTAGTCAAAAAAAACTCCGCATTGGACTTTAAAGATGGCTAGGACATGTAGAACGAATGGAAACCTATACTCCGGCTCGCAGAGTCTTCGATTCCCACCAGGAACACCATTCCTGCTCACTTTCTAATTTTTCTAAAGAAAACCGACAAATAAAACAAAAACCTTCCATTTCATCTTTTCAAAATGCACACACTCGATGTGGTGGAGAAGTCATATCTAAATCTGTCCGTCTGTCTGGACTGTTGTCAATTTACGATGCTGTCACTTGCAACTGTACTTGAAGGGAAATCGCACACAAAAATCCGGTAGCTATCGCAGAGAATGACAGTCGTACACATAAGATGTCCCAACAACGAGTCCCAATAGTTTTCGAACGTACAGAGCGGAATATTTAAATTCATACATCGGCAGTGCCTTATGTCAGCCAAGGCATAGCGGACCCTTGAAAATTTCGAAATCTAATAAAACCCAGTGACTCATAAGTCGCACGTGACCCTTAATCTTGCCAACATTGGGTACTGTGTACCTACCCAACCACTTGGTGATAGTAAGAGACTCCTTTTGAAGTATATTCCGTTTGAAGAACTTGTCGGCCATTAAAAATGTAATAATCCCGGGAAAATCTTTGACAGTTGTGTTACATCACATCTTACCAGCAAGGTTTTACCTTATTGCTTGGCTAACGTGTGGTTACTAGGGCTGATTAGCTTATAACGAGTGATTTTTTAAGATTTAAGTTTTTCAACTTGGCAGCACTGGTTAGTAATGCCGTCCAAACGTCATCTGTCAAAGTGAAAAGTTTTCAGTATACTCTGCCATTTTATCATTAAAAGACTAACAAACGAGCAACGATTGCAAATTATTGAAATTTATTATCAAAATTCGTGCTCTGTAAAAAATGTGAAAATCGCTGTTTTATCGAAAAATTGTCTTTAGCGATGAGGCTCAATTCTGGCTCAACGGATACGTAAATAAGCAAAACTGTTGCATACGGAGTGATGAACAGCCAAACGCCATACAAGAATTACCGATGCATCCCGAAAAAAACCGACAGTTTGGTGTGGTTTATGGGCTGGTGGCATCATCGGTCCATTTTTCTTCAAAGACGACCGTGGAAGAAACGTTACCGTCAACGGCGAACGATATCGAGCCATGATACATACGCGAATTATTTTGCCCCAGTTGGCTGAGTTGAACTTGGTTGACATGTGGTTTCATCAAGACGGTACCACATGCCACACAGCTCGTGAAACAATGGAAATGTTAAAGGACGAATTTGGTGAGCAGCTTTTCTCTCGAAATGGCCCTGTGAGTTGGCCGCCAAGACCATGCGTATTAACGCCCCTTGATTATTTCTTGTGGGGTTATGTAAAGGTGTTAGTCTCTGTGGGCAAGCCAAACACGATTGAAGCCTTACAGGATAACATAACACGCGTAATTCGTGGAATACAGGCCGAAATGATCGAAAAAGTGACGCAAAATTGGATCTTCCGAATGGACCATTTGAAACGGACCCTCGGACAATATTTACATGAAGTTGTCTTTAAAACGTAAATGGCAAAGGCCTTTTTTTCGATTACAATAAAAATTTTGAACCCCTACCCTCTGTTGATATTGCCTTTATAAAGACCGCCATATAAATGACCTAAAAGCGCTTGGTGGAGGTGTTCTTACTGCAGTTCGCAGTCATCTTACCTCTGAGAAAATAGAATTTCCATTCCCTATTAACATTGAAATAATCTGTGTTAAGATAACAATTGGAAATAAATATCTTTATGTTACAAATGCGTACATTCCTTCATATCGTCTATGCATTCTGTATTCTGAGCTATCGAAGGCTTTAGAATACATCTTAGACTTATCTTGTTGTGACAGTACTATTTGTTGCTGGGCGATTTCAACTTACCACATATTGAATGGGTGCCTTCAGAGGGAGAACCTCATTTTATACCATCAGAAGTTTCTGCACAGCAAGAGCTATTATTACTTGATAACATTTTATCATTTGACTTACAGCAAATTAGCTGTATAAAAAATCATAATAATCGAATTCTCGATTTAGTTTTTTCTTCTGACTCTGTTAGTACTGCATTATTAGAATCTAGTATCAGCATTACTAACATAGATAAAAATCATCCTCCACTAGATATTTTCATTGACATAGGCGGACATCTGCACGAAAAGGCTGACTCGTACGATCGTTCGTACTCTTTTGACTTTCGGAGAGCAAACTTTCAAAGGCTATCCGAAGAAATTATTATTTCTATTATGAAGATTAACGGCTTCTCCAATTTAGAAGAAGCTGTTAAAAATTTCTATTTCATAATAAAAGATTGCATGGATAAGACTATCCCAGTCAGGCATTCTAAAAATGCCCAAGTCCAGCACCCGTGGTACACGAAAGAGCTTAGATTTAATGTCTTCGAAACAGACGAAGCCGGGCCTGGAGTAATTTTGTTAAAAGTCAGAATCATTACGACTATGATAAGTACCTGAATTACTTTAGTGAATTCTCTGCGATGTCTAGTAGTTTATATAATGGCTATATAGTCAATATGGAGAATGCTCTTAAAAGTGACCCAAAACACTTTTGGGGATTTGTCAATTCGAAGAGGAAACGATGGATACCCAGCCAACTTCTTTTCCAGTAATTCAAAAACATCGAGCTCTTTAATTGTGTCAAACTTATTCGCAGAGAGCTTCAGTAAATCATTTATTGATACCCCTCCAGTCTTAGACGAGGATTATTTCAGTTATCTCAATGACTGTCCTCAAGTTAGTTTCAGCAATGTTACATTTGACGATGAGACACTACTTAAATATATATCAACATTAAACAATGATTATTCTGCAGGGCCCGATGGAATCCCACCAATAGTCGTAAAGCAATGCAAAGATGCTCTTTTGCCATACCTTAAGTATATGTTTGAAAGCTCCCTTGCCACAGGAGTATTCCCAACCCAATGGAAAAGTGCATTTATAACACCTGTTTTTAAAAAAGGCGAGCGAGGAGATATCTCTAATTATAGACCTATCTCTAAACTATCTTGCATTCCTAGTATTCCTGTGTCGAAACATTATCTATGAAGAACAGCATGGCTTTGTTAAACATCGATCCACTATAACAAATCTATTAACTTTTATGCATCATTGTTCCAATAGTTTAGAAAATAAAAAAGAAGTCGATTGTATATACACTGACTTCTCCAAAGCCTTTGATCAGTTATCACATAACATCATAATTTTTAAACTTAAGGCGTATGGATTCCCTCCAGGTTTCATAAATTGGGTTAAATCATATCTCTCATTGAGAACATACCAAGTAAAATTTAGAGGTTCCAAGTCCAACCCTTTTGTTGCTCAATCTGGAGTACCTCAAGGAAGTCATTTGAGACCAATTTTATTTATACTTGCAATTAACGATGTAAAAGCCTGTATTCGAGATAGCAAAATATTGATATATGCTGATGATATGAAAATTTTCAAATGTGTAGGAGATTTAAACGAGTCGCTTTCACTACAAACCGATTTAAATAGTTTTACCATATGGTGTCTTAAAAACGGTTTGAATCTGAACCCTACAAAGTGCCAGCATATGTCATTTTCACGAAAACGCGCTCCATGTAATTTTAAATACACTCTATCCGGGCACACTCTCTGTCGTGTAGACAGTTTTTCAGATCTTGGTGTTTATTTTGATCCTTAAATGGAGTTTAATAAACACATTAACGTTATCGTCAATAAATCCAACTCTATGTTAGGATTTATAAAAAGATGGTCAAAAGAGTTTAATGACCCATATGTCACTCTTTCGCTCTATAACTGTCTAGTTCGGCCTCACTTGGAGTATGCTTCACAAGTTTGGACTCCCTTCTATGAAGTTCATTCAAATAGAACTGAATCAATCCAACGTAAATTCATAAGATTTGCTTTGAGAGGACTTCCATGGGATGATCGTCACGATTTACCTCCGTATAGGTGCAGAATTAAACTGCTTCAACTGTTGCCCTTGTCTCAACGTAGACTTAACAATGACATGGTTTTCTTACACCAATTATTATCAGGACAAATTGATGCTCCTGATTTATTAAGTGCCATTGGTTTTAATACCCGGGGAGGTTCCTACAACCTGCGTAGATTAAATATATTACATATACCTAATCATAAACAGAACTATGGTATGCATGAGGCCATTAGTATGAGTAGGATATACAATAAAAATAACGATGTAGTTGAACTACCTACATGTTAGTAAATGTAGTTTAAAAGAGTGGTGGGTGCACGACTGGGTCGTACGCAACTTTCTCTTTCACAGCGAGTTGGGCGTTAGATCAAATAGTACGCATTTTGATTCTTGCTGCTAAAAATGATATAAATAATGTCGAAATACGACATTACGAACGTTTACTCCGAAATTTGAAGTAATCGATGTCAATGTGAATAATAATGATTTTCCGTTATTGGCCAAAACTGAAAATTCCGTTAAGTAATAGTTGGGCTAAAACTAATTATGTGGAATTGTTTAAAACTATAATAGTAGTATATATATTAAATTTCATTCAATTTGGCATAATATTTTGCGAGAAATTATCAATTTTCCTTATATGGCCTAAATGACAAAATCCGTTATATGGATTTTCTCGAAAAAACTGGGTATGCAGTTTTAATGAAGCTAATATGGTTATAACGGGTGATTTTTTAGCTGGTTTGGTTTTGGCAACACTGGTTTTGACAGCTGACGTGTGTTTAGTGGCTTGTGTCACTGTCAAACAGCTTCAGTTTGGTTTGCAATTTAACCATGGATCGTCTTACAAATGAACAACGCTTGAAAATTATTGAATTTTACTATCAAAATTCGTGCTCGGTTCGAAATGTTCATCGCGTGCTGCTTCCATTTTATGATCGGCATTCTCGACCTTCTGAGCATTCTATTCGGAAGATTGTGACCAAATTTCGCACCAAATTTACTTTGTTGGACATTAAACCACCAACACGTTTACGTACTGTGCGTAGTGAAGAAAATATTGCGGCCGTATCAGCTAGTGTGACAGAAGACCGCGAAATGTCGATTCGGCGCCGTTCCCAGCAGTTAGGCCTTTGTTACAGCACTACGTGGAAAATTTTGCGGAAGGATTTGGGCATAAAGCCTTTTAAGATACAGCTGGTGCAAGAACTAAAGCCAGCCGACCTACCACAACGCCGAATTTTTGGTGAATGGGCTCTTGGAAAGCTGGCCGAGGATCCGCTTTTTTATCGAAAAATTGTGTTCAGCGATGAGGCTCATTTTTGGTTGAATGGGTACGTAAATAAGCAAAATTGCCGCATTTGGAGTGAAGATCAGCCAGAAGCATTGCAACAGCTACCAATGCATCCCGAAAAAGCCACTGTTTGGTGCGGTTTATGGGCCGGCGGCATTATTGGGCCATATTTCTTCAAAGATGATGCGAATCGCAGCGTTACTGTCAATGGTGAACGCTACCGAGCGATGATAACAACCTTTTTTTTTGCCCGAAATGGAAGTTCTTGACTTGCATGATATGTGGTTTCAACAAGACGGTGCCACATGCCACACAGCACGCGAAACAATGGCGCAATTGCGAGGCGAGTTTGGTGAACAGTTAATTTCACGTTTCGGGCCGGTCAATTGGCCGCCTAGATCGTGCGATTTGACACCATTAGATTATTTTTTGTGGGGTATGTCAAGGCTTATGTCTATAGGGACAAGCCCGCTTCGATTGACGCACTGGAAGCCAACATCCATGCATTCATTCGTGAGATACCGGCCGATATGTGTGAAAGAGTATGCCAAAATTGGACTCAGCGGATGGGCTACCTGAGACGCAGCCGCGGTCAACATTTGCATGAAATTATCTTTAAACATTAAATTGCAAGGTTCAAACTATCGATTCAAATAAATATTTCATTCATTTTTTCGAATTCTTTGTGTTTTTTTTTTTTTAAAAAAGTTCTAAAACGCTTAAAAAATCACCCGTTAGTATGTATAAAGTTTAATCAAAATCGTAATTTTTATATGGCAGGTACCGTTATTAACATGGCTAAAAGCAAACAAAAAAATGGCCTAGAATTATGACTAAAACAAGCTTGGATACGAAGTTTGAAGAAAATCGTTCAAGCCGTTTAGACTGGGGAGACCATTACGGACAGACGGACCGACGGACGGCATTCCAAAAAAAACACTTTTTTAGGCTCCGCTATCATCGTAATGTTAGAATCAATCAAAATCTTGAGGTCGAAAATTTTCACGAAGACAATATCTTTCTCTTTGTAAGAGAAAGTTAAAAATACTCTGCGAAATTGTATGCTAGAGTCGTAATAAGTGTATGTAAAATTGTTATATAGCTAAATTGTAATTTCATCGTTTACTGATTTTGTTAGTGTTGTCAAACTTAATAACTTCTATGTTCTGTTATGTCCCACTAACAAATGCACTAAATGATGAGCCTGTGGATGCATATTATATGCTCTGGCAAATCTCTGCTCGTAGATGCTGCTTGTAATAAGCTCGCTTCGACGTAGATCTGATAGTGTATAAAAAAGCCTTTATAAGTAAGCTTTATATTTGATTTGATAAAAATGGAGGTTATTGCTTCCATATAACCTTCAACCGGGACCTGTTGTAAAGTTCTTAAGCTTGTTAGATATTTCATAAGATGGATTCTCTCTCATATACACTTCTTGGGAAGAAACACTACAAAGATTTAACCATTAAGACATTTACAAACCCTGTGGATTCCTAACCTTCCACGGTGACTTAATAGTAACTCCACAGAGATTTTAACATTAAGCTTGCGGATTCCTTCTAACAGTTATTACCGAACTACTACCGAAACAATAACTTCCACTTGCATACTCATTCCTTCAGTACCTGCAATTCCTAAGACCATCTCAAAAAATCCAAATCTAAACAGAATCCAAATATCTATCAACAATCCTTTTCACTTACCTCATAAAAATAAAAAGAATTGAGGTCCTCCGCAGCTGTTCCATTTCCTCCAACTCCCATTGCTTCTTCCAGCCCCGTTGGTATGGTTTCTCCAATCGGCAGCACAGGTATTGATGAAGCCGTTGTTGGCGCCAGTATAACTTGTGATATAGCCGGTGTAAAATTTTGATTCTCACTCATATCCTCATCACTGCTTACGTTCCCTGAAAATCCAATCCAACCCTCATCGGTGCTAAAGCCGACCTGAAAATGTGGTGCTCCTTGCTTCATATCGATGTTTTGACTTTTCTTCGCAATCTTTAATGTTTGACCAGCCTTAAGGCTCCTAGCTCTGACGCAGTTTGTACATTGTGTGTAATACAAGCTCTCGTCTATATCCCAGGGGTTAAGTTTCATGTACTTGTCCTTGAAATTCAATACTTCGGCACTACCCAGCTGCTGTTGGTAACGATACATTGTTCCATTTCCATAGAAAAAAAAAGTTCTATCAGACAGGCTGGCGAATCTCAATTTATCTCGCTGTGAAGGTCCTTTCAGTGGGCATCTGCAAATCAAATACAAACAAACAAAAATCTATAAGGACAATGTAAATTGGTATTTTTGTTAAAATATTATGAATGGCTATTAAGTATCCTTCAAGGGGTTACACCTGTTTGTGATCCACACAATCGATATCTCTAATGAAAGACACTTCGGACATTGGACTCAAACTAACGTGAAATGTCTGCGTTATATCTGTGAATGGATTGTCGTCGTCGTGAGGTTGTCATATCGCATAATGGAAATGTGAAGATATATTATCCTTACACGAGCATATCCTCCTCGAGCACGATATAGCCTCTCGAGTGTGTTCACCTATTGGTGAAGTATCCTTCTTGTTGTGCGCAAGAGGGGTTCATGAGAATTTAAAAAAAAAAAAACGTATCCTTCGGTGGGGGTTTGGGGAGTGAAATGGAAAAATTGTGTTAATGCAATCTTCCTGAGAAATAAATGTTTCTCTCAGGGATATATGGGTGTGCACGTGTGGTGTATTAGTGCTGGTGGCGAAGTGCAGTTGTATTCTATCGATTGTGTCAGTCGTTCGTGCACTTTAAGTGCTGTTTTCACACTTGGCGTATCTTTTGAGGATCTTGACTTTTAATCTTGTTTTGTCGAGCATGCGATGTGAGTGAAGGAGGGAAAAAGGATTTCTGTTCGATGGACTAATGGGGTTTCGTAATTTTATCTATGGATATTCAATTTGAAGACTTATGGGGCATTTCATAGATCTTAGGGAGTGTTTGGTTGCATGGTATTTTTTTTAAATTTATTATTTTGAACCTTGCTGCCATATGTCAAAGGATATACATTTGCAAGGCGACTCTGCGTTCAATGGTAAGCTTTCTCGCAAGTATTGGGTATGTGGTAAGTAAAGGTCTCTATTGGTTGTTGTATTCCTTCATAACAAGTTGCACAAGTGGGCAGTGTTGGTTATATGTTTTAACCCGCTTTTCAAGGTTAAGCTGCATGAAATCAACGTGAGTCTGACAGCCTGGATAATTGAATAAATAAGTTGGGCCAAATGGCCATAAGAGGCACAGGAAGAGTCTTCTGAAATCAAGTTGCCATTGTTCAGATCTTTAAGATTGCTATAGAAGTAGTCTTTCAAGGATCGAGTTACGTCCAGAGGAAGTGTTTTTTTTTTTTAATTTCCTTATCCATGGAGCGGCTTTGGAAATCATTACTTAGCCTTGTAGTAGCCTTGCTAGGTAATCTTCTTAGTAATCTTCTTGGTGGTTAAATAGCAGGCAAGGCCATTATACAAAACCTAACTTATGCCTACCAACTCCGACTCTCAGACTACCACCGCTAAGTGCCTGGTAGACCGTAGATCACGTTCTCAATTTCTGTGTAAAGTCTTGGCGGCAGTTGATGAGAGCGGGGAAGACGTGTACTCACACTATGTCACATATTCCATTCTAAAGACGGGTGCGGAAGAACTCTCAAGATGGAGTCAACGGTGGCGTCTAGAGCCCCAGTTAGGATGGAGAATGTAAACAGCCTACTTAAGCTGCTTCAACATATGCCGACAATAGGTCATCTAGAAATCTCAACGGTTAGTCATGCCCCCTGAAAAGAGCTGGTGGCAGATGAGCCGAAAATTCAACGCTAGTGCCCAATCCGGTAGTGGATACTGATAGCCCCGTGTACTAGGGGTATCTAATAAATTTGAGGGCTTAAGGTTGGGGGTTGTGCCGTAAGGGTAACTTCCTTAGAACGTGAAAATTGCTAGTTATCAAAAAGACAAGCCTCGGATAACAGATTCCGTGAAATACCAATCAGATCCGGAATGCACGCAGACAACGACTTTCGAGTATGCACCTGGAACGCAAGCACGCTATACACTACTCAAACCTTGATATGACCTCACGCGGTACAGGGCAGTATGTCTTGATCCAGGAAATACGTTGGACAGGATCAGGAATACATAAACGAAAAAGATCCAACATTTATGTGGATTCGTTGTCAAGAGTAATCGACTTTAAGCCAGTTAGTGATCGGCTAGCTGTGATCCGCATTAGAGTAGGTAACGTTTTGAAACGTCAGCCTTATATGTACACACGCCTCTACCGATGAAACCAAAGACCCTATCAAGGAGGAATTTTACGACCTCCTGGAGGGACCCTACGGAGTCTGTCCGGAATACAATTTGAAAATCGTACTTCAATGCGAAAATCAGCAAGGAACACATCTTCTTGAAAACTACAGCCTCCTCGAAACCACAAAAGATAATGGCTTCGCGGCAGCATGTAATACTGTCAGTAGCACTAGGTTCCCACGGCTTCGATTCCACAAAGCAACCTGGAGATCTCCAGATGGTCGAACCGCCAATTAAATCGACCATACATGCGAAGCATGCATCCAACATCCTAAATGTTTAAACATTCAGAGGGGCAAACGTCGACTCTGATCACTTTATCGTGCAGCCAAATGTAGAGGCCGATCGTCCAACGGAAAGAAGCTGCGAATGGTGCAAAAAGGATACTTCGCGTTGGTAGTGAGTAACTGAGTGAGAGACTCCCATCATCCACCACAAATCCGTTACAGCGGAAGGTTAGAGCTTCGCGGAGGTTAGAGCTTCGCGACAAGAATTTTACAAAAAAAAAAAACAATCAACTTGCAGCTGCCTTGAAAGTAGGAAAGCAGACTCTACGAAATAACAATGCAAACCTAGTCACTGACGCGCAGGGAATTGCAGATCAAATCAGGTAGCACTTCCAGCAGCTGTGTCATGGGTATAATGTTGAGATGTTGAGAGAGTGATAGAGAATGAAACCAGCCCACCTCCTTCAAGGGGTGTTGAAGAAGTAAGAGCAGCCATAAGAAACTGAAGAGCCAGCCGATTCTGATGGATTACCTACAGCTCTCATCAAATACGGAGGTGTTGCTATAGAAATACATGCCCGATGACAGGAATATCAGCCTTCGAATCCCAGCCTTCAGGTTTAAAGATCAAGCGGTCGCAGATGCCAGAGTGCTTCGACTGAATAACTTGCAGCAACATGCCCAGGATCGAAGAGGATGGAAGGCTGCCTTGTCTCAGGCAGGGTTCGGGATCCCGAAAAGTAAGTAAAATATTTCGAAAGCCAGGCTGCGAACATATCCATCGTAATTAACCCTCTAAAAGCAAGGCTTATCTAGTGATCCAACAGCACAACGTCACAAAATGTTGAGTTCGGGACAGTCGGACATTCCAAGCAACTGCGAAGCTCTTCAAATACGGAGATGTTGCTATAGAATTACAAGCCCTATGACTGGAATTTTAGCCTTCGAATCCCAGCCTTCAGGTTTAAAGATCCGGCGATTGCGGATACCAGAGTGCTTCGGCTGAAACACTTGCAGCAACGTGCTCAGGATCGAAGAGGGTAGAAGGCTTGTCTCAGGCAGACTTCGGGATCCCATAAGTAAGTAAATTAAGTATTTCGAAAGCCAGGCTGCGAACATATCCCTCGTAATTAACACACTAAAAGCAAGGCTTATCTAGATATTCCAACAGCACAGCGTCACATAAAGTTGGGTTCGGGATAATCCGACATTCCTAGTAGCTTCGAAGCTTTAAAAGCGAAAAACAAGGCTTTTCAAACATCAATCGATGACTTACTTGCTTACTTAAGTGCCGCTATAGTCCAAAATAAATCTGAGCCTCACTTCTTCAATTAGCCCGTCCGTAGCAAGCTTCCTCCAGTTGCGCGCCACTTAAAACGAGGTTTTTAACTACGGCGTTTGATGCCTGGCTAGTATTCGAAGACTCTTCTAGCCTACATTTTCTAGCCTCCTGAAACATTCAATGCGTAGTACAGATCGTTAGGTTCTTATTTGAATCTTTGCCCTATATCCCGTTAACACAAGCAGGATCGAACATTTTTCGAAAAATTTTTCGTTCAAAACCGCCAAGGATTTCTCCATTTGCTTTTGAAATGGTAGATGCTTCGGCGAATTAGAGCAGGATTGGGATGATCAGGGTCTTATATGAGACCTCCTTAGTAGTTCGAGTGAGGACTTTACTACAAAATTGCCTTCTTAGCCCGAAAAAAATGCGGTTGGGAATAGTTATCCCTTGCTGCATTTTTGACGATATGTCGTTGTCAGAGTAAATAGTGGAGCCGAGGTGAACAAAGTCCCGTACTATCTCAAGGTTGTATTTGTCAATGGTGACTTGGACAGACCCAATTCGTTGCTGACATCCGTGTACATATGTTTTCCAAACTTCAGAACAGAAATGTAGTTTTGTCCACAACTAATTACAGGCGCGGTCAAAGCTTGACTACTGCAATATGTCCCTGCTCATTTGACCAGTGCTTGGTACCGGCAGGTCTAAGTCGCTTTATTCAATTAGGACTGATTTTCTCGAAATGAAACAGTACAATGTATCCTAGGTAGGGATGCTCTTCGAGTGGGAATTACGCGCAAAGATTTCTACAAAAGCTGAGAAGAGGAGCCATTTTTGGACCTTCTGTGCCTTTTGGGTCGGTGCTGGCATGTTAGTTCCCTCTTAACTCCTCGGTGGGTGTGGGACTTGACCCTTGCCACAGCAGAACAAAAAAATCAAGCCAGTCTTCTCGTCTAGTTGGTACGACGAATGCGAGAAAATTGTTTCTGTACCCTCCCTACCAAAGATATCTGGAATTAATGGCCCATACAGGCTTTAAACTTAGCTTCTCCATTCATTTCTGTCCCCGGCAATGTAGTATGACCGACCTTAACGGATTTGTTAAGAAATTAAATCTGATTCACCAACAACTAAACAAAAGTATCCTGGCGACATCAAGTGATATCACAATGAACCATTTTATAATCTATGTGCACCATTCTTTAAGGACCATTCTACGTAAATCAACAAGGATATTCTACAAAATCTATTACCTATCGATTTTACTTTGCCTTGTATCCATGGCGTCTACACAGTTCGAAGTTCGTTCAGAATTTAAATCCTTAAAGTAACTCATATGCAAATTACAAAAGCAAGGGGACTATAACTTGAAAACAGATACTGTCAACCATCCAACCACCTCCAATGGTCGTACGATAGCTCAAACATCATCACCATCGAAGCAGCACTCACAGGATACATTATTCCCACATAAAGCATCCCTGTTCGATACCAATACCCAGTGCGTAGAGCATTGCCATCAAAAATAAATAAAAGAAAGAGAAAGGTGTGAGTCACATATCAACCGATTGAATCTCTTCACGACAATCCTCTCATCTATACACACTGCAGGATGCCAAATACCGCCCAAACACTTTTTAAACAGAAAGAAAAACATACGAGAAAGCTGCAATTTGTTGAGTGAATCATCTGATACCCTATGATACGTAGAAGCCACAAAGACCTATTGTGAGTAACCTGCACAATATGGGCTCTTGACGCTCAGATCAGTCGCTAATCTAGAAGAGGCCTACATTGCGATAATCCTTTGATTTCTTAATTTACCTCGAAAGATAGAATTACAAGAAAATAATTCATAGAGACGGTGTAGGTCCTTCGGTAAGAAATAGGTCCCAGCGAGGGTTGGTCCTCTACTGGGCTCGTCCTCTGGTGGTGGTCATTCGGTACTAAGACGATATGCGGCAAATGGTGTTATAACGGGTGATTTTTTAAGAGGTTTAGAACTTTTTTTATATATGAAAATGAAATATTTATTTGAATCGATAGTTTGAACCTTGCAATTTAATGTTTAAAGATAATTTCATGCAAATGTTGACCACGGCTGCGTCTCAGGTAGCCCATCCGCTGAGTCCAATTTTGGCATACTCTTTCACACATATCGGCCGGTATCTCACGAATGAATGCATGGATGTTGGCTTCCAGTGCGTCAATCGAAGCGGGCTTGTCCCTATAGACATTAGCCTTGACATACCCCCACAAAAAATAATCAAATGGTGTCAAATCGCACGATCTAGGCGGCCAATTGACCGGCCCGAAACGACTGTTCACCAAACTCGCCTCGCAATTGCGCCATTTTTTCGCGTGCTGTGTGGCATGTGGCACCGTCTTGTTGAAACCACATATCATGCAAGTCAAGAACTTCCATTTCGGGCAAAAAAAAGTTTGTTATCATCGCTCGGTAGCGTTCACCATTGACAGTAACGCTGCGATTCGCATCATCTTTGAAGAAATATGGCCCAATAATGCCGCCGGCCCATAAACCGCACCAAACAGTGGCTTTTTCGGGATGCATTGGTAGCTGTTGCAATCCTTCTGGCTGATCTTTACTCCAAATGCGGCAATTTTGCTTATTTACGTACCCATTCAACCAAAAATGAGCCTCATCGCTGAACACAATTTTTCGATAAAATAGCGGATCCTCGGCCAGCTTTCCAAGAGCCCATTCACCGAAAATTCGGCGTTGTGGTAGGTCGGCTGGCTTTAGTTCTTGCACCAGCTGTATCTTAAAAGGCTTTACGCCCAAATCCTTCCGCAAAATTTTCCACGTAGTGCTGTAACAAAGGCCTAACTGCTGGGAACGGCGCCGAATCGACATTTCGCGGTCTTCTGTCACACTAGCTGATACGGCCGCAATATTTTCTTCACTACGCACAGTACGTAAACGTGTTGGTGGTTTAATATCCAACAAAGTAAATTTGGTGCGAAATTTGGTCACAATCTTCCGAATAGACTGCTCAGAAGGTCGAGAATACCGATCATAAAATGGAAGCAGCGCGCGATGAACATTTCGAACCAAGCACGAATTTTGATAGTAAAATTCAATAATTTGCAAGCGTTGTTCATTTGTAAGACGATCCATGGTTAAATTGCAAACCAAACTGAAGCTGTTTGACAGTGACACAAGGTACTAAACACACGTCAGCTGTCAAAACCAGTGTTGCCAAAACCAAACCAGCTAAAAAATCACCCGTTTGCTGTCAGAATAAAGCTTTATGACGAGGCACGCCGTGGGCTTAAGGGTAATCAAGCATTGCAAAGCATTGCAGTCATGGGCTCATGAAGTTGGAAAAGTAGCTTGGTGGTGCTGCTGATTACTGACCTCTGCTAATAGTTGTGCTGAGTACATTTGGTAATCTGGAGTGGGTTGTAAGGGACTCATAAAGATGATTGTGGGAGCTTTACCCGACTCTATAGTCTGGTACCACGAGAATCAGAAGCCCCTAATACATGTAGCTCTCGAACTGCATGGCTTATCCTTTGTGGGAGTATCGTGGTGGCTATGTTTAACTAACTTCATGGGAACGTATAGTACTCTGAGGTCGATGGGTGATAGACTTTGGAGTACAACACTTTTCTATGGTTGTGATATTGTGGTTAGGCCCACCATGAAATAAGAGCCGTAAAGGCTAGGTGTTCATGTTAAGCAGACTTTACATTATCTGTCTCAAAGAGGTCCTGGGGTCGGTACCCTACCAAATGCGTTCATTGATGGTAGATTGAGGAAGCCTCAGTTTTGCAATGCCTTGAGAAGTCGTATAGTTGTTTTCTCGATGGTGAATGAGGTTATAGCTGTGGAAGCTGTAAAGGCCCATCGCGAACCAGCCCAATCCCGTTTATAATAAAAGAATCCATCCTTTGGCGGTTTTTTTTTAAATTAGAGGCAGTTACTCATGTGCGGCCACTGATCACTTAACTCGGTAGATTGATGAACCAGATTTCCGGTGATCTTGTTGGGTTGCCAAGTTTGACCAGAGTCTATATTTTGTACCACGAGAGACAGTACTTCCCATCACATGACTGGTCGACTCACTGCACGGGTTAGTATATGAAGGTAGGCCCCCTAAAGTGAGTATCATGGTGATTGTGGTCATAGAAAATCGTGGGTACGTATGGTACTGTAAGAAGTGGTGGACTTTACAGATCAAGAGGTGTTAGATTAACCTCGGTCCAACAAGAATGGTGATCATTCCTTATCATGGGCAGTAATTGAACCGGGATAGTGTTTTCCTATTTTGAGGTGTTGGCCAACAGTGATCGACTATTCAGAATTTTTGGGTAATTAAGGCTGTACGCGCTTTTGAAAAAGCTGGTAGCTGCCACAGGCTCCCGAAGTAGAAGTGGCCTAGTAGTTACATACGACTACTGTTGATCGCTGGGCCTTCTAAAGGGTAGGGATTTCGGAACTTCGACAGTTGATAGCATCCATATTGTTGAAGCTACATATATAAAATTGGCTGTCATTTATTTTGTCTGTTTTATCAAATTACTATGGACGGACATAGCGTTTAACAACATTTTTTTCTGTTCGGGCAACGCAACGTTTCGCGCGCTTCGCGCATTTTGTGATCGTCATAATGTTCCTATCGAGAGGACTTTTCGCAGTGTGGTGGATTAATTTGAGTCCACTGGTTTAGTAAACAATAAACCAATACCCATACGTCGACGAAACAAAAATTTGCCAAAAATATCGCAGCTGTCCGAATCCGAGCCAGTTGATTTCACGTCACTCACAAGAACTCCGACTTTCGCAGACCATAACTTGGCGAATTTTGTGGCTGGAGCCTGTGTCCGTACAAAATTAACAGACGCAGGGGCTAAAGGTAAACAATCATAGACAACGACGTGAGTTCGCTGAATGGGCTCTGGAGCAGTTCCAAACTGATCCAAATATTCATCGAAAAATCATCTTCAGTGACGAAGCCCATTTCTGGAGGAATGACTACGTCAACAAACAAAATTGTCGAATTTGGGTCGATACGAATCCACATGAGATCCAAGAGCGTCCAATGCATCCCGTTACTGTTAGGATGCAACGCTAACGCTCATAACACCAGCTGGGGCAGTAGTGATACAAATACTAGAGGTGAGTCCCTATTCCAATATATCGTCAAACATAGCTTATTAATTCATAATCGGGGTAATGAACCCACTTTCATCATTAAAAATCGTAGGGAAGTCTTAGACCTAACACTTTCCTCTAACTCTGTCACCCTATCAGTCTCAGACTGGAGGGTATCAAACCAACCTAGCTTTTCAGATCACAGTATTATACAGTTCTCACTACTTGAAACGCTAGCAAACATCGCTCCGTTTCGTAATCTGAGAAAGACAAACTGGGACACCTTCATCTCCGTAGTCTCCGAAGCACACCTTTAGTAGTGTCGCACGAAACCAATCAGATGTTGACAAAAACGTCAACGAACTCGTCTCGGTGTTTAAGAATGCTTTTTCAAAAGCGTGCCCACTAAACAAAGATACAAAAAAGAAAAAGAAACAAAGCCACTGGTGGTCTGGGGAACTGGCCAGACAACACAGCGTAACGAGAGATTTCTTCAAAATAGCAAAAAGATCAAACGCAGAAACAGACTGGCACTCTTACAGAACCAGCCTCTGTAAATTCAAAAAAGAGACCAGAAATGCCAAAAGAAAGGCTTGGAAAGAATTCTGCAGCAGTATCGAGGATAACAATGAATCTGCCAGATTGAGGAAGATACTATCGAAAGAAGCAAGCAGCCCATGTTTTCTCAAAAATTCAGCAAATGAATGGACGGAATTAACCGCTGAAACCCTGAACGTTCTTTTAAGCGCACACTTTCCGAACTGCAAAACTGTAGAGGAAAATGCCATCGTAAGTACAAAAACAGACCACACAACGGACAACATGGGTGACAACTCTCTCCCATTGCATGGGCCATTAATTCATTCAAGCCCCATAATTCAGCCGGCCCTGACGGCATAACCCCTATCATGCTACAAAAAACTGCTAAGCACATAATGCCAACACTGCTCACTATCTTCCGTGCATGTCTAAAACTAAACCACATACCACAAGTGTGGCGTGAAGTTAAAGTTACATTCATACCGAAGGCAGGTAAATGCAGCCACACCGTAGCGAAAGATTTCAGACCCATAAGCCTGTCCTCCTTCCTACTGAAAACGATGGAACGATTACTCGACATCCAAATACGTAGCAACCTGAATCCAGGTTACCTATCTGTAAGCCAACACGCCTATATAACGGGTAAATCGGTGGAAACGGCTCTACACGAAGTAGTTCGCACAGTAGAAAATTCACTGCACTACAAAGAATATACGTTAGCAGCCTTTCTAGATATAGAAGGAGCCTTCAACAACGTTACAACTGAAGCAATTGCTGAGGCACTTACCAAAGCTCAAATAGGTACGGTTTCTAGCAATTGGATCTTAACCATGCTCAATAGCCGGATCATTTCGTCAACACTAGGCGATTGTACCAAAAGGATCACAACGTCAAGAGGTACCCCCCAGGGAGGCGTACTATCCCCACTCCTCTGGCTATTAGTAGACAACGAGGCACTTAAGAAGCTACTGCAATAAAAACAGTGACATACGCTGATAAAGTAGTCCTCATGGCGTGCGGTAAATTCCCACCGACACTGAGTGAAATTATGCAAAGAAGTCTCAATATACTCAGCAAGTGGGCAAAGTCTTGCGGGCTGGGTGTAAACCCAAACAAAACAGAACTTGTTCTCTTTACTAACAGGAGATCGATCCCAGCATTTCCGGCAACGTCTTTGAAAGATTCGACTCTCTCATTGTCAGCAAGCGCGAAATATCTGGGGGTGATACTCGATAGTAAACTGAACTGGAATCTAAACGTTGAAGAAAGAATAAAGAAAGCAAATATTGCCCTCTATAGCTGCAATAGAATCTGCGGCAAAAAATGGGGCCCATCCCCGAAGGTCACAAAATGGCTATACACAGCCATTGTCAGACCAATCCTAACATACGGTTGCTTGGTCTGGTGGAATGCTATGAAAAAAGCAAAACATATGACCAAGCTTACGAAAGTTCAAAGGACAGCATGCATACTCACGACAGGTGCCATGCGCACTAGCCCCACAGTAGGATGAGAAACAATCCTCAACATAACACCAATTGACTTAGAAATCAATGACAGCAAGACTCAAAGAAATGGGCAATCTACTTACGAAGCCTTTGGCCATAGCTCAATATTAAACTCAATGGCTTATGCGGATGAGCTGCTCTGACATATTCGGACAACAGGTTGTCTAGGAATTTCAAGGGTTAGTCAGGCCCCTTGAACAGAGATGGTGGCGGATGAACCGAAAGGCCAACGGCAGCGCTCAATCCCGTAGTGGATACTGATGGCCCCGTGTCCTAGGGGTATCTAATAAATTGGAACTGGCCCTCCAGGTTGGGGGTTGTGCTTTGGGTTAACTACCCACCCACAGAAAAAAAAAACATGGTTACGAAGCAACCAATAGCCTCGGAAAGGACTGATTTTATTGTTGACGACCCTGCTAAACGAAAAAAGGACAACGACGTTCGTATCTGCACCTGGAATGTGAGAACATTAAACAGTAGAGGTGCAGGCGAACAACTAGCGGAAGCCCTAAACTGCTACAAAGCAGACATTACTGCCATCCAGGAAATACGATGGGATGGGCCGGGCAAAAAGAGGATAAAAAACTGTGACATATACTACGGACCGTGTTATAGTGAGCAGAAACAGCGACTATTCGGATGCGGATTTGTTATAAGTGCCAGACTTAGGCAAGAAGTCTTATGTTTCCAGGACATTAGCGAACGCATAGTAATAATCCGCATCAAGGCCAAATTCGCCAACATAAGCCTTATATGCGCTCACGCTCCGACGGAAGAAAAAGATGATATAGCTAAGGATTGCTTCTACGAGCTCCTCGACAAAACCTATGAGCGACTACCGAAGTACGATGTTAAAATCGTGCTGGGAGATTTTAACGCAAAGGTAGGAAGAGAAGACATCTTTAGAAATATTGTCGGAAAACATAGCCTACACGACAACACGTCTGGTAACGGACTTAGGCTACGGAACGAAATGCCACTATAGCCAGCACACGGTTTCCTCACCTCGATATCCATAAGGGGACATGGCGGTCTCCAGATCAACGAACGGTCAACCAAATTGATCACATTGCGATAGACAAGAGGCACGCATCCAGTATTTTGGATGTCCGAACATTCCGAGGAGCTAACATCGACTCGGATCACTACCTTGTAGCAGCCAAGGTAAGAATGCGGATATCCACCACGCCACAACAATCCAGAAATACTGTCAAAAAATTTAATGTCGGAAGACTGCAATCGCAAGAGACCGCCAAGACCTTCGCACAACGCGTATCCCTTAACCTCTCGATTAACACAATACCACCAGCATCGAATGTCGAAGAGCAATGGCAACGATGCCAACAGGCCATTAGATCAGCCGCAGCTGACGTGCTAGGTTTCTCGCGCCCACCAGCAAGAAACCCCTGGTTTGATGAGGGATGCCGACGGAGCTCGCAGCCTAGAACGAGGCCAACAAGGCTAAGCTGCAGGAGAAGACGAGAGCTTAGGAATGCCGACAAAGGCTGGCAGCCAAGAACGAGGCCTACAAGGCTAAGCTGCAGGTGGAGACGAGAGCTGCCATTGAGCTCTATAGGCAAAGAAGAAGGGAAGAACATCGGCTTTTCAGCAAGAAGAAAAAAGAGCAAGAAAAGCGCGCGATCGAGGATATAGAGAGGTGCCACTCCAGGAACGATGTTCGCAAGTTTTACCAAAGTGTAAAACGTCAAAGCCAAGGATACAAGGCTCGAACAGAATCCTGTCGAGATGAACAAGGAAATATTGTAGTTGAGACACAGACATATGGAGGAACCACTTCTGCAGACTGTTAAACGGCGATGACGAACAACATTCCGCTGTCAGGCAGAACGAACCATTCAATATTGGCAACGACAGCGAAAACTGCCAACCACCCGACCTGAGTGAAGTGAGGATAGCAATATCTAAACTCAAGCTTAATAAGGCTGCCGGAAATGACGGCCTTCCGGCTGAGCTCTATAAGGCCGGCGGAGATGACTTGGTAAGTAACATCCACCAACTCATAAGCCAAATCTGGTCGAATGAAAATATGCCTGAAGAATGGAACCTCAGCATCGTTTGCCCGATCCACAAAAAAGGAGACCCCCTGAACTGCGCCCACTACAGAGGCATAAGTCTCCTCAACATCGCCTACAAGATCCTATCTGCCGTAATATGTGAACGCCTGAAACCGTTTACCAACAACCTGAATGGCCCTTACAGTGTGGTTTTAGGCCAGGAAAGTTCACAACCGATAAAATTTTCACACCTCGGCAGATCCTGGAAAGAACTCAAGAAGTCCAAATCGATACCCACCACCCATTCATCGATTTCAAAGCCGCATACGATAGCATTTATAGAGACGAACTATACAGAGCCATGTCTAGTTTTGGTATACCGCCCAAACTCGTCCGTTTGTGTAGGATGACGATAGAGAATTCTCGCTGCTCCATCAGGGTCGGAAACGACCTCACCGAAACATTCGATACCAAAAAAGGATTTAGGCAAGGCGATGCGCTGTCATGTGACTTCTTCAATTTTATTCTTGAGAGGATTGTGCAAAACTCCCGAGCCAACACCAGAAGCACAATTTTCCAAAAATCGGTGCAACTACTAGCAAACGCCGACGATATTGACATCAGTGGTAGGACTCAACGTGATGTCATAGCCACGTTTGCTAGTATAGAGAAGGAAGCGGCGAAAATGGGTTTAGCAGTAAATAAGGGCAAGACAAAGTATATGCTGTCAATACGATAGGACACACAACATCGACGAATTGGACAGAACGTCACCATAGACAGATATAACTTTGAGGTAGTACGGGACTCTGTCTACCTCGGCTCCGCTATTAACTCTGACAACAACATCTCGTCAGAAATCAAACGAAGAATTACTCTTGCCAATCGCTGTTTCTTCGGGCTAAGAAGGCAATTTAGTAGTAAAGCCCTCACTCGAACTACTAAGGAGATCATATATAAGACCCTGATCATCCCAGTCCTGCTCTACGGCGCTGAAGCATGGACCGTATCAAAAGCGGATGAAGAAATCCTTGGTAGATTCGAGAGGAAAATTCTTCGAAAAATCTTCGGTCAAGTTTGCGTTGACGGGCTATGGAGAGAAGATTCAACCAAGAACTATACGAGCTGTACAGCGACATGCCCCTGGTCAAAAAACTCCGCATTGGACGTTTAAGATGGCTAAGACATGTAGAACGAATGGACACCAATACTCCGGCTCGCAGAGTCTTCGATTCCCAGCCAGACGTCGGACGCAGTAGAGGAAGACCTCGCCTTAAGTGGCGCGCACAAGTGGAAACCGACCTCAACCAACTTGGAGTGCGCAACTGGAGGCAGTTAGCTAAGGACCGGGCTAATTGGAGAGGCATGTTGGTTGAGGCCCAGGTTCATTCCGGACTGAAGCGCCACTTAAGTAAGTAAGTAGGCTTATGCGGATGTAGCATCTGACTACATGATCCCATATCACGACTTTGATACTAATTACTCCATCAGAATACCAAGTAGAGACGAATGGTCTTCAAACAATGTGGTATCTAACACAGAAATAGCAATCTATACCGACGGATCCAAAATGGAAGTCGGAGTTGGCTCTGGTGTCTACTCTGAAAAGATCGGGCTAGCTACATCCCTGAGATTAGCAAACTCGTGTAAGTTATTCCAAGCTGAGATTCTGGCCATACTCGAAGCTGCCGAATCGGCTAGGGTATTGGACATATCACATGAGGATATCTCCATCTACGTGGATAGTCAAGCGGCCATTAAAGCTCTGGCATCCAATATAGTAAAATCACGGGTAGTTGGACGCTGCCGCGAAGAGCTGAAGGCTCTTTGTAACCAGAACAAAGTCCAAATTATCTGCGTGCCAGGACATAATGACTTTTTAGGAAATGAGAAAGCAGACGAACTAGCCAGACTAGGATCGTCCAGTTGCATTTCCCTAGCTGATAAAAGGGTCAATCCCCCGCTAGCACCTAAAAAACATGAAAAGAAACTATAACAAGGTGGCATAACACAATCACCTATAAGCATACAAAATCTCTTTGGCCGGAATTAAACGGCAGCAAATGAAACAAGCTAATAGCTTTGAATAGAGCATCCATTTCTATAGCGGTGAGAGTGATAACAGGTCACAACCTGTTGGGTAAGCACTCCAAAAAGTTAAAACTGACTGGTGCGAACCAACTTTGCAGGAAATGCAGCGACCCTGACGTCGAAGAAGATGTCTCACACCTGCTATGCCACTGCCCTGCGATCAGTGGCAGTCGATTTAAAATACTAGGCAGCCTTTACTTCGATGACCTAAGTGACCTAACGACTATCCCAATAGCGCTGATAGTCCGTTTTTGTAGCAGATCAGGATGGAGGAACTACCTCTTTGAGGCTGAAGGAGCAAAACAGACCAGCAACACATAAGTATCACTATCGAACTTAACCAGGTATCCTCTTTCTCTATTTCAGGATACTTTCTTCGAAGGGTATCGCTATGGGCCCACGTAGGCCTATGCGAGTTTGACGACTCACCCGAGCGTCAACAGCCCATCTAACCTAACCTAACCTAACGTAGACCTCCAGAATTTTTAATAACTCTTCCCCAGCGCCACCTATTGGGGGTTTTCAGATTTTTAACCGAACTTCTTTGAAATTATATATCAAGCCCAAATCAAGCCCAAAATCAAAGGCCCAAAAACAGGTGTACAGGGTGTACAGACGCTTAGATTAACCAGGTCTCCTCAGCTTAGCCGAAAATCTCTTCTCTATGATACAATCTCTTCATCAAACCGAATATCTCCCTATGGAGTAGGGTGTCACAAAAAAAAAATCTACCCCACCCACCATCATCATCACCACCATCAGAGCGATGACATCTAGGAGCAATCCACTACCTAGCACCTCTCAAAACATCTCCGATACATAAAATCAAATCAACGAAAAGTGAAAGTATCTGCAAATCGAAATCATTTCGTTTTGACATTGAAAACGTTTTCGATTTTCTTTTTTTCGTCCTCCTTTAGGACAAATTCCGATTCAGATGAGTGACAAACTCATACTAAAAGTGATGAAATGCAGGCATAGGGATATAGCAGGGACGAAGTCGTACACCAACACGTACTGCACACTTAGACAAGTTAATTGTTTTTCCTTGAAAGACTCAAGCAAGTTAAATAACGTCTGGGACGTTTCCTTTTCTTATATTTTTGTTGTTGTTTCCCTTGTCTATTTTTAAGATGTCGATAGGTAAGGTGAGACTTGCAGCCTGCCCCCAGCCCGACATCGGTCTTGGGACAATATCACTGATTTGCAGTCATGATTTTTTTATTCCGAAAATTAAATTGATATAGGTTTGCGATATGCATGAAGACTGGTATTTGGTTTGGAATATCCTTAGCTTTTCCTTTTGTCTGAGTTGGAGACGATTTGAAGCGAAGGCTTTGAACTCGTTTGTCGTTCGTCCTCATTGAATGTTTTTAATTAAAGATTTTTTTTTCGAAGAAGAAGAAGAAGTGTTTCTCGAATAGATGCCATAGATGGACAGATAGATAGACAGTAGGTTTATCTTTTGAAGTTCAATGGTGGAGGAAAGTACGACTTTTCGAATTTGCAGAGACGCAGTAAGACAAAAAGTTGAAATGGAAAAGCGTATTGTTGCGAAAGGGTTAGGCATATTGAGGAATTTTCGTTTTGTTAAATGGCGTAGGCATGTGAATACGAATTCGATGGAATTTCAGGATTTTTTCTGTTAGGATTGTCTAGGATTCTGGAGGTCAATGAAATTGCAGCGTTGTAAGAGTTGGAAGGGTTTTTGATTATCGCAGAGTCACCATTTTACCAATTGACTACAAGTTACACCCTATTACATAGGAGTGCAGAAATTCATGAGTCCAAGGATTAAGAAAATCACGCAATTTCGACGGAATAAACTGGGAAACCCAATTATAGGAATCCCGCTTGAAGGCTGATTGATTAGTCTTTGTTCTTTTTATGGACCACTGCTGTTTTCTAATGCACCGGACAATTTGCATTATTCAGTGCATTGGCAAACAAGGTTTCCACCACCTTGTTAGCCAATGCACTATAGTGACTGCTTGTACTGGAAGGTGTCTCAATACGACTTTAGGATATCACCTCCACAGCGATTTTTTTTTTATTTTTCAGGGATAAAAAGATTTCCAGAAGTTTTTTCTGCATGAACAGCATAAGACTATTGGTGACTATGCCGTTTGAGTTAGTTTTCGTCATTGAATACGGAAAAACCATGATTTTCAGATGAAGAAGCTTGGATTTCAATGCGCAGATAAAAGTGATTCAGAAAGGCTCTTTCCTTAATAACGATATAAAGGCGTAAACCGTTTACATGCTCGCGGAAAAAGCCTCTATGGAAATCGCCTTCTCCTGATGACCTTCCTTTTATTGTTCTCTTAAGTGGCGCTACAGTCCAGAATGAACCTAGGTATCAACCAACATGTCTCTCCAATTAGCCCGGTCCTTAGCTCACTGCCTCCAGTTGCGCGCTCCAAAATGGTTGAGGTCGGTGTGTACTTATGCGCGCTACGAGGACTCATATACTGGCTGGGAATAGAAGACTCTGCGAGCCGGAGTATTGGTTCTCGTTGGTATTCGTTCTACATAACCTGACCATCTTAAACTTCCAATGCGGAGTTTTTTTTATCTAAGGGCATGTCGCTGTTCAGTTCGTGTAGCCCTTGGTTGGTTGTATCTTCTTCTGCATAGCACGTCAACCATCAACCATTTCTTCATCCGCTTTTGATACGGTCCATGCTTCAGCGCCGTAGGGCAGGACTGGGATGATCAGGGTCTTATAAAGGATCTCCTTAGTAGTTCGAGTGAGGGCTTTACTACTAACTTGCCTTCTTAGCCCGAAGAAACAGCGATTGGCAAGAGTAATTCTTCGTTTGATTTCTGACGAGATGTTGTTGTCAGAATTAATAGCGGAGTCGAGGTAGACAAAGTCCCGTACTACCTCAAAGTTATGTCTGTCAATGGTGACGTTCTGTCCAATTCGTCGATGTTGTGAGTCCTTTCGTGATGACAGCATATACTTAGTCTTACCCTCATTTACTGCTAAACCCATTTTCGCCGCTTCCTTCTCTATACTAGCAAACGTGGCTATGACATTACGTTGAGTCCTACCAATGATGTCAATATCGTCGGCGTATGCTAGTAGTTGCACCGTTTTTTGGAAAATTGTGCCTCTGGTGTTTGCTCGGGAGTTTTGCACTATCCTCTCAAGAATCCAGTTGACGAAGTCACATGACAGCGCATCGCCTTGCCTAAATCCTTTTTTGGTATCGAATGTGTCGGTGAGGTCGTTTCCGACCCTGATGGTGTAGCGAGGATACTCCATCGTCATCCTACACAAACGGACGTGTTTGGCCGGTATACCAAAACTAGACATGGCTCTGTATAGCTCGTCTCCATAAATGCCGTCGTATGCGGCTTTGAAATCGATGAATAGGTGGTGGGTATCGATTTGGACTTGCTTGATTTTTTCCAGGATCTGCCGAAGTGTGAAAATTTGATCGGTTGTGGACTTTCCTGGCCTAAACCACACTGATAAGGGCCGATCAGGTTACGGCAGATAGGATCTTGTAGGCGATGTTGAGGAGACTTATGTAGTTGGCGCCGTTCAGAGGGTCTCCTTTTTTGTGGATCTGGCAAACGATGCTGAGGTTCCTTTCTTCAGGCATATTTTCATCCGACCAGATTTGGCTTATGAGTTGGTGGATGTTACTTACCAAGTCATCTCCGCCGGCCTTATAGAGCTCAGCGGGAAGGCCGTCAGTTCCGGCAGCCTTATTAAGCTTGAGTTTAGATATTGCTATCTTCACTTCACTCAGGTCGGGTGGTTGGCAGTTTTCGCTGTCGTTGCCAATATTGAATGGTTCGTTCTGCCTGACAGCGGAATGTTGTTCGTCATCGCCGTTTAACAGTCTGCAGAAGTGGTTCTTCTATATCCTCTGCATCGACTGTGTCTCAACCACAATATTTCCTTCTTCATCTCGACAGGATTCTATCCGAGCCTTGTATCCTTGGCTTTTACATTTTACACTTTGGTTTAACTTCCGAACATCGTTACTGGAGTGGCACCTTTCTATATCCTCGATCGCGCGCATTTCTTGCTCTTTTTTCTTCTTACTGAAAAGCCGATTTTCTTCCCTTCTGCTCTGCCTATAGAGCTCAAATGTAGCTCTTGTCTTCACCTGCAGCTTAGCCTTGTAGGCCTCGTTCTTGGCTGCGAGCCTCTGTCGGCATTCCTAAGCTCTCGTCTTCACCTGCAGCTTAGCCTTGTAGGCCTCGTTCTTGGCTGCGAGCCTCTGTCGGCATTGCTCATCAAACCAGGGGTTTCTCGCTGGCGGCCCCGAGAAACCAAGAACATCAGTTGTGGTTGATCTAATGACTTGTTGGCATCGTTGCCAATGTTCTTCGACATTAATGCTCGTGGTGTGGTGCGAGTCGAGAGGTTAAGGGATACGCGCGCGCAAAGGTTTTTGCGGTCTCTGGCGATTGCAGTCTTTCGACATTAAATTTTTTCACAGTATTTCTGTTTTTTGTGGCGTGGTGGATATCCGCATCCTTACCTTGGCTACAACAGGGTAGTGGTCCGAGTCGATGCTGGCCCCTAGGAATGTTCGGACATCCAAATTACTGGGTGCGTGCCTCTTGTCTCAATGCGTGCCTCTTGATCAATTTGGTTGACTGTTCGTTGATCTGAAGACCGCCATGTCCCCTTATGGATATCGAGGTGAGGAAACAGTGTGCTGGTTATGGTGGCATTTCGTTCCGTAGCGAGGTCAATAAGCCTAAGTCCGTTAACAGACGTGTTGTCGTAGGCTATATTAGCCGACAGTACTGCTAAAGATTTCTTCTCTTCCTACCTTTGCGTTAAAAGGATTTTAACAGCGTACTTCTGTAGTCGTTCGTAGGTTTTGTCAAGGAGCTCGTAGAAGCAATCCTGGGATATATCATCTTTTTCCTCGTCGGAGCATGAGCGCATATAAGGCTTATGTTGGCGAATTAGGCCTTGATGCGGATTGTTACAATGCGTTCGCTGATGTCTTGGAAACATAAGACTTCTTGCCTAAGTCTGGCACTTATAACAAATCCGCATACGAATAGTCGCTGTTTCAGGATTGCCCGGCCAATCCCATCGTATATCCTGGATGGTAGTAATGTCTGCTTTGTAGTAGCTTAGGGCTTCCTCCAGTTTTTCGCCTGCACCTGTCCCGTTTAATGTCCTCACATTCCAGATACCAACGTCGTTTGTTCGAAAGTTTAGCAGGGTCATCAACAATAAGATCAGTCCTTTCCGATGCTATTGGTTGCCTCGTAACATATAGTTTTTGTTGCATGGATGGGTAGTTAACCCAAAGCACAACCCCCCAACCTGTATGGCCAGTTCCAATTTATTAGATACCTTTAGGACACGGGGCCATCAGTAACTATTACGGGATTGAGCGCTGCCGTTGGCCTTGCGGTTCAGCCGCCACCATCTCTGTTCAAGGGGCCTGACTTACCGAATATGTCGAAGCAGCTCATATAGGTTTGCCTGGGAAAGCAGGACGGGTATTCCGTGCCCTTCTGACAGGCTGTTTGTAGCGTTACTGTTGTTCGTCTTGATATCAACACTCGCACTTATCATTTAGCAAGTCAAATCCGGTTGAATGAGACCAGTATCGCGATGGTTACCACTTGGAGGTAAAAATAAGCACATTTAAGGTGTGTAGTCAGAGTTACAAACACTGGGCATTGGCAAGTTAAAACCGATCAGAGTCTACCCTCGTTCTACAACATTCAACCCGTTTCGGGTACGACTGATAATTTAATTTAATATCTGATGGGTTCATCAGCCTTACAGTTCCCTGGAATGTAACTATGACCAGACATCCAGCGATACGTGAATGTTAAACTGCTCTGACATCTTTTGAAGAGATGTCTAGGGCTTTATTGAGTCTTTGAGTTTATTGAGATACAGATTCCAGGGATTTGATGACCACTTGGCTGTCCAAAAAAATCAACAAAAAGCCAAGGTAAGGCTTCTTTATAACGTTAACCTCTTCAAAAGATTCAATCATCAGGTTGAAAGATATTAAGGATATGAAATCGCTACGAGAAACCAAGAAATAATATTTAACACAAATATTTGACATCAACAATTATATTCAATAGACCCTTAAACAGCCTGGTGATCTGAACAGTTTTTTAAATGAGGCGAAAAATCTTTTCAATTTGCCTTTTAATGAGCTAACAATAAAAATCAGACAATTTTGGCCCACTTATCAACAGTTACAGTCTACAGAAGATAAAATGTTCGCATACCTTGAGTTTGTGGCCTCTTTAGTGGTATAATGCAGACAACAAACTAAAAAATTATGTCGATAAATTGTAACTCTATAATTTCCCTTGAAAGACGACTAGATTTGTTCAACACACCGCAAATCCACAAGCCTCAAATATGTCTCCTTTCAGAAACAAGGCTATCCGCGAAACATAAGTCTTCTTTCGATGGCTTTCATTTTATCCCACGCCACTCTGGTAGAGGAACAGCAGTTGTTTTAGACCGAAGTTATAAGTACACTGAAGTTCCTTTCCAGAGCGACATCTTTTCAGTTTGCCTAGTAACTATTACAACTTGTAGTAGTTCTGGGTCACACAAAAATATTTTATTAGGAAGCATTTACATCCCCTCCAATGCCGGTCGTCGATTACCAAACGAGCTTGACAGACTCTATACTGTTATCAACTCATATGATGAAGTTTTGATTGGAGGTGATTTTAATGCACGTCATTCAGAATGGGGTGACGCACTTCACAACCAAAATGGTAACGAAATATATACTATTGGTATTATAATGGCCCTTATATGGGTTTAGACCTAATTACTCCTAAAAGTCTCACTTTTCCCAGATCATCCTCCGTTCTTGACTTCTTTCTTTTATCCGCATCCCTCACCAGCAATTACCTGAGTCCTTTAGTTTGCTCCACTTTTCCAACGAATTCGGATCATTTTGGTATAAAATTACATCTAAACTTAGTAGATTCTATTCCAATTTTGGTGCCACCGACTACGTATAGATGCTTTAAAAACACGGACTGGTTAGCATTTAGACTCGCACTTCACCATCGTATTTCCTTCCTGAACATCCCGTCTGATAGAAATATACAGAATGAGGAAATAGATATCTTGATCGCGAAAGTCAATGATCAAATCAACACTTGCGTTCAATGTCACTCCTCTATCCGCGAAGTAGAAAATGAAAAATTTCACAATATATTAGATATCACAAAAAAATTAATAAAGCTGCGCGGTACCTGGCTTACTCAAATGCAAAGACTGTATCACCGACACCTAAACAGTATTAATCATGAATATCGTACACTTCATACAAGGATACAGTGTTTGAGTAAAATCATTAAGGATATGGTGCGGATTGATAATAAATATGCTTTTAAAGAAAGGTTAAATAAAATTAGACCCTCGCCACAAGCGTTTAAGGAAATTGATAGGATTACAGGAAGAAAATTCTTCGACACCAATATTGCGAATGATATTTTGGTCTACAGCGGAGAGAATTCAATAGACACTGACAGTAAATTGAGCGCGTTTAAAGATTATTACTCCCATGTGTACTCGGGAGTCCATCTCCAAGAAACACCTCCATGTCAAACAGAAGAGCTTTATATTAACTCGACAGTAGAATCATTTTGTAATACTGAGTTCAATACAACGATTACTAATTTTTCAACTTCAAATCAGCGTTACCAGATAAATTTTTTTAAACCTGCTAAAGCTAGGACGAAAAACTGCAAAACCTGCTAGACGAAAATGTAAAAATATGCTAAAAAATCTGCGATCGATTTTTCCTTGAGAAATACGTTTTTTAGTTAAAAAATACATATACAGTTACATTTGTTATTATATAAGATGATAATTTATAAAAAATGAAAATTTTTAAATTTAAATACGTACAAAGTTATTAAATTAAATCGTTCCGAATCATTATAGAGAATTTTTGAATTTATTAAAGTTACCATTTTATTTGTTGGAACAAAGTTATAACAGCCTTCACCTTAAGAAACCCCCTGCTTTACTTGTAAAGCAACATTTTCGTTACTGAAGCGATTACGGTTTTTAGTTTTTAACGAATTTACCTGCGAAAATATTAGGGGTATTCATGCAACATCGGAAAGTCGTCGTAAACGTTGTAAACGTGATAAAATTACGATGTTATAAATGAACTGTCAAATTTTGTATGGGAAATCTTTTCTAACAATATCGGAATTTTCTCACCGGAATTGGGTGCGTAAACTGAGGTGGTAAATGTTGTAAACTTTTGAATTGCTATTTTGACATTTAATCAGTCACTTTCACACAACAAAAGTATGCGCTAAACTGAAACAAATTATCGAGAACGGAAAGACAACAAAAAGAACAAACTTCTATCAATAAATAAATTACTAAAATGAGATTAAATTCAGTGAGTTACCGCATTATTTAGTGATGCTGTTTTAGGGTCGTTCATGAAACGTCGTCGTAAAGTTATAATCTTTCGCACGTAATAAAATTACGATGTTGCATGAATACCCTTATTGTTTCACAAGCAGTATTAGATGCCAGTAAGCATAAATATTGCAAATTTAGTTATTGTTGGATACCTACATAAGCATAATCGCTTTGAAATATAAGGTTGAATTTGTTTAACATAGGAAATTGTAGTCCATAGCATAAAAAGTATTATTATACTGTCATTCAAACTATTAAAAATAAATTCGTTTGGGACAGAATTTATTTTTAAATATTCATAATTTTAATGCACTCCATTGTTCTATAATTTGATTGACGCAAGCATGTAGCGATAGGCATTTAATGGCGCAAAATCCTATGCTTTTCTGTTTCAAAAAAACTCTTGGAATTCTAAAAATTCTCGTTGGCTTTTACTTCTTTGAGAAAAGTATGATTTGACCAATTGCTAAATGGATTTTGGCAATTTCTTACTGCCATGACTGAAAGCTAGAGCAACCGAGTGACGTACGTATTTAATTTATACACAATTTGGATTGAGTGTCGTTGTCCAAGCAATGCCTATGTAAATAATATAATAACTATCTGCACCCTTTCCATTTGGAAATGCTACACAGTTACATCAATAGGTATTCACCACACCGACACCACACAGCTGTGTTTACTTTGTTTGCTTTCTGACCTTAACTCTGCGTATTTCTTCTTTGGAATCATATTTCTTGAAGACGATCGTGTATTCATGTTTACTGTCGCCCAAACAATTAAAAACATGTATAATTTTTTTTTTGTTTGAAAACTGCCAAAAACTGCTAAAATTTAAGAAAATGCTAAAAAAAACTGCTGCAGGTCATTTTCATGATCAAAAACTGCTAAAATCGCAGGAAACTGCTAAATCTGGTAACGCTGCTTCAAATACCGAAATAAAACCAAACAACGATCAGGTTTTTGCAACCCCAAATACGGTCAGCACATTGAGAGCAGCTCTGAACAGCAAGAAATCATCTGGCGTAGATTATGTTTCAAATTACATTCTTCGAAAAAGTCCTAGCTCCCTCGATGTGGCACTTTCTACTATTTTAAACACTGTATGAACAATGGCTATTTTCCCTCAATTTGGAAGAAAGGAAAAATATAGTCTGTCCCATAAAAGAAGAAAGATCCCATTTAAGGGAAATTTTCTCTTTTAAGGTATTTTTGATCGCATGAAATTGTTAATGCTTTTCTGTACTTTATCTTTTTTGCAGCGATATTGGAAAACGTAATTGTTTTATTATTGATACGTGTTTTAACTGTCATTGAGTTTCACCAATAAATTATTGTAGTACCTCATGAAAAAAGTTTCATGCACGAAGTAGAACATTACATTCAAGAAAATAAAGAAATAATAAAAAATATCAAAATTGACATAAAATAACGTAAAGCAAAGAAAATGAATACGTATCAAAAAAAGATATTGTTTGAAAAAATAAATAGTTGAGATTTTATTTAAAGTTATAAATAGTGTTTTTTTTTCATAAAAAGTTATTTGTTTTATAAATAGTGGATAATATTAATCGGAATCCGTTGTGTCGGTTTCAAAATCATCTCCATCAGATGAATCATCTGCTGGGTGTATATATATACCTTTTTTTCACTTGAAAACATGGGTTTTCCAAAGTTGTATCCGGCAAGACGGGTCTATTTTAATTGCATGCGCCAACGACGGTTCTGTGTGGACAATCAGTCATTCCTCGATCGTCGAGTCGATCGAGAGAGATGTTTTCGCAAGCAGGGGTATGCTTGCTTTATGAAATGCGCACACATTTTTTTTAGCTGTAGTTTTTGTTGGAAAAGTAGTTTTGCTTTCTCTAAGAGCATAAAATCCCTGATGTGAAGAGACCTGCGCAAGATATTTTCAGGTACTTTGGGACGGGCTATACTTCCAATAGCTAAATCAAAGAGGGCAGTAGATGTAAGAGACTCTCGCCCGATATCCCTGCTATCCAATATAGGAAAGTTATTTGAGAGGCACATAGCAGAGAAGTTAAATAACTTTTGCGAGAAGTCTAACATTATTCCAAAAAACCAATTCGGCTTTAAAAGGGGCCACTCTATGGAAAAGGCGTCATTGGTATTTCACAACAAAATTGTTCAGAACCGGAAATGTACCATTGGTTTTAATATTGACCTGGAAAAACCCTTTGACTCAGTCTGGCACAAGGGCTTGCTCTATAAGCTAATTAGGCTTAATTCACCAAGGTGCTTAATTTTGATAATCTTAAGCTTCCTTAGAGATAGATTTAGCTCTGTCATCATAGGCTCTGAGTACTCCAATTCTTTCCCAATCCTGTCTGGTGTGGCCCAAGGCTCAATTCTAGGACCTCTCTTCTTTAACCCTAGAAGTACATGCTTCGTCGAATCGACGAAGATCGTTCAGATTTTGTCGTTTTTCTTTCTTACCTTGGTTTGTTTGGTCTTCGTTTTTCGCATAGCGCTAGTCGTGGTCAAGTTGTTAGTTAGTGTTGATTCGCAGTTGAATATAAATTGCGTTAGTATGATATTTCATACAATTTAGTAGTATTTCATTAATTAAATTTTAATTAAATAGTTTTTATTTTAACCTGATTGTCATGAAAACTTGTTCCCTTTTAGTTTATTATAATACTTTTTAGATACAAGCACTTTTGGTGAACTATATGTGCCTTAATTTTTTTTTTACTATTTTAATGTGGATTATTTTGGAAAACATGCCAAATGACATAAGGCTTAGAAATTGTATTTTCAGGTAAGAGTTATAAAAAAAATTATGTTTTTGTATTTTTCCTTAGTACTAAATAAAATTAAAAACTGAAAACAATTAACTTCAAAATCTTTTGCTACATTGGTCTGTATGAAGATTTTAAATAGTGCCGTCGTCGATTCGACGAAGCATATCCCAAACGTATAAAAAATAAGCATGTACTTCCAGGGTTAATATCTATATTCATGATTTTCCTTTCCAAAATACAATACAAGATGATCCTAGTGTTATCCTATACGCAGATGACTCTATGATATTAGCAAGTGATACAAGACCACAGGTTGCACTAAACAAGATTAAAGAGAACCTACCAACTCTACTATTTTAAAACATGGAAATTAAAAATTAACATAAATAAGTGCGGCCTAACATGTTTCAGAAACGCGAGAGGGAAAGGACATTATCTTGCAGTACGGGACAGTAAGTCTCTGAAACTTAAAATAAATGGAAGTGATATTCCCATCCGAGATGATGTCAAACGTCTTGGTATAACCTTCCATAAAAGACTTTGCTTCAATAAACATGCCCGAGTAACGCTGAAAAAAGCAAAAATAATTACAGCAATGCTTAAGCCAATGTTTAATTCCAGGCAAGTGTCGTCAAACACCAAGATTTTATTGTATAAGACTTTGGTAAGAACAATATTGACGTATGGATTTTGCACCTGGTTCGCAATCTCACCAACTGCCAAAGAGCTTCAGATTTTTGAAAGGAAAATCTTAAGATTTTGCTGCGGAAAATTTAGGAGACCGGATAAAAACAGTCCTATTATCAATTACTTTATAACTTATATAAGACTACCTTTGTAACACACCCAGCTATGTAAGATACCAAATTGACAGTTAGCTAATAAAGGGCACTTGAAGTCGCGCTCTTAAAGCTTACACACGTGTTTTGTTATTTCACATATATTATGTATAACCATCACAGTATATACACACCCACTTGCAATTGTTAATAAATTTTTGTATCGCTAGGTTACATAAACACTTGACAGGTAATTTTCCGTAAGGAGTTTCTGCCATTTCCGCAGTTTCCAGCGCGGATTATGATTATCAGGCTAAAACCAAGGGTTTATTTATTTAAAGTTGACAGGTGTTAGCATGTCTTTATAAACATTTTTAATGCCTTCATACAAATCGTTTAAATACCATGATCTCTTCATTATGAATTATTTTTCAAATTAAGATTCAAAGTCGCTTAAAAAAAAGCCTTATTCGCATGAATCCTTCATTTCAACTGTGAAAAAGTACACATCCACGCTAAACACCTTTCTCCACTTAAAATGTCTACCATAACTCCCTACCGCGACCTCATTTAATAGAAAAAAATATTTTTAAATATTTAAAAGGAAAAAAAAACTTTTCATACAAAATTATAAACTTTGTGGCTCATTTAACACGGGCTGTCATTTCGATGTACTTACAACTTTAAAGACCACTAAGAACAACTGTAGCTCAACTTCGTTAGAAAGTTTACTCTTTAACAGCTTCCTGTTGGGAAAGTGTATCGAAAAAAAAATATACATCCTTCTAGTTTACATATTTCAACAAACTTGCGCTTTTTCTATGACCCAAAAAGAGGGATGTTTACATCTTTTGCCGCAAGTAACATTTGCACATCCTTTATTTTTTGTTTGTATCTGCTTCCGCATATGCGACAATTTTCTATGTAAATAAGTTGTTTACTACGTCCTTACAAAAAAAAAACAAAACAGGACAAAATGTAAATCAACTCCCATCCTTTTACTTCGACCTTTTCGGGATGGGCTACGACTATGCTGAGGCTACGAGAATGTTTTGTGATTTAGTTTAGGGACATTTTTCGTGATCTCGTTACGTGGGAGATTTCTGAAATGTTTTCAAAAAATTAATAGCTATTCACAGATGTCCATTTGAAATTGCATATGGGAAGACCACCCAACAAAAATTCATCTGCGGTGGCAATAATTACCGACACCAAACCGAATGTGTGATGGTGAGTTAGATGGATTGCAGATGTTGATGGGTAATGTGTGGTTGGCAATGGGCCAGGATGTTTGAGGAAATTCGTCGGACATGCAAATATTTTGACAAAATTACGAGTTGTATGGGAGGTCGATGCCAATAGAGGCGGTCGACAGCAGATGTCTTGGCTAATGATCAGAGAAAACTTTACACTGACACATGGGAAACTTGTTACGTCTGTGATTTGTCGAAATGTGACATTGTTGGTTTTGCAGGCAGTCTGAATGACACTGCATCTATGCAAATAAAGAGCGGATGTTTGGGCCTAGTTTAAGATGTAAAATCATCAACAAAGTTGTTTGTGGAAACATCCGATTCGAGTCCATCAATATTTGTTTGGAATCATTAGGACTAACTTTTTGGCAGACCTACTTATCCATCCCATTCATACATTAATGCGCAGCCAAGAAATCATATCGCTCTGGATAATTGAAAAGTGAAGTGTTATCTTTTGGATTCAATGGTTGTAGGGCATATTGGCATTGGTAATCGTGCTACGAACTTAAGTCTTTAAATTCTTAAATGCCTTTCAGACGATAACGTAATAGTTACTTGACAAAGGCATCTCGATGCTGGTATATAGATATTGCATGCCGTCATTGACATGGTAGTTGAGCAGTTATGTGATGCAAAGCTATTATAAGGCCTTACATAGCATTACACGGAAGGGAAAAAGAATCTGGTTCAGCGCCCATATCTGAGAGGGTAAATACAGGTCAACCTATCGAGATTATGGATACGGATCTAGTACATATGAGTGATGACAGGAGTGAAACGTCGCTGTATAATGTTCAAACCACATGCTGCTGCATATATACAAATAATAAAAATTCCCAAAGTTAACTATGAATTTCCGCATTTCCACCAAAATAAATTGTGTCCCATAATTCACGCAAACTTTCTTACTTAAGTGGCGCTACAGTCGGGATGAACCTGGGCCTCAACCAACATGCCTCTCCAATTAGCCCGGTCCTTAGCTAACGGCCTCCAGTTGCGCACTCCAAGTTGGTTGAGGTCGGTTTCTACTTCTGCGCGCCACTTTTAAGGCGAGGTCTTCCTTTACTCCGTCCGATGTCTGGCTGGGAATCTAAGACTCTGCGAGTCGGAGTATTGGTGTTCATTCGTTCTACATGTCCTAGCCACACTGAACGTCCAATGCGGAGTCTCTTTACCAGGGAGACCAGTTCGTGGTTGAATCTTCATCTCCATAGGCCGTCAACGCAAACGGGACCGAAGATTTTTCGAAGAATTTTTCTCTCGAATCGACCAAGGATTTTTTCAACCGCTTTTAATACGACCATGCTTCAGCGCCGTAGAGCAGGACTGGGATGTTCAGGGTCTTATATAGGATCTCCTTAGTAGTTCGAGTGAGGGCTCTACTACTAAATTGCCTTCTTAGCCCGAGGAAACAGCGGTTGGCAAGAGTAATCTTTTGATTTCTGACGACAAGTTGTTGTCAGAGTTAATAGCGGAGCCGAGGTAGACAAAGTCCCGTACTACCTCAAAGTTATATCTGTCAATGGTGACGTTCTGTCCAATTCGTCGATGTTGTGCGTCCTTTCGTGATGCCAGCATATACTTAGTCTTATCCTTATTTACTGCTAAACCCATTTTTGCCGCTTCCTTCTCTATACTAGCAAACGTGGCTATGACATCACGTTGAGTCCTACCAATGATGTCAATATCGTCGGTGTCTGCTAGTAGTTGCACCTATTTTTGGAAAATTGTGCCTCTGGTGCTGGCTCGGGAGTTTTGCACAATCCTCTCAAGAATGAGATTGAAGAAGCCACATGACAGTGGCATCGCCTTGCCTAAATCCTTTTTTGGTATCAAATGTGTCGGTGAGGTCGTTTCCGACCCTGATGGAGCAGCGAGAATTCTCTATCGTCATCCTACACAAACGGACGAGTTTGGGCGGTATACCAAAACTAGACATGGCTCTATACAGTTCGTCTCTATAAATGCTGTCATATGCGGCTTTGAAATCGATGAATAGGTGGTGGGTATCGATTTGGACTTCTTGAGTTTTTTCCAGGATCTGCCGAAGTGTGAAAATTTGATCGGTTGTGGACTTTCCTGGCCTAAAACCACACTGATAAGGGCCAATCAGGTTGTTGGTAAACGGTTTCAGGCGTTCACATATTACGGCAGATAGGATCTTGTAGGCGATGTTGAGGAGACTTATGCCTCTGTAGTTGGCGCAGTTCAGAGGGTCTCCTTTTTTGTGGATCGGGCAAACGATGCTGAGGTTCCATTCTTCAGGCATATTTTCATCCGACCAGATTTGGCTTATGAGTTGGTGGATGTTATTTACCAAGTCATCTCCGCCAGCTTTATAAAGCTCAGCCGGAAGACCGTCATTTCCGACAGCCTCATTAAGCTTGAGTTTAGATATTGCTATCCACACTTCACTCAGGTCGGGTGGTTGGCAGTTTTCGCTGTCGTCGCCAATATTAAATGGTTCGTTCTGCCTGACAGCGGAATGTTGTTCGTCATCGACGTTGAACAGTCTGCAGAAGTGGTTCTTCCATATCCTCAGCATCGACTGTGTCTCAACTACGATATTTCCTTGTTCATCTCGACAGGATTCTGTTCGAGTCTGTATCCTTGGCTTTGACGTTTTACACTTTGTGACGAGAGCCTAGTAAAGAAAAGATGATATATGCCTAGGATACAGTAGCAGGTTGGCACGCTGGCGGTTGCTCGACTTAGCTCGCCGTAATTGTCGGGGTTCTTGCTACCTTCTTCTCTCACTCACATACAAATAAATTTCGTGCCAAATTATAGAACAATATAATTAAATAAAAAAAAAGGAAATAATTAGCTTATTGTATGCTTTCCCACGAGGATAAATAACGATAAACGATATCGCTAACACAATATGTAACTGCGACTGATCATAGCCGCGTATCCCTTATATACTAAACGCTTAGATGGCACAGGTGTTCGTCCACCAGATTCGGGTTACCCACTCCTTATGACACGCTACGCGACTGTCACACCTTGTCATCACTTCCCGCGATAATATTGATACGATGACCCCTAATTTGTATTTCCTTATCACCAATCTTTACTTCATCACTGACCTCACCTCATTTCTCTCGTTAGTGGCTCATTGCCTAATAAATTCCACCGGTAAAGAACGAAATCTCAAAATAACAACAAATGTCACTTTTCATTTTCAAGACTCGTAAGTATTTATTTCGCCGCAATTCATTACTATTTGTATAATTAATAAGTTGCACCTATTGCTATCAAACTCTTTCCTTCAAAACTTCATTTAGTCTATTTCTATTTCTACCTCCTCGATAATATAATTGCGCAAAAACTTATCTCGGCTCACAAAAAAAAATAAGCTTCTTTAACTAGTATATTAGCATGTAGCAAAGGGTAATATACACTTACGAGCACTATTATTAATCTCTAGACTAATTTTAGGTGTTTTCATTTATATTAGATAGTTCATTGTATTTATATAGTAGTAGTTAATTAGGATTATATTATGCTTTAAGTATTTAAGTAGGTACGTATTTTAAATATTCCTTTAGTTAAGTATTTTTAATATGTTTTCTTTTTAGTATTTCTTTAGTTCAAGTAGTTTTAGTTCCTTTTTTTTGTAAATAGACATATTTTTAGGTATTCCAAATTAAGTATTTAAGTATTCAAATATCAATATATTTAGACGTATTCGATTTGCATTTTATGCAGAGCGCACATTGACCACATGTCAATGATAATTTTCTAGCTTTCGCTGATATTATGAGCAAGATCACTTTTTACACACTAAAATGCATATACACACTTTTTGTTACTCACGATCGTGTGGTAGTGGAAATGTTGAGGGGCCAAGGTCGGCGTTACTCCTACGCATGCACAGTGAGGGGGGTCTTGTTTTTCGTCTCGCAGAGCTGGACTTCGAGTGATAACAGGGCTTGAAGGTGAAGCGAATGTTGAGACGTGCGGGCGTCGCTGTATAGCGGGTATGATTGAAGCAGATAGCCTGGCTTTATTGATGTTGCGAGTGTTCTTCGGAGCTCCTGCGATCGGTAGAGTAGGGGTCCAGAGTGTCAACGGCCCGATGTTTCCGTCGTTAGAGACAATGTTTTTCCGCTGGCGACAGGTAGGAGTGGTCACAATTTGCCGATCAAGAGATTTGCGAGATTGGTCGAAGATTGTGATCTACACCCCGAATGCTGCCTCGCGCGGTCAATTAAAAATGGATTGTACTGTGATCAAACAAATTAAAGATCAATAAAATAGGTTCGCGCACAAAAGTTAATAAGAAATCACCTACCTTTATCAATATATAGCTGATTCCTTTAGGATGAATGGGATCAACTAAAACTCAATTAAACTATTTTTTTTTGCGAATTCAGAGAAGACGTTTGGTCGCGATCATAGTTAAATTGCAAAAGAAAGTAAGTGAGAGGAAATGCGAGCACGAATGCGGTTTAAAGGCGGGCGTGTAAGCGCCCTCTTGAGTAAAAGAAAAACTTGAAAATTAATTTTGGGTATGAACACAATTTGCTGTCGCTTAGTTAGAACACAATGCGCTAACTACAAACAAGCTGCACTTTACACAACAATGGGTTTTGCTCTGCCTTCGTAGCATGCAAAAATACATTGAATAAGCTCAGCTTGGAAACTTGATTATCCATTGCTCATAGATACAATACGTGTGGCTTCGACCCACGACCCTGAAAAAAAAAATCAACTATTTCAGCTAGTCGGGCTAACGCTTTAGATCTTTAGCGTGAAATACACCTGTTCTTTTGCCCTGCAGATTCTCAACTTCGTACATACATCTGCCTACGGGTTTAACTATCCGACATTTGACAAACTTTGCACAAAGCTTAGCATTCACACCTTTACTTTTATCGCTGAGGACAAAGTTTCTCCTAAAAACCTCCTCACCTTCTCGAAATTTAACTGAGGAGCATCGCCGGTTATAGGTTTTCTCGTTGCGTTCATAGGATTGTTCTAGATACTCTTTGATCTTTTTTCGGATTATTTCCAATTTATCAGAATGTCTCAGCTCGGCAAATTCGCCATCACTTAACCGATCTAATTTACGGAGTAAGTCATAGGAACTCCCATGTGTAACCATGTTAGTACCAAACAGGCAGAAATATGGACTCGTTTTAATTGACTGGTGAAATGATGTACGTAAAGACATTTGAATCTCAGGAATTTTTGTATCCCACTCTCTTTGATCATCCTTCAAATACATACGTATCGCAGAAAGTATGGAACGATTCACCCGTTCTGCTGCATTGGCCTGTGGAGAGTAAAGGGCCGTTCTAATGTGCTTTACGCCATAATTAGATAGACATTTCTGAAACTCCTTTGACAAAAACTGTTTCCCGTTATCCGATAAAGTGAACTCCGGTACTCCATATTTAAGAAATACTTCCCTTTCCAAAAATGTAATCACCGATTTCGTACACGCCTTACGCATCGGTTGTAGAAAAACGTACTTCGACATATAATCGAGAACCACGAAAAGATACATGTTCCCGTTCTTAGATCTTACGTAAGGACCCATGAAATCGATGTACAATTTCTGGAAAGGTCTTACAACGATTAATGTTTTACCCATTGGAGGCCTGAGAGTTTTGTTTGAAGCCTTATTCTCCTTACATTGCTCGCAGTTTCGCACAAACTCCCTGACCTGGATCGTCATGTTTGGCCAATAGTAACACTCTCGCAACCTTTCCAACGTTTTGAGGATACCACCGTGTGAGGCGTTAGCTGGGACATGAGCTTCGCGAATGAGATTGTCTGTAAGACTGGTAGGGATCCAAAGTCTCCAACAGTTACTCGAACTAAGATTTTCCGATTCGAATTCAATCACACGTTTAAAAGCGAGATTGTCGATTATCTTTAAGTCGGGAAAATGTTCACTATTTTTGGAAATCGTATCTAACAACTCCAAGTATTCTGCAGACTTAAATGCAACATTCTGTAAATCGACCATAGTACTATCAGAATAATTGAGAGACAACTCCTCCAGAAAGCAACGTGATAAAGTGTCGGGCACTATATTTTGCGAACCTTTCCTATGCTCTATTTCGAACTTAAAAGCCTGTAATCGCAAGGACCATCTAGCAAGTCTTCCACTGAGATCCTTTAAGCTCATTAGCCATTTTAAACTAGCGTGATCCGTGATAATGGTAAAAGGTAGACCTTCGATGTAAGGACGAAACTTCTTCACAGCTAGTACAGCGGCCAGGCATTCCTGCTCGGTCACGCTATAATTTCGTTGAGATGGATTCAGCTTTTGTGAGAAGAACGCTATAGGCTTTTCATTTCTATCATTGTCATATTGGAAGAGTACTCCTCCCACACCGTGACTCGATGCATCACATTGTACATAAAAATGATCTGCAAAGTTGGGGTTACTCAAAAGTGGTGCTGAAACGAGAGCTGTTTTCAAAGCATCGAAAGCCATTAGAGCCTCTTCTGTAATTTTAAAATGTTTGCACTTTCGCAATGTGTCGGACAAGGGTGCAGATAAAGCCGCAAAGTTCCGAATAAACCTACGGTACCATCCACATAATCCAAGAAACCTTCGCACTTGCTTTTGGGACTTCGGTACGGGAAAGTCTTTAATGGCCGCAACTTTATTCGGATCCGGCTTAAGGTGTCCTTGTCCAACCACATAACCCAAGTATCGGAGTTCTTTAAAGCAAAAATTTGATTTTTCGATGTTTATCGTCAAATTCGCTCTAATAAGACAATCGGCGACTTTATTAAGAGTCTCCAAATGTTCAGTAAAATCTCTGGATATTACGAGAAGGTCATCAAGGTATACGAACACACATTCACGTAGCTCAGAAGGCACCACTTTATCCATCAATCGGCAAAGTCTTTGGGCTGCGTTACACAACCCAAAAGGCATGACCGTAAACTGATAAAGCGGTCTACCGGGCACCGTGAATGCTGTCCGCTCCCTTGATTTCTCCTCTAAAGGTATTTGCCAGAACGCATCCTTGAGATCCACACTACTTATGTAATGAGTATCTCTCAGACGGCTCAGCAAACCCTCTATATGAGGCAACGGATACGCGTCTTTCGCTGAGAGTTCGTTGACCTTTCGAAAATCAATGCACAGGCGGTTCTTGCCTGGTTTTCGAATGAGAACAATAGGTGAACTCCATGCACTATTGCTCTCTTCAATGACTCCCAGCGAAAGCATACGATCAAGTTCCTCATAAACCAGTTGTTGTATTACGGGCGATACCGGGTAGTGACGCTGTTTGACTGGTTCAGCTACACCGGTATCAATTTTATGGACTTCTAAGGAAGTTTGACCGAGTCCTCGCTCGCTAAATGACGGAAAACGTTTAATGGTGTTTTGCAATTCTAAAGTTTGCGTTTCATTTAGTTCATGTTTCGGTTTGATGTCTGAATCCGATGAATCTAATTCACTTATGAGTGTTGGGGCTATTTGGAAAAGATGCCAGAAATCGATACCTAGATACAAGGCTTGATTTAGGCTAGGTACCAAATAAATATCCATCTCCTTACACACAGAGTTGTAGGTGATTCGAGCTTTTATGAGACCAACAATTTTCTGTTCTTTATTATCCGCAGTTCTAAGGGACGTCGTCATTGGGATGACTTTTAACGCAAGCTCATCAACCAATTCCAAGCATTCTTTCCCAAGGCACGAAATACTAGCACCGCTATCAAGCAATCCATCAATTTCTTTGCCCTTTAGGTAAACTTTGGCATATGGCCTCGGATCGTTGCTAAGTCCAAAAGTAGTCGAATCTACCAATTTTTTATATAATTTACGTTTTTTAGTCCTTACTCTAGCTTTTATTGACTTTTTTCTCTCGATCGAGAACTTTAATTCGTCTAAATGAAAAATTTTAGATTTGATCTCGTTATACCTTTTCATACGAATTTCATAAGGAATTATTTGTTTTGTAGGTCTGGGATTGGTAATTTGTATTGGAAAATTGGGTTTTAGTATCTTCGTAACTAAGTCGCTGTCGGAAGATGTACCAATTGAAAAATCTGTGTATGTTGACTTATCTAATTTTCGGGTGATGTCTGGGTCGAACGAGATTCCCCGAATCTCATCCCGCTCGATGATGGGTTTTCCAGAGGCCGGCATTTCTGACAGTTTGCAGTGATGACGTTATCCGCGCCACACTTATAACAAAACAGGTTTCTAGGGGTCACCGGACAATATACAAAACTATGTCCTGTTTTTTTGCAGTTAAAGCAACAATAACTCCTAACATCTTTTCGATTGCTCTTGTTTAAACTTTCAGAATCATTGTATCTCATTGCTGCAACATTACCAGTGTCTTCACAAAACGGATCTGTACTATCATCGATATCGAGTTCATTGACATGTTGAGGACGGACATATCTGTTTTGATCACGAGACTGGAAAAGTTTCTCTGCCCTTCGACACTCATCACGGAATTGATCAAGGGAATATATGGGCATAGGATAAACAAGATTGAGAAGTCGATTGTTTATCTTAGTCTTCATAATATGAAGCAGTTGTCGTTCAGCCATGGGTCTTCTCAACTGATTTCTCAAATATATAATATGGTTATAATACTCGTCGAAACTTTCCTGAGAATGCTGGCGACGTTCAGTTATTTGCTGAATAATTTCTAGGTCACTATCATGAGTCTTAAACTGCTTATACAGTGCTTTTTTAAGCTGTTGCCAATCGGGTCTAGGGTTAGTACGAAGGTATTGCCAGAACCAATCTTGAGCGATACCAGACAAAAGAACATGGAAGTTTTTTAAAATGTCTGTCCACGAACAATCATAATTCTGCTTTAGAACTTCGACTCTAAATAAGAAATCATGCACAGAAATCGATTTGGTCGTCCCATCGTATTTTATTCCCCACCGATCAATTTCAATTTTTCGATTAGCCCAATTTGCAACTTCTCCCTGTATCTCATGATTTTGATTACCAAAATCATTTTCCCACATGGACGGTCTACCACTAGTACGATTACTAGAATCATTGCTTTGATTTTGATTCAAAACGAAACGTTGAGATCGAAAATTGTCATCGCGGTTGGGAGCATTTGGAAAATTTGGTAAGTCACTACCATTCCGATTCATGATATGTGAGTTATCCACGTTTGAAGGTCTAGGTGGAAGATTAGCTGGAATAGTACCCGCATTATTTGACTCAAGTGCGCACCTCACTGATTCTTGAACGCATTGTCTCATGGAATCTAACATTGAGCGAAGCACGAACGTTTGACTCGCACCGACACTAGCATCGACTACAGATTTGATATGTGCTCCTAAAGTTGTTCTGTTTATAGAAATATAATCCGTATTAGATACCGGTGCATCGTTTAATCTAACATTCCCACTACTGCCCGCTAAATGATGACTAACATTTGATACGATCGGTCGAGAAGGTGTATGCGTGGTAGTAGTGTTACTTTGTGTCGCTACATTCGGTGAAGACGTATTCGGTATCTGCACTGTTTCTGAATCTTGAATTCCAACACTCGAAATATTAACAGGGATCCTTGTAAGAATTGAATTACCCGGAGGTGAATGAATCATCGGCTGTCTTGATTCAATAAATGAAAGAGAATCTCGAGGAGGCTCAAGATTCAATGGGCGATTAACCACAGAACGCGTTACCATACTTTTTTGGTTACCTAAAGACGGTTTTCTTTTATCTTTGGGGTAAGCCCCTTTTGATTCACTCATTTTAATTAAAGAAATAATAAAAATAAAAGTTACTAATAATAAATAATTACTAATGTCAATGAATATTCAGTTTTCAATGTAAGCACAATATATTCAAGTTTTCATAACATAAGGTGAAATCAGTAAATCCATAAAAAAGGTGATATTGAAATATAAGTAAATGTATTAAAATATTTTAGCGTTTAGTCAGTATATAACTACACATATAGCATAATGAAAAGGTAAAGTAGCAAAAACAACTTTGTATATAAATTTAACTAAAAGACTAAGGCATTTATACCGTACTATAACATAAGTACCTGTAGATATCAACGTCTCCTAATCTATGTCAATCTGCCAAGTACTTTTACTTCTAGTTCGACTGCTAAGCACAATTAAATGCATTTAAACCAAACAGGAAGCTTAGAAGGAAAAGTGTGGGTACCTGTACAAGTGTCTTCCTTGAAGAGTACCTAGATATATCGATCCTAAGATCTTCAAAACATATTCTAAACTTCTTCGCAAAACTACTATTCTTTTACAATATGTGAGTTTGGTAAAGCATACAGTTAATAAAGAGGAAAAGAGATGAGAAAAAAACTATTAACCAGATAGACGAGAAAGTCATTTTAAAATTTATGTAATTAGACAAATTAACAATATAATTGGTATATATATTAGCAAAGCATGATATAGCCAATATCGTTGGGCGCCATGTTTGTGACGAGAGCCTAGTAAAGAAAAGATGATATATGCCTAGGATACAGTAGCAGGTTGGCACGCTGGCGGTTGCTCGACTTAGCTCGCCGTAATTGTCGGGGTTCTTGCTACCTTCTTCTCTCACTCACATACAAATAAATTTCGTGCCAAATTATAGAACAATATAATTAAATAAAAAAAAAGGAAATAATTAGCTTATTGTATGCTTTCCCACGAGGATAAATAACGATAAACGATATCGCTAACACAATATGTAACTGCGACTGATCATAGCCGCGTATCCCTTATATACTAAACGCTTAGATGGCACAGGTGTTCGTCCACCAGATTCGGGTTACCCACTCCTTATGACACGCTACGCGACTGTCACACCTTGTCATCACTTCCCGCGATAATATTGATACGATGACCCCTAATTTGTATTTCCTTATCACCAATCTTTACTTCATCACTGACCTCACCTCATTTCTCTCGTTAGTGGCTCATTGCCTAATAAATTCCACCGGTAAAGAACGAAATCTCAAAATAACAACAAATGTCACTTTTCATTTTCAAGACTCGTAAGTATTTATTTCGCCGCAATTCATTACTATTTGTATAATTAATAAGTTGCACCTATTGCTATCAAACTCTTTCCTTCAAAACTTCATTTAGTCTATTTCTATTTCTACCTCCTCGATAATATAATTGCGCAAAAACTTATCTCGGCTCACAAAAAAAAATAAGCTTCTTTAACTAGTATATTAGCATGTAGCAAAGGGTAATATACACTTACGAGCACTATTATTAATCTCTAGACTAATTTTAGGTGTTTTCATTTATATTAGATAGTTCATTGTATTTATATAGTAGTAGTTAATTAGGATTATATTATGCTTTAAGTATTTAAGTAGGTACGTATTTTAAATATTCCTTTAGTTAAGTATTTTTAATATGTTTTCTTTTTAGTATTTCTTTAGTTCAAGTAGTTTTAGTTCCTTTTTTTTGTAAATAGACATATTTTTAGGTATTCCAAATTAAGTATTTAAGTATTCAAATATCAATATATTTAGACGTATTCGATTTGCATTTTATGCAGAGCGCACATTGACCACATGTCAATGATAATTTTCTAGCTTTCGCTGATATTATGAGCAAGATCACTTTTTACACACTAAAATGCATATACACACTTTTTGTTACTCACGATCGTGTGGTAGTGGAAATGTTGAGGGGCCAAGGTCGGCGTTACTCCTACGCATGCACAGTGAGGGGGGTCTTGTTTTTCGTCTCGCAGAGCTGGACTTCGAGTGATAACAGGGCTTGAAGGTGAAGCGAATGTTGAGACGTGCGGGCGTCGCTGTATAGCGGGTATGATTGAAGCAGATAGCCTGGCTTTATTGATGTTGCGAGTGTTCTTCGGAGCTCCTGCGATCGGTAGAGTAGGGGTCCAGAGTGTCAACGGCCCGATGTTTCCGTCGTTAGAGACAATGTTTTTCCGCTGGCGACAGGTAGGAGTGGTCACAATTTGCCGATCAAGAGATTTGCGAGATTGGTCGAAGATTGTGATCTACACCCCGAATGCTGCCTCGCGCGGTCAATTAAAAATGGATTGTACTGTGATCAAACAAATTAAAGATCAATAAAATAGGTTCGCGCACAAAAGTTAATAAGAAATCACCTACCTTTATCAATATATAGCTGATTCCTTTAGGATGAATGGGATCAACTAAAACTCAATTAAACTATTTTTTTTTGCGAATTCAGAGAAGACGTTTGGTCGCGATCATAGTTAAATTGCAAAAGAAAGTAAGTGAGAGGAAATGCGAGCACGAATGCGGTTTAAAGGCGGGCGTGTAAGCGCCCTCTTGAGTAAAAGAAAAACTTGAAAATTAATTTTGGGTATGAACACAATTTGCTGTCGCTTAGTTAGAACACAATGCGCTAACTACAAACAAGCTGCACTTTACAACTTTGCGAACATTGTTCCTGGAGTGGCACCTCTCTATACCCTCGATCGTGCGCTTTTCTTGCTCTTTTTTCTTCTTTTTGAAAAGCCGCTGTTCTTCCCTTCTTCTCTGTCTATAGAGCTCTATGGCAGCTCTTATCTTCACCTGCACCTAAGCCTTGTAGGCCTCGTTCTTGGCTGCTGGCATCTGTCGGCAATCCTTATCAAACCCGGAGTTTTTTGCCGGTGGCCGCGAGAAACCTAGCACATCAGTTGCTGCTGATCTAATGGCCTGTTGGCATCGTTGCCATTGTTCTTCGACATTAGATGCTGGTGGTATGGTGCGAATCGAGAGGTCAAGGGATACGCGTTGCGCGAAGGCCTTGGTGTTCTCTGGCGATTTCAGTCTTTCGACATTAAATTTATTCACAGTATTTATGGTTTGTTGTGGCGTGATGGATATCCGCATCCTTACTTTAGCTGCAACAAGGTAGTGGTCCGAGTCGATGTTAGCCCCGCGGAATGTTCGGACATCCAAAATACTGGATGCGTGCCTCTTGTCTATCGCAATGTGATCAATTTGGTTGACTGTTCGTTGATCTGAAGGCCGCCATGTCCCCTTATGGATATCGAGGTGAGGAAACCGTGTGCTGGCTAAAGTGGCATTTCGTTCCGTAGCGAAGTCAATTAACCTAATTCCATTACCAGACGTGTTGTCGTGTAGGCTATATTTCCCGACAATACTGCTCAAGATGTCTTCTCTTGCTAGCTTTGCGTTAAAACGATTTTAACATCGTACTTTGGTAGTCGCTCATGATTTTGTCAAGGAGCTCGTATAAGCAATCCTCAGTTATATCATCTTTTCCCTCCGTCGGAGCACGAGCGCATATAACGTTTATGTTGGCGAATTTGACCTTGATAAAGATTGCTACACTGCGTTCGCTAATGTCTTGGAAACATAAGACTTCTTGCCTAAGTCTGGCACTTATAACATCTTCTACACGGTCAGTAGTAGATGTCACAGTTTCTCATCCTCTTTTTGCCCGGCCCATCTCATCGTATTTCCTGGATGGCAGTAATGTCTGCTTTGTAGCAGTTTAAGGCTTCCGCTAGTTGTTCCCCTGCACCACTCCTGTTTAATGTACTCAAATTCCATGTGCAGATACGTCGTTGTCTTTTTTAGTTTTGCAGGGTCGTCAACAATAAGATCAGTCCTTTCCGAGGCTATTGATTGCTTCGTAACAATTGTGGGCAGTTAACCCAAAGCACAACCCTTAACCTAGAGGGCCAGTTCCAATGTATTAGATACCCCAGGACATGGGGCCATCAGTATCCACTACGGGGTTGAGCGGTGCCGTTGACCTTTCGGTTCATCCGCCACCATCTCTGTTAAAGGGGCCTGACTTACCCTTGAAATTCCTAGATAACCTGTTGTCCGAATATGTCCAAGCAGCTAGGTTTGCCTGGGACGGCAGACCGGGTATTCATTCCGCGCCATTCTGACCAGGGTGATTATAGTGTTGCTGTTTTACGTCTTGTTGTCAACACTCGCACTTATCGTCTAGCAAGTCAAATCCGGTTGGATGAGACCAGTACCCGATGGTTACCACTTGGAGATAAAAAATAAGCACATATGATGTGTAGTCAGAGTTGCGAGCACTGGGCATTGCCAAGCTAAAGCCAATCAGAGTCAAAGCTCGTTCTACAACACCTACAACAGAAGAAGACTCTCGAAGAAACTTAATAAGTTGCATGTCTATATATTACAACTGCGCTGAGAACATCTCTTACTGCTGCTCTGCAAGCCATAATACAGGGTTGCTACCGATTGACGGTAGGCAAATAGCGACAAATAGCAAATCAGTGCTAAGGTAGGGAGATACTCTTCAATGGAAAAGGCATATTGCGGGCGGCTGCAAAAGAATCAAAACTCCTGAAAGTCCAAATGATTCCTCTACCGGACCCTAATCCTACCAGTCGTACTTTACGGCCGCGGCGCTGGACAATATGCAGGAAAGTGGAGCATTTTTGAAAGGAAAATTCTTCGTCGAATTTCTGGGTTTGTATGCGGGGAAGGCGAATGGAGGAGAAGATACAACCGAGAACTTTATGAGCTTTACCAAGATCTGCATGTAAATGTACAAAAGGTAACAACGCGTAGACGTAGACATTGGCTCGGCCACATCGAGCGAACAATAATGCTCCAGCCAAAAGAATCTTACAATCCTAGTCTTCAAGAGGGCTCAGTGGCGCGATGGTTAGTGCGATGAACTGCCGCGCAGGAGGTCTGGGTTCGATTCCCAGCCGTAGCAACACCTAAATGATTTTTTACTGGCCCTCCTCTCGTGATGATCTGACAAATCGTCCGAGTAGTATCAACTGTCAAGAATAGCTTATCTCAACTTAGCCGTTCGGAGTCGGCATAAAACAGGAGGTCCCGCCATCGTGCAAGAAGTACACACGCACACATGAATGGTTGTGAGAAAGCTAGGCCCTGGGTACTAACGAGCCTGTTGCGCCAAAAAATTTGTATAATTTAGTCTTCAAGTTTAGGGCTACAAGGAAGACCGAACCTCCGGTTTAAGGATCAAGCAACCACGGATGCTATAGAGGGTTTGGACTGAAAGACTGAAAGCAAGGCACAGAATCGAAGACGATTGAAAGCAGGGACCCTCAACTGGTGCCCATTAAGTAAGTGAGTTTCTAAAAACATAATCCTCGAAAGATTTGCCAAATCATAAGAACAGGAGGACAAGTATAACAATAATTGGTTTTGAAATATAACCTTGAACGAAAGTTCATTGCCTTACTGAGTCCTCTGCTATTACTTACACTTGATCATTTGTTGTTCAATTATAAGCACAACATATGGCGTATATGTCCCATTTTCAAGGGAATCCATCAACCAACTTAATTGAAACGAAAAATAAATTCTACACCTACATTCAGCAAAATCGAATTTCCCAATTCCTTACACCCACCAATCAACTTCAACAATAGGAAACATTACATCACATCGTCCTTAAAGCGTTTATTCAATCCTCCGCACGTGAAAGAGAACCATTTCTGGCACCATTTTAGAAAATCACAGGAAAGCAATTTATTTCACATTTTAACGGTAATTTGTACACATACGCTCACGTGACGTATGTTTGTTTAATGAAATCATTCGCTTGAATCTACCTCCAGGGATGTTGAAATTAAGTGGGTTCGGGTTTCCTTCCGGCTTACACACTTCAAAGGGGGGATAGGTAAACACAATTTGTGTATTGTGTGTGTGGAAGAGCAAATCAAATTTCCTAGACGAGAGAGAGTCATTCCTTTGAAAGGACATCACTCCAATGAAGGGATGAATAAAACTAATGGACTCCATTAATCATCTTTTATTACCCTCTCGGTTGAGCATCACCTGTGCATCTGAAACTGTGTCCTTTTTTTAAATCTGCTGTCATAGAAACATCAAGGGAGAGTTTCTTCATTTGAATTAAATCAAATCCATTTGAGATGTGCAAGTGACATGGAAAATTAGATACTTACGGAGAGATTTGTGTATGAGGAAGGTTTAACCAAATGGAAGACATTTATTATAATCAGTTGTGGAGCACGTCTTGAACACAGATAAGGGCGTTACCAGCGTTCTAATATAAAAGGATATTATGAATGTATGTGTTGATAGATAAAAGGCTGCAATTTGTTGGTTTCTTTTTAAAATGGCGATAGAAATCAGTGTTCATGGTTTTTTAACGCTTGTAGCGTGGATAGTGGTCATATTCGACAGGTCTGGATCTATAGTTGTTTATTCAAGTCAGTCATAGAAAGTCTGAGGAGAGTGCGTTTCCCGTCAAGGCCCACCTTTTTTAAAGGACGTTATGTGAATGGACAGCGCGCTTTCGACATAGCTACAATGTTCCCCTCAGGCCGCTTCAGGTAGTGGATTGTGCCTTGGGTTAACTAGACACTCACGGAGGAAAACCATGGTTGAAAAGCAACCAAGAGCCTCGGAAAAAGATTGATTTTATTGTAGTCGCCCCTGCTAAACAAAATAAACACAGCGAAGTTCCTATTAGCTCCTGAAATGTGAGAAGACCAAACAGGAGATCTGCAGCCGAACAACTAGCGGAAGCCCTAAGCTGACAAAAAATCGGACATTATTGCCATCCAGGAAATACGATGGGATAGGACGGGCAAAAGGGGATGAAAAACTGTAACATCTACTATGGACCGTGTTACATTGAGCAGAAACACCGACTATTCGGGTGTGGATTTGTAATACGTGCCAGACTTAGGCAAGAAGTCTCGATTCGTATCAAGGCCAAATTCGGGAACATAAGCCTTATATGCGCTCACGACTCGACAGAGAAAAAGAAGATAATGCGAAAGACTGCTTGTACGAGCTCCTTGATGTTAAAATCGTGCCGGGAGATTTTAACTCAAAGGAAGGACGAGCAGACTTAGGCTAATTGACTTAACTACGGAACGAAATGCCACTATAGCCATCACAAAGTTTCCTCACCTCGATATCCATAAGGGGACATGGCGGTCTCCAGATCAGCGAACAGTCAACCAAATTGATCACATTGCGGTAGACAAGAGGCACGCATTCAGTATTTCGGATGTCCGAACATACGGAAGGGCTAACCTCGACTCGGGCCACTACCTTCCTGCAGCCGAGGTAGGAATGCCACCACACCACAACAAACCCAAAATACTTTGAAGAACATTAAATGTGTAAATATTGCAGTCGCAAGAGACCGCCAAGGCCTTCGCGCAACACGTATCCCTTAACCACTCGTTTCACACCATACCACCAGCATCGAATGACGAAGAACAATGGCAACGATGCCAACAAGCCATTAGATCATCCGCAACTGATGTGCTAGGTTTCTCGCTCCCACCAGCAAGAAACCCCTGGTTTGATGAGGAATGCCGACAGATGCTCGCAGCCAAGAATGAGGCCTACAAGGCTAAGCTGCAGGTGAAGACGAGAGCTGCCATTGAGCTCTATAGGCAGAGAGGAAGGGAAGAACACCGGCTTTTCAGAAAGAAGAAAAAAGAGCAAGAAAAGCGCGCGATCAAGGATATAGAGAGGTGCCACCCCAGGAACGATGTTCTAAAGTTTTACCAAAGTGTAAAACGTCAAAGCCAAGGATACAAGGCTCGAACAGAATCCTGTCAAGGAAATATCGTAGTTGAGACACACTGATGCTGAGGATATGGAAAAACCACTTCTGCAGGCTGTTTAAGGGTGATGACGAACAGCATTCCGCTGTCAGGCAGAACGAACCATTCAATAGTGGCGACGACAGCAAAAGCTGCAAGCCGCCCGACCTAAGTGAAGTGAGGATAGCAATATCCAAACTCGAGCTTAATAAGGCAGCCGAAAATGACGGCCTTCCCGCTGAGCTTTATAAAGCTGGCGCAGATGACCAACTCATAAGCCAAATCTGGGCAGATGAAAGTATGCCTGAAGAATGGAACCTCAGCATCGTTTGCCCGATCCACAAACAAGGAGACCCTCTGAACTGCGCCAACTACAGAGGCATAAGTCTGCTCAACATCGCCTACAAGATCCTATCTGCCGTAATATGTGAACGCCTGAAACCGTTTACCAACAACCTGATCGGCCCTTATCAGTGTGGTTTTAGGCCAGGAAAGTCCACAACCGATAAAATTTTCACACTTCGGCAGATCCTGGAAAAAAACCCAAGAAGTCCAAATCGATACCCACCACTTATTTATCAATTTCAAAGCCGCATACAACAGCATTTATAGAGACGAGCCATGCCTAGTTTTGGTATACCGCCCAAACTCATCCGTTTGTGTAGGATGGCGATGAAGAATTCGCTCTGCTCCATCAGGGTCGGAAATGACCTCACCGAGACATTCGATACCAAAAAGGACTTAAGTAAGGCGATGCGCTGTCATGTGACTTCTTTAATCTGATTCTTGAGAGGATTGTGCAAAACTCCCGAGCACACCAGAGGCAAAATTTTCCAAAAATCGGTGCAACTACTAGCATACACTGACGATATTGACATCATTGGTAGGACTCAACGTGATGTCATAGCCACGTTTGCTAGTATAGAGAAGGAAGCGGCGAAAATGGGTTTAGCAGTAAATGAGGGTAAGACTAAGTATATGCTGTCATCACGAAAGGACTCACAACATCGACGAATTGGACAGAACGTCACCATTGACAGATGTAACTTTGAGGTAGTACGGGACTTTGTCTACCTCGGCTCCGCTATTGACTCTGACAACAACATCTCGTCAGAAATCAAACGAAGAATTACTCTTGCCGACCGCTGTTTCTTCGGGCTAAGAAGGCAATTTAGTAGTAAAGCCCTCACTCGAACTACTAAGGAGATCCTATATAAGACCCTGATCATCCCAGTCCTGCTCTACGGCGCTGAAGCATGGACCGTATCAAAAGCGGATGAAGAAATCCTTGGTAGATACGAGAGGAAAATTCTTCGAAAAATCTTCGGTCCTGTTTGCGTTGAAGGGCTATGGAGACAAAGATTCAACTAAGAACTATACGAGCTGTACAGCGACATGCCCCTGGTCAAAAAACTCCGCATTGGACGTTTAAGATGGCTAGGACATGTAGAACGAATGGACACCAATACTCCGGCTCGCAGAGTCTTCGATTCCCAGCCAGACGTCGGACGCAGTAGAGGAAGACCTCGCCTTAAGTGGCGCGCAGAAGTAGAAACCGACCTCAACCAACTTGGAGTGCGCAACTGGAGGCAGTTAGCTAAGGACCGGGCTAATTGGAGAGGTATGTTGGTTGAGGCCCAAGTTCTTCCCGGACTGTAGCGCCACTTAAGGAAGGAAGGATCAAATTTTCACACTTCGACAGATCCTGGAAAAAAACCCAAGAAGTCCAAATCGATACGCACCACCTATTTATCGATTTCAAAGCCGCATACAACAGCATTTATAGAGACGAACTTTTCAGAGCCATGTCTAGTTTTGGTATACCGCCCAGATAGGAACGTCAACAATAAAATCATTCCTTTTCGAGGCTCTTGAGTCTTGGTTGGTTCGTAACAAAATTTTTTTTCGTGATTGCATAGTTAACCCAAGCACAATCATGAGGGCCGCCTCGAAGTTATTAGATACCCCTAGGGGCTATTAGTACCCACTACGGTGTTGAACGTTGCCGTTGGCTTCGTAGCTTCTCCGCCACCATCTCTTTTAGAGGGGCCTGGCTTACATTTGGGATTTCTAGATAACCTGCTCCGAATATATCGGAGCACTTCAAATAGGTTGTTTACTTTGTCCATCTTTACTGTTGAATTGTAGGCGCCACCGTTGACTTTATCTTGGGAATTCTACAGCCGCTGCCGTCTGGGGAGGTTTTTCGATAGGGAACCTTACCCCTAGCTAGTTTTGGTCCACAAGAGGAATTTTATTTCCCACTTACTCCGCATATCTGCAGATGATTCCTCTATACGCCACCCGAGGACACGTCGGTCGGGAGTCTAGAAACTCCACACGGATCGTAATGTTGGGTTAAATTAAAATCTCAAGTAAGGATAGAATAATATCTCTATTAGGTGCGAGTTAAATATGCAAATTTAGGCTAATAATGGATACAAAAATAAGAGCTAAATTTTCTTTATTAGAAAAAGAAACCATGTCAGTCTGCTTATAAATACAAATCTGACCGTATTTACATTTTTAACACCACAAAAAATATTGTTTAGCTTTTTAAGAAAAAAAAAACATTGATATGTATCACAGAAGCCCTAATTGTTTCTCAGTAAATATCAAATACCACAAAAGAAAAACCCCTCTTCTAATGCCATAAAATAACCACCATTCCATCTCTTATACCCCACGTCTATTTACCAACTTATCACACCTGAAAGCTGAAATATTCCCCTAGACATACCTATAACAGAGCGAGGCATATACAACCTCATAAATCTATCTGAGGTTTACCAACTTCATAAAATAAACGACACCGCCTGTTGAATGTTGACACATTTACCCCAAAAGCATAATTCAGAAACAATATCATGTTTACATACACATTTTCGTAAACAAAGAGGTGTCATTGAACTTGACAGAACGGAAGCTGAATTTATTAGTTATAACCCACTCAGAGAATCAGAGATATGGAAATATTTCCGAAAATATTTCACATCACATGAACAAACATTTGTATCTACGAGTATTTGCACACCTCAAAAAAAAAAAACGATCTCATTGCATTTTCTCTCTGTCAGTTGGCCAATTCACAAAAAAAAAAAACGGTCTCATTGCATTTTCTCTCTGTCACTTGGCCAATTTAAATTGAATTAAAAATTTGACAGATTGTAAAACACGATTATGTCGGATTGTATCGCATTTGTATGGCAAGTGATAAATGTTGTTGTTACATAGCCAACGAGAGGAATTTAATTTCAGATTTCTTCGAGCCAACTATACAGATACTTGTGAATATTTTTAAATGTAGATACACTCATAGATACATTTTTAAAAAAAAAGAATAAAAAATTGCATGCAGTGGAATGTAGTGGAAAAACCCAACAATGTGATGGATGAAGTTTGGATGCTATGGCGAATTTGGCGATACCCCAAATTGGGGATAAGGTTGCATGTAAATTTATCACGTTGCAACTTTGGTATACATAATCAAATTAGTTTGGAGTTTGCTTACTATGGGTAATGTAGTTTCCACCGAATTACTTATAAAGGCTTCTTTTACTGTTTTCGAAACCGAGAAACAATTTTAATTCAGTTCATGGAATATTCCTTTGGCAATGAAAGTATCATACAAACGGCGGGGTATGTTCCAAGAAAATTCTGCACAAACTTCCCATTCTACAGGATGGCAACATTTTATAATTTATTTTCTGAGTATGTATTCAATTATCTTGTTTTAAACTTACAGATTGCTATTGAACTGATTTTTCGACAAAAAGTTTTCGAAAACCGATGACGCCTTTGACGTTTTATACAAAAATAATTAGACACACTGTTCATACAGATTTATAGAATCACTTAATTTTTAAATCAGACTTCGAGCTAATATACCGAATTGCTTCTTGATATATCGTTTTCAAGGTAATTTAAAAAAAAATTAATTTTCCAATAAATTTCCTAGCAGAGATAGAAACAAAAAAACTGAAACTGACATATTCCCGAGAAACAAATTAATTTTTTCGGATAGCAGGTATGACAGCTGATCTATGTGACATGTGGAATATATCAAAAGGTGTACTCGCTCCAACAACATCCAATGTATCAATGTAACTTACACTGAAAATGTATCTTTCTAGGTTTTGATTAGGATTTCGGGTATTTTTGCGAAAAATCAAAAAACAGTTTTCTGTTCGATGTAAAAGCCGAATAAGATTTTATGAAAACTATATGAGAAGGCTACAATCCGCTGTGCAAAATCGTTGAATACCCTATCCTATTTCATCCAAAAACAACGTTTTACTAAAAAGTAGGCGTGGCGGTGAGTTGATTTTAATAACGTTTACACCTTGTACTATAGACATGAACAAAAAGCTTATAGCTTTAATTTAAGGCCTTAAAACAGGTGGCATAAGTGTTAAAAGTATTTTGTACCGAAAAGACTCGGTGACAGGTGAGGTAGAAATATTTCTGAGAAGGAAGGATAATGGGGAGAATGGTTTGTACCGGAAGAAACTTCAAGTTACTAAGGAGAGAGGTGTGATTTTTTTATGGATCGAATTATTTCGAAAATTCATGTTTACGATGCAATTTACTCAAACTCCTTTGTTGTTCCGAAAATTTTTTTAAGGAGCGACAGCTTTGGTTGACTTAGGCTAATTGATTTCGCTACGGAACGAAATGCCACTATAGCCAGCACACGGTTTCCTCACCTCGATATCCATAAGGGGACATGGCGGTCTCCAGATCAACGAACGGTCAACCAAATTGATCACATTGCGATAGATAAGAGGCACGCATCCAGTATTTTGGATGTCCGAACATTCCGAGGAGCTAACATCGACTCGGATCACTACCTTGTAGCAGCCAAGGTAAGAATGCGGATATCCACCACGCCACAACAATCCAGAAATACTGTGAAAAAATTTAATGTCGGAAGACTGCAATCGCAAGAGACCGCCAAGACCTTCGCACAACGCGTATCCCTTAACCTTTCGATCAACACCATACCACCAGCATCGAATGTCGAAGAGCAATGGCAACGATGCCAACAGGCCATTAGATCAGCCGTAACTGATGTGCTAGGTTTCTCGCGCCCACCAGCAAGAAACCCCTGGTTTGATGAGGAATGCCGACAGATGGTCGCAGCCAAGAACGAGGCCTACAAGGCTAAGCTGCAGGTGAAGACGAGATCTGCCATTGAGCTCTATAGGCAAAGAAGAAGGGAAGAACATCGGCTTTTCAGCAAGAAGAAAAAAGAGCAAGAAAAGCGCGCGATCGAGGATATAGAGAGGTGCCACTCCAGGAACGATGTTCGCAAGTTTTACCAAAGTGTAAAACGTCAAAGCCAAGGATACAAGGCTCGAACAGAATCCTGTCGAGATGAACAAGGAAATATTGTAGTTGAGACACAGTCGATGCTGAGGATATGGAAGAACCACTTCTGCAGACTGTTAAACGGCGATGACGAACAACATTCCGCTGTCAGGCAGAACGAACCATTCAATATTGGCAACGACAGCGAAAACTGCCAACCACCCGACCTGAGTGAAGTGAGGATAGCAATATCTAAACTCAAGCTTAATAAGGCTGCCGGAAATGACGGCCTTCCCGCTGAGCTCTATAAGGCCGGCGGAGATGACTTGGTAAGTAACATCCACCAACTCATAAGCCAAATCTGGTCGGATGAAAATATGCCTGAAGAATGGAACCTCAGCATCGTTTGCCCGATCCACAAAAAGGAGACCCTCTGAACTGCGCCAACTACAGAGGCATAAGTCTCCTCAACATCGCCTACAAGATCCTATCTGCCGTAATATGTGAACGCCTGAAACCGTTTACCAACAACCTGATTGGCCCTTATCAGTGTGGTTTTAGGCCAGGAAAGTCCACAACTGATCAAATTTTCACACTTCGGCAGATCCTGGAAAAAACTCAAGAAGTCCAAATCGATACCCACCACCTATTCATTGATTTCAAAGCCGCATATGACAGCATTTATAGAGACGAACTGTACAGAGCCATGTCTAGTTTTGGTATACGCCCAAACTCGCTGAATTCTCGCTGCTCCATCAGGGTCGGAAACGACCTCACCGACACATTCGATACCAAAAAAGGATTTAGGCAAGGCGATGCGCTGTCATGTGACTTCTTTAATCTGATTCTTGAGAGAATTGTGCAAAACTCCAAAGCCAACACCAGAGGCACAATTTTCCAAAAGTCGGTGCATCTACTAGCATACGCTGACGATATTGACATCATTGGCAGGACTCAACGTGATGTCATAGCCACGTTTGCTAGTATAGAGAAGGAAGCGGCGAAAATGGGTTCAGCAGTAAATGAGGGTAAGACTAAGTATATGCTGTCATCACGAAAGGACTCACAACATCGACGAATTGGACAGAACGTCACCATTGACAGATATAACTTTGAGGTAGTACGGGACTTTGTCTACCTCGGCTCCGCTATTAGCTCTGACAACAACATCTCGTCAGAAATTAAACGAAGAATTACTCTTGCCAAAGTCAATTTAGTAGTAAAGCCCTCACTCGAACTACTAAGGAGATCCTATATAAGACCCTGATCATCCCAGTCCTGCTCTACGGCGCTAAATCATGGACCGTATTAAAAGGGGGTGAAGAAATCCTTGGTCGATTCGAGAGAAAAAATCTTTAGTCCCATTTGCGTTGACGGGCTATGGAGACGAAGATTCAACCACGAACAATACGAGCTGTACAGCGACATGCCCCTGGTCAAAAAACTCCGCATTGGACGTTTAAGATGGCTAGGACATGTAGACACCAATACTCCGGCTCGCAGAGTCTTCGATTCCCAGCCAGACGTCGGACGCAGTAGAGGAAGACCTCGCCTTAAGTGGCGCGCACAAGTGGAAACCGACCTCAACCAACTTGGAGTGCGCAACTGGAGGCAGTTAGCTAAGGACCGGGCTAATTGGAGAGGCATGTTGGTTGAGGCCCAGGTTCATTCCGACCTGTAGCGCCACTTAAGTAAGTAAGTAAGCTTTGGTTGACAACAAGCCGACACGGTAGCTAAGAAGATGCATGTTAGACTTAACATAAATGATTGAACTTTATGAATAAAGCCAACGACAGACGACGTTGGAAAATATTCGAATTCGAAAAATAGTCCGAATTCGTTGCGTTTCGTTCGTTGAAAGTCGTTCGTAATGGCGTCAAGTATGAACGTGGGAGTTAGCTAGTGAAGTTAGTGGGATCATAACCTTAAGCTTACAGGCGAAGGGTTAAGAAATTCGTATTTTAGCTGAATACTGATGAAGGCAAGACAATTATGTGAGCGAATTCCACTTCTTGATGATCATTTACTCGGAGAAGACGTTATTTTTGGTTATAGTTGCGAATTTGTTTGGAAGTTTTATTTAAGGCCTTTTGCTAGTAAACCGTTCTGTTCTGTTCTTGTTACACAATTTGTTAACCTTCTCCATTTGGAGTCGGCCTTCTTTAGAAAGTATGAGTGGATTGGTCCCTTAACCTTACCTAGCGGGATATGGACCCTTGTCACAAGTGAACCGTCTAGAGCTGAGCCTTGCCTAACCAGCTCGCATGCGCACTCGTTTTCTTCAATGTCACTGTGCCTTGAGACCCAGAGAAGTGTAACCCTGAATCCTTTGCTTAGGTGGGCAAGTTCGTTCCGGCATTCCTGTACTAGCTTAGAGGATATGGTAGCCGAGTTAATGGCCTTATTGGACGCTTGACTACCTATGAGGATACCAATATTTTGCTTTTTCGTAGTATCACGCCTCTCGGATAGTTAGTAGTTACGCCTGGAATACGCTGGCGAAATCCGGTAGGCGGTATGATACAGATACAGTGATTCCGAGTAGACTCCGGACCCCACATCCATCGGTGTAGACGACATTGTTGAAATCTCTTACTACTTCGTTCCTCTTCCACTGAGCTCTGGTAGGAAAGCCTACGTGGAAGCATTTCTTGAACCTTAGTATGAGTTCATGATACTACTTTGGTCATATGACTTTGCATTCCAGCATCCTGACTCCTTAGGTCTTCCTGAGCTGCAGAAAGTGGTATATTTAATGTGACCTAGAGGTAAGAGATGCAATAACACAGTAAGGACATACGTTCCGGCTGTTCTTTGCAGCCTTTTTATTTTTGTGAGGTTTTAGCCTTTACTCAATGTGGGCCACCATACTTGTGAATCGTATGTGAGAATTGGACGTTCCACTGATGTGTTCATCCACAAGGTCATCTTTGGTTGAAGTCCCCACTTCTTTCCAATGGTTTTGCTGCAATCATAAAAGGTAACACACGCCTGCCTTACTCTATGTTCGATGTTGCGTTTCCAGTTAAGTTTTGGGCCAAGCATGATACCCAAATACCTAGCGCTGATGAGAGAGTGTTTGGCCATTTAGACGGGAGAGGGTATTTTGATTTTGGTGGTGAATAGCACCAATTCCGTTTTGATCGGGCTTACGCCGAGGCCACAACTTTCAGCCCAGGTGCTAACCTTGTCTAGAATTTTCCTGACATTAGTATAACCACGTCATCAGCATGCGTGACAACTTTGACCAGTGCCTCGTCTAGTTTAACTAGAATTTTATTCATAACCATTAGCCAGAGTAGAGGAGAGATGACGCCGCCCTGTGGCGTTCATTTATGGGCAAAATTGGTTAACTGACTGTTGCCAAGTATTGTCTGGATAATTCTTGTTCCGAGCATAGAGACTATGCATTGGCTAATAGATTCCTCTGTACCCAGCTCGATCAGAGATTCAAGAATTGCTCCCGTGAGGACGTTCTTGAAAGCTCCCTCTATATCTATAGAAGGAGGCTAGAGTGTATTCTTTATAGTGTATGGATTTTTCGATTGTCCGCACTACCTCGTGGAGAGCCGTTTCCGTGGATTTGCCATTGAGGTAGGCGTGCTGTGATTTGGATAGCGAAGATTCTTCTAGAGTTTAAAGTACAAAGGAGGTTAGAATGATTGGCCTGAAGTCCTTCGCGGTCTCGTGGCCGCATTTGCCTACATTCGGTAAAAACACCTCTTGAGAGCGTCTCCACGAGTAGGGTTTAGTATGAGGTAGCTTCTAAAAATTGACGCCAACCCTGACACTGTTAGGTCTCGCGTTCTTTGTAGCATAATTGGCAGAATGTCGTCAGGATACATAAAACGAGAGAAGCTGTTAATAGCCCTGGATATCTTTTCCTAGGAAATTATTTAAGTGATATTGCTGTATGGTGCAGTGTGTACTTGCCGAGGTCTCTCGGGTTTCATAATCGTATCACTGCATTCGGGAAAGTGTGTGTTAAAAATGAGTTCCAGGGTCTTCTCGGAGGATTCTGTATACCCTACATCTACAACTGTATTCGGAAGTTAGACAAAACGTTGTCCAAACGACGAGGAGGAGTAAATTTCAAGAAGGGAACAAGAGAATCCTTATCAAGATGGCACAGTAGAAGGATTACAAGGAAGAGGAAGAATAGCTAAGTGGGGTGAAATCGAGTAATAATCGATATCGAGAAATTAGAAGATTGTTCTTCCACGATCGACATACATTTTGGGAACAAACTTATCGCGTTTCCACCGCTGCGTTATCATATGATGATGCCACATGAGCAATCGAGCTTCCATCTCAAAATTTCTAAGATATTCAAGATATCTCATGGCCTTCCTCTACTGCATCCGACATTTGGCTGGGAATCTAAGACTCTTCGAGCGGGAGCATTGGTGTTCATTCGTATTACACGTCCTAGCCGTCTTAAACGCCCAATTCGGAGTTTTTTTTTGATTAGGGGCATGTCGCTGTTCAGCATGTATAAATCTTGGTTGAATCTTCGTATCCGTAGACCGTCAACGCAAACGGGACCGAAGATTTTTTGAAGACCAAGGATTTCTTCGTCCATTTTTGATACTTCCAAGCTTCAGCGCCGTGGGGCAGGACTATGATGATCAGGGTCTTATAAATTATCACCTTAGCAGTTGGAGTAAGGGCTTTACTACTGAATATCATTCTTAGCCCGAAGAAACAGCGGTTGGGAAGAGTAATTCTTTGTTAAAATTCTGACGAGATGTTGTTCTCAGAACTAATAGAGGAGCAGAGGTAGACAGAGCCCCAATGTTCATAAACACTTCTGAATGGATGGACCACGAACAAGGAGGAAGGATACGAAGCCTGATGGTTATCACAAAGAACCCCCAAGGAATTGTAAGAGTAGAGTACAGTAGAGAATGCTGTACATTATGGACCTAGAAACCTAACTTACCTATTGCCAACCCAAAACATCTGAAAAAAAACAAAAAATGTTTAACTCTTGTCGAAACAGGCTCATTAGGATCAAGTTTGCAAGACGATTTATGTGAGCTTGTCAACAATCTTCGACGAATAGTGAGAACTAACATTTTCTTCCCAATCCGAACTGCGGAATCGACTAGGAAATGATCAGATTAAGGCAAGATGAGGTAAGATGTTGCCCAGATTGAGCTTCGAAATTAAGAAATTTTACGCGATAGTCAACTGCGATATTGCACCATTGAGCTCTTAAATGTTAAAGAGGAACATTCTTTGGAACGTCCCCAACTAAAAGTTGTCGGTATCAAAGGCCTAAAATAGGGCTTCTCACCATATTTTCAAAAATTCAAGGCATCAACCCATTTTTATTGCTAATCCAAGCATCAAATTTTGGAAGCTTCACAGCTCAGCTTTATACACTTGAAGGTTGGCCTTACATTCGAGAGTGGTAAGGCAGTACCTTCAGACGTTCAGGTCCTACTGAATATATTTCAACCAAGGAGGTCTCGGCAAGTACTCAAAACAGTAACCACTTCACATTAACAGCCTTGAAGGCTATTGAACTAAAGAGCAGAAGATCGTATACCCCACCCCTATGAGAGTTCTTTACTTATCAGAGTATTTGTGAACCTTACCTGTAGGGCGCAATAACCTTTTGGTAATTGTTTGCATTTGAACTAACAAAGCTCTCCACCTTTATAGGTCCTCAAACACGTTCTGTCCTTCACCTCAATTCACCTGTGCGCTATTTACATTCCAAAGTACAATTAAACCAAAGGATTCGTTCCTAATTAACTAAAGTTTAACCCCTCCAAAGGTAAAAAAAATAAAAAAAAAACTCCTTTAACCTCCTTTTCTCAACTTGAACATCCTTAATCTCTTGGCAAACACTTTACTCTTCCACTTGTCATCGTGCCTTGGAAAACAAGTTCAATTTAATGAAGGCTATTACCACCTGGACTATGATCGTACCGTTCCCAATGTCAATAACCGTCAAGGACATTTCATCGATGTAAACAAGGACCCGTCCCACGAACATGAATAAATGATTTTTGTTTAATAGAGTCGCTCCTCCATGGAAAGCGGTAGACTGAGCAGAAAAATGAATTTTACATCATTAATTTACGATTTTGTCGCTGCTCCAAGCTCCACTGAATCTGCCAGAGCTCCGTTGTCCTTTCCTTTTAGGCGGGTAGAAGGTAAACAAAAAAAAAAAACTTTTCTGATCTACAAGAGCGAAACACAACAATGAACCACGAATCAGCAGCGCGGAATAAGTGATGATACACAGAGAGGGGGGGGGTCTCCTCTTCTGCGTCAGCCTGCTCCTTGCAGACGTGGTTTTTGTGAGTTTCTTGGGACGAACATTGACCTGACACGACAGTAACCCACAGAACATCTGTCACAACCAACCCAATGTTTTTCTTTTTTTTTGGCAACACAGAGGATAGCCTTACCTCTGCCAACATATAAGAGGTCACACGTGCAGTGGTCCTTTATCGGTATAGTTTGCGATACAAATCGTGCCCTGTGCCCTATTCAAAGATGGGCTCATCCCTCTCGCAAGGATAAAAGTATTTGCCAAACAAAATCGTGCTCAACTTTAGCTCTTAAGTGAAATTGGAAATCCCAATTAAGTGATGTCTCGTGTCAAAGTTGCGCCAATCAACGATATTGGCATGAGGAGCATTCAAAACTTTTGTAATATGAAAGTCGATTAAATGTTCCACTTGAAGTTGGAAATTATTTGATTTTCTCCGCTTTTATCATTAAAACTTGTGCACTTGGGTTATGGCATGCTGGCGGAAAGGGACCTCGGGTATAGGTGCCCTGAAAGGGTGATTGCATTAATTTCAATCAATGAAGCGATTTGCTTTAATAGCTGTCGCTGTTTAAAGGAGGTGAGTTATTAAGGCGATAGGTGTTTGTGAGGACTGGAGTTAAATACAAAATATTAGGGTAGCCTTTATGGATGGACTTTAAATCAGCACCCACCCTACTGGGTAAGTTTTGACTTGGAGGGGGATAATAACTTTGATACCATAAAACTTTGAGAATACATAACTTGCTTTTTGCAGAAGGGACTTCCTTGATCGACAGGTCGAAGATTATATGGGCTTTAGTTATATACATCACGGGGAAATGTATCCACCGAAGGACTATTGCCTTTAGGGAAGCTTACTTAGTTAAGTCCGGGATGAACCTGGGCCTCAACCAGCATGCCTCTCCAATTAGACCGGTCCTTAGCTAACTGCCTCCAGTTGCGCACTCCAAGTTTGTTGAGGTCGGTTTCTACTTGTGCGCGCCACATAAGGAGAGGTCTTCATCTACTGCGTCCGACGACTGGCTGGGAATCGAAGACTCTGCGAGCCGGAGTATTGGTGTCCATTCGTTCTACATGTCCTAGCCATCTTAAACGTCCAATGCGGAGTTTTTTGACGAGGGGTATGTCGCTGTATAGCTCGTTTAATTCGTGGTTGAATCTTCGTCTCCATAGCCCGTCAACGCAAACGGGACCGACGATTTTTCGAAGAATTTTTCTCTCGAATCGACCAAGGATTTCTTCATCCGCTTTTGATACTGTCCATGCTTCAGCGCCGTAGAGCAGGACTGGGATGATCAGGGTCTTATATAAGATCTCCTTAGTAGTTCGAGTGAGGGCTTTACTACTAAATTGCCTTCTTAGCCCGAAGAAACAGCGGTTGGCAAGAGTAATTCTTCGTTTGATTTCTGACGAGATGTTGTTGTCAGAGTTAATAGCAGAGCCGAGGTAGACAAAGTCCCGTACTACCTCAAAGTTATATCTGTCAACGGTGACGTTCTGTCCAATTCGTCGATGTTGTGTGTCCTTTCGTGTTGACAGCATATACTTAGTCTTACCCTCATTTACTGCTGAACCCATTTTCGCCGCCTCCTTCTCTATACTAGCAAACGGGGCTATGACATCACGTTGAGTCCTACCAATGATGTCAATATCGTCGGCGTATGCTAATAGTTGCATCGATTTTTGGAAAACTGTGCCTCTGGTGTTGGTTCTGGAGTTTGGCACAATCTTCTCAAGAATCAAATTGAAAAAGTCACATGACAGCGCATCGCCTTTCCTAAATCCTTTTTGGTATCGAATATGTCGGTGAGGTCGTTTCCGACCCTGAAAATTGTATCGGTTGTGGACTTTCCTGGCCTAAACCCACACTGATAAGGGCCGATCAGGTTGTTGGTAAACGGTTTCAGGCGTTCACATATTACGGCAGATAGGACCTTGTAGGCGATTTTGCACAAACTTATGCCTCTGTAGTTGGCGCAGTTCAGAGGGTCTCCTTTTTTGTGGATCGGGCAAACGATGCTTAGGTTCCATTCTTCAGGCAAACTTTCATCCGACTAGATTTGGCTTATGAGTTACCAAGTCATTTCCGCCAGCTTTATAAAGCTCAGCGGGGAGGCCGTCATTTCTGGCGGCCTTATTAAGCTCAGCGGGGAGGCCGTCATTTCTGGCGGCCTTATTAAGCTTCAGTTTATAGATATTGCTATCCTCACTTCATTTAGGTCGGGTGGTTGGCAGTTTTCGCCGTCGTTGCCAATATTAAATGGTTCGTTGTGTCTGACAGCGGAATGTTGTTCGTCATCGCCGTTTAACAGTCTGCAGAAGTAGTTCTTCCATATCCTTAGCATCGACTGTGTCTCAACCACAATATTTCCTTCTTCATCTCGACAGGATTCTGTTCGAGCCTTGTATCCTTGGCTTTGACGTTTTACACTTTGGTAAAACTTGCGATCGTTCCTGGAGTGGCACCTCTCAATATCCTCGATCGCGCGGTGTTCTTCCCTTCATTGCCTATAGAGCTCAATGGCAGCTCTCGTCCTCAGGCCTCGTTCTTGGCTGCGAGCATTTGTCGGCATTCCTCATCAAACCAGTCAGTCCTTTCCGAGGCTATTGGTTGCTTCGTAACAAAAGGTATTTTCTATGGGTGGATAGTTAACCCAAAGCACAACCCCCAACCTGGAGGGCCAGTTAGATACCCCTACGACACGGGGCCATCAGTGCGCTGCTTGGTTATCCTTTTGGTTGGTTAATCCTTTTGGTTGGCCTTTTGGTTAATCTGCCACCATCTCTATGCAAGGGGTCGGACTTACCTTTGAGATTCCTAAATAACCTGTTGTCCAAATATGTCGGACCAGCTCATCTAGGTTCACATTGGACAGCATGATGGGTATTCCGTGCCAATTTGACCAGGCTGGTTATAGTGTTTTTTTTTTGTCTTCTTAACAACACTCGCAATTATCGTTAAGCAAGTCAAATCCGGTTGGATGAGACAATCAGGTAGGTACTGGTTACCACATGGAGGAAAAATAATCACAGTTGATGTACAGTCAGAGTTACAACCAGAGTTACATTACCAAGTTAAAGCCAATCAGAGTCTACACTCGTTCTACAACATCAAACGAACAGAAATTGTCCTTCGATTTATTGGCACTCGATATATTAACTGTGTCCCTAAACAATCCGCTGTCCATCAACAAATTCAAAGCATCCCCCAAGAGGATGCACATCTTTTTTTAGCTAAAGATAGTTTACCTCAAAATTGTTCATTAAAACATTGTTCACTCCTGACTGCACAGTATATTAGCGAAAGGATAATGTGCAGCGAAAATAAATCATGTCCTATCACTGTTCAGGTTCACAATGTCGAAGGTTAGATGCGAATGATAGATTTACTACTCAATTAAGGGACGAAATCCTTTCTCTTTAAATCATGGTCGATTTATTCGGTCGGTGACGTGTGTAGAGATATAGACAGGATATTGCACGTTTTTATATAGGGTAAGTTAGACAGTACACGTGTTTTATGAAAAATATGCTCACTTAAAAAAAAACACATTTGTCATCCAAATAATCACCCCTATCGAGGTATCCGTTCGGAACAATCTTCGAATTGATAGTCAGTTCCAATCGGAACTCAATTTGCTTTCATGGTATCCGTTGCGGATCGCGTTCGTTTGATTCCGCAGCAATTCTCCATCGGACAACTTCGAAAGAAATTCAACGCATAGCCTGTCAAAAATTGTCGACTTAAAGCATATAGGCAATGTGCGATCACGTGAGTTACATTTCGTCGGAAGATATCTCCGAAATGCTAACCGGAACGGATACCTCGGGAGAAAATTCTCCGATTTCGAAAAATTCGGGGAAAATTTTCTTCCGAATGGATACCTCGATATAGGTGAATATCTCCAAACCCAGTATTGGGAAAAAGTAATAACTTCGCAAACATAAATGAAGAGAGAAGCTAGGTTTGAGGCCCTTTATGAGCCATTAAAGTTGTTTTACAGAAAATTATAAGTCGCTGGTGGGTGAGTTGCCGAGAACTGGAAACTTTACCCTATGGAACTTTTCAATTGCCCACAGCCACATGCACAGGCAAAGGTGATTCTTTTCTGTGGGATATTTCATTTGCTTTCTTTTTTTTGCGAGTATTCCTTTCAATGAGCAGATAATAAGATATTTGCAGCCAACTAAGTGCATTTAGAAAGTTCTTTTTGTAGAAATTTTAAATTTTCTGATTTTATAATGCAGGCAGACACGCAGACATTGAGCTCATTTATACTTTGGTAGCAAAGGCACCGATTTTATTGAAATTTCAAATGAAATACATGGTGTTTCAATCGATAGATACAGAAGCCATTGAGATACAACTGTGAGATTGTAGACAGATTACCCGGTGTTTAGATTGGCGAGTAGATATATGAAAGTTATAATTTTTTAATGGCGTTCGTTTTGTGAATTTTTAAGTAGTGGTGGTTTCTAACTGGCATGAAAAAGCTGTCCTTACAAGTCAAATTTCATACCCCGGTGGTAATTCCCTGAAAAGTGACAGATATACGGATATTCAGAATACCCTGTTGAAAAAGAGAAAACCTACCCAAAACCAAATTTACTTTCAGAAAACGTTTGTCATTAAGATTCCGAATAAGAGCTCACTGACACATACAAATAATTTGAATTATGATTGTCATACTTGCCAATCTAAGCCCCGGGTTAGGTGCTTAATAGTATTAAGGATACTAAATCAGCGGTTCAACTGGCTTTATGGTGGGGTAAAATGTATCTCCCTATTAAATCATTACACCTACTCTAAAACCCAGCAATAGATTTGAAAGAGAGTACACAATCCTTTGTTTATTAAACATTCAAAGGACCCTTTTAAATTGTTATTCCTATTGTAACAATCTTACTTAAGTGGCGCTACAGTCCGGGATGAACCTGGGCCTCAACCAACATGCCTTTCCAATTAGCCCGGTCCTTAGCTATCTGCATCCAGTTGCGCACTCCAAGTTGGTTTAGGTCGGTTTCTTCTTGTGCACGCCACTTACGGCGAGGTCTTCCTCTACTGCGTCCAAAGCCTGGCTGGGAATCGAAGACTGCGAGCTGAAGTATTGGTGTCCATTCGATCTACATGTCATAGCCACACTAAACGTCCAATACGGAGTTTCTTGACCAGAGGTATGTCGCTGTATAGCTCGTATAGTTCGTGGTTGAATCTTCGTCTCCATAGGCCGTCAACGCAAACGGGACCGAAGATTTTTCGAAGAATTTTTCTCTCGAATCTACCAAGGATTTCTTCATCCGCTTCTGATACGGTTCATGCTTCAGCGCCGTAGAGCAGGACTGGCATCGGGATGATAAGGGTTTTTTATAGGATCTCCTTAGTAGTTCGAGTGAGCTTTACTACTAAATTGCCTTTTTAGCAATAAAAAACAGCGATTGGCAAGAGTAATTCTTCGTTTAATTTCTGACGAGATGTTGTTGTCAGAGTTAATAGCGGAGCCGAGGTAGACAAAGTCCCGTACTACCTCAAAGTTATATCTGTCAATGGTGACGTTCCGTCCAATTCGTCGATGTTGTGTGTCCTTTCGAGTTGACAGCATATACTTAGTCTTACCCTCATTTACTGCTGGCGAATACTAGCAAACGTAGCTATGACATCACGTTGAGTCCTACAAATGATGTCAATATCGTCGGCGAATGCTAGTAGTTGTACCGATTTTTGGAAAATTGTACCCCTGGTGTTGGCTCGGGAGTTTTGCACAATCCTCTCAAGAATCAAATTGAAGAAGTCACATGACAGCGCATCGCCTTGCCTAAATCCTTTTTTGGTATTGAATGTGTCGGTGAGGTCGTTTCCGACCCTGATGGAGCAGCTAGAATTCTCCATCGTCATCCTACACAAACGGACGAGTTTGGGCGGTATACCAAAACTAGACATGGCTCTGTATAGTTCGTCTCTAAAAATACTGTCGAATGCGGCTTTGAAATCGATAAATAGGTGGTGGTATCGATTTGGACTTTTTTGGATTTTTTCCAGGATCTGCCGAAGTGTGAAAATTTGATCGATTTTGGACTTTCCTGGCCTAAAACCACACTGATAAGGGCCGATCAGGTTGTTGGTAAGCGGTTTCAGGCGTTCACATATTACGGCAGATAGGATCTTGTAGGCGATGTTGAGGAGACTTATGCCTCTGTAGTTGGCGCAGTTCAGAGGGTCTCCTTTTTTGTGGATCGGGCAATCGATGCTGAGGTTCCATTCTTCAGGCATATTTTCAGCCGACCAGATTTGGCTTATGAGTTGGTGGATGCTACTTACCAAGTCATCTCCGCCAGCTTTATAAAGCTCAGCGGGAGGGCCGTCATTTCCGGCAGCCTTATTAAGCTTCAGTTTAGATATTGCTATCCTCACTTCACTTAGGTCGGGTGGTTGGCAGTTTTCGCTGTCGTTGCCAATATTAAATGGTTCGTTGTGTCTGACAGCGGAATGTTGTTCGTCATCGCCATTTAACAGTCTTCAGAAGTGGTTCTTCCATATCCTCAGCATCGACTGTATCTCAACTCCGATATTTCCTTGTTCATCTGGACAGGATTCTGTTCGAGTCTTGTATCCTTGGCTTTGACGTTTTACACTTTGGTAAAACTTGCGAACATCGTTCCTGGAGTGGCACCTCTCTATATCCTCTATCTCGCACTTTTCTTGCTCTTTTTTCTTCTTTCTGAAAAACCGATGTTCTTCCCTTCTTCTTTGCCTATAGAGCTCAATGGCAGCTCTCGTCTTCACCTGCAGCTTAGCCTTGTAACCATCTGTCTTATTTATTTTTACGTTAGAAAGTCGCCTCTTTTTTCAAATTTCATTTGAACTTCGAAAAAAAAATAAAAACAATTCTTAGCGCCACACACCAAAATGTGATTTGCGCCACCCAAACACCAACACCAACAAAAAAAAAGGAAAATCTGAAAAATACATGCTACGAGTGAATTAATGGACGCATTGCTTGTCCATTAAGATAATTTATTCATTTCGCTGGCAATCGTGCGCTGCGTCTGACGCGAGGACTGTGGTAGCAATGATGTCGGTTTTTCGTATCTTCGTCGTGTGATGCCATCCCCAGAGTATCTTTTTTTTGGTATTTTCTTGGGAACACGCCAAATGACACAATGCTTGACATGGACGATGGGCATTAAGTGACACCGCAGTTGCACACAACTGTCAACTGTAATGGTCTGTATGACAGATTTGTTTCTTAAGGATTTCGTTTAAAAAAAAAACTGCGGATCCATCGTCTGCACTTATCTTGGAATTTGTTTGGTAGCTTTTGCAATTATTTATTAACTCAGAGGTAATGCCAAACCAATGCGAAGTGGATATTTTTGAATTTTAATTTATTTGGCTGTATCTTTAATTGTGTTTGCATGTTGCTTTTCGCGTAGGTTTATGCGGATATTTTTATTTTTGGGATAGAATTGAATTTTTTATGGTTAACAGATTTTAAATGCGAACAGTGGAATGTATTTTAAGTGCAATTCACTCGATTGGTAAGAAAAAAAACTCAATAGATGTGTTTCACTTATAGATCCCTTCCGGTTCTTAAACAAATCTATATCTAAGTGGAGGACGATTTCTGCTTGGTTATGTAAAACCGTTGTATGGGAGGTACCATTATTAGAAGAGCTAAAACTAACAAAACAAAATCTAGCCTTGACGGACCGACGGACATGGCCTAACCACCAGTACCATAACCATAGAAAAGTGTTGGTTCATACCCCAACACAGGACACGTTGCATTGGTGCAATTTAAATAATTATGTGTAAGACATAAACTTCTTCCTTGGTAAGGACCGAAGTCCATCTGATACCTCTTGTATCCTAAGACCTTAGAATACCATACGTTAACGCGAACTTGGTTTACCAAAGCAACCACGATACACACAAAAGGTGGCCTACCCCTCAATCAGGCTAAACATGCAGTCCGAGGTTTACATGTCTTAGGGGCTCCTGATTCCCGTGGTACCAGACTATAGCTACTGATCAGGCTATGAGCGATCTTCTTTATGGTTCCCTAACAAGCCCATTCCAGAATCTAATAATAATAAGTTACTCAAGATCACTACTGCCTATGGGAAAAAAACCCTAGTGTATTCCAAGCTGAGCTCCATGCCATAAAAGAATGCGCAAACCTAATACACAACTCAGGTATTAAAGGCGCAGATATCCATATATTCACGGACAGTCAAGCAGCTATAAACGCCCTTAGCTCACACATTATTGACTTCAAATCAGTCCTACACTGCTTCAATTCCCTCCAAACACACAGTTCCAGGAACAAAACCAGACTATGGTGGGTCCCCGGACATAAGGGGATTGAAGGTAACGAAAAAGCTGATGAACTAGCCAGAAAAGGTTAGGAAACCCCCTTCATTGGACCTGAACCCTTCTGTGCAATCCCCAAATCAGCCATAAATCTGGTTATAAAAAACTGGGAACAAAACAAATGTTTTTCATACTGGAAAAACATCCCAAGACATGTCAAAAGAGCTATTCAGCCCTTCAAAGCAGATGCCAATAAGATACTAAATCTTCGCAGGTACGATATCAAAAACTTAGTAGGCTGCCTAACCGGTCATCACCGTCTGCGATGTCACCTAAATAAAATGCATCTAGTCGACTCACCGGAGTGCAGACTATGTCTAGAAGAAGACGAAACAGCCGAACATATCATATGTGAATGCCCGGCCCTTTACGGTATGAGAAGGGAATCTCTCAATCTTCGGCTGAAAGTATTATCAGCTACATTAGGAAAGTAGAAGCGCTACTAACCTAAAAAAACATTTGACGGCAAGCACAATAGATATTTTAGATCAATGTGCATCTTACTGCTTAGGCAAGTCAGAATTACAAAAAAAAGTGGTTAGCTGAATGCACCAAGTAGCACTCCAACTTCAGTCCATAGGTAACGTGCTATAAATGACTAAATCGCCTTATCGAATAAAAATACCATATAGACGTGGACCTTCATGAAGCCGGCTTGGATTGGCTCACGATGGGCCTTCACAGATCACCTTCTATAGCCACATATCGCCTTAGTACCGAATGACAGGATATTTATCTTTCTGCGGCACCCTGTGGACGAGCTCAGCAGAGACCAAACCCCCCTGGGGGACAGTCTGACAGACTGAACACGAATTCGAACGGCAATTTGAGAAGCTTTTCATGACGGTGGTTGTCTTGGATGGTTTTTAGACGAATTCAAGCCGCGCCAGGTCAGACTGTCGCGAGCATACCTTCTCATCATTTACTGCCAGGAAAATCCGTTGGATGAAATTCGCTAAGGGTGGTGGAATGAATGTTTCTCAAAAATCCATAGAGTGGAAACAACATTCGTTACACAGGTGGAGCCCAATGTGGGCCCCCGAGAAGGTGGGAGCTCCACCCCGGGGGGTATCCAAGCATTTGTATGATTCATCATCCTCAAATCCTGTGAATTCGCTAAGGGTGGTGGGATTAATAATTCTGAAGACATTAAAAAAATTGTCTGGTTATATAAATCAAAATTTTTTTCATTTACTTTGTATTGACCAAAGACAAAATGTTGGCACTTGAGCAACAAGGAAACTGTCAGATTGAGAGATACAAACAATCTGTTCTAGATTAACCCAACAGAGAAAACCGAACAAAGATCACACAAGCGAGAAATGACAGCAATGCCCATTTAAAGCATGGGCCAAGCACAAATGGCCAAAAATGTTAACATTGAGCCAGAAAATTCCACAATGTCCCAAAAGTAGAGTAAACATTTTTGGCCATTTGTCAAAAGTATACAAAAATCGGCCTCATCATCATTTCCGATGATCATTTACAATGACATTCCAGCTGTCATCTCATTGGATAAAGCCAATCTGCTTGATTTCCATTTCGCAGCCAGTTCCAAGTTGCCAGTTTGTGACCAGTCTCCTCCTTTACCTGATAACGTAGATTATTCTATGGGACAAATTCAGTTTCGTAATCTGCAAGAGTTTATTTTAACATGGTCAGATTGTATATCCCCCATTCTTTTGAAGAGGCTCACTTCTACGCTAGCAAAACCACTGCGTAAGCTTTTCTACTTATCCTACTCATTAAGACCCGATTAGATTAAACTGAGTAGATGGTAAACTGCATTTGTCCAGCATATATCAAAGAAGGCGAATATTCTTCTCCTTCCAGTTGCACTTCCCAAGGTCATGGAAATTCTGACAAGTCGTCAGCTTATGAAATAATTCGAAAGATTTAAACTTCTCAATGACCGGCAGTATGGTTTTCGCAGCAACAGATGAATAGATGACATAACTCACCGAACGAAAAGTGGAACAAATCAATCCCCCATGGTGGATAAAGCAAGATTGCTGTACTTGATGTTTCAAAAACATTTGACAGTGTTTGGCATCAAGCCCTTTCATTGAAAATGAATTCATTTAAATTCAATAAAAAAAACTTCATTTATGGATTTGAAATTGCTTTTCGAAACGTTCAATTCAAGTTGTTTTAAGTCTGAAAATCACCAAATAAGTGCTGGTGTCCCCCAAGGCTTAGTTTTGTCACCGAATCTCTTTATAAATTTTATAAACGACCTCCTGTCTGCAACTTCTAATCCAATTCATTCCTTCGGTGATGACAGTACTCTAAGATTCTGCTATTATTTTACAGGTATTCTTCGAAAGCTTCACGTTCAAAGATGAGGGACGTTTACCACAAGGTATGTTAAATATGTTAAGCTCATTGAATTACGACCTTGACAGCATTATCAAATTAGTATGAATCCAACAGAATAGAATTCAATGCTTCCAAAACACAGGGCTGTCTTCTATAGTTAAAGCAAAACCAAAATCTAAAGAATGGCACTAATGTCGAAGAAAACGAAAAGCTTTCCATGCTCGATTTGTATGTTAGTAACGACTTACGACCACGTACTTCTAGGTACTAAAAACGTAGCGAAATGTCTAGGTTTCCTTAATCGATGTAAGATATATTAGCCCCCTTCTGATCGAGGGCCATAGTATAGAAAGCATTAATAGGCCATAAACTTGGTCGAGTGCCCCAAAAACAGCATTACAACTTATAAAAACTTATAGGAGACATAGGAATAGCAAACTCATTAGTTTCGCTCGAACATCGTGTTTTTTTAAGAAATAAACCTTACCTTCTTATATTGCTATTTTAACCACCAATGCTGCTCTCATTTAGCAATTTAGGCGCAATAGTTGCTACGCTATGAATGCAAATCAGTTTACCCTCAAGCCTATCTTTGGATGAACGCAAAGATATAGATATTAACAACGCGAATGTGTAAGCTTTGTTGTTCCTTTCCATTATAACTTACAGAAAATCGATTTAAACGATTTAAATCCCCTGGACCAGAGTACCTGCGGAACTCCAATACAACCTTGATATCCTGCTACCATGGCTACTAACCATCATGACCAGTTGTCTACGGTTAATACAAATCCCCAGGACACATGAACGAAAGTAGAAGTTGTATTCATCACCAAAGCAGAAAAGAGCTCTCACATTAATCCGAAGGATCGCCGTCCGGTCAGTCTATCTTCCTTGGAGAGATTAATTGATCTACGGCTCCGTAGTCCATGCTAGTTTAGAACCGAGCATACTCTCTCCAACTCCCAAAGGCATATTGCAAGGGGAAGTCTGTTGCGACAGCGCTTCACTCACTCTTACGTATAATCGAAAACTCACTAAGAGTAAAGGAGGAAGCTATGGTTGCCTTTCTTGATAGAGAAGGAGCTTTTAACAATATCAAAGCAGAAGCTATTACTAATAAACTTTCGGATTTAAATGTTGATGACTCGTTGGGAGTAATTAAAAATCAGCTACTTACAGGCGGTAATACACAAATCTTGGCGTCTCATCCCCACGTAGATCTTTTAGCTGCGGCACCACACAATTGGGCGTCTTGTCTTCTCTTATCTGGAATCTAGTGGTCAACAAGCTACTAGTAAATCTAGAAAGAGAAGGATTACTATTAGAAAATGGTTTCTCTGTTTTCTCTAAATTGGCCGCCGTCAAAAATCCCAATTGGTGCTTTTCAGCAGGAAATACAAAGCCGCGCACATTGTCTCTCCCAAACATAATGGTGTCAGTCTCAAGTTCGCAGAATCAGACCTGGATAAGATCAGAACTGTTGACTGTCCAGCAACATCCAATAATGCGTTAAGAAAGCCACCATATCTCTTTCTGGCTTTACGAGTCTATCATACTCCTGTATGGTCTCTTACTCTGGTGGACGGCTTTAGAAACAGCCTACAACCGCAACCTACTAGGCAAAGTGAAAAGTTCAGCTTGCATAATATGTATTAGTGGAGTTCTAAGAAGAACCCCCTCTGCAGCTCTAGATGCTATCCTACATTTATACCTCCACGGACATCTAATCAAACAGACCGCAGCTTGAGCACCAGTGAGACTAAGAGCCTCCTCATAGTTGACACCTACTAAAGGTGAACACACAAATATTCAGAATCACCTTAATATTACAAAAAAAAAACACCAACCACACCACTTCAGAACGACCATTCCCAGTCGCCTTGAATGGGAATCTGATACGATCAGAGCCAATAACTCGATTCACATTTATACGAATGGGTCTAAAACAGGATCTGGAGCTGAAGGAGGTATTTTCTCCAAGATGCTTATCCTAAGCATGTCCTTTTGCCTTCCCGATCATTGTAGCGTTTTCCATCAGAAATCATGGCAATTAAAGAAGCCTTGTGCTGGCTTAGAATGTAATATCCACGAAGTATATTAACATCTTCACTGAGAGCCAAGCGGCATTCGAATCCCTGGAATCCATCTGGTTGAAGTCGAAATCAGCTCACGAACGCCGACTATCCCTTAATGAGATTGCAAAGCATTTCACTATTCACCTCTTCTGGGTGCCGGGTCATAGAGTCATACAGTTCCCTGGTATGTCTCTGTCTGTAAAGCGGATGAGCTTGCCAGACAGGGCACTACCCTTGATATCCTACCGGCAATAGATATGTTAGGCATGCGCATGCCCCTCGCTACATGTAAATTACAGATCAAACTGGATGCGAACAAGAAAGAAAACCGCAGATGGATAAACGGCACAACGTTTCATAAGTATATCCAGTTAACTCTGGCCTTACTATAATCAGAAGCTCTCCATCTGCTTGACAATGCTGAACATCAGCACCATAATCGGTGTCCTTATAAGACACTGTCCTATAGGCCTACAAGCAAAACATTTGATTATCTAGGTGAGCTGGGTAGTATTAATGTCAGAAACCTCCTACGCTATATAGCCAGCTCTGAATGGTTCAATTAAGCGAACAAATATAGGAAAGTCGACAGATCCACGTGGTACCACAACGGACCTTTATGGTCTAAGTGTGCAAGCGCATCGAGTGCAGCCACTACAACCTAACCTAACCTACAGTCATTTTAAACCAATGTGCATCGGTATCTCCTTTCTTCTTATCCCGAATATACTTAACGCCCCCACTGTGCTAAAAAATTAAAGGGTATTCATAAACCCCACTACACAGTTCTCCGTCATCTCTATTGGGGGTCGACCCAAAATCGGCGGACACGGAGATGGCGGAAACTCCCCAACCTCTGGGTGCATACCCAGAACATTCAAATGCTACCTTCTCTGGGGTTGACTTTAAGTTAACAGACCTGGAGCTGGTAAGTGTTACCGACGAGCCTCTGTCGGAAGACGACCTTTTAGCGTTCGACTCTGATGAAGCCAACAACACAGTGGTGAAGGTCCCTGTAAACAGTTCCGATGATGGAGCTCTTACAGATTAACCTTCACCACTTCAAAGCGGCTTCTGCCGCCCTTCTTCTCCGACTGACCAAACACGGAGAAGATATAGTTCTGATTCAAGAACCCTGGGTAGTCAACAACCTGGTGTGTGGAATCAGAACTCCAAAATATAAACTGCTCTACGTAAGAAACGAAGGTAACCCCAGGTCATGTTCATGCTAAGAGCTCCTTCAACATTTTTCTACTCTCTAATTACAGCAATCAGGACACTGTCGCAGCCAATATTGAAACAGAAGACAGCAATTATTGGCTGGTGTCGGCATACTTGGCTCACGACCATGTGGGACCAATTCCTTAGGGCAACCTAAGAAACCTGTTTGCGGAAGCAGAGGTACGCAAAACTGCTCTCATCATTGGATTTGATGCTGAAATACCGAGAAATAAAAAAGAATTAGATAGCCTAGTGGTAACCGTCTCACAAGCCCTAAACTTCAACCTCGCACTCTCAGGAAAAAATTTAGGCAACTATTCAAGAAAGCCAAGAGCTCCAAAGAGACACTAGACTGGGACCACTATAAGTCATCTCTCAATGCATACAAGATATCGCTGAGGAAGGAAAAGAGAGCATCCTGGCGTACCTTCTGTGGTAACATAGAAGAAACCTCAGAGGCCTCTAGGCTTCGTAAAATCCTCTCCACCAATCCACCAATGTCTAGCTTCCTACTTAAACCAGACGGTCAATGGACTACATCCAGTATGGAAACCATTGACCTGCATCTGGACACTTTCCAGGTAGCTCCTCCAAAGGAAAACGTCTTTGGGGTACAAAAAGCTTTAAACCATTTAAGTCTCCGGACCAGATGGTATCATACCTGTGGTGCTCCAATACAACCTCGATATCCTGCTACTGCTACTGCTATTGCAAAGGGAAGTCGGTTGAGACAGCGCTTCACTCACTCGTACGCATCATCGAAAACTCGCTTAGCGCAAAAGAGTACACTATGGTTGCCTTCCTTGATATAGAAGAAGCCTTTAACAATGTCAAAGCGGACGCGATCACTAATGCACTTTCAAATCTCAATGTCGATGATTCGCTGATATTGCTAGTTAATCAGCTACTTACGGGCCAAATCATTAACACAAAGATTGGGGTCTCTTCCCCCCGAAGATCTGTGAGTTTTGGCACCCCACAAGGGGGTGTTTTGTCTCCTCTTCTCTGGAATCTGGTGGTCAATGAGCTACAAGTTAATCTAGAAAGAGAAGGCTGCAAGGTGATTACCTACGCTGATGACGTGGCAATAGCTGTATCAGGGAAGTAACACCCTTAAAGAACTATTAGGAAATGGTCTTTCAGTACTCTCCAAATGAGCCGCAAAATATGGACTTGGCGGGAACCCTAAAAAAACCGAACTGGTCCTTTTCAGCAGGAAATACAAAATCCCGCACGTCGACCCTCCAAAAATCAATGGCGTCAGTCTCAAGTTTGTTGAATCAGCCAAGTATTTGGGTCAGGTCTTGGACAAGAAACTAAACTGGAAAGCCAACATCCAAGAACGCGTTAAAAAAGCCACCGTAGCCCTATACTCATGTAAAAAGGCTATCGGGGAAAAATGGGGAATGCAACCACATATCACATTCTGGCTTTGCGTGTCTATCGTTAGACCATTACTTCTGTATGGTGTGCTGGTCTGGTGGACTGCTCTTGAAACAGCCTCAAACCGCAACCTTCTGGGGAAAGTTCAAAGATCCGCCTGCATCTGCATAAGTGGCGCTCTAAGAACCACCCCATCCGCAGCTCTAGATGCTATTCTACATCTATTGCCCTTAGACATCTTCGGCAAACAGACCGCAGCTTGTGCAGCTGTGCGACTAAGAGCCTCGTTACAATGGATACCCAGTCAGGGTGCACACACAAAGATATTAAATCATCTAAACATTACAGAAAACACCGACCACATCACTACCCAACTCAGCTTCGATCGTAACTTCCAGTCAACAATTCCCAGCCGACTTGATTGGGAACAAGGCTCGGTTGGATGAGACAACTCGATTCACATCTACACAACTGAAGCGGGGGTAGGTGGAGGTTTCTTCTCCGAGATGCTCAACCTGAGCATATCCTTTCGCCTTCCCAATCATTGTTGCGTTTTCAGGCGAAAATCATGGCAATCAAAGAAGCCCTGTCCTGGCTGAGGTGTAATGTAATATCCGCAAAGAATATTAGCATCTTCCATTACAGCCAAACTGCAATCAAAAAGCGGATGAGCTTGCCAGACAGGACACTACCCTTGATATCCTACCGGCAGTAGATATGTTAGGCATGCGCATGCCCCTCGCTACATGTAAATTACAGATCAAACTGGATGCGAACAAGAAAGAAATCGCAGATGGATAAACGGCAAAACGAGTCAAATATCCAGGCAACTCTGACCTAATTGTAAACAGAAGCTCTCAATTGACAATGCTGAACAGATCAAACATCAGCACCATAATCGGTGTCCTTATAGGACACTGTCCTATAGGCCTACACGCAAAAAAATTGATAATCTAGGTGAGCTGGGTAATACTAATGTCAGAAACCTCCTATATAGCCAGCTCTGAATGGTTCAATTAAGCGAACGAGTATAGGAAAGTTGACAGATCCACGTGGGATCCTTGGGATTTACCGCATTCACTTCAAAATCAGCCCACGAATGCCGACTGTCTCTTAACGAGATGGCAGAGCTATTTACCATTCACCTATTTTGGGTGCCGGGGCACAGTGATATTCCAGGGAATCGTAGGGCGGACGAGCTTGCCAGAAGGGGTACCACGCTTGATATTCCACCACATTTAGAAATGTGAGGCATTCCCCTCGCTACTTGTAAATCAACACTTAAACTAGATGCGACCAAAAAAGCTAATTGTAGATGGACAAACGGCTCAACGTGTCTAATATCAAGGCAAATCTGGCCCATATATAGCCAGGAACGCTCCCTCAGTTTAATAATGCTGAACAGATCCACCATCAGCACCATCATTGGTGTCCTTAAAGAACACTGCCCCGTAGGCGTACATGCTAAAAGACTTGGCCTTTATAGCAACGACTTCTGCAGAAGCTGCATGGACGAGGATGAGGAGGAAAGTATCACTCATCTTCTTTGTACATGTCCAGCGCTCTCCAACAAAAGAAGACTCCACCTGGGAGACTACTTCATCGACAACCTAGGTGACCTGATTAACATTGACATTTGTATCTCGGATTGGTTCAACTGGGCAGACGATTCATAGGAAAAGATGTTTAATCCATGTGGTACCACAACGGACCTTCTTGGTCTAAGTGTGCACGCGTTCCGCTTGCAGCCACCTAACCTAACCTAACCTAACCATAAACCCCTTCCGTGCGTGCAAATCATGAAAAAAAATCGAAGTTCCAAAACTAGGAATTTGTTTCTTATGTTATACGAAGACACTTTTCGCCGCTTTTTTCACAACACCATCATTCTATCATTTTTATTTGCAGAAAATCCCTTAATTTCCTTCGATATTCATCCACCAATACACAAGGTTTCTTTTTTTATTTACATATACCAGTAGCATTCCTGTCCGCCTCACTTCCAGTTTATCACAAATTTTCATCAGACATATCAACAAAAATGTCAGAATTAAAAAAATATATATCTCAGGTAGCTAATTGACATCTCATTTATGTCAACACATTCGGCACTCGCCTTTTTCTTTGAAATCATTTCTGCACTTATCTTGAACTCAAGCGCCCATATCACTTCATCACCCAGTAGCACGACCAATTAATTCACATCTCATCCATCATCCAAAAAATAAGGAAAGATGCCAAAAGCATTTTCAGTTTTTATCGCCTTTCAGCAAAAGTCATTCACGTGTGTACATATGGCCGCATTAAGCGGATTAAAAAAAATGTCATAAAAAATATTACTACCACGGCTCCTGTCTTGACTTTCTCCGACAATTTAAAGACGTATAATGCAAAACAAAATAAAATCAACAAAACGTCTTAAAAAGGTCACCTGCCCACCTACTTTCCTACATTTTTTGACGAAAATGTATTACACCACGTACCACACGTTACACATCCCAATCTCAATCGAAATCTTTTCATGCAATATTGCAATGTCATAACAATTGTTGAATCACTTTGAGATTTTTTTTTATAAAAACAAAAGATTTCAGAATTTCACCTGTCTGATGTGTGACTATACGACTTTTCCAGATCCCTTTGTATGGAACTTAAGGTCTTGGAGTACATGACGGTATGCATGTATGCCCCAACAATGGATTGCGACGCCATTGGAGATTTTCGCACAAACGAAATTTATTTATTCGTCATCTCGTCAGCATTGCAATTCATCTTCCATTATCATCGAATATGCCGCCCCTGCACTGAATCCATCATCATAATCAACCATGCAAGCTTAAAGGTGTGGATATATCCAAGTGGAGTGCTTTACAAATAAACAACGGGCTAGGGGTAATTTAAATGAATAATGGGGACAGTGGCAATTATGCGAAATTCGTGTATTGCAATGGGTGGTATCAATGAGTTGCAATGCAGTTGGTCAAATAGATGCCTGACCCAACCGACTGTGGCTCACGAAAGTTTTTTCAGTATTGGACGGAATTGTGATGGCGGAAACATTAAAGGTTCAGATTTGGATAAAACATCCCAAAAATGTCTGTTGTGACAATTTGACAAAATAAAATAAAAGAAAATCTTGTAAAACATTTTAAGGCCCAGTTTTGTAGTGCTGCTATTGATGTTAAGGTTCTATTGTAACGCCATCTAACGTTTTTTTTTTCAACTAGTGCTTATTTCGTGAATGGTAACACTAAGCTTATGTCTGATTTGACAGATAATTAGTTTTATCCTTCCGCTGAACGAATATGGTTGTGTATACGCTTGAACAACGCTGGGAAATATTGCGACATTACTTTGAAAATCATGGTAATGTTGCAGAACGTGTGCGAAAATTGCGTTCGGATTTTGGAAGAAGAGAAGCACCGTCAGCTCCGTATGTTCGTTATCTTGTGAAAAAAGTGAAAGAAACTGGCATCCTCATTGATAAACCAAAGCGTGAAAAGCCAAAAACAGTGCGTACACCCGAGAATATTGCTGCTGTGGCAGAAAGTGTGCGTGAAGCGTCATCAACATCAATTCACCGTCGTTCTCAACAATTTAACATTTCGGAGACATCATTGAGACGAATTTAGCATAAAGACCTTGGTATGACGCCATACAAAATTCAGGAGTTGAAGCCAACTGACCATCCAATGCGTTTTCGCTTCGCTAAGTGGGCCTGCGATCGACTTAGAGATGATGCCGATTTTGCCAGATTTTTCAGATGAAGCTCATTTTGATCTTGGCGGGCATGTAAACAAGCAAAATTGTCGCATTTGGGGCACAGAAAACCCGCACGCATTCATTGAAAAGCCGATACACCCAAAACGAGTCACTGTTTGGTGCGGATTTTGGTCCAGAGGCATAATTGGGCCATTTGCTTCGAAAATGAGCAAGGAGTGGCCGTTACAGTAAATGGCGATCGTTATCGGGCCATGTTGAACGAATTTTTGTTCACGAAAATTGAAGAGGAGGATATTGGCAACATTTGGTTTCAACAGGACGGCTTTACACAGCCGAAGCTACACTCAACGTTTTGCGCCCTGTTTTTGAAGATCGCATTATCAGCCGCAGAGCTGATGTCGTTTGGCCACCTCGGAGCTGCGATTTGACACCGTTGGACTATTATTTGTGGGGTGCCGTGAAAGATTATTGTTACTCCGACAAGGCAGAGACAATTGACGCTTTAAAGGACAATATTCGTGAAGCCATTGGTGAAATACAGCTGCACACAATCGATAATGTGCTTAAAAATTGAACCGATCGTGTAGGCTACTGCATGGCCAGCCGAGGCAGCCATTTGAATGAAATTATTTTCCAATATTAACCGGAAGGATTGTACTTTCAAAAAAAAAAAAATTTGAGAAAATATTCAGCATTTTTTTTTTATAGAACTTTCAAAAAAAAAAAGTTATTTGGCGGACCCTTTACATTGATCCAATTCATTTTCTTGGTAGTTGATAAAAACTGAACAGCAGTGCTTCTATCGGGTTTTTCAATCAGAGCGCTACAAAAGTTTTTTTTTTTAAATAAAACAAAAACGGTTTTGGATATCAATGAAATTCTTTATTCCTGCGAAAGTACGTTCGATGACATTATGTATGGAACTCGATTTCTTTTGCATGGCCACCACGGCACGCTTGCAGAAACCAGACACTGAACCCGACGGTTTTTCAAGCATAAATCGGCCGACACTGCTGCAATTTCACGTTCGATATTCGTACGAAGTTCATCGATCGTGTCTGGCTTGTTGGCATAGACCATAGACTTGACGTAGCCCCACATATTTTAGTTCAATCGACTATCCATGTTTCTTAGAAAACTTAATCAGTTTAGTATCATCAGTACACATTCGCGCAACGCGTATACCTTAACCTCTCGATTCACGCCATACTACCAGCATCTAATGTCGAAGAACAATGGCAACGATGCCAACAAGCCATTAGATCAACCGCAACTGATGTTCTAGGTTTCTCGCGGCCACAGCAAGAAAACCCTGGTTTGATGAGGAATGCCGATAGATGCTCGCAGCCAAGAACGAGGCCAACAAGGCTAGGCTGCAGGTGAAGACGAGAGCTGCCATTAAGCTTTATAGGCAAAGAAGAAGGGAATAACACCGGCTTTTCAGAAAGAGGAGCAGAAAAGCGCGATATAGAGAGGTGCCAATCCGGGAACGGTGTTCACAACTTTTACCAAAGTGTAAAACGTCAAAGCGAAGGATACAAGGCTCGAATTGAATCCTGTCGAGATGAACAAGGAAATATCGTAGTTGAGCCACTGTCGATGCTGAGCATATGGAAGAACCACTTCCGCAGACTGTTAAACGGCGAAGACGAACAACATTCCGCTGTCAGGCAGAACGAACCATTTAATATTGGCAACGACAGCGAAAACTGCCAACCACCCGACCTAAGTGAAGTGAGGATAGCTATATCTAAACTCAAGCTTAATAAGGCCGCCGGATATGACTGCCTTCCCGCTGAGCTTTATTAAGCTGGCGGAGATGACTTGGTAAGTAACATCCACCAACTCATAAGCCAAATCTGGTCGGATGAAAGACTGAAGAATGGAACCTCAGCATTGGTGGCGTTTTTAGTTAAAAACTGGTTTTGTCCAAATTTTAACGAAATTCGAAAAAAACGTTCCGCAATGGCAATATAAACATTTCGGACTTATATCATTTTCACCCATGCTCATTTTTTTGGGGCGTTTTTCCTACAAAAACCATTTATAGTCAACTACCCTAACAATGACTTCGTCCGTAACATTGACCGAAATCAGGAAAGTTAGCACACACCCTCCAGTCAGCAAATGAATCGTACAAACCCATTTTTCTCTTCAGAAAATTGTTTCCCTATTAATCACTAGATGGCATTTTGAGCACTAAGCTGATTTTTCGGGCAGAAGTGTATCTTTTGGCGGCAAATAGTAAGTGGTTAAAAAGTGGTGAATTCGAGTGCGGGAAACTTTCAATTTTAGGGCACATTCATATTGTAGATGGTTCCAATCATTGACCAGTTCTTTTTTCAAATATTTTTGATTCAGGATGCCAAAAACAAACGAAAAGCGACGTTACAATAGCACTTCAGCTAGAGATATGGAGCTAGCATTGAAAGAAATAAAAAATGGAACATCCAGCATCAATTCATGTGCTAAAAAGTATAAAATAGCAAAGGGAACATTAATGAACCGAATTAAGGGAATTAGAGGAAATAAAATCGGGTGCCCAACGGTACTATCAGATATAGAAGAAAAGGAGATATTTAAATCATTAATAAGAGTAAGTGAGTGGGGTTTTCCTTTTACTGGGGATAATTTGAGGTGCCTCACAAAAAACTATCTCGATTCCTGCAATCGTGAGGTTCCTTTGTTTAAAAAAATAATATGACGGGCAGAAATTGGTTAAAAGGGTTCCTTACAAGACACAAGCATGATCTTTGTGTTCGAGCTTCCCAAAATTTAAAGCCATCCAAAGCCAAGGTCAGTCGTCAGCATGTAAGCGACTTTTTTGATAATTTAAAAACTACACTGCCCTGGAAAATGAGTTCATAGACCCTCAATATATTTTCAATTATGATGAGACAAACCTTTCGGATGATCCTGGCTCAAAAAATGCGTTTTTAAGAGAGGAGTAAGGTACCCCGAAAGTATTAAGGATTCAACAAAGTCAAACATATCGATAATGTTTTGTGGATCTGCGGCAGGGGAGCTCATTCCACCATATGTGGTTTATAAGGCGGAAAATTTATAGGCTTCATGGTTATTGGGAGGTCCTCCAAAGACCAAATACAACCGGAGCAAGTCGGGGTGGTTTGACGGAACTATATTTAAAGATTGGTTCTTAAACCATTTTCTTCCTCACACAAGGAGGTTAAGCGGTCCTATCGTTCTTCTGGGAGACAATTTGGCAAGTCACTTTTCCCCAGACGTGCGTCGTTTCAGCTGCTCAGGAAAACAATATACGGTTTGCTTGCTTGTTACCAAATGCCACCCATATTTGTCAACCGCTAGATGTCGCCTTTTTTGGACCGCTTAAAAAAGTTTGGCGTCGAATTTTGGACGAGTGGAAAGACAAGCGCGGTCACAAGGTGCAAACGCTCTCTAAAGACGCATTTCCGGCACTATTGAAAAAATTAATAGAAGAAAGCCTGAACATACAAAATCGATCTCCAAACCTTATATCAGGTTTTAAGAAATGTGGTATAGTGCCTTTTAATCCAAAACGAAGTGATTTCACGTTTATCGGATCCAACAATTGCCGAAAATAGTGATGAAGTACGGTCCAATGTAGCTGAGTCAGTTGTAGCAGTTTTAAAAGAACTGCGTTTTGGTTCTGGAGAATCACCAGTCCGAAAACGGCGTACAAAGGTGAAAACACAGTCAGGACTTGGAATTATGCTTGAGGATATAGAGGGTTACGAGGCACCTGTAACATCTGAAACTGTGGCTGTGGATCACGATGTTGCTATCATCGATCAGGATCTCGTTGTTGCAAATACAGACGATGTTTCTTATGAACCGGCTGGGACTGACGCACTCCAAGAACTCCAAATTGAATTCGTGGGTTCCAACTATGACGATGATTCGTCAGTCGAAGAGCTTTTTCAGCAAGTCTTACTTAGCTCCAAAGATCTTCATTAGTTTAAAAATACAAATTTCTTTATATTTCCTTTTAACTAAATAACTTATTAATGTAATAATGTGATACGAACTAGACTGGATTTAGATAGATGCAATGAATTAACGACCTACCTAATCTACCTATTAAAAATACTTAAATTTTATTTATTTATTTATTTTTGAAAACACCTATGGTTATGAAATGAAGTGCAATAAAGACCTGCCCTCTGTATTTATTATTTAATTTAACTGAATTATTTTTTTATATTAAGAATACTAAATTAAAAAAAAATAAACAGATAAACTATTGTGTTTTTATTATTTAGCCGGTCGTCAATGTTAGAAACATTGGGCGGTCAATGTTAGGCACAAATGGGATCTAACATTGACCACTATAGTTCTCTTAATAACTTTAAAAAAAAATAACATCATCGTAAATTTTTGAGAAATGGTAAAGAACGACTGTCCCCCTAGCCTGAAATTGTATTTACGCCGATAGTACTTCACAAGGGCGTTATATCTGAATTTAAAGTTTAAAATCGGTCAATGTTAGGGTAGTTGACGTACCCTACCCCAAGGAATATGCAATAGAAAAACGTTGTTTTTGTCGAAAAATATAATAGTTTGAAAAACTGTTTGAACAACATGTTGTGACATTTTCATTTTCAATATTTTATCACCATAAAGCCCCCCAAAGTGTGGCTTTTGGGATATTAATTTTAAGGATGGGATGGGATAGGGTATTAAACGGATTTTAGCCTTCTCATATATTTTTTTGATATTAAATCTTCCAACAGGCAATTTGTGATTGCAATTAAATTTTAAATGGGTTCATGAAACAAGGAGCATTATTATATTTTTTTTTTCAAATAAAACGTAAAATATTGCACCACATTGTTTTTGAACGTCGTGTGATTTTTGAAAAACAGTCAAAATATTTTTTTTTGAGAACTGGCATTAATATTATTACAAGTGAAATTGACTATTTTACCAAATATGTTTTTTTCAAACCTTATCATCAAATACAATAGACTTTCTTTCTGAAAAACTTTGTATTTTCCCTGGCATGGTGTTAAATCAGCTTCCAGTTACCCATACCTGACCTACTTTCTACAATACACACCCACTAGCTTAAAAAAGTGAATTGAAATATACATTTAAAAAAAAACTCTAGATATCCAAAAACGTTTTGTTAGTTTATATATAGCATCATCATAAAAGAAAATGTTTAAGCAAACAATTTAAAAAGGAATGTAAGGGGTTATCGAAACCTATTTTTAAACAAGTATCTAAAATATTAAGCACTTTCTTGAATCACTGAATTTACGAGCTCGTGTATGCGTAAATTAACGATTCGCTTCTGTTTGAATACACATCTTTAAAAAAAAGCTTGGTAAACATATAATTTGTATTTTGGAAATACCCCCTGACGTTTGAAATGTATTTAGAAACAAATGTGTTTTTTTTTATTACAACATTTGTGTTAACTAAAATATTTATACGCACACTAGGATGCGCAAAGATGATTGTCATTTGAAAAAGTTGTAATGAGTTGGGGCATATGAAGAGCACTGTGGGGATGGCTCTATTTGAATTGAGGTTTTTATCATGCATAGAGTCACAATTCATCTTCATATTGGCTGGCTAGTGATTGACCCCAGAAGATGTGTTGAATTACTTAAGCTAGGTTAAGGAACAAGGACCACTGAATTTTAATTCTCATAGTCAATCCTGGCGAATCTTCTCTGATGAAATAGAAGAAACTTTCGAGGTGTCTATACCCCGAAAAATACTTTCCACTGGTCCAACTGTTTCAAGCTATCGAAGAAACAGATGGCACTTGGACGACTTTAACCAAAGAATCTTTAGAGCTACTAATGGACACCCATTTCCCAGAAAGTTCATAGAAAGCTTTCCAAGACGACATCAATAGAAGCAATCTATTGTCCGGTAACTTTTACGATCTTATAAATTACTTTACTCAGCACACAGCTTCAAACCCTTTAAAGCAGCGGGAGCTATTGGCATTGTACCACCCGAGCTACATTACACTTTGGATCTTATCCTACCATGGATGGAAGCTATCCTTAAGAATTGTATTGAGCTGATTTACATTCCCAAGGTTTGGAAGGAAGTGAAAGTACAAGGTGGCGCGAAAATAACCTTCCGATGTTTTTTGGCTGTAATTTAAAAAAAAATTAAAAACTTTGATTCTTCTTGTGGGTAATTTTTATTTGGTTTTTTAATTTTTTTTACATCAAGTTGAGAATATGATGTCATGTAAATGGCCGCCGCAACAGTTGATTGTCATTTGAGCCCTTTTTATGGCATTTTCCATCACTTTGGCCAAAACTTCCGGCGATAGGTCCTCACATTCTTGACGGATATTGTCTTTAAGGGCTGCAAGAGTCTAAGGCTTGTTGACATAAACCCGCGACTTCAAAGAGCCCCACAAAAAGAAGTCTGGAGCGGTCAAATCAGGCGATCTTGCTGGCCAGTGCAAATCACCAAAACGGGAGATAAGGCGCCCGGGAAATGCATCCTTCAGCATATAGGTTGTGGCACGTGCAGTGTGTGCCGTTGCACCGTCCTGTTGGAACCACATGTTTTCCAATCCCAATTCATCAAGTTGCGACAAAAAGAACTCGTTGATCATTGCTCTGTAGCGCTCACCATTCACAGTAACCGTTTGGCCCGCGACGTTTTCGAAGAAAAAAGGTCCGATGACTCCTCCAGCGAAAACAGCACACCATACAGTGACTTTGAGCGGGTGTAATGGCTATTCGAGGGTTACAAGCGGATTTTCATGCCCCAGAAGCGTAAATTTTGCTTGTTTACGTACCCGCTAAGATGGAAATGGGCCTCATCACTCATGATTATTTTTGATGAAAAATCATCTTCCTTTTGGTGGTGATTAAGGATGGCTTCAGCGTATGTTAGACGCGATTAGCGGTCAGCAGCTAACAGCTGATGCACCGTCTGGACTTTGTACGAAAACATCTTCAAATCATGTACCAAAATTCGCTGTAAAGGCCGTCGACTGATACCCATCTGCGTGGCACGTCGTCTGGTCGATGTCGACGGCGCTTCCATGACATCTTCGGCTACAACAGCAATATTCTCTGCAGAACGGCTACTCCGGGGTCTGCCACGCCTGGCAGCATCTCGTGTTGTGCCAGTCTCTTCGAGGCGAGCGGCTAAACGTTGCAGTGTTTCACCAGTAGGCGTTGGACGGCTAGGAAATCTGCGACGAAATTCACGTTGTGCCAAAGTCGCCAACCGATTATTGCTCAAATAAATAGTCACCAATATTCCGCGTTCTGGAGCAGTGTAGCGTAACATTGTTTATTAACGTGTATTTCGCATGTGTTTACTACACAAGTGTCAAAACAGAACTGACATTAGGGGCCAATCGCAAAATGTATAGTATTTTCTGATAGGAGGATTACTTTTGCGCCACCTTGTAGTATTCATACCCAAATTTGGTTAAATTTCTCACATCAATCCGGAAGACCGGGACAGATCATCATTCTTTCTGTAAGCCCTGAAAAGATTGATATTCATCTCCGCAGCAGCATTGATCAGCTATCTCCATCCCAACATGCGTACTGCAAGGGCAAATCTGTAGAAACAGCCCTACACACACATTAGTACGGATTATCGAAAAGTCGTTGTGCTGCAAGGAGTATACTACGGTTGCATTCCTAGACATTAAAGGACTTTTAACAAAGTGAATTCGAGAGCGACTGACTTGGAATGTTGATTAGTTTGCTATTAAACAGCCAGATCATCAACACAAAACTGGGTGCTGCTTCGGCTAGAAGGCATATCAGTAGAGGGAAACCACAAGGTGGAGTACTATCCCCTCTGGAACTTAGTGGTAAACGAGATTGTACTTATCCTGAAAGCAGATGACGTTGCTGTCGCAGTCTCAGAGAAGCACTTGAAGATACTCAAGGAACTTCTCCGAAATGCACTACACAAGCTTTCCAAATGGGTAGTCAGTTATTGTCTGGGTATCAACCCACACAAGACTGAACTGGTGTTGTTCACCAAGAATTATAAAATTCCTCACAATGACCCCTCGTCACTTTACGGGACTGGGACTTATTTTGAACAGGAAGCTTAGCGGAAGCCGAACAAAACAGAAAGAGTAAGGAAGTGACAGTCGCAGCTTAGTCCTGTAAGAAAGCCATAGGCATGAATTGGGATAAGCAACCTCGTATCACGTACTGGCTCTATCTCGGTTATAAGACCGATATTTCTCTATGGTCTAGTAGTAAGGTGGACAGCGCTAGAGATAGCTATAAACAGCAAAAAAAATAGACAAAGTGCAAAGAACTGCGTGGCTATGTATCGGTGGTGCACTTCGTACAACCAAAGAGTATAGAACTACATAGAGTGCGCATATCATACAACGAAAATTTACTATGTGGGGTACTGATATTGATACCCGAGTGTGCACATTGCCATGCCAGCATCAAGCAACAGCATAGCAGATGCATACGAATGACGAAAATTCCCCTTCGCACTTACCGCCCGCGTCTGAAACAGCATCAACATTTTTAGCTGTGATGCGTACTCTATAGCTATATACCTCTTTGGGACAACACACACAGCAGCACTTGTTACAGTAAAATTTACGGCAGCAAGACTCACTCTCTTATCCCTCAATATCCTTCCTTTTCCTCTTTTCTTTGTGGTCGCAAAACCGGAAGTTGGAGGAAGTGGCGGGCAGCCAATGGTCTACTACCTTCAGACTAAAACAGGTATAACGAGTGCGACAGAGGAGTCCACTCAGAAGAAGCAACGCGACAAAACGTGCGACAGGAGTCCACTGTAAAACGCCGCTGTCGAAGCCCAAAAACGTGGGAGACTCGCGACGGGTAGCATCGGACAGGAGCGGTCCGAAAAGTTCGATGGGTGGGGGAGGACGATCAATAGAACCTACACCCCAGAGAATCGTTTGTGCCACCGCATTATTGGCTTAAACCCAAATAAGTACGGTGCCATGGGGTAGACGTTCTCCTATTTCACCAACAATGGAGCAATGGAGGAGCGGCAGAGGCGTGGGGCGGACGGCCCAAAAGACACCCCTCCAACAAAGTCACAACTATAAAAGTTTGGTTTGATGGCTAAGAGAAGACGATCTCTTTCTACCAACGCTGGAGCAACGGAGGAGCAACAGATGTGTTTAGGCGGACGGCCATGTACAAACACTCTCCACACATTACAAACACACAGATGGACACCAAAGACATGGGACACCATGTCCAAAGAAAGTCCAATGACAACTGTCAAAGTGTTCAAGGGCAGCTGTCATATTATCCGACAGCTGTCAAAACGAAAAACAGCTGTCGAAAGGGACAACTAAACGTGACCAAACACCAGCGACACCAAAATCAAAGGCCTAGAGCCCAATCTAAAAATAATGCGAAGACGCCACCCGAAAGGAAATCCCTGACCCCAAAATCTGAACGCGAAACCAGTTCGCGGAAATGTTGTTTTTTTTGACAGTTCATCTTTTCCTCCTTCCTCAATGCTCACTGCTTCTGAGAAAGGGCGGTGCCCTCCTTCCTTCCTTCTGATGTTCAATCTTCTCCACCATAGTTCGGGTAGTTCGGACTTCGGGTTTCGTATTGGTTCGCGGTCAATCAAACATAGGCATCCGGGACAAATGTTTGATTGACAGAAAATAGTTATCCAGGATTGTTAAAATCCAATTGGTATATCCATTGGAAAGAGAAAGTGTAAGGTATCAGGCAGCGATAGCACGCGTTGGGGAAATACATGACGTCGAAGCGTTAAAATGTCGCAGTGGCCTTACGAGTTTAGAGTACTTAGTGCGAATGTATGTGTGTGAATGCATAAACGGGATCGATTCCGGAAAACGGGATCGTCTAAACAATAATAATCCACTTCTTGGGTATCTATCAAAAGTGTTAGACGTACGTTTTTTTGAGTCGTTAAATTTTCGTGAACAAAGTTTGGATTTAAGCTTTTTAGAATTTTTTTTTGTGGAGGAAAAATCCTTTTTGTTGAAAAGGAAGAAAAGATATGAGGAGGAATGATATCGAGAAGGGAGACGAGCAGAAAAAGCAGGAAAGAACAGAAGAGCTGAGGAAGAAGGAGAAGAAAAAAAAAGAAAGGATAAGTAGAGTCTTATTGGTGTTAGATTGATTGGTGCAAAAAAGTGCAAAAGTCTTTGGTTGTTCCGCGGCCGGAAAATTCCCGAGAAAAGACGGGACACGTGACCCTTTAAACATTTTTTTGTTAAATTTCGGGATTTAATTCGTTCGGGGCCATCTTCGTGGTCCGCCATTTTGATATACATAAAAAAATCGTCTTTATAAAATTTATTTGGGCGCACCACCCCCATTCTGTAACGTGGGTAAACATATTTTTTTTATTTTATTTCACTTCATTGGTTTTGGTTTCCTTTTGTTTTCTTTTTATTCGGTTTTATTTTCAGGTTTTCCGAATTTTTCCGAAAATTACGTGGCGTCCAAAAAATTCACTGTTCACTTGGAAACAAAAGCGCTCCAAGTTTAAACCCACCCCGCACGGTGAGCCTGGACTAGCTCTCGTTGTCCACCCACGAGAAGTTGCGAATCTTCGTAAGAGTGATCTACGGTTGACAGTTCGCTCACAGGGAATTTCGTAGCACACTAGACATTCTTTTTCACCTACTACACCTAGATATTTTCGGCAAGCAAATAGAAGCTAACTCAGCCATCCATCTTAAAGCCATCCAGCAGTGGTCAAATATACAAACTTGCCACTCAAAAATTCTATTCGATTACCCTTACCAGGTTAAACTTTTTTTTAAGACCTTCAAGATCACAATCCCAGGCAGATCGTCAGATCCATTTTTGTGTACCGATAGCTCCAAAACACAGAAAAACTGGGACACTATTCGGGACCTTGTGCAATAGAAGTACAAAGCTTTTCGGATGCTTCTCAATATGCAATGGCAGCTGTTGTTTATCTGCGAGTGCTCAGGACCTGTAATGGCTCCTTGTGCATTACTCATGGATTTTCGGTGCCCCAGAAGCGATAGTTTTGCTTGTTCACTTATCCGCTGAGGTTGAAATGAGCCTCATCAATCATTATGATTTTGGTCGTAAAATCGTCCACTTCGTCCTCGAGATTGAGGATGGCTTGGGCGTAGGTTACACGCGTTTGGCGGTCGACAGGCAGTAGCTGATACACGGACTGGACTTTGTACGGGAACATGCGCAAGTCTTTGACCAAAATTCGCCTTAGGGAAGACCGGCTGGTGGCTAATTGCGTGGCACGCCGTCTGGTCGATGTTTCCGGCGACAGATCGACATCCTTGGCAACAGCCGCGATATTCTCGGCACAACGGGCGCTCCGGGGCCGGCCACTCTTGGCATCGTCTAGTGTGGTCCCATACTTTTCAAGGTTGGTGGCCCAAGGGCGCAGTGTTTGCGCAGTCGGTGTCGGACGGCCGGAGAATCGGCGACGGAACGCTACGCCAACACTATAGACGATGGGGAGTGTATCACTCCATGGCTTGTTCACTTGTATTCTACATCTGTCTAGTCCACAAATGTCAAAACAGATTTGACATTGGCGCCCATTTGCAAAAATAAGAGCATCTTCCAATGGGGTGATCTCTTTTGCCCCACCTTGTACAAAATCGTGTCATCATCGTTCGAGATACTCTTCCTAGTGCTTAGTGGTATCACGTGGCTATAAAAAAATGTATTCTCCCTCACGGGGAGTATCAGCTCGTCAACTTAGTGAAAATCGTCTCTGGTGGAAAGAGCTTCGTTGGCTCTATCGACATTCATCTTCATAGTCATCATCTGTATCGCGATTGGAACATAGATCGATTTAGATGAAATGGCTCAAGTATCAAGTACACGGGCTATAAAAGTCTTTTGGTATGATTTTCAACATCAGCAGTGCATCTTGAAATTGTGACGGATTACTCAACGGATGGATTTGTGGCGCCCTTTAAACGTTATACTGGTCGTAGAGATCGTTGTGCACCCTACACAGTGACTGTGGAACAAATCCTCTCAAAGCAGACATCAACCTTCAAAGACTTTTTTCATTCGCATCTCAACTATTCGGAAATTTGGCGTATTTGCTAGCAAAAGACGGAACTCAATGTCTATTGAACCCACCATCATCGCCTCATTTCGGAGGAAAATGGAAAGCTGGGGTGAAATCCCTTAAGTTTCACTTCAGACGTATCATCGAAGAAATAATGCTCACATAATATGAGGAATTATCGACTCTACTCGTCCAAATTGAAGCTCTCGGCCATTATGTCCACTAACGGATGACCCTGACGACATCGATGCTCTTACTCAGGGACATTTCCTTATGGGATCAGCATTGAAGACCATTCCCGAGCCATCGATTCCTGATACGATTCCAGTTTTAAGACTCTCTACCTTTCAAAACATTAGACAGATGTTGGATAATTTTTGGATGGCCGTCCGAATAAGAAGATAAACGAGAGAAAAACTGCATGTCAGACTGACAAGAGTGAGATTACAAGAGTGTGTAAGATAAACGCAATGAAAGCATTGTCAGATGTATTAATTTTTGCGTAAACATATTCCCAAACGTAGCAACACCCTAAAATTTTGCACAGGTCCTCCTCTCGCAATATTCGCACAAGAAAAGCTTATCTCAACACTGCCGTTCGGATTCGGCGTAAAATATGAGGTCCCGAGCGCCGTCATGCAATAAGTATACACGCAGACATGAATGGTTGTGAGGGAAAAATTTGTTCATGGGTACTAACGAATCTGTTGGGCCATTAAAAGCATCTGAAAAGTTCATCAAGGTTCTGAAAATTCGGTTATTTGTTGAAAGATAACTAATCGAGATTATTATTTTCATCAAAATGACCTTTTCCATCACCTTAACAAATATCATTAGCATACCACCTTTCATTGGGGCCTTGTTCCCTTTAATTCCTATAATCGACAACGACGTTCATTTTGCGAAACCCTTACTTAGCTTGCGCTAAATGCATTAAAAATGCAGACCCCATTCCCATAAGAAATCCAGGCACAATAATTTCGTGGTACACTTGTTACCTCGCAATCACCAAGTCACCAGAATCGCATAAGAAATGTATCTGCATACAAGAAAATCCATGAATATTTAAAACTCCCTTCGGCAAGTGCATACATCTGACTCAAAACCAACTCTTCCGCAAGAGCCATAACTTATAAGAAGATGAACAACTTCAAACCTACTAATCTGCGACGATATTTGTCTGCTCGGGGAACCTATGTAAATCTTAATGCATTGCATGATTGCAGATATTCACCAGTTGAAATAAGAATGAGCCACACAAACGAACCACCTCAAGCAATGAATCTGCATTAATCGTCGATTCCTTTCCATCCTTTCGTTTGCTTCCTCCGGAGGTCAAATCCATGCACTTGCACGTCGACTTCAAACACCGACTCGTGAAAGCCAATTCATACCTGCCCCAGTTTTATCTGAAACCGATATGGATGCACAAGAACATGCACTTAGCTGTCAGAAAAGTCGCCGATTATTAACGGGCCATCCTCACTCCAAAAAGTAAAAAATCCTTAATTTCCACGCTAAGCGGATTACTACTCCCCCCAAACGGATTCCGGCCAAGTCTCACCAAAAAAATGCAAATTCAGCGTAAAGATATTTTTTTAATGATCCCTCCTCCACCGCAGAAACCCCATCATAAATCTCTTAAACGGCGATAACCACAGGTGCCATCACATGTCCATATTACTCAAAAGTATCTCGAGTATCTTAAAAAAGTATCTTTAAGGTATAATACCGAATTCACCGAGTAACTAATAACTTCTAGATAAGTCAAAAGATACGTCCAATGAATCTGCGACGGATGTAAGTACAATCTCACATCGTGTCACAGAAAAAAAAACTTATTTAGGGACTTTCTCGACAATGGCATGGCGCGCTGAAGGGACAACTTGATGACAGGACCCTTTTTCCCAAAATTGAAGAACTGCTGCTGGTCTTTTGCTTCGTATAATTGGAGCACAGTGTCATATTAGTATTGTGGAAAGTTTGACAGAGGAAAGAGAAGTTTTTCAATATCCGCATCTGTGTGTGGAGTTTTGAAGTAGTTCGGGTATGAATTTGTTTTTTGTTCTGGAATGGGCATAACTTTGGGACAATGAGGATCATCAACTTGAGAAGGGGAGACAATGGAGTTAATAGATTTTGTTGGACGGTATTCGTCTATGAATTGTGTAATAAAAGAACATTCTCGAGGGTTGATTATGGAGTGGGGAAGCCACCCTAATTTGATGGCAATAAAGTTTTGGAGACCTTCATGTTGGAGTCTAAATAATTCATAGTTAACAATTTGCTAACATGTCAACAAAAAGTTCGTTCGTTTTTTTTTTTGTGCAATTTGATGTATGCCTGGGCTTATGTGGCAGTTCATCTGGTTTGGAGAATGTTGAGCCAAGCTGAAGTGGGTCATTTGTTGAGTGGGAAGGCCATTGTCAAAGAATGTTATGAAGTCCCTATTGGAAATAAAAAGTTTTATGAGTACTTTAGCTAAATATTGCGTGCTTGAAGGGAATTGTGAGCTGATTAAGTCGATTGAGGGGTTACAAGTTGTGTTTACAAAGCTTATTATGTTACCGTCTACCATTTCAATTACCATGTTTGTGAAGTGGGTCATTTCACCCACAATGAATATGCAAAGTAGTCTCAAAGCTTGAATCCCTCATGACGTAAGACGCCGATTGAGGAAAGACGATAGGTAGCCCCAAAAAGCAAGGAAAACATGCTTACGTAGACTGCCTTCAAACACTTGGCATGTTGGTATTCGGATTTTTTTAGCTTAGGCCAAGAAGTAGAAAGTCTGGTCTTAATCACCATCAGACCTACATTTTTCAATGTTGTCGGCAATGATGGGATGTGTCACCGATGTCATAGTAGTAGGTACATATGAGCACTCGCTCCTACCGAGGAGACTTGGGGCTCTAAGGAAACAAAATTGTAACCCAAAGGTCTATATTACCATTTACCTGGACGTATACTAATTAAATGGGGCATGATCGAAGATAGAACTCTCGAGCGCCTTTGAAAACTAGAAAAAATCCCGCAATTCTACAAAAACTCAAGCAACTGTCAACTGGCTTAAAATTTGGAACGCTAGGTATACGGAATAATGATGGCAAGCTAGTCACTTAGCCGCATTTCCGCCTGCTGCTAAACAAGCAATACTTCGAAAAAGAGCAAGGAAACGAAGAGATAACCATCCCTCTACCTGTAAATATGGGTGCAGTGGCCTAGTGGTAAGTGCGTTGGGCAACTAAGCACGGGCTACATGGTGACAAATCAAGAAAGTGACAAGAGTGACAAGTTTTTTTTTTTGCATTTTTCACGTTCAAGAGTAACACTGTCATGTGAAGCTTCTCAAAATTTCCGTTAAGATTCGGCGTTTAACAGAAGGTCCCCTTCTTTGTGGCAAAAATCATAACTTTGCGCACACAATTAATGAAGAGAAAAGCAAGGTTTGATGACCTGTATGGGCCGTTCATGCCTGATATTTCATATTTTCATTTCGAACTAATTTCCAAAGCGTGTCATAAAACTGATAGGAGACACAACCGTAGCGAACTCTCTAGTTTCGCTTAAACATCGTATAAAATCCGACTCTCGTCACTTATGTTGTGATGTGACGAAAAGTACAAAATAAGTTAAGCTAGTTAAATTCCGACCTCGATAACATAGTTAGTTAATGAGATTGGTCCGAAAGAGTTTAATTTCTGGCTTTCAAAACTCAAGGCTGTCGTTTGTCTCAGAGCGTTATTTAAACCTACAAAAGGCTCTGCGTGTAAGTTTAAAACGACCACTTTCTTGAAGAAGCCAAATCTGCAAACGTTGTGAAAAGCATTTCAATCCTTCTGGGACCAAACTTCCCAGCAAAACTCCAGATGAAAAACTCAATCTTGCGGAATCCAGCCTCTGATCTCACCTCAATATTTAAAGCGTATATTTACGCCCTCAACGGATGTTTAATGCCCACATCCTGTCACGGAGCAGTTAAATAAATTCGAAGTCTTAAAGCAGGGTAGTGCCAGTTTCTGACATCTATAGAGTCATTGTACAGGAGGTTCACTTTCGGAAACAGGAGCCATATTCTAAGGTGAGCGTACTTTTTTGTCAGTAAACTTGCAAATAGCCTGAACTTTTTTGCAAATACTTGCGTAGAGCAGGAGCGTTGAATATTTTCTAGCCAAACTTTATTTTCTAAAACGAAATTGTTTCGACAAGACCGCTATCGACGTTGGGAATATATTTTCAGTGTTCCGTTCTGTGTGAAGTTACTAGTCTCCCATTGGACGAGTCCTCAGGTGGCGGATAGAGGAATCCTCTGTAGGTTAGGTGGGAAATAAAATACCACTCGCTGACCAAAACTAGCTAGGGGAAAGGTCCCTTATAAAAAAAATCTTCCCAGGCGGCAGAGGAAGAATTGCCAGCCTTTTTGAGCTGCTTTCCGTATATGTCGGGAAAGGGCCTGATTAAAATTCTTAGTCAGGCCCTTGGACAGAGATGGTGTCGGAAAAGCTGAGAGGCCAACGGCAGCGATTAATCCCTTAGTGGCTACTGATGGCCCAGTGCCTTAGGAGTATAGAAAAAAAATATGGAGCTGTCCCTCCAGATTTGGGGTTGTGCTTTGGGTTACCTACATACTAGCGAACAAAATGATTGTCACGAAGCAACCAAGAGCCTCGGAAAGGACTGATTCCATTGTTGACGACCACATTTAACGAAAAACGGAAAACGACGTTCGTATCCCTAAATGGAATGTGAGAACATTGAATAGGAGAGGTGTTCCCGAATAACTAGCAGAGGCCCTAAGCTCCCACAAAGCAGACATTACTGCCACCTAGGAAACACGATGGGATGGGGTGGGTAAAGAAGGATGAAAAACTGTGAAATCTACTATGGAATGTGTCATAGTGAGTCACTTCACAGAACACCAGAATCTGACTACACAAAATATTATTCCAACCAGGTCCTATACAACGGGGCCAACATACACAGGATAAACAATTTTCTGGAGAAACTCGTTCGGTTTCAAGCGGCAAGAGCGATGACCTCGAGCAATAGTCTCATTTTTGGAGCCTTCTACCCCAATGATGAATATTTTGAAAATGCGCGTTAAAGCGGCTTTATTCCGCCTCAAGCTTTCCTATTTTTGGATAGTCGAGGGCTGATACAGGACAGATCGGCGGTTCCGCTAATCTACCACGTCTTACGACTAACTGTGGATGGCGGCTCCTGTACGATCGAGACGTAGTCGCGTAGGCGGAGGAGAGCGCCTGCGGTTTACCAGGAGTGTGTTCGATTGGGACCGTCGGAGTAGATGGCAACAGGAAAACCTATTGTGGTGGCTGCAAGTTTAGTTAAAGATAGTTGACTTTCATTTTGAAGTATGGCCGAGTTGCATAGTTCTAAGGGGTAAGTTAAGGCTAATTTAGTAAAAAGTTAAAATCGTGCTGGGAGATTTTAACACAAAGGTAGGAAGATAAGACATCTTTAGCAGTATTGTCGGAAAATATAGCCTACACGACCACACGTCTGGTAACGGACTTAGGCTAATTGACATCGCTACGGAACGAAAAGCCACTATAGCCAGCACACGGTTTCCTCACCTCGGTATCCATAAGGGGACATGGCGGTCTCCAGATCAACGAACAGTCAACCAAATTGATCACATTGCAGTAGACAATAGGTACGCATCCAGTATTTTGGATGTCCGACATTCCGAGGGGCTAACATCGACTCGGACCACTACCTTGTTGCAGCCGAGGTAAGGATGCGGATATCCACCACACCACAATAAATCAGAAATACTGTGAAGAAATTTAATGTCAAAACACTGCAATCGCCTTCGATCAACGCGTACCCCTTAACCTCTCGACTCACAACACACCACCAGCATCTAATGTCGAAGAACAATGGCAGCGATGCCAACAAGCCATTAGATCAGCCGCAACTGATGTGCTAGGTTTCTCGCGGCCACCAGCAAGAAACCCCTGGTTTGATGAGGAATGCCGACAGATGCTCGCAGGCAAGAACGAGGCCTACAAGGCTAAGCTGCAGGTGAAGACGAGAGCTGCCATTGAGCTCTATAGGCTAAGAAGAAGGGAAGAACATCGGCTTTTCAGAAAGAAGAAAAAAGAGCAAGAAAAGCGCGCGATCGAGGATATAGAGAGGTGCCACTCCAGGAACGATGTTCGCAAGTTTTACCAAAGTGTAAAACGTCAAAGCCAAGGATACAAGGCTCGAACAGAATACTGTCGAGATGAACAAGGAAATATCGTAGTTGAGACACAGCCGATGCTGAGGATATGGAAGAACCACTTCTGCAGACTCTTAAACGGCGATGACAAGCAACATTCCGCTGTCAGGCAGAACGTACCATTTAATATTGGCAACTACAGCGAAAACTGCCAACCACCCGACCTGAGTGAAGTGATGATAGCAATATCTAAACTCAAACTTAATAAGGCCGCCGGAAATGACGGCCTTCCCGCTGAGCTTTATATAGCTGGCGGAGATGACTAGGTAAGTAACATCCACCAACTCATAAGCCAAATCTGGTCGGTTGAAAGTAGCCTGAAGAATTGAACCTCAGCATCGTTTGCCCCATCCACAAAAGAGGAGACCCTCTGAACTGCGCCAACTACAGAGGCATAAGTCTACTCAACATCGCCTACAAGATCCTATCTGCCGTAATATGTGAACGCCTGAAACCGTTTACCAACAACCTGATCGGCCCTTATCAGTGTGGTTCTAGTCCAGGAAAGTCCACAATCGATCAAATTTTCACACTTCGGCAGATCCTGGAAAAAACCAAAAAAAGTCCAAATCGATACACACCACCTATTCATCGATTTCAAAGCCGCATTTGACAGCATTTTTAGAGACGAACTATACAGAGCCATGTCTAGTTTTGGTATACCGCCCAAACTCGTCCGTTTGTGTAGGATGACGATGGAGAATTCTAGCTGCTCCATCAGGGTCGGAAACGACCTCACCGACACATTCGATACCAAAAAATGATTTGGGCAAGGCGATGCGCTGTCATGTGACTTCTTTAGCTTGAGTCTTGAGAGGATTGTGCAAAACTCCCCAGCCAACACCATAGGCACAATTTTCCAAAAATCGATACAACTACTAGAAAACGCTGACGATATTGGCATCATTGGACGGACTCAATGTGATGTCATAGCCACGTTAGCTAGTATAGAGAAGGAAGCGGCAAAAAAGGGTTTAGCAGTAAACGAGGGTAAGACTAAGTATATGCTGTCAACAAGAAAGGACACACGACAACGACGAATTGGACAGAACGTCACCCTTGACAGATCTAACTCTGAGGTAGTACGGGACTTTGTCTACCTCGGCTCCACTATTAACTCTGCCAACAACATCTCGTCAGAAATCAAACGAAGAATTACTCTTGCCAACCGCTGTTTCTTCGGGCTAAGAAGGCAATTTAGTAGTAAAGCCCTCACTCGAACTACTAAGGAGATCCTATATAAGACCCTGATCATCCCAGTCCTGCTCTACGGCGCTGAAGCATGGACCATATCAAGAGCGGATGAAGAAATCCATGGTAGATTCGAGAGGAAAATTCTTCGAAAAATCTTCGGTCCCGTTTGCGTCGACGGGCTATGGAGACGAAGATTCAACCAAGAACTATACGAGCTGTACAGCGACATTCCTCTGGTCAAAAAACTCCGCATTGGACGTTTAAGACGGCTAGGACATGTAGAACGAATGGACACTAACACTCCAGCTCGCAGAGTCTTCGATTCCCAGCCAGGCTTCGGACGCAGTAGAGGAAGAAATCGCCTTAAGTGGCGCGCACAAGTAGAAACCGACCTCAACCAACTTGGAGTGCGCAACTGGATGCAGTTAGCTAAGGACCGGGCTAATTGGAGAGGCATGTTGGTTTAGGACCAGGTTCATTCCGGACTAAAGCCCCACTTAAGTAAGTAATTGTTACGAACCTTTGGAAGGATGTTCCCTTAAAAACTCCTTTTTCGAAAATTTCCATGCAAATGCAAATCGTTAGTCGAAATTTGATTTGTGAAAGGCTTTACTAGAGAACGATGGTGAACAATGGTGAATCGAGGTGGAAGGTTTATTTTTTTGTTGTAAACTCACTTCAAACCTATAACGTTCGAAGGGCACCCTGGGATTATGCTTGCGGATGTTAATTGGTTATAATTCTCACTTACTGCTGCAACCTGTATAAATACGGACTGGGGGAATTTTGTGCTAAACCGAGAGACTCGCCTCAAATTAATATTGGCAACGGCAACTCCAACTCGGAGTCTTTCATTTGTTTAAGCCCCATAAACCTGTCTATGTCAAAACAACATGTGATTTGAAAAGAAACCATCATATGGCTCCTAATAAATATAAATTGACAGTCCAAGGCAATCCCCCGTTCATTTACCCTGCTCAACCTGCATTCCAATCAATTTGCTTAACCAACCTTAACACATTCAGCTAATAGACTGCCTTTACCTTTTACAACCTCCAAAAGTCCAGGGCTTATGTTGATTGGCATTCTTAAGCGGATTATCGTAGGCATTTAATTTTATGAGGGTTTCAAATAGCATCCAATTGCTGTAATATAAAGCAAACAACAGCTACATCCATACCAGCCAAAGGATAATGTCTAGGATTTGTATTTCACAGGCAATTTGATCAATCAATCGAAACCGAAAATCCTGTTTCAAATATGATCCCAAAATACCGTCTGAGATGGAACACTAACAACAAGAAGTACCTCACCTCATCTTAGACAGTCTAAGCAGTGTGCCGTTGCCTTTTAGATTACCTTTCCTATGGATGCCCTTCAGCTTGATTAGGTCTTAAGTGAAATTTCTTCAAAATTCAGATGGCAAATAGGGCGTTCGAATAATACACACACAGACCTATGTGTGGAGGATATTTTTAGATATTACCACCGAGTCTGGTTGCATCCTTTTGGTGTCTCACAATAGACCTTCGGTTTTATTGTCTAGGGATCACGATGCATATATGGGGCATGGGGGTGTCTACGATTTCTTGGTATTTAACTTTCTTTGGCTTTTAAAATGGTCCAACATGCCTTATGCGAGGAATTTAGTTATCTACGTCCATGGTATGGAGATGGGATTGGAATTGTTAACATGTTTGGGATTTCCATGCAAATGTGTACCCTTCGGAGATATTGGTGTTCTTATGGTCGATGGTGTGGGTTTTGTGGGAATACTTTCCGTCCGGTTGGTTAGGGTAATGAAGCCATCACATCTGTGGGTTCTACAGCAAGACGAATTGACTTTAATGGATTTGAAGAGAAGGAAAGTCCTTGAAGAGTTAAAAAGTTCTTAATTGCATGAGGATCCGGCTCACACTTTGCTTCTCATGGTTGTTTATCCTTTCCCAGATGTTTTCTTAATAGTTGTGCAAGTTGGAATACTTGTTCCTTCAAAAGTCATGTTTGTACACTCAGCTTGTAGTTTGTTGATGTTTTTAATCACTTTTCTGGTGTAGATACTTTGGATTATGTGGGTGTTATCTGCATCAGTATTTTGAAGTATGAGGCAGACGGGGCAAGACCAGACAGAGAGACACGTGTTGTGAAATAAAATGGAGTGATTCTCTGAACTTACTTCCAAGCCTTTTATGTTCTTAACATCGCATTTAGGATCCGGCCTGACGTAATGTGAACACCTGAAACAGGCCACTAAAACCCGTATAGCCACAACCTAAGTCTGTAAACCGCATTCAGGGACAATTTTAATTGGTACAATCTAGGCAACAGATCAGTCGCTTTATAAAGGGCTGCTTCTCTTCTTCCCATTTACCAATAAAGCTTAACGGCTACATATATATTCGCGTCACAAACGTTCCCTTATAGGCCTTATTCTTGGCAATTACCATCTAAATTCTCCACATCAGTAGGTTCCTGTTCAAATTTTGTCACTGGCGGAATTGGATTCGCCGAAATGTTGAGGGATAGTTCACGAGAAGGGGCCTTTTGGTCTCAGTAAGGTCTCTAAGGGGATCGAAACCCCACCAACCGTCCCTTAAGGACTTGTCGGAGAAGTACCGTGAAGCCTCGAGCTCGCGGTCACTCTCTCCACTTAAGTCATTAAGAGTCTTGGAAACTAAGGACTGCAAAGCTACAAGCTCGCGGTCTAACCCCTCCAAGATTCTCTACCGACAACGGCGCACAGCGGCTAGGCAAATGGAATTTATCCAAAGGATTCCGGAAGGATCTAGAACGGAGAAACAAAAAGTGAAAGCAATCAAAGTTGCCAACGGAGTGCCCACTGAAGAGAGCGAGGACACTACGTCCAAGCGACAGAGATCGTTGGAGGAGACCCCTTCGTTTTCCAAACGGGTCAAAGTGACAAGTAACAATAATCACTCGAAGCCCGCCAACACCGCATCCAAGTCCTTCAGTGAGGTGCTTAAAGGCAACATCACGTTAGCGGTGATTGACCGCAGCGACATCGACGGTAAAATTTGATACCTCCCAAGATGGCCACAGTATTCCTTGGCATTATAAGGGATCACTCGGGGCCTCCACCCTGCTATCATGATGCTGGCTGGCATCAAAGCCACATCAAGCGAATCGCTTGTTTGATACCTCCCAAGATGGCCACACTTTTCGTTGGCATAATAAGGGAATACCCGGGGCCTCCACCCTGCTTCTGTCATGATGCTGGCTAGCATTAGGGCCACATCAAGCTAATCGCTTGTGCGGATCATAGATCGTATAATCTCTACCACATAGCCATAGCCAAAATCGGCGAGGTGTGGCCTGGTTCAATGTTAGAGGTGGTTGCGAAAGAGGACATTCCAAGTCTTCCACGATCACGCACCTTGATCCCGACTGAACCCTCGAACGCAGATGAAATTTTGAAAATCATTTATTACTGCAACCCCACTCTTCCGACACATAATTGGAAGGAGGTAAAGCTGGACCCAGTGCAGGGACTTTATAGATGTGCGCTTATTGTGATAAATAAAGAGTCCCTTGCTCCCCTCAAAGAAGGAAATGGCTTCATAAGCTATGGGTTTGAGTCTATTACCAAAGAGAATATAATACATAGAGTACGCATCACAGCTAAAAATGTTGTAGCCGTCACAGACGCGGGCGGTAAGTGCGAAGGGGAATTTCCGTATTTCGTTTTGTGGTGGCTGTGTTCGTGTTTGATACACGAACAATGCTATATATATGCTATTGCAATGTAACATCTTGCGGTTGAAACGAAGAATGAGAAGAGGAGAGAATAAAAAAAAATTCTGACGAAAAAATGTAAGCATGTGCAATGTGCTCAAACATTTTCATTTTTCAGTTCATTCTTATTTTCATTTGAATTTGAATTTGTCAAAGCGGAAAGTGAGCAATATGAGCACCAAAGCAGCAAATAATCGGCCGTCCGGCAATCAATTTTGCTATGTTTGCAAAAAATGTAGACGAAGTCACGCATCTTTGCAATTGTTTAAATTTCCTAATGGATATACAATGATGGGGCAAATTTGGAGGGAGAAGTGTAAAGTAACGCTGGAAAATTATAATAAAAAAATATTTATATGCCAGGATCATTTTTGCAGTACGTATATTGGAAGTAAAAAACTCAAATTTGAAGCTATTCCAACAATTACTTCGCAAGATGATTCTGAATATATGGATATGGATTATGATTTCCCATCTGATAACCTCCCTTCTTATAGTGCACATTGCGATGAGGTCGTGTGCAGTAAGTGCGAAAAAAATATTAAACTTCTAAATTTTTACAAACGAAAAATGAGCAAGTTGCAAAAGAAAAATAACCTTTTGGAAAAATGTTTGAAAAATAATAAAGGCAACAAACTGAAAAGGGGATCTGGTGGGAAAACTTTAGGAGCAGCGATAGATTCTTTGCCAAATATCAGCAAAGAATATAAGACATTTTGCAAACTCCTCATTTCTAGCAGGCCGAAAAAATATTCCGAAGACGTAATATATCTTTCTCAAAATATTTTTTATAAGTCCCATTCCACATATGTGTTCCTTAGAGATAGGCTGAATTTGAATTTGCCACATAATAGCTCGGTAAACCGTTGGTCCCCAATAAAATTTCTTCAGCCGGGCTTGAAAAATAGCGCTTTTGAATCCTTAAAGCAAATGTTCATGGAGCTCAAAGTAAAAGGAGACACACAAATGGTTCTGTCAATGGATGAAATGGCCCTTAAAAGAGAGGTCCGATACAACAAACATATCGACTTGATTGACGGATTTGAAACAAACTGAAATACGCGAAGCAATGCAATTGCAAAGCAAGCTTGTGTGTTTATACTCCGATCCATATTTTCAAATTGGAGCACAATTTTGAATTATTTTGTTTCAGAAAAGGGATTGAATTCTAAAACACTCACAGAGATTGTTAAAGATAACATTTCTCTTGTCAGCAGTTTTGGTATATCTGTTAGAATCCTTTCATGCGATCGAGGCTCTTCGAACAGAAAATGCTTCAATGAACTTGGTGTTACCGTAGTAACCCCATATTTTGAGTATGGAGGTCAAAGAATATTTTGCGTGTATGATTTTCCCCACTAAATAAAGTCCCTTCGAAACAACTGGCTGGAGTGTGATATAGAAACTCCTGATGGAAGAGCTAGTTTCAGTGTTGTCAGAGAACTATGGGAAAGGGAAGCAAATGCAAGAACCAAAATGTGCCGAAAATTGACTAGGCAGCACATATATCCAAATTCTTTTGAGAAAATGCGTGCGTAGATTCCCCAATACAAATAACCCCAATCGATTCAACAAATGACCTCTCTTGTATTTCACTAGATAAAGATAATGAGACAGGATCGGAATTTTGCGATTTGAGTGTAATTGAATGCTCTGATTACTATCTGGATGATTTCGAAAATTCTGTCAATATAAACTTGGAGTTAGTCTCGATTAGATATTTTGTGGGTTATGTTGCTTTCAAAATAATCCCAAAATTAAATTGTGAAAAATGTGACAAAGAGCTAAGAAAAGAGGATGAAGTCATCACCGCTCCAAGTGAGCTTTTTATTTTCCACAAAAATTACCGAACGTCTTCTGACTTCGGAAGCTTAGTTGCCCCTTCAAATTCCCTAATGGAAGTTTGCAAAACCCATATTCTAGTTTTTCACAGTTTTTTTTAATAAACATGCTGAAAAACTTAAAATTAAGGAGAATATAAAACAATTATGCCAAACTGCTACACCCGATTGGTTCGTTAAGAAATGTGGAGTTCACAAGGGCAGTATATTGGACTTCTTAATATTAGTTTTATTGCATAAGCATTGTAAATGGGACGTAGACAAGAACAATAACAACAAACGAAAATTAAAAACAATTGCTGGCCAGTAAAAAAAAATTTAAAAAAAAAGTCAATGCCAAAAAGAAACATATAAAAAGACTACAATCCGCTGTGCGAATGTTGATTACCCTATCCCATTCCATCCTCTTATTCAACATCCTTAAAAAGTGTTCGTTGCTTTTAAACAATATATGTTATGGTTCGAAAAAAAACAATGCTTGTCTCCTGCATATGATATGGGGTAGGGCATACATATGGTTTTTAGCAAATAATGCCCCAAAAAGTGGGCGTTGGTAAAAATGCCCTATAGACGAAATGTTCACATTAACATTTTTGAAGCGAAGGTAGCTTTATTACGGACGGTCGGTGGGTCACTTATAAAACTTATTCAAAAAGATGGGGAGTGAACCGAAAAAAAGTGAAATCGTGACCGTCACAGTACCGTTAACTTCCCCCTCTATGGCGCACTTAGAAGGTGGGGAGTGAACCGAGAAAAAGTGAAATCGTGACCGTCACCGTTAATGTCACACGGGCCAACACATAAAAGCTCCGCATCTTTCGGCCGTCCCACGACGGCTCCATGTTTTTTTTTTTCAAATTAAATTAAAATGTCTGTCCGTCTGTATGGCACCGATTGTTAGGCCTTCAATTTTGAGCAAGGAGAACTATAATTTGGTATATAGGAAAATACCAAATCATGCAATACATCAAAAGGTTGCCATCTTATTTCCGTGTGCAAAAGAAGTGATTCGAAATTTTACGTTTTTTTTTTACGAAATTTACTATCTTCTCAGCTTCATCGAAAACTTTTTTTAAATCAGTTGGCATCCTTCTTATAAGTGCATAACGATTCGAAATACAATGACTGCTGTTTCTTCCTGGTGCAATTTTTTTAATTTTTGACACGACCCCCTTTAACCCTTCCTACCATTCCTGAGGCTCATCCGTCGATAGATATATCAATACATTTTTTTTTCAATTTTCTAAAATTCATTTATTCATTTTTTTTTGCGAAAAAATGTTTGTAATTGCAAACTTACAAATTTTACTATTCTTAATTCAAGAAAGTCGCGGAACCCTGAAAACTGTAACGATAAATTTGGGCAACGAAATCGAAATAAGAGCAATAATAAAATATTGTATTCTGTCTGCAGAAAAAAATAAAAATAAGAACCACCAACAACTAATAATCAAATGCGACGTAAAGAAGATGGCGCAAAAATACAAAGAGCAAACATACAGCCGCAATGCACAATAAAAGAGTTCGTAAACCACAACAACACAAAAAAAAAGATTTCGTTACAAAAAATAAAAATAAATTTGGGTAGCTCAACACAGGAGTTGAACTCGCATCGAAATCATGAGAGTCGGACGCTCTGTCCTCTACGCCACCAAACTGATTGAGTTTCAGTTGACAAAATACTTACAAACGTAAGATGGACCAATGTGAACACTGGGGTATCAATGTCAGTACCCCACATAGAAAATTTTCGTTGTATGAGATGCGCACTCTATGTATTATATTCTCTTTGCTATTACTCAAGGTCTACAAAAAGGATGAGTTGGAAGCTGAAGCGGTTCCTCCTCATCCCACATATACGACTACAGGCGCCTCAGATCATGGTGCTGGAGTGAGCTTTCTTTCTCTGTAAGATGGCTCTGACTCTTCAATATTGGAAAAGGAAACTGGTAACAGTCTTCCATATCTGGTAGATGGATCGGTTTCATCAAAAACTGAGAGGGAAGCTGATAACAATACTCTGTCCCTCAACAAGTTAAACGCCACATTGATGGAGAGAGAATCATTAAATAGTGATTCTCTGATGGAGGATGACCTTTTGGCATCCTCGGACTTGGAGGACACGAATACCAGTAGTGGAGAGATCTGATTGTAGCAAAAATGCTGCGATTAACACAGATCAATCTCCACCACTCCAAAACGGCCTCGGTCACACTTCTTCTCCGTCTAACAACCCACGGAGAAGACATTGTCTTGATGCAGGAAAATTGGATCTTCAACGATCTGGTATGTGGACTCAAGACTCGTGAATATACTCTCCTGTATACAAAGGATAAAGATCTTCTTTACTCGCAAAGAGTAGCCGAAATGTTTATTTACTCTCCAATTACCCTTCCCTAAGGGAAGATGCGGAGAGACGAAAAACTGGACTCATCCTAGGAAATGATGCTAACGCACACCACACAATCTGGGGCAGTTCTGATATTAACGATCGAGGTGAGTTACTTTTTGATTATCTTTTGAGTACAAATCTCTTGCTATGCAGCAAGCTATGCAGAAGTCCTTGACATCACGCTTGTTTCAAATTAAATCCATCACATGATCAATGACTGGAAAGTATCTAGTGAGTACTCTTTCTTTGACCACAGATACATACAATTTGGTCTGGATGAGCAAACCGATTTTTCGAAATTATCGTAAAACCGACTGGCTAAAATGCAGGGAAAATAGTGTCCCCCGCTCAACCTTGCCCTCCTAGAAGTACCCAAGAGCTTGATAAACTTGTTGATAAGCTAACATCTGCTTTTAACCAATCACTGTCATCCTCCTGTCCACTAAGGAAGCCTAGAGGGAAACAAAAACCTCCATGGTGGTCTGAGAATCTAGGAATGCTCAGGCGAAATGTAGAAAAAGTTTGAATGAATCCTCTGACTGGATCTCCTACAAAGAGACCTTGTCAATATACAAAAAGGAACCAAGCGCAAATCCTGGAGACTCTTCTGTGATAAAATAGAAAAATCCTATCCACTAGTTCAACTGTTCCAAGCTATCTCAAAAAAACAGATGGCACCTGGACGACCTCAAGCAAAGAATCCATAGAGCTACTAATGTACACCCATTTCCCAGGTAGCTCACAGGAAGCTTTCCATGACGACATCAATAGAACCAATCTATTGACCGGCAACTTACAAGATATTATTACAATACGATGGGCAATACATAGCTTCAAACCCACTTTGCATCATACTTCGGATCTCATCCTACCATGGGTGAAAGCCATCCTTAGGGACTGCATCGAGCTGATCTATATTCCCAAAGTTTGGAGAGAAGTAGCCAAAAAGTAGCAAAAGTTCTTATGCCAATCCGAAAGACCTAAGAACTATAAGCTTATCATCATTCTTCTTGAAGAGCCTGGAAAGACTGGTTGATATTCATCTTCGCAGTAGCATTGATGTAAATCAGCTATCTGCATCCCAACTAGCGTACTGCAAGGGAAAATCTGTAGAAACAGCCCTGCACACATTAGTGCCTATTATTGAAAAGTCGTTATGCTGCAAGGAGTATACCATGGTTGCATTCCTAGACATCGATGGCGCTTTTAACAACGTTAATTCGGGAGCGTTCATTAAGGCGCTAACATGTCAGAAAGTCGATCATTCACTTGGAGTGCTGGTTAATTTGCTATTAAATAGCACTGGGTGGTGCTTCGACCAGAAGACATGTCAGTAGAGGGACCCCGCAAGGTGGGGTCCTGTCCACTCTTCTTCTGAACTTAGTGGTAAACGATCTTTTACTTATCCTGGAAGCAGAGGGATGCCACGTGATTGCCTACGCGGATGACGTCGCTATCGCTGTCTCAGGGAAACACCTTAATATACCCATGGAGCTTCTCCAAAACGCACTACATAAACTTTCCAAATGAGCGATCAGCTGTGGACTGGGTGTCAAGCCACACAAGACTGAACTGCTGCTTTTCACTAGGAAATATAAAATTCCTCACATTGACCCCCCGCCACTAAACGGAATCGAACTAGTCTTCACAGACAAAGCAAAATACATCGAACTTATTATGGACAGGAAGCTTAACTGGAAGCTAAACATAACAGAAAGAGGAAAGAAAGCGACGGTAGCACTTTATTCCTGCAAGAAAGCCATAGGCTCGAAATGGGGAATGAAACCTCGTATCACGCATTGGCTCTATATATCGGTTATAAGACCGATACTTCTTTATGGAGTAGTAGTATGGTGGACAGCACATGAAATAGCTTTAAATAGCAAGAAACTGGCCAAGATGCAGAGAGCTGCGTGTCTGTGCATCGGTGGCGCACTTCGTACAACAGCCTCAGCGGCATTAGACATTCTTTTTCACCTACTACATCCTTAAAACTATCCAAGAGTGGTCAAATACTAAATATGGCCACTCAAAATTTCTAAAGGAATATACAAATGTTCCTGAAAACACCGATTACACCCTCACCAGGTTGAACTTCGATAAGAGTTTCCGGGTCACAATCCCAGATAGAACGTCATGGGAAAGCAACGAACCTGTGCTAAACGACTCGATCCACTTTTATACCGATGGCTCCAAAACAAATGACGGAGTGGGTGCTGCTGTCTTCTCCGACATGCTGAATCTCGGCCTATCTTTCCGTCTTCCTGATCATTGCAGCGTGTTTCAGGCGGAACCCATGGCGATCAAAGAAGCCTTATCCTGGTAGCATTTCCTCGAACAGCCAAGCGGCCATCAAATCCCTGGAATCGGTCTCAGCAAATTCAAACACGGCCCTAGATTGCCGATCATCTCTGCAGGAGATCTCAACGCATTTTAACATTCACCTATGCTGGGTGCCTGGGCATAGTGACATTCCAGGGAACTGTAAGACTGATGAACTGGCCAGAAATGGAACCAAATTACCAATTGTACCCGACACGGGTGCACTAGGTATTCCTATCGCTACATGCAAAAGCTTATTAGCTCAACATGCTAACAGCAAATCAAATCTCAGGTGGAGTCTGGGCACGACGTGTCAAACAACCAAACAAATTTGGCCAAAGCTAGATTTACGAAGATCAAAGGGACTGATTTCGCTTGATAGACCGTATATTTGCGATACCATAGGTGTCATCACGGGACACTGCTTAATAGGTAGGCATGCAGAAATGCTAGGCCTTTTCTCAAACAACTTCTGTAGGAGCTGCATGGACGAGGAGGAGGAGGAAACAATACTTCATTTCCTTTGTAACTGCCCGGCCCTATCAAACAAAAGGAAGGTACATCTTGGAGCTTATTCCAAAAAAATATTTAATGTCGTATTCGCGAGGCTAAATTTTACTAATTTGGATAAACTTAGCATGCAAACGAAACGCACTACAGCTATGAAATAACCAGCAATTCATGGAACGCCATTTTAACTGATTCTCAGATTTGACGAGAGATCATATCGTTACTTGTAAATACTTGTTAAGTTTACCCAGCCTAAAGACGGTTGGAGGCATAAGAAGGTCAATTGTCTTGGTCGGTTAAAGTAATGAGGCAATTCCACGCGAAACCATAGGGAATATGGATACTTCCTGTTGTCGATTTAAGTGACTATTGCATCCCTTATCAACCGCAAGTTAAGTAGTTATTTGTTTAAGGTTCTCCCAATACGATGTAACAGTATTCAAAAAGTAGGCAAACCTAATTGGAACTATGACCGTTTATAGTTTCTTTAGAAATTCATCTTCTATCGTCCGGGTTTTGAACGGCATCTCGTGTAAAGCCGCTCCTATTTGTGAAGTATAATTCCATCCACTGTGTTCTGCCGCCCTCGGATACGCAAAGCACATCTACAAATAAATTCTGCACAGTTCAATATAAGTCTCTTTAAAGACGACACAAAATCCATGCCGGCAAGACAAGGCTAACACAATAGGATATTAAAATGATGCCGTATCGCTGAACAGTTTCCCCTAGACACAGAATCTATTTCTAGATACAATATACAATATCACGCACCCTAGGAGGAACTATTTTGCAGACATCCTTATCGGAAGTACTCAATCAGATAACCAAGACTTCCATACCATCCCCCGCCGTTACGACGGGGTACTTAATCAAAAACATGACGTTCTAACTCAGACTCCACCAAAATTACGACCCCAAATAGGCTTCCACTAAAAATAACCAAAGTCCTATGCAAAACAACTTCAAAACTCAGTACCCCCGCTGTAACCTTGTGTTCTTTATTATATTTCAATTCGAAACCCCGAAATGAGTTTTTTTTTGTTCATGTACCGTTAGGGAAACCTCATTTTCCTCATGTCCCAGCTGTAAATCCTTATAACCTTCCAAATAAAACCAAGATTTAGGTCATCGTCCTTCCGCTAATACCTTCATAAATTCCCACTCATAAATATCCCATCTAACGGTATTATTTTTCCTCCATCAATGGCACACAACTATACGATACGATGAACTCTCCCCCACATCGGGGGCAGTATATTTATCGCAACTTTTTTACCAGATACCCAGCACCCGACTACAATTTGTCTGATTTTTACGACTCACAAGCCGGAGGGAAAAAATATTGCGTGCCCGATTAATTTTAGCCCTCGTCCGCGTCCTCACCGCCCGCCGGCCAATTTGGAACATATTTCCCATAATTGAATGCACTTTGTTGCATATGTTGGATATTTTGTTTGTAGATACATCTGTATCCGGATTGAAATCCACTCTCTCTCTCTCTTCCTCTGCCTGTTGAATGTTAAATGGATTGTCGAGAGGACTTTTTTTCGATGAAAAAAAAAATCCAATTAATTATGCGAGGACCACAAATCGATTTGTGAGATGATTGAAGGGACTGGATACACTTTTAAATTTTCAAATTACGGTTTGCGGTAATAAATGTTAAATTCACATAAATTCGTTAATTACGAAATAATTTCAGCCGTCATGTCAGATGGTAAAAAAACGGACCCAACCGTTTTGTATTCCCTTGGCGGAGATAATCAGAGCAAATTGTTGGGGTTTATGTCTGCTGCTGTTAAAAATGAATTAAAAGCTTTAATGACTTGGGAACTGGCCCGTGGGAGCGATTTTTGAAAGTCTGTCTTCATTTTGGAATTAACACTTCTTGGAAGGTTGGGCGGATGGGAATGGTTAATGGGAATAATTTCGTTCTTGTTAACCTAGAACCGAAAATTTGACACCTTATATGAGTTTGATGTTAGATGGCATCGTGCTTCGCAATACCTAATTCAGTGAAGCTACAGTCGGAGTTGAACGTGGGTTTCAATCAAAATAAATGGGTCTTCAATTAGCCCAGTCCTTCCTGAATTATTGCAAAAATATCGGGCTTAAATGCACTATGAGCGCAAAGGAGGCAAGGTGCTAACACCAAACTTAGTTTGGGTGGGTTGATATATGAGGTCGATGGTGTTAGTGGTTCCTCATCGCACTCAGGTTAATGGAGACTCATTACGATGCCCTTTAGAGGATTCACGTGAGTGTGTAGCTCTTTTTGGTTTCCCTGATACATATTTAGGTTGCGTTGCACTACTAAGGGCTTCAAATCTCGAATGTCACAACAGCTAAGTTTCACTGCTCCACCTCTTGCGAAAGTCTGACAAACATCCAAGAGTAGCACTGTCATAAAAAGCTTCTTAAATTTGCTGTTTGTATTGGTCTTTGAACTGGAGGTCCTCTTCTTTATGACAAAAAAATAAGAACTTCGCTAGGTTTAGGCCCTCATGGTTTAATATCTGTTGGAAACCTGAAAAGTTAGATGACGGTGATTTTGGATAGATTCAGAGCCATTTCACACATACCCGGCAGCCGTCGAACCGGTACCGGCTAGCCGGTCGTTGGGAATACATTCATATGGGCGCGTTCACACCTGCAAACCGAAACCGTCGCCGGTTAACCATAAGAATGTATTTCCAACGACCGGCTAGCCGGTACCGGTTAGACGGCAGCCGGGTATGTGCGAAATAGCTCTCATCAAGTCATGATAGGTTGAGATGACTGTTCAGCATGAACCCAAGTAGCACTTATGTGCCTTTTTGTTACCTCGACTCGTGTTAATAAATTTAAAAGATTGTTTGTTCTGTTCTTCTCGTAGGCCATGGAAGGCCATATCTTCCTCGATATGACGCAATTTGTTAACCTTCTCCATTCGGAGTCGGCCTTTTTCAGAAAGTATGAGTGGATTTGTCCCTTAACCACACCTAGCGCGATATGGACTCTTGCCGCAATTGAGCCGTCTCCACGCTCATTTCCGTTAGTGTCACTATGCCCTCGAACCCAGAGAAGTGTGACCCTGAAGATTTCGCCCAGGTGGGCAAGTTCGTTCCGGCATTCCTGTACCAGCTTGGAGGATATGGTAGCCGAGTTGATGGCCTTAATGGCCGCTTGACTGTCTATGAGGATAGCAAATATTTTGCTGTTTCATGTCACGCACCAGTAGTGTGCAAGCCTCTCGGATATACAGTAGTTCCGCCTTGAATACGTTGGCAAAATCCAGTAGGCGGTATGACACTGATATTTTCGGTGATTCCGAGTAGACTCCGGACCCCACACCACAGTTCATCTTAGATCAGTCGGTGTACACGACCGTGTCGAAATCTGTTACTACTTCCACTGAGCTCAGGTAGAAAAGCCTACGCGGAACCCTTTCTTGAAGCTTGGTGTGGGTGTGATGTAGTCTGTTAAAATGCCATTTGGTAACGAGTCCAGAATATTACTGTGGTCATACGGCCTTGCAGTTCAGCATTCTGACTCCTTGAGTCTTACTGAGATGCATAAAGTGGTATCTTTAATTATGTAAGTCTAGAGGCACGAGATGCAATATCACAATAAGGGCATCCGTTGGCGCCGACCTCAGTGCGCCCATTATGTCTATACTGTTTGTTCTTTGTAGCCTTTTTAGTTTTGTGAGGTAGTAGCCTTTACTCAATGCGGACCACCATACTAGTGAGCCGTATTTGAGAATTGGACTTACCGCTGCTATGTACATGCACAAGGACATCTTTGGTTGAAGAACCCACTAGTTAGAGTTCAAGTCAAGTCATAGAAAAACGTATTTTCCTAGAGTTAATTTTCTTAATTGACTACAGCCTAACTCAAGGTATAACCTTTTCCAATTTTATGCTTTGAATTTAAGACTTTTCAATAAGTTGTGTACAGATAGTATGTCGACTAGGGTCGAAACAGATTTCCTGTTGCTCTGGAGGACTTTGATGGTACATACTCTATCATTTCATGTCATACTCTGGCCACATCTTTTTATAATTTTCCAAGTTGGAAGGGGCATTTCGCCTTTCGTTGACAAACTCCAGTATTGTCTGTCCTGACTATTTGTCAAAGACACATATCTAGAGGCGGTTGGACTGACCGAATGTTCTATATTTGTGGAAAACCATTTATGCCTCTTCGTCTGCAGTTTCATTACACTGTGTGACCCCTTGTCCGGGGACCCAGCAGCTTAACATTAGGTATATTGAACGCAAATAATCTCCACCTCTTGTTTAACGCTTTAAGCAATCCTAGAATTTATTTCGATAGCAGGGATAACTTTAATTGCAGCCTGACTACCAATGAAAGGTGCAGTGCAATAAACCTTGCGGGGTCAAATTCCCGCACGCATCCCAAATCCTACAGTCGGCCCAAGTAGGGGGGTTCATACTCTGCATACATACATACATACGATTGCGAGTTTGGTTGTATGCTAAGTTAATATATCAGTGGAGGGGAATTCTGCCACCTTGCAATTCTCCTGCTTGGGTTCACGGTTGGATATGGGTTGCGTGCGAGTTCGGATACATACAAAGGAAATAAGCCCCACAACCTAAAGGAAGGAAAAGTAATTTATTATTGCACTATACCTTAATGAAAAGGGTCATCTTGTAGGATTGCACCCAACGTTTTCTTTGCCCAAATGGAAGCTGGACCGGGTAAACCCCAGACACTGAACATGCCTAAGGTTGCTGAAAAAGCACCTGAAGCTGATATGGATCTGAAGAAGTTCTTGCTGTCGTTGAATAGCAAGATCGATCAGTTCCAGAAATAACTGAACGAGCAAGCAGCCCGAATAGATTATATCTATTCGATGTTTGCGGAGTCTAGCGCGCCATGAATATGACGGGTACGTTCGATCAGGTAAACTTTAAGATCCAAGCCTTTGAATGTTAATTCATTAGTCAGGGTCGAGAGAAGAACCGTCCTTTCAAATCTGTTGATAAACTAACGCCCGGATGTACTTTTGGTCAGCGAAACTAAGCTAAACCAGAGGCACAAATTGGGATACAGCAACTACCATGTAGTAAGAAGAGACCGACCCCACTCCTCCCAAGGGGAGTCGCTGTCTTATTACGCAAAAGCTTACGCCATTACATAATATGTAGCGGGGAAGTACGTAGGTTTCAGGTGCTGGAAGCATGCATCGTATGCATTCCTCTCCATGGTCGGAGGAGAATGTATGTGGTGTCGCTTTATGCACCTGAAGCAACTCAACATACTCAATTTATAGCAAAGCTCGAGGCACTTTTTCGTTGTATACAGCTTCAATCGGCTAAAAATTATTACTTTTTGGCCGGAGATCTTACCGCTAAGCACGCGGCTTGAGGAAATACAATCAGGAATACTAGAGGTCGACTGCTTCAAAATTGGAGGGAGCAAAATATGATTGAGCGGAACTGTGTGCAATCATTCGATTACGATGACAGTGACCACCTCGGAATTGATGCCGTATTCAGGATCCCAAACGAGCAAACTCAACTGGAGGAGTTCGACCAAGTGCGTTCTTTCGACTACCGAAGGACGAACTGGCCGCGCTTCACCAGTGTTGTAAAGCGAGAATTACGTTTGAGCGAAATTAATCCACCGACAAACAGAAACCTTACAAACGACAAAATTGACCCAAATTTATTAAAAATGAATGAGGTCATTACAAGGTCAATGGATCGAGCGTGAAACGCCTGAAACCGTTTACCAACAACCTGATTGGCCCTTATCGGTGTGGTTTTAGGCCAGGAAAGTCCACAACCGATCAAATTTTCACACTTCGGCGATCCTGGAAAAATCCCAAGAAGTCCAAATCGATACCCACCACCTATTCATCGATTTCAAAGCCGCATATGACAGCATTTATAGAGACGAACTGTACAGAGCCATGTCTAGTTTTGGTATACCGCCCAAACTCGTCCGTTTGTGTAGGATGACGATAGAGAATTCTCGCTGCTCCATCAGGGTCGGAAACATTCGATACCAAAAAAGGATTTAGGCAAAACTCCAAATCCAACAACAGAGGCACAATTTTCCAAAAGTCGGTGCAACTACTAGCATACGCTGACGATATTGACATCATTGGTAGGACTCAACGTGATGTCATAGCCACGTTTGCTAGTATAGAGAAGGAAGCGGCGAAAATGGGTTTAGCAGTAAATGAGGGTAAGACTAAGTATATGCTGTCATCACGAAAGGACTCACAACATCGACGAATTGGACAGAACGTCACCATTGACAGATATAACATTGTGGTAGTACGGGACTTTGTCTACCTCGGCTCCGCTATTAATTCTGACAACAACATCTCGTCAGAAATCAAACGAAGAATTACTCTTGCCAACCCCTGTTTCTTCGGGCTAAGAAGGCAATTTAGTAGTAAAGCCCTCACTCGAACTACTAAGGAGATCCTATATAAGACCCTGATCATCCCAGTCCTGCTCTACGGCGCTGAAGCATGGGCCGTATCAAAAGCGGATGAAGAAATCCTTGGTAGATTCGAGAGGAAAATTCTTCGAAAAATTTTCGGTCCCGTTTGCGTTGACGGGCTATGGAGACGAAGATTCAACCAAGAACTATACGAGCTGTACAGCGACATGCCCCTGGTAAAAAAACTCCGCATTGGACGTTTAAGATGGCTAGGACATGTAGAACGAATGGACACCAATACTCCGGCTCGCAGAGTCTTCGATTCCCAGCCAGACGTCGGACGCACTAGAGGAAGACCTCGCCTTAAGTGGCGCGCGCAAGTGGAAACCGACCTCAACCAACTTGGAGTGCGCAACTGGAGGCAGTTAGCTAAGGACCGGGCTAATTGGAGAGGCATGTTGGTTGAGGCCCAGGTTCATTCCGGACTGTAGCGCCACTTAAGTAAGTAAGTAAGTAAGTATTCCTGCGGTCCCATATAGTTGGGACGCTCGCATATGTTCGCAAATTGACACAAATTATATGCGAGCGTGTTCACACAATATGTGGAAAAGTTGGATATCGTGCGAGTATATGCGGACTGTCCCAAAAAGGCGTTCAGACGATATGCGAGCAAGAATCGCATATTATGACGCAAAAAATTACGTAAGACTCGCATATATATGCGACAATCAATCTTCAAACAAGGAAATTATGCCTAATGCTGACGTAATTCAAATACCTAATTTCTGGAAATTTAAACATTTACTGAGAATTTATTTTCACAGCTTTACAAGTACCTACCCAAGCCCCCAGAGCTCACATTATTTCCACCAGATCCGTTGCAATAAAAATAATTAAATTTTATTTGCGCACAACTCCTTAAAATAACGCCTCTGATAAGAAAGGAGGCTGTAGCTGTTGTTGTTGTTAGTGATAATGATAACGATGATGATGGCAAAAGAGGCACTTAAGTGAGACACCATTAAATCCTTTTGTCTGGCGCTTTCTTCTGAAATAGTATACTTCAACTCGAGTAAGATTTTTTTTTCTCCCCAGCTGATGGGGCTTCTGTCTACCAATTTAGCTGAAAATATGATTACCATCGAAAGATGCGAAAGGACAAGGCACTTTCAAAAATAAAAAAGACAAACACAGTCAAATAATACACACAACTACAGGAGTTCCTCCGACAATTTTAGCGCATTTTTTAATGGTTTCGGAGGTTGTTGCGTATTGTCTGGGAAACTTAAAGTTTCTGCCTTGAGGTAGGGATATTTTTAGAGAGCCCATTCCAAACCTAGAGCGTTATTTGTAATCATTGTCTCGTGTGCGGTTCTTCAGAAGATGACTATCACAGGAGGGATTTTAATTTCTATGATTAATTTTGGTGTGTCAAGGATTTGCTCCTTTACAAGTTTGATTGTCTCGAGAGTGGAAATGAGGTAAATGCACTCGTCGGTCTTTGAGAAAAGAAGTCTGATGGCATGGGCTGCCTCCTCAGTTGTTTGGAATGTAAATAATTTAAGAGATAGGTGCTGCTTTATTTTTTTATAATTAGCACGCTCTAAAGGGTTTATGAATCCCCTTCTAGGGTTTGGCATTTGGGAAATTGAGGAAAGTAAAAGAGGAGATACCGATGTGCGTTGGTTTTAAATTTTTGTAAATTGTAATGCCGAGGAAAAACTGAGTTTGGTAAAGAATTCCACATTCGTGTTGTTTGGTTTGGGAATGAATCTCTATATTTCATAATACTTAGGATTGAATTGATTAGGATTCATGACACGGCTAGTATTAGTTTAAATATTTGAAGGGAGGATCGCAACTGGCTATTTCGTTGGAGCATTTGTTGTTGTAACCGGTATAACAGAGTGTTAGGCAGGAGACATTCCTACGATGTTTAAGCGAAACTATAGAGTTCAATACAGTTTAGTCTCCTATAAGTTTTATCGCACGCTTTTGTAATCAACAGAGTCGTAGATACTCTTGATATTGAGAGCTTAAATAAAACTAATTACGAATGTAAGGACAACCTACTTCATTTATAATAATTAACACTTGCTCAGTGCTGTTAAAAACATAAATCAAGCAATATACAGCGACAACCGAACGCTTTTATTCCATCTCCATTGTGGACATTTTTCTAAGAAAAACATTCTTTTCTATTTTCAATTCAATCCGAACCAATCCAACTGGGATATCTTCAGAAAAACACGGAGAACTTTTTGAAGCTAAATAGTTCTCAACGACATCGAACCAACGTTGTTGGTTGTGCTTTGGGCTACCCAATCAAAAAAAAAATATTTGTTGTTACGAAGCAACAAATAGCCTTTGAAAGGACTGATTTTATTGTTGAGGACCATGCTAAACGAAAAACGGAAAACGACGTTCGTATCTGCACCTTGAATGTGAGAACATTAAGCAGGAGAGGTGCAGGCGAGACATTACTACCATCCGGGAAATACGATCAGATGGGCTGTGCAAAATGTGGTAAAACTAATTTTGACCAACGTCCTTTTTTGAAATGAAAGCTGCAATGGCGGCATCCATAGCGGATGCCTTTGTTTATAGCAAGTGTGCGAATGCTTATTGGTTTGGGGATAAATTACCAGATGGGATATTTTTTTTGAATTTTTCGTTGAGTTTGCCGCGGATTTTCGAGTAGATCTGGTGCGATGGATTTTATTCAGTAAAATACAAATTACGTACTAGAAAATCTAGAAAAGTTTTATTTAAATTTAAAACTCAAAATTATATTTTTCTGAATAAAACTTGTTGTGTTAGATGGCATTGAAAGTTTAGGCCCGGCAAGCCTTACGAATGAGAGAGACCTTTCGGGTTAAGTGGAGTGAGCGAGTTAACTATATCTGATGGCTGATGGTCATACGATGCAGTTTGACGTTTGCTCGCGATTCATTTGTAAGACGTGGAATCAATCGGACGTGGGTTGAGTGCTCTCTACAGCATAATTAAAAATTAAAATAAAAAAAAAATTGAATTCGGTCGTGCGTTCTAAAAAAAATAAAAATAATTGAAATATAAAAGCGCAGGTGACCGTTCGCATAAACCTTCGACATAATTTATCGAACCACAATTGGAAACTGGGTTTGTTGTGTTTATTTCAACTGCGATCCACCCCGTCCGATTGATATCGAGAAAAATACTCGAAACGAGCAACAAGCGTATAAACGCAGAACGAAGGCAACAACTTGAATCTGGCCTCGTGTTCCCAGATCGCGTGTTCCCGATCTAGTCAGACAACCAGTGACAAACCCCAGCAGCGTTTATTAGTCCTCGAGTTTCCACCACGCTGGAATCGAGAAGAATATATGTATGTATATGAACGTTTATCCCAAAGACCCCACGAAACTAATTGGTATTTAATTCACACCCCCTTTACAAATCCCCAGACTTAATTATCGCTATAAAACCAACGATCTAGGAATATAGACGTTTTTTTTTTTTTGTTGCCATTTGTGGGATCCTTGGCCGGAAAAATGAAGGGTAACGTGTGGGGAAAGAAGATCGTAAGAAACATCTTACTGAGAGTAGGATACAAAAAAAAAACATATAATACGTCGGCAACATAAACGTGTTGCCCATCGAAAGTGCGTGCGAAAATTCCCCACCTGCCCTTCACCAAGGCAACATCGCGTTTTATTTGGGGTAAAGAACCAAAATTGCTCTCACGATCAGCGCCAACGAATTGCCACGTACACTACTATTACGAAGCACAAATCCGGTTTTAATCCACAACCAGGAAGCTGCTAAATCGACCCAATACCCCCAACCGACGACGAGCGTATTATTTCTTCAAATATAGATGGCGTGGTAGTTATACTAAAATAAGATAAGTAGTGGTCAATTTTGAATTTTTTGTATTTTGTGAACCATTCATTACAAATGTGCTTCATCCTGATTAGCCTTGATTCATCGCCAAAAAGATACCAGATATATCCCAGCGGTATTACAACCAAGGACGGAACGCGGTGCACCTCGGTCCCCAGCCTTGCTGAACGGGTTTAAAAAAAAGGTAACCCTTAAAAAGGGGAAAGTTGTGTCCAAATCATATCATATTTGTTGTACATTTGATAAATGAAAGGTGTGTAGAAGTAGCAGATTGACCTAATTAAAATTAGTTTTTATTTTAACGCACACATCTAAAAGCAAAAGAAAACAAAATCACTAAAAGAAAAGGATATAAAATAGAAGCATAATCGGTATGCAAAGAAAAAAAAAATCAAACAAAAATATCTAAATTAATGCACCGCGGTGCTTATTGTCATATCCAATCGATAATAAGAGTATTCTAAGCGTATTGTTTCGGTTACAGTTTCGAATGAAGAATTTAGTTTTTTTTATATATAAGATTTAAAAGGCTAAAAATAAATTACGCTTTAAGAAGTAAAATCAAGAAATAATTTTTTTTTTGAGATTCTTACGAATGACTACATAGTCTGCACGGATACATGATTCGGATTGATATACGTGTTGGCAATTCGTGAATTACATAATTGATCATGATATCCGTTTAAATAAGATTTTCGAGGATGTGTCGGATCATGAAGGGATCCTAAGGAGGTAATACAAACCCGTGGTATTTAACCTTTTCTAAGGGTAAGTACCACTTTTCAAGTTAGGGGCCATTGCTAACTGAGCGCAGCGATGGCCATGGTCGCTAGGGGAATTTGTTTTCTTTTTTTTTCCTTAGTTAGGGGCGGGCAAGCTCTTGGAGAGAATCTCTACCTAAATCTCTCCACCAGTTATCCACTATGGGACAACATGGTGAATTTAGCGAAACTCGGGCCTCGCATTTTTATTGGTGGTTTGGTTACGGATGCTGTAATTAAACATCTTATTACAGTATTCCATACAGGCATGTAAAACATGAATGTAACCCCCGTCCAGGTCTTGTGGCAAGATCCCATACCCGCCGCTGAGCTAGCGTGGGGATGGTCATGCCTGGGCCGCAAGATGGCTGGACACCCCTCCTTCTAGTCTGCCCGGACTGGCCTTAGGGTCCTGTGACCTTGGGTCATAAGGGTGGATAGCGATAGTAGGAGGGCTTAACCCCAACGCCTTAAAATAGGAAGTTTTTGTTCATTAACCAGGAACGAGACCTCGGCCAGCACGGGTGATAGTGCCGGAAGAGGGCTGGTGTCATTCGAAGGTGGACAAAGGGTCTTACCGTCATACTCGGCTTCCTGGGGGCGTTCGGGGTACGTTACAAAAAAGAGAATGAAAAAATGTCACATCTACTAGGGACCTTGTTATAGTGAGTAGAAACAGCGACTATTCGGATGCGGATTTGTTTAAAGTGCCAGACTTAGGCAAGAAGTCTTATGTTTCCAAGACATTAGCGAACGCATAGTAACAATCCGCATCAAGGCTAAATTCGCCAACATAAGCCTTATATGCGCTCATGCCCCGACGGAGGAAAAGGTGATATAACTTAGGATTGCTTCTACGAGCTCCTCGACAAAACCTATGAGCGACTACCAAAGTACGATGTTAAAACCGTGCTGGGAGATTTTAACGCAAAGTTAGGAAGAGAAGACATCTTTAGCAGTATTGTCAGAAAATATAGCCTAAGCCTACATGACAACACATCTCGTAACGGACTTCGGCTAATTGACTTCGCTACGGAACGAAATGCCACTATAGCCAGCACACGGTTTCCTTACCTCGATATCCATAAGCGGACATGGCGGTCTCCAGATCAACGAACAGTCAACCAAATTGATCACATTGCGATAGACAAGAGGCACGCCTCCAGTATTTTGGATGTCCGACCATTCCGAGGGGCTAACATCGACTCGGACCACTACCTTGTTGTAGCCAAGGTAAGAATGCGGATATACACCACACCACAACAAACCAGAAATACTGTAAAAAAATTGAATTTTGAAAGACTGCAATCGCCAGAGACCGCCAAGAACTTCGCGCAACGCGTATCCCTTAACCTCTCAACTCACACCACACCACCAGCATTTAATGTCGAAGAACAATGGCAACGATGCCAACAAGCCATTAGATCAGCCGCAACTGATGTGCTAGGTTTCTCGCTCACACTAGCCAGAAACCCTTGGTTTGATGAAAATTGCCGACAGATGCTCGCAACCAAGAACGAGGCCTACAAGGCTAAGCTGCAGGTGAAGACGAGAGATGCCATTGAGATCTATAGGCAGAGAAGAACGGAAGAATACCGGCTTATCAGAAAGAAGAAAAAAGAGCAAGAAAAGCGCACGATCGGGGATATAGAGAGATGCCACTCCAGGAACGATGTTCGCAAGTTTTACCAAAGTGTAAAACGTCAAAGCCAAGGATACAAGGCTCGAACAGAATCCTGTCGAGATGAACAAGGAAATATCAAAGTTGAGACACAGTCGATGCTGAGCATATGGAAGAACCGCTTCTGCAGACCGTTAAACGGCGATGACGAACAACATTCCGCTGTCAGGCAGTACGAACCATTTAATATTGCCAACGACAGCAGAAACAACTAACCAACCGACCTAAGTGAAGTGAGGATAGCAATATCTAAACTCAAGCTTAATAAGGCCGCCGGAAATGACGGCCTTCCTGCTGAGCTTTATAAAGCTGGCGGAGATGACTTGGTAAGTACCATCCACCAACTCATAAGCCAAATCTGATCGGATGAAATTATGCCCGAAGAATTGAACCTCAGCATCATTTGCCCGATCCACCAAAAAGGAGACTCTCTGAACTGCGCGAACTACAGAGGCATAAGTCTACTCAACGTCACCTACAAGATCCTATCTGCCGTAATATGTGAACGCCTGAAACCGTTTACCAACAATCTGATCGGCCCTTATCAGTGTGGTTTTAGGCCAGGAAAGTCCACAATCGATCAAATTTTCACACTTCGGCAGATCCTGGAAAAAAACCCAAGAAGTCCAAATCGATACCCACCACCTATTTATCGATTTCAAAGCCGCATACGACAGCATTTATAGAAACGAACAAGGCAGAGTCATGTCTAGTTTTGGTAAACCGCCCAAACTCGTCCGTTTGTGTAGGATGACGATGGAGAATTCTCGCTGCTCCATTAGGGTTGGAAACGTCCTCAACGACACATTCGATACCAAAAAAGGATTTAGGCAAAGCGATGGGCTGTCATGTGACTTTTTCAATTTGATTCTTGAGAGGATTGTGCAAAACTCCCCAGCCAACACCAGAGGCACAATTTTCCAAAAATCGGTGCAACTACTAGCATACGCCGACGGTATTGACATCATTGGTAGGACACAACGTTTCATAGCCGCGTCTACTAGTATAGAGAAGGAAGCGGCAAAAATGGATTTAGCAGTAAATGAGGGTAAGACTAAGTATATGCTGTCAACACGAAAGGACACACAACATCGACGAATTTGACCGAACGTCACCATTGACAGATATAACTTTGAGGTAGTACGGGACTTTGTCTACCTCGGCTCCGCTATTAACTCTGACAACAACATCTCGTCAGAAATCAAACGAAGAACTACTCTTGCCAGCTGCTGTTTCTTCGGGCTAAGACGGCAATTTAGTAGTAATGCCCTCACTCGAACTACTAAGGAGATCCTATATAAGACCCTGATCATCCCAGTCCTGCTCTTCGGCGCTGAAGCATGGACCGTATCAAAAGCGGATGAAGAAATCCTTGGTCGATTCGAGAGAAAAATTCCTCGGAAAATCTTCGGTCCCGTTGACGGGCTATGGAGACGAAGATTCAACCATGAACTATACGAGCTGTACAGCGCCATACATTGGACGTTTATGATGGCTCGGACATGTAGAGCGAATGGACACCAGAAATGTAAGAACGTTAGTAACTGGCCACTATCTGCCCAATTTGTTTCTTCATATTTTTCTATGGCCTAACCCTTGAACTTTCGCCATGAGCTCAGTTATTTTTTTTTTGTGTCATATTTGACACATGCAAGTTCCTGTTTTATTTAATATCCAGTCGGTTAAACCCACACATTTGTAGGACAGTTTTATGATGTCAAATGTGTAACCAAACTCAGAATGTTGGATTCGCCTAGATATCATTTGTGCCAATAGCCTTATTTTAGGTCAAGCGATATATGTTGTGGGCCGTGCAGTAATATTCATAGTCCGTCCCTGCACAAGGGATTTTCTAAATGACATAACTCACTGCACAAAAATCCTTGATCATCCAAGTATTTATAAAAGGAATTGATTTGTAATTTCCTATGCAAACAACACAACATTCACATGCAAGGTCATATAAACACTTTGTCGCATTTCAATCAGGATATCTACATCGATGACACAATATTCCATCATCCAAATGGTAAATGTACACATTCTGCCATAAAGTATAAAATTCACCCCACCCGAATGGTATTACCGACAAAACCTGACAACCATTGATGAAGTGTTTCCAGACTGCCAAAATCCTTAATCCTGCCACGGATACATCTTCGATTTGCATTCCACCATCCAAATACTTTTTAAACAACAACTATTCAGGGACAACTGTACGATTCTCCTAAAACCTTTTCAGATACAAAAAAAATAAATCCGACACCAACAACAAAATATTCGTGTTGACATCCCCAAAAGCGTGTGAACTTACCGCATTCAACCGCAAACGATAACGACTCCTTGTCGTATCCATGTATCTACACACACGCAATATTGGTCGTTTCACACTTCACTGTAATTAAACCGCTACCGCAAGTCTCGAACACCAGAGGTAGGTTTCCAGGAGGAAGTCGCGTGTGTAATCGACACTACACAACGTTTTGACACTTTTTGTGATTTTCACAGACACGAGCTAAACGCACATTCGGAATAATTTAATTTAATCCACCTGTGTGCCCGGTGTGCACTGACTATGTAAATTCGATCGATTACACTCTGATTAATGTTGAGGTTAAATTAGATTATATTGACATCCATGGGATATACGCTACACCATGCACAGATATCAGGTATCCGTGTCGCGCACCAAATTACCCCCAAATTACGAACTTTTTTGTGAAGGCATGTCGCATCGGTTAACTATTGCTCTAGATAAATCCACCATCACGCACATTATAATATTCACATCACAATCACAATGTATGGAGTTAACGCACCTCGAAATGCACCTTAGATACTCGCCGAGATACATCCGCAAAGTCACGAGCTTGGTTGGATATTATGTACGTACGAACCACGTTAAAACAATGCGAGCAAACAGATATAAAAAGGAGTGCAAGTGCAATGCACTTGTTCTACCCATAGAATACGTTCACAGAATAATAGGCGAACAAATTTATCTCGTAGATACTTTTTTTTTTATCGCTGGTTGGTATACATTTTTATGAACTTTTATTGCTGCGATGGACACACACGAGGAGTGTAGGTGGAATGCCTGAATACTGTAAAAATATTTTCGTATCTTTTAGATGGGATTTCGGTTTTTATTACGCGACGTGCTCCCGAACTTTAGCAGTTTATCACGCGTATGCGTGTGCTTTTACTTCGCGTCGTGATGATGAACTAAACGCAAGGTTGTACTAGCAAAAGATACACATCTGTTGGTACTGAAAATTACTGACGTTGGTGTAGTATATGTTGGATGGTCTTATGTTGCCGATGGAAGATGGTGATGATGTGCCTGCAGAATGTGTCCCTTTTTTTGTTGCGAGAGAACAATGAGCAGATGGGGGACATGTTGCTTGAAATATTTTCTGGGGGTTGGTGAGTTCATTAGGAATTGGATTACTGGTGGAGGAGTTATAAATTTTAAAGGAAAGGTTTTTCATAAATTCATTCATGTCTGGCATGGATGGGATATTTATCTGAAGTTTTGAAGAATATTATGTCCTAAGCGACCTAAAAATAAGGGCAAAAGATGCGTGTAAATTTTGATCATTCCTATTGCGCTTTACGGTACTGAAGCTTGGGCCGTTTCAAGGGCGGATTAAGAAATCATTTGTCATTTCCGCTGCAACATTCTTCAACGCGCTTTGAAATGACGGATTTTGGGGTTGTACAGCGAGATATAGATCGTGTCGACAGAAAAAATCGGCCTCCTATAGCATTGATAAGACACGAGTACCATCATACTCATTAGAAAAACCTTTTTGGAGTAGGGCGGCTGAGGGCTCAGTGGCGCGATGGTTAGTGCGATGAACTGAAGGACCCGAAGAAACAAAAGGTGCCAAGATTAATCCATTCGTTTGATTTTTTGACATGATGTCGGTGTCTGAATTGAAAGCGGAGTCGAGGCTGTTGATAGTGACGTTCTGTCCTATTTGTCGATGTTGTTTGTGTCTTCTTATTAGCAGAACATTCATGGTCTTGTCCTCATTTACTGTTAATCCCATTTTTTGTCGCTTTCCTCTTTATACTCCCAAATACTCTGCGATGACATCTCGATTGGTCCGACCAAAGATGTCAAATGATGTTAACATCGGCGTATGCTAAAAATTTTACGGATTTGTGAAAGATTGTGCCTCTCTAGTTCAGTCAGAATTTTCGCACAATCCTCTCAAAAGCAATATTTAAGAAATAACAATGACAACCTTACCCTAATATTTAATTTTTTTTATATCCCTCGGTGAGGTCGTTGTCAATTTTGATGGAGCAACGAGAATTCGGCGGGCTCGGCGATTCGGCGATGAACTGCCGCGCAGAAGATCTGGGTTCGATTCCCGGCCGTAGCAAACCTAAACGATTTTTCGCTGGCCCTCCTCTAGTAATGATCTGACAAATCCTCCGAGTAGTATCAATTGTCAAGAAAAGCTTATCTCAACATAGCCGGTCTGAGTCGACATAAAACTGGAGGTTCCGCCATCGTGCAAGAAGTACGCATACATGAATGCGGTAATGCCCTGATTACTACCGAACCTGTTGAACCAAAAATTTGTCTTTTAGTAGGGCGGCTTATACCGCTGATACAAAGATTTTATTTGCAAAGTCGGCTCCCGTGGGATGAAACGAGCAAAGCAACAATTTCTAACGAAAGGTATGAATATGTAGGTATAGCACATTCGATTGAGGTTCTAGAGAAATCCCGACAAACTTGTGAGTGTCAATTTAAAAAAGGTGATAAGGAGGTTAGGAAAGGGAAGTGTAATGGAGGAAAGTGGAAATGCCAATATGAAATATTTTCAAGGAGAGTGAAAAATTGCTCACAGGCTAACCATCATTTTCCCCTAGACACGGTCATTTATTTTTTTTATTGAGTCTAAAACCTAGGCCCCTTAAGACCAGAAAGCTGGAACTAGTATATCAGCGCAAATTATAAACCAGACGGTATCAAAATGGCAATAAATCGTTGACCCTCTTACATGAGAGATCCTGTGATAGCAAAACTATGAGACCATGAGACATTGAGACTATAATGTCACACAAGTTCCACATGCCTATTTCTTCGCGCATGTCAATAAGGGTCGATGCCGAGCTTCCTACCGACTCCCTTCTGATCGCAATTGTCGAGCTTTCCTACCGACTCCCTTCTGATCGCATTTGTCGAGCTTTCCTACCGACTCCCTTCTGATCGCGTTTGTCAAGCTTTCCTACCGACTCCCTTCTGATCGCATTTGTCGAGCTCTTCTACCGACTCCCTTCTGATCGCATTTGTCGAGCTTTCCTACCGACTCCCTTCTTATCGCATTTGCTGGTATGTGTATGTGTACTGTACTGCTCGTGTGGCATTGCCCTCAAAGCAAGAAGATCGTAGGATATCTAATGGTCGACAGGTCGACGTTGATCATTTTACAGGTAACTGTCAGTAACCAAGTAAGTTGAATCCAAGATACAACTAAACGGCTTTTTGTTGTTATTTTTGTCTCGTTCTTCGCATTTACGTCATCGACGCTCATGGCAAATGTGCAAATCCACATCTGTAGTAGTTGCATCATGACTCTAGGTACGTCCGACCACTGTATCGAATCAGCTAATTTCTCCTAACCAACCACGTAGATAGTTAAAGAACAAATCCCTAAAAGAACTGCGTGTGGCAATATGTGAAAGCCAGCTTTGAAGCTCTAAACGGTTTCTTTAGAAATTTTAACTGGTCATTCCTCAATAGTGACGTGTATGCTACTGCTGATGTGATAACAAACACCATTCTCCTGGGCATGAAATCCTTTATCCCTCAACGGGTAAAAAGTATCAAACCTAAGGTAAACGGGTGGTATAACTCGAGCTGTAAAGAGATTTTTAGGGTTAGAGTTATGTTTTCGGTCATACAAAGTTCGAACGAGCCAGAAACGACTGCAATGCCCACATTAAACTTGTCAAATTCTTCCACAACCAAAAGTTGAGGCAAAAAATTCTACTATGTCCCAAAGGTATCAAACACTTTTGGTCGTTTGTAAAAAACATTAAGAATTCGACCTCATCTTCCATCCCAATGCTCATTTAGAATGACATTCCACCTGTCACCTCTTTAGACAAAGCCAATCTGCTCGCTGCTTATTTTGCAGCCAGTTCCACGTTGCCAGATTGTGCCCAGTCTCCTCCTGTAATTGAAAACGTAGAACATTCTATGAGATCAATCCACTTCCGTACTCGTACAGTCGCAGGAGTATTATTAGATCTTAACATTCACAAATCGTCTGGTCCAGATGGTATCTCCACCATAATTCTGAAGAGGTGTTCCTGCACGCTGGCAAAACCACTGCGTAAGATTTTTTATCTGTCCTGTTCATCAGGACCCGAGCAGATTGAAAACAGCATTTGTCTAGCCGGTCCCTAAAAAAGGCGAATCTTCTTCTCTCTCCAACCACCGACAAATTGCTCTTACTTTCTATCGTGGGATTATTATAAAAGTTTAAAGTTTATTATAAAAAAAGATCGATTTAGATCTTGGGAACTCTCATTTCGTCAGAAGTAAAAGGAAAAAGTCGGTCACTTGTCAGTGAATACACAATCGTCAAGTGAATGTTCAAATTTAAGACAAATTTACTAATTAAAAGGTTTTTCAAATTATTTCCTTAACTTGTTCAAGAAGTCGAAGGCTCCAAAGTGTCTTTCAAAAAGCTTATTGCGGCCATATTATTAATGCGATATCTATCAAAATTGTTATGTTATTCAGTAGTTATTCAGTAGTTTATAGCGGACCACCATTGGAGCATGGAACATCATCTTATACTTTCAAAATCGGTGCTTGTCAAATAGTCCGCGCACGGCGCAATACGTGATTTCTATTCCCGCCAGAACCGTCCTTATTGAGTTGACAACCAAAATACTTCTCCAATTAGCTTGGTCCTTAGATTACTGTTTCCAGTTGGCTACTTCAAGTTGGTTGGGGTCGGTTTCTACCTGGGCGCCAGTTAAGGTGAGGTCTTCCTATACTACGTCCGACGCACGTCTAGCTCGAAATCGAATACTCTGAAGTGGGAGTCCTAGCCATCTTAAACGTCAAATGTTGGCCTATGCAGCTGAAAAGCTCATACCCAAACGGGATCGAAGATTTTTCGAAGAATTTTTTGCTCAGAACGACCAAGGACTTCTTCATCCGCCTTTGATGCTTTAGCGCCGTAGAGCAGGGTTGAGATGATCTAAATAATTTCCTAAGTAGTTCAAGTGTGAGCCTTACTACTAAATTGCCTTCTTAGCCCGAACTAATTGCCTTGGCCAGAGTAATTCTTCGTTTTATTTCTGAAGAGATGTTGTTGTCAGAGTTAATAGCGGAGCCGAGGTAGACAAACTCCAATACGACCTCAAACGTCAATGGTGACGTTATGTCAAACTCGTCGGTGATGTGTGTCCTTTTCTGTTAAACCCAGTTTTGCCACTTCCTTCTCTATACTAGCAAACGTGGCTATGACATCATAGTGAGTCCGACCAATGATGTCAATGTCATTGGCATATGCTAGTATATGGCTTGTGAAAAATTGTTCCTCTGGGCTTGGCTCGGGAGTTTTGCACAATCTTCTTAAGAATGATGCTAATAAAGTCACAGGACAGTGCGTCTATTTTGTTAGAATCAAATGTTTCGGTGAGATCGTTGCCAACCCTGGTGAAGCAACGAAAATTCTCCATTGTCATCCTGCACGAGATTGGGCAGTATACAAAAATTTGACATGCCTCTGCATAGTTCGTCTCTATAAATGCTATCTTTTGTGGCTTTGAAATCGATGAATAGATGACCGGTATCAGTCTGGACTTGATTAGTTTTTTCCAGGATCTGCCGAATTGTGAAGATTTGACCAGTTGTGGACTTTCCTGGCCTAAAACCACACTGCTATAGCCCCGATTAGATTCTTGGTAAACGGTTTTAGGCGTTCACATGTTACTACAGGGTCTTATAGGCGATGTTCAGGGTACTTATGCTCCTGTAGTTGGCGCAGTTCAGAGGATCTGCTTTTTCGTATATCGGGCATACGATGCTGAGGTTCCATGCTCCCGGCAAATATTCATCCGACTAAATTTATCATATGAGTTGGTAAACTTTTTTTTACCAAATCATCTCCACTTGTTTTGTAAAGCTGCGCATTAAGGCCGTCATTTCCGACAGCCTTGTTAAGCTTATGTTTAGATATTGCTATCATCACTTCACTTAGGTCGGGTGGTTGCTAGTTTTCCCTGTCTGTAGCATTCATCTGCGAGCATCTGTGGGCATTCTTTGTCTTCCCAGGGGATTGCTGCTGTCCTAGCACAACATTTTCGGCCAATCTTATGGCTTGGTCTTCGACATTAGGTTAGAAGAAGACGCATTCAGCAATGATATGTGCGGTCTATTGTGAATTCAGTCTTTACCCTTGTTGGTTTACATGTGGAAATTTTAACCGGCAGAGGAACTTTTGGTAAACTACTATATACAGCGCCATTCGCTGATCGGTATCTGGAGTAGTTCTAGGCAAAGCCTGTGTTCATATGAGATAAAAAAAATTGCAAAGATATTGTTTTCGGGAACATTTTTGACCTCGAAGTTTTTATTGATTTATAAAACATTAAGGTGATAGAAGAACCCAAAAAAGTGTTTTTTTCCGTCCGTCACGTCCGTCTTTCTGTCCGTAATGGTCTCTCCAGCCCATACGGATGGACCGATTTATTTCAAACTTCGTATACACAGTTCTTTCTGTTCCAGGCCATTATTTCACTCTTATCCATTTTATTAATGGTACGTCCTAAACGAAAATTACACATAACGTAAATTTTCTCGAAAACGGCTCCAACCATGTTGATTTAATTGATCTTACGCCTACTTCCAGTGAAAAAGAAAGTTACGCACCACCTAGTCGTGCACACACCAGTGGCATTTTTATAGTCCAAATAGTTTAGGATGCGTCTTGTTGATTGAGGTCGAATTTTAACTTCAACCATCCTTGAAGGTACGTGATATATCGTGCTACATCGCAACGCTTGTTGCTAGTTTAATATTAAATTTCCTCAAAATCTACATAAGGAACCCCAACTTATCAATTCAAAGAGATTTGTACGACAATGTCATCGAAAATTAGACCTCCTGAAGACATGCCACCATTGCAGAGCTTCTGCGGCCATTTGAATGGCTTAATATTCCATACTTGTGATACCAAAATATTTTTGAAGTCAAACTTCTTTTAGGACGATGTGAATTGTATTTTATGAAACGAAAAAGTGTAACGAAAAATAGACAGCTATAAATGTATTTATAGGGTTTAGGCTGTGAAGAAAGTAGATAAAAGTTTCTGAATATTTTTGCAATCTCACTCTAAATGTAACGAGTGGTGGGTGCACGACTGGGTCGTACGCAACTTTCTCTTTCACAGCGAGTTGGGTGTTAGATCAAAAAGAACGCATTTTGATTATTAATGCTTAAAATGATATGAATAATGTCGAAATATGATTATACGAACGTTTACTACGAAATTTGAAGGAATCGGTGTCTATGGGGATAGTAATGATTTTTCGTTATTGGCCAAAACTGAGAATTCCGTTTAGTGATAGTTGGGCTAAAACTAATTATGTGAAATTGCTTCAAGTAGTAATAGTAGTATATATATTAAATTTCATTCAATTTGACATAATAGTTTGCGAGAAATTGTAAATTTTCCTTATATGGCCTAAATGACAAAATCCGTTATATGGATTTTCTCGAAAAAACTGGGTATGCAGTTTTGTTGGAGCTAATATGGTTATAGTATATATAAAGTTTAATCAAAATCGTTAGAGCCGTTTTCGAGAAAATTGAGGTTATGTGTAATTTTTATATGGCAGGTACCGTTATTAACATGGCTAAAAGCAAACAAAAAATGGCCTAGAATTATGACTAAAATAAGCTTGGATACGAAGTTTGAAGAAAATCGGTCTAGCCTTTTAGGCTGGGGAGACCATTACGGACAGACGGACCGAATTCCAAAAAACACTTTTTTAGGCTCCGCTATCATCGTAATGTTAGAATCAATTAAAATCTCGAGGTCGAAAATTTTCACGAAAACAATATCTTTCTCTTTGTAAGAGAAAGTTAAAAATGTAGCGCCCTTAAAAAACTGAGATCCAAGCAGGGTTGCAAAAGTCGATACAATTGTACTGTTTTCGATACAATCGCCCTAGCTTCAGTACACAAATACACTTTTAAAAAATTCGATACAATTTGTGCTGCAGCTATTTTAATAGGTATTTATCATCAAAATATGTTTTAAAAAACGAAAACATCACACAATTTGCTTTGCTACCAAAAAGCTGTTCGAATTTATATAAATACCACTGAAAGTATGTGCCAATTTTCAATTCACAATCACTTTTCTATATTCGCGCCATTTTTTTTGCCTGAATACAGTTTATCAGCTGTTTGATGGTTCTTTTTTAATTTTTTCTTATGAAAGTTTCATACCAAAAATACATGTCTTCCTGTCTTCTTATTTTTGGGGATCTTGAAGATCTTAGTTATTCATTCACTAACAAAATAGATAATAAGGAGATAATTAAATTTAAAGACATTTTGTGATTTTAAAATTACAATCATGCTGATAAAAATGTGCTTCGTATTTCGAACATTATTGTATTGTACACAAAATTATTTTTAGGGTATTTATTTCAAATAAAAATAAGTAAAGCAACGGTTTTTAACCAAAACACTTTCGTTTCGAATTTTAAGTCATTCTCATATTGACCAGTTTCCGGCAAGCGCTCTGCATCTTTAAGACAATGGGTTGGAAGACCCTTATACACGGCACAAGCTCTTTCGGAAAGCTTCACCAAGTCAATTAATGTTTGTTTTGATATGGGTAACTTACCCTGGTAAATGGGTTTAACTACCACATGAAATCCCCCAAACAGCTATATTTTTATAGTTGAAACTATTTTTCGTTCGTTTGTTTAGTGGAGATACAGTTCTACATGTCCTAGCCATCTTTGGGCCGGTTTTTCAGTGCTGAGTTAACACAGAGCTGAATAACTCCGCAATACATTTAAGCTAGAGTTAACTCATGAAGCAGTTTTTCAGTACAGAATTAAATTTGACTCCATTTGTGATGATTTAATTTGGTAGCACTCATGATTTATCGACTTTGCTCAGTTATCACTTTATCAGCTGTTTGGTTTCCTTTTCCCCAAATAAATGAAAATGCTCTTGTCGCAAACTTGCAAGTCTTTATCTTCTTAAAATAGTTAAACTCAATATTTAATACAATTTCAAGTCGCTAAGATCTGCATTTACAGCCCGATTCTCCCCCTTGTGAGGAAACAAAAGTCACAACCTCTTGTGACTATTCATTGTGAGGATTATTGTGACTCGATAACATTTGTCGGATTCTCCCATAATCCTCACAAGAAAAGTCACAACGAAACTCACCACAGCAAAGGTGAATATATATAAGCAACGTTTCTGCAAATTGTGACTTGGCTGAGAGGTATTGTATAGTTATTTGGTATTCACTTCTGATAACAGCCATGTGCAAGGAAATATAGCACTGAAAGAAACTATTCAAAACAAATTTAATAAAACTGCAATGAGAACTTACTAAGAACAAAATGTTATACTCGAAGTACAAAAGGCAAGGAAGTTGGAAGTTAAAAGCCGTCTTCGCTGCAATCGTATCAATGTTATTAGTTTGTTACAAATTTCATTTACTTTTCATTTACGGAGGAAACTTCGTCAATAATATGCGCCATATTCATTTCAACTTCCATGTTTTACACTACTCAACAATCAAAATATCAAATCTCAAATAATTTGCTAGTTGTGACCTGCTCTGAAGGAGATCACAATTTCGATTGTTTTTGTGACTCTCACAAGTTGTGACTGTGGGGGAGAATACGAAAAAGTCACAAAATCAATTTCACCTCTCCTTGTGACTTGTGAGGTATCAGTCATGATGGGGAGAATCGGGCTAGTTTCTCAAAATTAAATTAAATGTCCATATAAATGGAATTGAAAAAAATGTTTGCCTGGTATTTTATCATCTGTCAAAACCATCTGATCATCTAATTCCGTGGTTAACTCACTGAGATTTAAATCACCTGAAAAACTGCTTTCTTAAGTTAACTCAAGTAAGTTCCCGAAACTAGGATGAACTCGCACTGAAAAACTGGGCCTTAAACGTTTTTTTTCGAATTTTAACGACTTAATTTTAATTGAATAAATTTTGTAATCATCTTTATATTTTTTGCATCAATAGAATCGCACTCCATTTGGGAACGCCTTGACTCTAAAAACTTTAACTCTATTTTTTGTAAATGACGAAATAGAGAAAACAAAATCTTGATGACTGTTGTAAGCAACGATTTTAAAAATTTAAACATAATACTGATCCTGGCAAGCTATCAAGAGAGTTTACTCAAAACAGAAATATTACACGATCGTATGACTAAAAGCTGACATAAGAGTGGCGATAAAAGGAAGAAAAGATCATAAGTAGTGACGGATACGGCCATTATGTGCATTGAAAAACAAAACTAGTGAGATAGAGGATTTTTTCCTTTTAAGAGAAATTATATGCCTGCTTTTAAATAATTTTTATTTTTTCGTAATTCTTGTAAAAATTACAATTATGCCTCGGTTATTATTTCCAGCTGTAAAACGTGAAAAATTAAAGTTATTTTCTTAAAAAAAAAAACATGTTTTCACCAAATCTGTACACTGTACCTATAATTGTATAAAATAGATAGCTTATCAAAACACCAAACGATGATGGAAATCAAACAGTACAATTTCAATACAATTTTCTTTTAACTTCCAATACAATGCTGAAAAGCTATTTTTCATCCCTGGATCCAAGTGCTAGACACTTTACCCCATCAGAAAACACAAATGCAAAGCAAACTGTTATACAACATGTATCGGATACCAACGCAACATTTTCTCTTCCACGGAAAGTGGTTCTCTCTTTTGTACATATCTATGCGCTTTTCCATGCAACAAATTTTCTCTTTCCTCAAAATCATTTAGTTTGCACATTTATCTACAAAAGCCGGCCGGTGTATTCCATTCCACTTTTCCAGCTCTCTCAGAACCACCCCCTCCCACGATTCTTAAACCATTTTCAAACCCAAAAAATGTTTATAAACATCCATCACTCCGGGCACAGAGAAATTTCAAAAACACCTCGCCCATGACCTTCATCATTCTATCACAAGTTGATAGCATGACAAGGAAACATTAATTTCCCGCCTCCACCTGTTGCATGCGTCACTGGAACATCCAAAACCAATCCGAAGCGAGCCTGTGTCAGCCAAGTATCTAATTGTTTAAATTTGTTTAAGTGTCACTTTGCAGCTCAAACTTTTGTCATCTGTTCTTCTCCATTTGTCACTTGACAACTTCGGCGTTCGGCCTTCGGGATGGAGGCTATGTAGAGCTCATGAAAAGATACTTTTAATGTATCCGCACAAAAGTTATTGCGACAGCAAACAAAAGACTCCATCGGAAAGTAGAATTCTTCTGGCGATAAAAACTTTTCTCGAGCGTGCCAAAATAAGTCCATGTTAGGCGTGCAGATTTATGACGTCTTTTGGTTACCCGAGGTGATAATGCCGGTATATGGACGCAGACGGTGTCGAACTTTTTTCGTGTTAAATTGCTTGCCGGCTTTCCGTTGGGGCGGATGAATTTATTTGTTTTTAATGTTGCGGGGGCTGTCGGAAAGGTGTGGGACTCCGGGTGGGAGGATACATTTGTAAACAAATCGTACAACGAGACAATAAAAATCTTAATGGAAGTAAGTCTGGAAGTGTTCATAAATAGTCAAAGTTTCATCTTGCGTCAACCTGTTGATAGACCAGGGATTGGATGTATATTGTCGTGTGGGTTTTTTATAGGTTCATACGGATGTTCTTCTGTGGTTAGATAGGGGATGGTGAGAGCAATTTGAAATGGTTTGGGGTAGGTGTTGACCTAGTTCCATACTCATTTGGGTATGGAATGTGAATGGATTCTTGGTATGACGAACATGGACATACATGACAGATAATGTTGGCACCATGTTCAGGGAATAGGAAGTTATGCAAGTTCGGGTGAGGTTACACGTGGTTTTCATTGTTCGAAAAATCGAAAAATGAGGTGAAATTGGAATCTGGAATAGACATGCAAGAGTCGTTGAAACTCCCACTCTAGGTATGATAGTAATCGGCCATTTTGATGGTTTTATGGGATTTGCTTTATTTCACGTGTCGTGTCGTGAGATCAAATTTAAACAAAAATTCAATAGGAATAGCATTGGTGAAATACCCAGTCGGACTTAAGTTTCCTTTAGAGAAAATGTTAAAAATTTTAACTTTTTCAACAAAAAAAAATTGTCGGTTCTTACTTTCATTACGTGGGGAACCGCCTGACATTTATTTTGTGCTGGGCAGTGTGAACGGAAAATATAAGAGATGAGGTGGGACAAGAATTTGAGCGGTTTTTGCAGCTGGAAACAAATGATATAGCGCTCTCTTTTTTTTCTGCCGATCTTATCTGTAGGAAATTTTAAATTCATCCAGCTCTTGAAATTTTATTCCAAAAATTTTAATTAACATTTTGTTGGATGTCTAAGGTCCTACTTAATTTATTATCACAAAAAATGGATTTTGGGGAACAAAATCTTATGAGATGTAGATATAAAAAAAACGCGAGACAGAAAACTGTAAAGAAAACGTATGAGTGAGACGAAAGCGCTCTTTATTTGCGCGGTAAACGGCTCGCGCCTTTTTCTGTTTCTAAGCAACTGCTTGGCTCACAGTGGGCCAACTTTGTAAAATCCGTTGCAAAATCATATTTCGCGTTTGCTTAAAATCTAAAACAAATTTATTTACTGGATTAGGAAATAGTGGAAGCTTCAAAAGCCGAACAAAATTTTAAAATCCGTCGAAGGATTTGCCTGATAGAGGTAGTCAAGGTTTTGTTATTTTTAAAATCGAAGAAAAATTGTTAAAATTGTGAAAAATCGAATAACCCAGTTTAAAAAATACAGTTTTTTTTTTTAATTTGAGCTTATTATAGGATCATTTGTATTACAATTTTTTTTATTATTGCAAAGTTTTTTTACCACATTTTTTCTTTGAGTTGAGTTATAGAAAAGCCTTTAAGAGTTTTTCGTCTATACTCAACGGAAATTAATTTCTGAAAAATTTACCAAAAAAATCAGCTGCGACATTTTGCCTTTTTGCGTTTTGAGTGAGAAATCAAGAACTAGGACTCGATTTGCGTAAGAAGAAGTAACAGCTCGAATAACTGGCTAACCGGAGTAAATGGAAACGATGCAATTATTTAAGGAAATATATACCGAAAAGAAACTTACACCTACTCTTGTTAAATGTTGATGCCTGGACCAAGTATAATCGAGTAATCAGTCAATACCAATTGACTTAGGACTTTGGACTTACTGTTTTTAGAAGTTCAGGAATCTAAAAACAAAGATTAAAAGAATTATTGGTACCAAAATACGTGTATGGTTTCAAGAATTCGCCAGACCGAAGACTTATTCTAGATTTGTACAGCTTCACCCGACCCACTTATTTCTTCACTCAGGCATGTTTGAACTGAAAAGAATATCCAAGAACGAGACTCTGCAGAAATGACAAATTTGTTAGAAAATACCCCGTTTTATTTCCATTGCAAATAATATACAAAAAATCACTCACTCACGAAATTGGTAGCTGTGGGTTTCACCTTCATCTATTAAAAAAATTATCAAAATATCTCAACTCTTTTTAAAGTCAAAATTGTTGCAACCAAAAATGTAAAGCTTGCCCACTGTGCGGCGTTAGACAGCTGTCTGACAGAGTCTGACAACCTGGGTTCAACATCAAAAAAAAAAATAAATATAGTTCAGGGGCGTGCATGATTCTCTAAGTTCGAATTTATTAAATCTCTGAGAAGAGAAGAAAAAGAACTGAACTGGTGACCGAGTCGCTAAATTAGAAAAACCTAACACGTTCGTTGTTGATACCTTAGCGTTTCAAAAATACTACTGTTTAAAAAATTAAACAAAGTCGGCATTTATAGTGAAGCTTGTGCAAAAGTAATTGCCTGCTGCTTAAAGTGATTTATTTCCCAATTCAATTAAACGAAGGAAAATCGACCTCAACAACCGCGTGTAACCAGGTTGGTTAACGCAAAGCAACCACGCATTAAGAGCTCAAACCAGGAAAGTCCATCCCCACACTTTGGCAGATCCTGGAATAACAAAAGAAGTCCAAATCGATTTCAATCTTCAATGCCGCATTCGACAGCATTTATAGAGGAGAACTATACAGCGCCATGTCTAGTTTTGGTATACCGCCCAAATTCGTCAGCTGTGTGGGGTGATGATGGAGAACTCACGCTGCTCCAACAGAGTTACAAACAACCTTATCGACCAAAAAGTGGATTTAGGCAAGGTTCGTCTCCTTTCATGTGACCTCTTCAATTTAATTCTTGAGAGGATTGTGCAAAACTCCCGACCCAACACCAGAGCCACTTTACTTTCTTAAGTGGCGCTACAGTCCGGGATGAACCAGGGCCTCAACCAACATACCTCTCCAATTAGCCCGGTCCTTAGATAACTGCCTCCAGTTGCGCACCCCAAGTCGGTTAAGGTCGGTTTCTACTTGCGCGCGCCACTTAAGGCGAGGTCTTCCTCTACTGCGTCCGACGTCTGGCTGGGAATCGAAGACTCTGCGAGCCGGAGTATTGATTTCCATTCGTTCTACATGTCCTAGCCATCTTCAACGTCCAATGCGGAGTTTTTTGACCAGCAGTATGTCGCTGTACAGCTCGAATAGTTCTTGATTGAATCTTTGTCTCCATAGTCCATGCTTCAGCGCCGTAGAGTAGGACTGGGATAATCAGGGTCTTATATAGGATCTCCTTAGTAGTTCTAGTGAGGGCTTATCTAAGAAATTGCCTTCTTAGTCCGAAGAAACAGTGGTTGGCATCAGTAATTATTCGTTTGATCTCCAATGAGAATTCTCCATCCTCATCCTGCATAGACGGGCGAGTTTGGGCGGTATACCAAAACTAGACATGGCTCTGTATAGATCGTCTATATAAATGCTGTCGTATGCGGCTTTAAAATCGATGAATGGGTGGTGGGTATCGACTTGGATTTCTTAGGTTTTTTCCAGGATCTGCCGAAGTGTGAAAATTTGATCGGTTGTGGACTTTCCTGGCCTAAAACCACACTGATAAGGGCCGATAAGGTTGTTGGTAAATGGTTTTAGGCGTTCAGATATTACGGCAGATAGGATCTTGTCGGCGATGTTGAGGAGACTTATGCCTCTGTAGGTGGCGCAGTTCAGAGGGTCTCCTTTTTTATGGATCGGGCAAACGATGCTGGGGTTTCATTCTTCAGGCATACTTTCATCCGACCAGATTTGGCTTATGAGTTGGTGGATGTTACTAACCAAGTCATCTTCGCCAGCTTTATATAGCTCAGCGGGAAGGCCGTAATTTACGGCGGCCTTATTAAACTTGAGTTTAGATCTTGCTATCCTCACTTCAATTAGGTCTGGTGGTTGGCAGTTTTTGCAATATTAAATGGTTCGTTCTGCCTGCGATTGCAGTCTGTTGACATTAAATTTTTTTCTATGGCACGTTATTTTAAAATAGGTAGTTAGCAACAATATATTTTTTTAATAAGAGAACATCGGCACAGCTAATGCGAAAGATATTTTTTAAGTAAATGGTTTGTTCTCTAGTAACATTTGAACATTTTTGTGTGACAAATTGCAGTCAGATTTTAATCGGTAATAGCTAATAAACTATTAATGCGAAAATAGTGAATGGGTACACAGCAGTTTTATCATGAATGTATGTTTTTTTAGATTAAGTTTAAATTTGTACACTAGACAAAACATAACATAAACCCTTAACTATCTAAGTCAGCCATACAATTTTTAGCCACTACAACAGGTTTTCCCTACTCCGACTGTCCCAACCAGACACATCCCTGCTGAACCGCAGGCATTCTCCTCCACCATGAACGGTGGCTTGTCGGTCGTATAGGAGCCTTCTATCCATAGTTCTTCGGTTGACGTGGTTGATTAGCGGAAACGCCGATCTATACTGTATCAGCCCTTGGTATATCCAAATAAAGGAAACCTTCAGGCATAATGTATCTGTTTAAACGCTCACTTTCAAAATATCCATCATTGAGGTAGTAGGACCCAAAGGTAAGACTATTGGTCAGGGCCATCGCCATTGTCGTGAGACTCCGAATGAGTTTTTCCAGAACATTCTGTTTATGTTGGCCCCGTTGCTGACCTGGTTGGAATAATATTTTGTGCTCCAACTCTGGTGTTCAGTGTATTCTAAGAAAGCTTCGTAACCTACCAAACACCCGAAACTTTTCCATTTGAGAAGGCCAACATTGACCCTCACTTGGTACCTAAAGGCAATCATCGGCCTGATAAGGATCATATAGCAAATCACCTTCACCGTGATGTGAGGACGGGCTAAATGCCAAGGTACTTTACTAAACATTTACTCGCCAGGTGCAGTCCGTTTGATCCCACGATCAACAGCTTGCGCCAGATATTTCTCATAAACCTTGAGGCCCTAAACAACGGTGTCCTAACCAAGATAGTTTTAGATTTCTGAAAGTCTATTTTCAACTTCCATTCATCTTTTTATTTAAATCCCGATGTAGAAGAATTCGAATGACCTCGACCTCAGGGTATGTTAGATACGCGATAAGATCGTCCGCATACGCAATTGCTTGAGTGTGAATATGCTGAAGAAAATCCTTATTGCAGAGCATTTTAAATGAAAAATTCGGAGGAACAAGTTACATTGTCACTTCTGACAACAATCGCTCAGGTTCAGTCCGGGCTACAGCGCAACTTATGTAGGTAAGTATTTATGTTGGCTTAAGTTTATTTTGCCCACAGATGTCAACTTAGAAGGCAAAGTATAGGGATTCGATAAAATCTCTAAATAATGGAAAAAAACTTAACAATGACCGACCTGCACACAGGGTGCATTCACAGATGATCATCTACAAAAACGACTATAATTCCATTCTTATATGGGGAAGCAAAAAGACAATAAAGACGAACTCTCATTTCACTAACATACATCCCTGTCAACAAGGACTTATTTGGTTCAATTATTTCCGATAAAAGACTCTGCTTCCACATTAAACTCTAAAAGGAAACTCCCAATCATTGGCGCATATCCAACAAAGTCGAAAAGCGGAAAGTGCAGGACAATAACTATTCCATTCAAGGATGGCAAATCACGTCGCACTAGCAATAAATAATTCTGCATCCACTTGAATGCAACAACAAGGCTTCATATGCTTCATTAAGCAGCTCCACATATGGGGGGCTGCTAATAGTTTAAAACTTCATTACAACATTGAACTCATTCATGTCGATTTTGTTTTCCAACGAAAGGATTCATTAAAAAGTCCTTTGATATAAAATAATTATCAACTTGATGGCTGACAGCATAATGCCTCTGGAACAGAGCTGAAACACTGACGGGCTAATTAAATGAGATGAGGATTTTCAACGACGACGGCGATGTACACATACACGTACATTAAATGGGAAACTTGATTGCACTTACGAGGATTTGATGGTGGTTCCAGTCATGACATGGTAAAAATGTTAACAAGATAAATGAAGCAATTAATTCAGGTGTACGGGATAGGCTCAACCATCATTTTAAAATTAGTAAACTACGCAAAGCAGGAACTTCTGTGACATTACTTACATGGTGGCGTTTCAAAATGATCTTGAGGTATTAAGAAAATACAAGGTGGCGCAAAAATAATCTTCCGATGTTTTTTGGCTGTAATTTAAAAAAAAATTAAAAACTTTGATAGTCACCAATATTCCGCGTTCTGGAGCAGTGTAGCGTAACATTGTTTATTAACGTGTATTTCGCATGTGTTTACTACACAAATGTCAAAACAGAACAAACATTAGGGGCCAATCGCAAAATTTATAGCATTTTCTGATAGGAGGATTACTTTTGCGCCACCTTGTACTTACTTACTTATCTGCCTGAGACACTGCAGCCTTCCTTCATCTACAATCCCGGGCACGCAGCTTCCAATTGTCTATAGACCAAGCGCTCTGGCATCCGCGATGGCTTGGTCGGAGGTTCGGTCTTCCTTGCCTTCTCGAACCTGGGGGCTGGGATTCGAAGATCCTTTTAGCTGGAGCATTATTGTCCATTCGCTCGATGTGGCCGAGCCAATGTGGTCGACGTGTTTTTCATTTTTGGTCTACATCCACATCTTGGTATAGCTCATAGAGTTCGCTGTTATACAAGGCGGCGCAAAAATAACCTTCCGATGTTTTTTGGCTGTAATTTAAAAAAAAATGAAAAACTTTGATTCTTCTTGTGGATTATTTTTATTTGGTCTTTTAATTTTTTTACATCAAGTCAAGAATATGATGTCATGTAAATGGCCGCCACCACAGTTGATTGTCATTTGAGCCCTTTTTATGACATTTTCCATCACTTTGGCCAAAACTTCCGGCGATAGGTCCTCACATTCTTGACGGATATTGTCTTTAAGAGCTGCAAGAGTCTGAGGCTTGTTGACATAAACCCGCGACTTCAAAAAGCCCCACAAAAAGAAGTCTGGAGCGGTCAAATCAGGCGGTCTTGCTGGCCAGTGCAAATCGCCAAAACGGGAGATTAGGCGCCCGGGAAATGCATTCTTCAGCATATCGGTTGTGGCACGTGCAGTGTGTGCCGTTGCACCGTCCTGTTGGAACCACATGTTTCCCAATCCCAATTCATCAAGTTGCGGCAAAAAGAACTCGTTGATCATTGCTCTGTAGCGCTCACCATTCACAGTAACCGTTTGGCCCGCGACGTCTTCGAAGAAAAAAGGTCCGATGACTCCTCCAGCGAAAACAGCACACCATACAGTGACTTTGAGCGGGTGTAATGGCTCTTCGTGGGTTACACGCGGATTTTCAGCGCCCAGAAGCGTAAATTTTGCTTATTCACGTACCCGCTAAGATGGAAATGGGCCTCATCACTCATGATTATTTTTGATGAAAAATCATCTTCCTCTTGGTGGTGATTAAGGATGGCTTGAGCGTATGTTAGACGTGATTGGCGGTCAGCAGCTAACAGCTGATGCACCGTCTGGGCTTTGTACGGAAACATCTTCAAATCTTGTATCAAAATTCGCTGTAAAGACCGTCGACTGATACCCATTTGCGTGGCACGTCGTCTGGTCGATGTCGACGGCGCTTCCATGACATCTTCGGCTACAGCAGCAATATTCTCTGCAGAACGGCTACTCCGGGGTCTGCCACGCCTGGCAGCATCTCGTGTTGTGCCAGTCTCTTCGAGGCGAGCGGCTAAACGTCGCAGTGTTTCACCAGTAGGCGTTGGACGGCTAGGAAAAATTATTGCTCCACCAATATTCCGCGTTCTGGAGCAGTGTAGCGTAACATTGTTTATTAACGTGTATTTCGCATGTGTTTACTACACAAATGTCAAAACAGAACTGACATTAGGGGCCAATCGCAAAATTTATAGCATTTTCTGACAGGAGGATTACTTTTGCGCCACCTTGTATCTTCTCCTCCATTCGCCCTCCTAGCGCACAGGACCAAAAATCCGTATTTTTCTTTCGGAGGATCACAGTATCGGCTCTCCCTTTTTGCCTATCGTCCAGTACTCGGCACCATAAAGCAGAGCTGGCAGGATACGGGTTTCGTAAAGCACACATTTCGACCTTCGAGTTAGGAGTTTTGAACCCAATTGTTTCGCCAAACCGAAGTAGCAACGGTTTCCTAGGGTAATTCTTCGCCTGATCTCCACTAGGGTGTCTTTCGTGGAGTTTATGTTAGCTCCGAGGTAGGTGAACTCCTTAACTACCTCGGAATTGCTGCTATCAATAGTGACGTTTTGTCCTAGGCGGTGGACAGATGCTTGTTTGTTTGTTGACAACATGTACTTAGTCTTGTCCTCATTTACTTCAAGGCCAACGGATTTCGCCTGTTCTTCAATCGCCATGAACGATTTTATCACGGACGGCATGTTGAGAGCGACCGATGATGTCAATATCGTCCGCATAGGCCAGCAGCCGGACCGACCTGTTGAAAATAGTGCCTCCCGTGTTAAAACCTACCCTGTGCACTATCTGCTCCAGTACGATATTGAAGAAGTCACAAGATAGCGCGTCTCCTTGCCGAAATCCGGTGCATGTTTGGATTAGTACGGAGGAACTACTTCCAAACTGCACGTTGCAGCGCGTGTTTTCCAGCGTCACGCGACACAACTGAATCAGTTTTGCCGGGATTCCGAATTCGGCCATCGTCATATAGAGCTCCTGACGATGCATGCTATCATAAGCGGCTTTGAAGTCGATGGATAGGTGGTGAGTTTCGATTTGAAATTCGTTGGTCTTTACCAGGATTTGCCTCAGTGTGAAAATTTGGTCTATAGTCGATCTGCCGGGCCGGAAGACACACTGGTACGTGCCAATTAGCGTGTTTCAGAACGGTTTTAGACGTTCACAAAGTACGTTCGATAGGATCTTGTATGCGACATTAAGCAGGGATAAGCCTCGATAGTTCTGGCAAGACATAGGATCGCATTTTTTGTTGATTGGGGCATATGGAGCTGATAGTCCAGTCATCGGGCATGTTTTCTTCCACCAATACTTGGTTGACGATTCGGGGCTGGCTATCTATCAAAACATCACCACAGTATTTAAAAAAACTCCGCAGGTAAGCCATCAGACCCTGCGATCTTGTTGTTGTAAGAAAATAGTAAACATTAAGATTTTCGTTGCCTGTATTGCTTTTAATTCCTAGACCATCAAAGAGAACACTTTAACATTTTAAAGGTTTTAAAGGATTGCAAAAAATCGCGCTGATTGTCTCTTTTGTAGTGATATGCTCACATAGCTCATTTTGCGTGCTTTTTTGTTTTGAGACCCTGTGAGGTATTTCCCCTTTTTTTGTAGCCAAAGGTGACTTTGGAATATGGATTGTAGTCTTCTATATTATTCAAAGGTAAGTCTAGTCTATTTTATTCCAGTGACCAAGTGCTTAGCCCGTTGCACCAATCTGGAAATTAACAACATCTAACCTCTTTGCATTATGTCACCCCTTGTGGATATCTTAAACATTCAAAAGTCATGAAGAACTTTTCAAAATTGATGGTCAGGATTGTCGTTAAACTGCAGGTCCTAGCTAAAATGTTATCGCACTCTAGAAAACACTAATTAAATTCTCCATTCCAGGCGGCAGCGGATGAACTCCCAAGATGGAGTCAACGATCGCATCTACAGTCCCAGTAAGGATGGACAAGGTAAATAACCTAAATGATCTGCTTCGACATATTTGGGCAACAGATTATCTAGGAATCTCAAGGGAAAGTCAGGCATATTGAACAGAGAAGATGGGGGATGAACTGAAAGGCCAGCGGCAGCGCTCAATCCTGTAGTGGATACTGATGGCCTCTTGTTCTAGGGGTATCTAATAAATTACAGCTGGCTTTTCAGGTTTCAGATTGTACTTTGGCTTAAATATCCACTCACGGTAAAAAATGTTGCTACGAAGGAACCAAGAGCCTCGGAAGGGACTGATTTAATTGTTGACGCCCATGACAAACGAAAAACCGACAACGACGTTCGTATCTACACCTGGAAAGTGAGAACATTAAACAGGAGAGGTGCAGGCGAATTACTAGCGGAAAACCAAAGCTGCTTTAAATCAGACATTACCACCATCCAGAAAATACAATGGGATGGGCCGGGCAAAAGGAGGATGAAAAGCCGTGGCATCTACTACGAACCGTGTTATAGTGAGCAGAAACAGCGACCATTCGGATGTGGATTTGTTATAAGTACAAGACTTACACATTGTAAAAATCCGCATCAATTCCAACATAAAATTTATATATATTTATATAGCTGAAAGACTGCTTCTACGAGGTCCTTCTCAAAACTTATAAGCGACCACGGAAGTCTGATGTTAAAATCGTGATGGGAGATTTTCACGCAAAGGTAGGAAGAGAAGACATCTTAAGCAGGTATTGTCAGAAAACATAGCCTACACGACAACACGTCTGGCAACGGACTTAGGCTAATTGACTTCGCTGCGGAATGAAATGCCACTATAGCCAGCACACGATTCCCTCACCACGATTTCCATAAGGGGACATGGCGGTTTCCAGATCAACGAAAGATCAATGAAATTAATCACATTCCGATAGACAGGAGACACGCATCCAATATTTTGGATGTCTGAATATTCCGAGGGGCTAATATCGACTCGGACCCCAAACTCATTGCAGCCTAGGTGAGAATGCAGATATTCACCACGCCACAACAAATCAAAAATTCTGTGAAGAAATTTAATGTCGACAGACTGCAATGACAAGAGACCGACAATGGCTTCGCAGAACGCGTATCACATAACCTCTCGATTCACACCATCTACTACTGTCGAAGAATAATGGCGGCGGTGTCAAAAAGCCATTAGATCAGGCGCAACCGCTGTGCTAGGTTTCTCGGGCCTGCCTGCAAGAAACGAGGCCTATAAGGCTAAGCTGCAGGTGAAGACGAGAGCTGCCATTGAGCTCTATAGGCAAAGAAGAAGGGAAGCACATCGGCTTTTCAGAAAGAAGAAAAAAGAGCAAGAAAAGCGCACGATCGAGAATACAGAGAGGTGCCACTCCAGGAACGATGTTCTCAAGTTTTACCAAAGTGTAAAACGTCAAAGTCAAGGATACAAGGCTTGAACAGAATCCTGTCGAGATGAACAAGGAAATATCGTAGTTGAGACACAGTCGATGCCGAGGATATGGAAGAACCACTTTTGCAGACTGTTACACGGCGATGACGAACAACATTCCGCTGTCAGGCAGAACGAAACATTTAATATTGGCAACGACAGCGAGAACTTACAACCACCCGACCCGCCGAAAATGACGGCCTTCCCGCTGAGCTTTATAAAGCTGGCGGAGATGACTTGGTAAGTAACATCCACCAACTCATAAGCCAAATCTGGTCGGATGAAAGCATGCCTGAAGAATGGAACCTCAGCATCGTTTGCCTGAGCCAAAAACAAAAGGAGACCCTCTGAACTGCGCCACCTACAGAGGCATAAGTCCCCTCAACATCGCCTACAAGATCCTATCTGCCGTAATATGTGAACGTCTGAAACCGTTTACCAACAACCTGATCGGCCCTTATCAGTGTGGTTTAAGGCCAGGAAAGTCTGCAACCGATCAAATTTTCACACTTCGGCAGATCCTGGAAAAAACCCAAGAAGTCCAAATCAATACCTACCCCCTATTTATCGATTTCAAAGCCGCATTCGACAGCATTTATAGAGACGAACTATAAACTAGTTTTGGTATACCGGCCAAACTCGCACGTTTGTGTAGGATAACGATGAAGAATTCTTGTTGGAGATCAAACGAATAATTTCTCATGCCAACCACTCTTTCTTCGGACTAAGAAGGCGCAATTTATTATATTAGCCCTCAATAGAGCTACCAAGAAGATCCTATATAAGACCCTGATCATCCTAGTCCTGCTCTACGGCACTGAAACATCGACCTTATCAAAAGCAGATGAAGATATCTTTTTGAAAGCAAAAATTCTTCAGTCCCGTTTGCGTTGACGGGCTATGGAAAAGAAGATTCAACCACGAACTATACGAGCGTACAGTGAAATACCCCTCCTCAAAAAAACTCCGCATTGGGGGTTTAAGATGGCTAGGAGATGTAGAGGGAATGGTCACCAATACTCCACCTCGCAGTCTTGGATACACAGCCATACGTCGGACGCAGTAGTGGAAGGTGCAGTGCAATTTCCCCCGTTAAGCCCCATGGGTCTAAATACCCAAAAATCAGTCCCCACGGTTCCTATTTTCGTTTCGGAATGGATATAAGCCCGGCGGTTATTAACGAATTTTATTTGTGGGGCTTATTACCTTTACATGCATTCGAACTAGCACGCAACCCAATTCCAACAGTGAGCCCAAGCAGGGGGGTTGCAAAGGATGAGATCTGAAATGATGGCTGCCTACGCGAATTGGGATCTTTGAAAGTTTTTGATATTTAAACTCGCACTCGAATGTATGCAAAGTATGAACCCCCCTGTTCGGGCTAAACTGTTGGACTGGGTGCGAAATATGCTTTATTGTGGGGGGAATGCCGGGAATATGGCCCCGCAGGGATTAATTCCGCGGCGGTTATTGCACTTAACCGTAAAACAGACCTCTAGTTAAGTGGCGCCCACAAGTAGAAACCGACCTCGACCAACTTTTAGTGCGCAACTGGAGACAGTTAGAGGCATGTTGGTTGAGGACCAGGTGCATTCCGTACTGCAGCGCCATTTAAGTAAGTAAGTTAGTTCAATCCCAGGTTTATCCTCCATAAAACTGATTTCCCTTCCTTGACTAGAGTCCAGTCAGGTGTAGCTTTAAACATTGGATCAATATTGACGGCCTTATTTAGCATGTGCCTTAAAAATTAGCACTTAGACTAGTACAGTGCATCTAAAATATTGACAACAAACGTGCCTAAAGTGTCACTATCAGCATCGCTGAGTCCATCAACTACCATCATCGAAAACGTGCACCTAAATATCAAAATTGCCAACGTGATTTCATCAAAAACCTGACAACACAATGTTCCTTAAAATATCCACCTCTACCGTAACATCAAAGTCCCCATCGCTGAATGTATATCCATCAATTTGTTGCTCCACCCCGTAGGAAAATATTATGAACTGCAGTCACCATCCTTCAATTCCCTGATTGTCGACTGATATCAAAGGATTAAACATTCGCACGTAAAATCTGCGCTCGTAAAGCGTAGCTTTCTTCAATACGCACGTTGCTTCCTTTTTTTAATTAAAAAAAAAAAATACCAAACCTATCCTTGTCCTGGTTATTCTGCCGTCACCATAACCAATATTTCCGCTGTGAAATATTGACGAGACCTATAATTATACGATTCTACCCAACAAGGACCTTAAAGCAATAAACTCTCTCATCGATGAAAATTTTGCAAAATATTTCCATAGTCCTTGGTCCGTTTATCCTCGAATTTGAATGCAGATACATGATGCATGCGTATGATGGCACGATAATGCTTCATCAGCCTGATTTGCATATCCCGATCCGAGGCACAATGGATTATGCAGTTGCCACTGCGAACGCGCTATATCGTCATCTGTTGGATCCCACGAATATGATTATCCTTGCTTCGTCAAGAGTGTTGTTTGTGCTTGGGCCGCACTTATAATTGCATTCGACGTCCTCGCATCGTGTGTGTCTATTGCATACACACTTCCGAGAAAGTCCTTTTTCGCTGGCGTTGATGTACGTTCGGACAAGCTCTGATAAATTGTGGCGACAGGATTATAGTTACCACGCGTAAGTGTGTGGAGTTCATTTGTATTTGGTTTGGCTTTGGGTGATGGCATCGCATTGGGGTTCCAGGTCGGTGCGTTTTTGGTTCAACGGTAATTATGTTGAATTTTAGTCCTGCGGGGCAGGTCGAAAGTGGTGCAATATGACACTGGTGGTGTATGTGTGTGTGTGTTTTTTTTTTTGTTAAGTGACACTTAGGGTATGACGTTTTCGGTTCAATGAGTTGGGTAATTTGTCAATTTGGAGAACCAGGGAAGGCTATGGGTGTCGTGTTTAAATTTAGATCAAAGGATCAAGGCTTATGAACTCGGAGTTTATGACTTGGCATGTGTTTTTAAATGGGCTGTTGGTGTAAGTGGGTTGGTGTGTGTTAAGTAGAGTAAGGTGGTGCAACGGCAGTTATGGGTTAGACTTACAACCAAGGGATACATGTTTTTTTGTTTTACTCTCAACCTTGGGGTCTATGAACATTGATGTCCATTACTGTATGTCCTCACAATGAACGAAGACAGCCATCGGATACTCTGTTCCTTGGTTCTGTGTGTGCTGCTTTGACGGATTCGTCTTTAGAACAAAGGTTCGCTGGAGTTTTTCATTTCTACGATGAGGCTGGGAACATTTCTGTCCCCTACACAGTCGGCGTAGGTTCGCTTTTTGGACTGCATCTCCGTTCGCAATACATGAAGTGAAGGTTTGAATGCCCCACAAACTATAGACGAAGCCTTGAGCGGAGCATACAAACAACCATCCTCAACAGACAAAAAGTGCATAAATAGGGGTTTCCAGCTAAGGACGGGAACAATTGAAGAGGCATATTGGTTGAGTGGCTATTCGGTTAATTTTATTGTAAGCTAATTGACTCCAGTTTGACGTAAACCTTCGCAGCCCAACGTTGTATCAAAAAAAAGTACGAGCAATGGCTGCAAGTGTGCTGATAGATGGTCTGGAGATGAAGAATCGGCGATGGGTTTTATTTAAATTTCTCTTTAAGTTGGCTGCGGATTTTCGAATCCATCTACCTCAGTACTTTTCTAAATAAAATATAATGAGCTAGAGCCTAGAGGCATTTGAAAGCAAGCTATTGGAGAAAGGGAGACCTCTTTGGCATAAGGTGAGGGAGAAAACTATCGTAACAGCTCGATGGTCAATATAATCGGACGGTTTTCGCGAGAGTTTTTTTTTTTTTCAAGGAACGAAAACATGTCCGCAGTAGTACGAAACTACATAGTCGGTTCATAATACAACGCGTACCTACAATATACGAAGTTCGACACGAATAGGTTTTCGATGCGCTTTCGATTTAGTCGCCAGCCCGCCCTGTCCGATTGACTACTTACTTAAGTGGCGCTACAGTCCGGGATGCTTCTCCAAACATTAAATGCTGGTGGTGTGTTGTGAGTCGAGAGCTTAAGGGATACGCGTTGCGCGAAGGCCTATATTGGCGAATTTGGGCTTGATGCGGATTGTTATAATGCGTCCACTAATGTCTTGGAAACATAAGACTTCTTGCCTAAGTCTGGCACTTATAACAAATCCGCATCCAAATAGTCGCTGTTTCTGCTCACTATAACACGGTCCGTAGTAGATGTCACAGTTTTTCATCCTCTTTTTGCCCGGCCCATCCCATCGTATTTCCTGGATGGCAGTAATGTCTGCTTTGTAGCAGTTTAGGGCTTCCGCTAGTTGTTCGCCTGCACCTCTCCTGTTTAATGTTCTCACATTCCAGGTGCAGATACGAACGTCGTTGTCCTTTTTTCGTTTAGCAGGGTCGTCAACAATAATATCAGTCCTTTCCGAGGCTATTGGTTGCTTCGTAACGAAAGCTTTTTTCCATGGATGGGTAGTTACCCCAAAGCACAAGTCCCAAACCTGGACGGCCAGGCCCTTGTTTTGACCCTAGGACAGCGGGCTGGAAAAATACCGATGTCAGTAGCCCATTTTAGGATATGAGCGCTGCCGTTGACCCATTGAGGGCCCCTCCGCCACCAACTCTTTTCCAATACCCTGGCTCAGTATTGGAAATCCCTATAGACCTGGTGTTCAAATATGTCGAAGCAGCTCACATAGGGATTTCACTACCAGTTCGATCAAACTGGAGCTGTAGGCGCCACCGTTGACTCCATCTAGGGAATTCCTCCGCTGCCGCCTGAGAGTGAGTACCTTAGTGAGATGACACTCCTTCCCCTCTCTCGTTTGCTGCCAGCAACGACCTTCCACAGGGGTTTAATACCCCATCTCCAGTCGAGGTACTAGGTACCCACCAGTCACCAGCGTGGAGGTGAGAGTAGGAGTTGATAGTGAGAGGCTAGAGGTAGAACGCTTGTGTTCTCATATAATCGTATCATTAGCCTTAAACACCGGCTTTAGAAAAATAAGTTGTTAATACAAAATCAATCAGGATTTCGTTCGGATCATTCTTGTGGAACGACTCTTAACAAGCTTATTGTATCTTTAAAAATAGAACGTCACGAAAAAAATAAGATAATTGGTGTGTTTTTAGACTTTCAACTAGCGTTTGAAACAATCGATAGATCGCTGCTTCTAACAAAGCTAAGCAAATACGGCATACAAAATAAAGAACAAAAATGGTTTCAATTATATTTAAATAATAGAACACAAAAAACAAAAATTAATCAGTGTTTATCCAATAGTGAAGAAACTTCGTTTGGCGTACCTCAGGCAACAATACTGGGCCCTCTGTTGTTCTTAATTTACATAAATGACATTTCTCAAGTTTTAAAATATTGCAAAATCTCGCTGTTCGCAGATGATGCATTATTGTTTGTTTCTGGCAAAGACTCGAAATTAATTTCTGAATATATGAACTACGATATTGATAAAATGTATATGTGGCTTGATAGAAACAAATTAAAAATTAATGTTAATAAAAGAAAATGTATGGTTATAAACGCTGACTTCGAAACTCACATGAAAGTGGATTGTAAGCATAGTTCTCTCGAACACACCCGATAAAAGCTTTCCACAATTTGTCATAACGACCTTATATCTGAAGATTATAAAAGGAAGAAAACAACTTTTCTCCTTCTTCTTTAAAATCAACCGTGGCCGTGGATGGTAAACTCTAGAAATACAAAACTATTTCTTTACTTAACATTATAATTACCTTAATACAAATTATATATCTATTGAATTATTTGAATTGTTCTAAACTCTTAACTAAGGATTTTCTATAAATAAATTTATATTTGAATTTTATATCGGAGTTACTGTTTTAATTTCCACATACATACGTATCAACAATAGTCATATCGAACAGTTGAAATCAATAAAATACCTCTGTGAATTTATAGACAGTGATCTGAACTTATATGCGCTCATGCTCTGACGGAGGAAAAAGATGATATAACTAAGGATTGTTCTACGAGCTCCTCGAAAAAACCTATGAGCGACTACCAAGGTACGATGTTAAAATCGTGCTGGGAGATTTTAACGCAAAGGTAGGAAGAGAAGACATCTTTAGCAGTACTGTCGGAAAATATAGCCTACACGACAACACGTCTGGTAACGGACTTAGGCTAAATGACTTCGCTAAGGAACGAAATGCCACTATAGCCAACACACGGTTTCCTCACCTCGGTTTGATAACGAATGCCGACAGATGCTCGCAGCCAAGAACGAGGCCTACAAGGCTAAGCTGCAGGTGAAGACGAAACCTGCCATTGAGTTCTATAGGCAGAGAAGAAGGGAAGAACAAGAAATAGAGAGGTGCCACTCCAGGAACGATGTTCGCAAGTTTTACCAAAGTGTAAAACGTCAAAGCCAAGGATACAACGCTCAAACAGAATTCTGTCGAGATGAACAAGGAAATATCGTAGTTGAGACACAGTCGATGCTGATGATATGGAAGAACCACTTCTGCAGACCGTTAAACGGCGATGACGAACAACATTCCGCTGTCAGGCAGAACGAACCATTCAATATGCAAACCACCAGACCCAAGTGAAGTGATGATAGCAATATCTAAATTCAGGCTTAATAAGGCTGTCGGAAATGACGGCCTTCCCGGTGAGTTTCATAATTCTGGCGGAGATGACTTGATAAGTAACTTCCGCCAACTCATAAGCCAAACCTGGTCGGATGAAAGCATGCCTGAACAATGGAACCTCAGCATCGTTTGCCCGATCCACAAAAAAGGAGACCCTTTGAACTGCGCAAACTACAGAGGCATAAGGAAAGTCCACAACCGATCAAATTTTCACACTTCGGCAGATCCTGGAAAAAACTCAAGAAATCCAAATCGGTACCCACCACCTTTTCATCGATTTCAAAGCAGCATACGACAGCATTTATAGAGACGAACTATACAGAGCCATGTCTAGTTTTTGTATACCGCCCAGAATCGTCCGTCTGTGCAAGATGACGATGAAGAATTCTCCCTGCTCCATCAGGGTCGGAAACGACCTCACCAACACATTTAATACCAAAAAAGGATTTATGCCAGGCGATGCGCTGTCATGTGACTTTTTCAATTTGATTCTTGAGAGGATTGTGCAAAACTCCCGAGCCAACACCAGAGGCACACTTTTCCAAAAATCGGTGCAACTACTAGCATACGCCGACGATATTGACATCACTGGTAGGACTCAACGTAATGTCATAGCCACGTTTGCTAGTATAGAGAAGGAAGCGGCAAAAATGGGTTTGGCAGTAAATGAGGGTAAGACTAAGTATATGCTGTCAACACGAAAGGACACACAACATCGACGAATTGGACCGAACGTCACCATTGACAGATATAACTTTGAGGTAGCACGGGACTTTGTCTACCTCGGCACCGCTATTAACTCTGACAACAACATCTCGTCAGAAATCAAACGAAGAATTACTCTTGCCGACCGCTGTTTCTTCGGGCTAAGAAGGCAATTTAGTAGTAAAGCCCTTACTCGAACTACTAAGGAGATCCTATATAAGACCCTGATCATCCCAGTCCTGCTCTACGGCGCTGAAGCGTGGACGGATGAAGAAATCCTTGGTCGACAAATCTTCGGCCCAGCTTGCGTTCGAAAAATCGTCCACCCAGCTTGCGTTGACGGGCTATGGAGACGAAGATTCGACCACGAACTATACGAGCTGTACAGCAACATACCCCTAGCCAAAAACTCCGCATTGGACGTTTAGGATGGCTAGGACATGTAGAAAGAATGGAAACCAATACTCCGGCTCGCAGAGTCTTCGATTACTAGCCAGACGTCGGACGCAGTAGAGGAAGACCTCGCCTTAAGTGGCGCGCACAAGTAGAAACCGACCTCAACCAACTTGGAGTGCGCAACTGGAGGCAGTGAGCTAAGGACCGGGCTAATTGGAGAGGCATGTTGGTTGTGGCCCAGGTTCATCCCGGACTATAGCGCCACTTAAGTAAGGAAGTAAGATCTGAGCTTTCATAATCATCTATGTAGAATACATTGTGAAGAAAATTTCGAAAAAATTGGATTCTTACAAAAAACTACAAGGTGGCGCAAAAGTAATCCTCCTATCAGAAAATGCTATAAATTTTGCGATTGGCCCCTAATGTCAGTTCTGTTTTGACATTTGTGTAGTAAACACATGCGAAATACACGCTAATAAACAATGTTACGCTACACTGCTCCAGAACGCGGAATATTGGTGACTATTTATTTGAGCAATAATCGGTCGGTGCCTTTGGCGCAACGTGAATTTCGTCGCAGGTTTCCTAGCCGTCCAACGCCTACTGGTGAAACACTGCGACGTTTAGCCGCTCGCCTCGAAGAGACTGGCACAACACGAGATGCTGCCAGGCGTGGCAGACCCCGGAGTAGCCGTTCTGCAGAGAATATTGCTGCTGTAGCCGAAGATGTCATGGTAGCGCGGTCGACATCGACCAGACGACGGGTTTCAGTCGACGGTCTTAACAGCGAATTTTGGTACAAGATTTGAAGATGTTTCCGTACAAAGTCCAGACGGTGCCTCAGCTGTTAGCTGCTGACCGCCAATCGCGTCTAACATACGCTCAAGCCATCCTTAATCACCACCAAGAGGAAGATGATTTTTCATCAAAAATAATCATGAGTGATGAGGCCCATTTCCATCCTAGCGGGTACGTAAATAAGCAAAATTTACGCTTCTGGGGCACTGAAAATCCGCGTGTACCCCATGAAGAGCCATTTCACCCGCTCAAAGTCACTGTGTGGTGTGCTGTTTTCGCTGGAGGAGTCATCGGACCTTTTTTCTTCGAAGACGTCGCGGGCCAAACGGTTACTGTGAATGGTGAGCGCTACAGAGCAATGATCAACGAGTTCTTTTTGCCGCAACTTGATGAATTGGGATTGGAAAACATGTGGTTCCAACAGGACGGTGCAACGGCACACACTGCACGTGCCACAACCGATATGCTGAAGGATGCATTTCCCGGGCGCCTTATCTCCCGTTTTGGCGATTTGCACTGGCCAGCAAGATCGCCTGATTTGACCGCCCCAGACTTATTTTTGTGGGGCTTTTTGAAGTCGCGGGTTTATGTCAACAAGCCTCAGACTCTTGCAGCTCTTAAAGACAATATCCGTCAATAATGTGAGGACCTATCGCCGGAAGTTTTGGCCAAAGTGATGGAAAATGTCATAAAAAGGGCTCAAATGACAATCAACTGTGGCGGCGGCCATTTACATGACATCATATTCTCAACTTGATGTAAAAAAAATTAAAAGACCAAATAAAAATAATCTACAAGAAGAATCAAAGTTTTTCATTTTTTTTTTAAATTACAGCCAAAAACCTAGGGAAGGTTATTTTTGCGCCACCTTGTATATCTACAGTGTGTGCTATAAACATATTCAATGTATCTCTCAAACCTCACTTCGAGTTCTGTTCAACAATATTGTACATGGGTAACTCAACTGATATCTACAGACTTCAAAAGCTTCAGAACAAGGCTATGAGAATTATCCTGAAATGCAGTTTCTATACCCCAAGAAGTTGGATGATGTCTTGCTTACAATGGCTTAACATCAGACAGAGGATATCATACAATGTTATATACAATATTATTTTCCACCTACCCTGCATATTCATAGAGCGTTCCTCTACCCACTATCTGACGTCCCTCTGATACAAGATTAGCAACTGCAGATGTTTCAACAAAAGATGTTGCCCAACAAAGTTAAGTGCGAAGTAGCCCCCTTGCCTGCACCCTTCATAAATATTTTTCATTGTTTCCATGGAACTATTTTCGAATAAATTTTCAGTCAAAAGTCAAGGACAAGCAACGATATACCCCAGCCATCTGTTCAAATGATTAATTTTGACCCAAAAAGGACCTACATCAGGTTTAAGACATCAATACGCCATCACAAGATTCCTTAAGACCGTTAAAAAGTCCACTAAATCCAAAATGAATATTAATGGATGTGCTGTCTCCAAATATAGTCCAACGAAAAAGTGATCCTTACACATCTCCAAACATATACGACTGTCTACTTGCTCTCCTCGTAATGAAACAAAAGTCCTTATCAAGAAATAATCATCATTGTCGCCGGCTTCTCCACCGCAGGAATGTAATTTCCCTTCGCAGGAATATTAAAATTTTTATAGACTCTGTAGAGCAGTTATGCTACCCCCGGTCCACCAAAGCCCCCAAGTGCAGAAGAACCGCAGACATTTCTTTGAAATAAGGTATGCAGGGGGGAGGGACATTTTTGGGATGCGAATAAAAATTAAAATTTATTACCCCAGTGAGTCGCGTGATTTACTTTTTGCGGCATAATTGATTTTTTTTATGATTTCAATTAAATATCAGCCAGGGTGGGTGTGGGATTTTATTTGGAACCAATTAAGTTTGGGGGGCTTCCGCGTTGTGCGGGACGAAAGTTATGATTCCACAAATAAAATAATTTCCGCAGAGAATAACGCATTACAGCTTTGGTACGCCATTGGAATAAATTACTCCACACCAACAAAAGATAGAAGTATGTCTGGCCAATATTTGCGTCACATTGTGTAATCACTTTGACGACTCCCCGCTGGCCGGCTGGCGGTCGCTCGGCGGGGGTAATCATTTGCCACATGATAAGGAGAATAAAAAAAACATTCTCAATAAATAACAGCTCATTCAGTCGCAGGTCTATAGAAAAGAGCGCGCGTGTATCCTTGTTATTCAGATTGAGACCAAATCCAGACGGAATTCAATCCGTTCTATTGTTTATCTGGGTCAGACGTTTCATTATTATTTAATGAATGTAATCGAGATTTATATGTCAGATATTCGACAATGTGGGAGTTTGTTTTTTTTTTCCTCAGATAAAGGTGACTCTGTAAGCGAAGGCATAAATAAGGACTTTCTATGGGTATTTCTAGAAATTTTGTGACAATCGTTGAAGGTATTTTTGTCTGGATACGCAAGAAATATGGGTTCGAGCCTTAGTCAGTGGGGGTATTCATGCAAATGTCGGAAAGCCGTAGAAAGTGTGATAAACTTACGCCGTGACACGCTTTTTTAACATAAGCCGAGCGGCATAACGCTGAATTTAAAAAAATCGTTTTTTTTTACTTTGTAAAGGCGAAATAATGTCGAATTTCGTAAATGGGCGTTATTCCACAATGACGAAGTGAAATAATGCCAAACATTGCCAGACATTGTGAAATAAAGCCGAATTCATAGAGAGCGAGGTCGTTGAAATTTCTGGATGAAATTTTGCTCGAATATCGGAATATGTCGGCCCTGCTTATGTAGGTTATCGCTTATGTCAGAATTTGTCAACAATTTGTTGCCGGCTCATCCTATCGTATTTCCTGGATGGCAGAAATGTCTGATTTGGAGTTCCTTAGGGCTGTACCTTATCTGTTAAACATTCTAACATTCCAGGTGCACGTACGAACTCCGTTGCCTTCTTTGAAAATTATAAAAAAAAACCTAAAGTTAAAAAAATCCTAAAAAGTTATTAGCTTAGCACAGATATCTACAAAGTCGGTCTACAAAGTCATTCCTTTCCAAGGCTCTTCGTTGCTTCGTAGCAATCGATTTTTCATACCTTATTGCGTAGTAAGCCCAAAACACAACGGGCAACATACAACATATAACATGCGAAGTTAGATGTATGCAAAGTTAAAAAATATAGACAAACCCCCTGTTCGGGCTCACTTTGGAGGGGGGGCTTGTTTTTCCAGACATCCAACCTCGCACGCAAATGAATTCCAACAATGAACCCAAGCAGGGGGTAGCATTGAAAGTTTTCACCACCCAAACTCGCACTCGGATGTATGCAAAGTATGAACCCCCCTGCTTGGGCTCGCTGTTGGATTTAAAATGGATGCGAAATTGGATGTATGCAAAGTGAAATAAGCCAGACTCGGCTTTTTTACTTTAGCAAAGTGAAATAATATAGAATATGAAAATCGGTGAATTTTGGAATTCGACTTTATTTCACGGCAACGAGCTGCATGTCCTAGCCATCTGAAACTTTTAATGTGCAGTTTTTAGCTGCGGTCAATGTCGCTGTATACCTCATAGAATTCTTGTTTGAACCTTCGTCTCCATAGCCCGTCAACGCAAAGAGGACCGAAGTACTTTCGAAGATTTTTTCTCTTAAATCGACCAAGGATTTCTGTATCCGCTTTTGATACGGTACATGCTTCAGCGCCGTAGAGCAGGACTGGGAATATCAGGGTCTTATATAGTAGTTCGAGTGAGGGCTTAACTACTAAATTGCCTTCTTAGCCCGAAGAAACAGCGGTTGGCAAGAGTGCTTCTTCGTTTGATTTCTGACGAGGTGTTGTTGTCAGAGTTAATAGCGGAGCCGAGGTAGACAAAATCCCTTACTACCTGAATGTTATATCTGTCAATGGTGACGTTCTCTCCAATTCGTCGATGCTGTGTGTCTTTTCGTGTTGACAGGATATACTTAGTCTTACCCTCATTTACTGCTAAACCCATTTTTGCCGCTTCCTTCTCTATACAAGCAAACGTGGCTATGACATCACTTTGAGTCCTACCGATGTTGTCAATATAGCCAGCATATGGTGGTTGTTCCACCGATTTATGGAAGATTGTGGCTCTGGTGTTGGCTCGGGAGTTTTGCACAATCCTCTCAAGTATGAGATGAAAGAAGTCAGATGACAGCGCATTGCCTTGACTTAATACTTTTTGGGTATAGAATGTGTCGGTGAGGTCGTTTCCGACCCTGATGGTGCAGCGAGAATTCTTCATCGTCATCCTACACAAACGGACGAGTTTGGGCGGTATTCCAAAACTAGACATGGCTCTGTACAGTTCGTCTCTATAAATGCTGTCGTATGCGGCTTTGAAATCGATAAATAGGTAGTGGGTATCGATTTGGACTTCTTGGGTTTTTTTTTCCAGGATCTGCCGAAGTGTGAAGATTTGATCGGTTGTGGACTTTCCTGGCCTAAAACCACGCTGACAAGGGCCGATCAGGTTGTTGTTAAACGGTTTCAAGCGTTCACATATTACGGCAGATAGGATCTTGTGGGCGATGTTGAGCAGACTTGTAGGATCCGTTTTTTGTGGATCGGGCAATCGATGCTGAGGTTCCATTCTTCAGGCATACTTTCATCCGACCAGATTTGGCTTATGAGTTGGTGGATGCTACTTTCCAAGTCATCTCCACCAGCTTTATATAGCTCAGCGGGAAGGCCGTCATTTACGATGGCCTTATTAAGCTTGAGTTTAGATATCGCTCTCCTCACTTCACTTAGGTCGGGTGGTTGGCAGTTTTCGCTATCGTTGCCAATATTGAATGGTTCGTTCTGCCTGAATGTTGGAATGTTGGTCGTCATCGCCGTTTAACAGTCTGCAGAAGTGGTTCTTCCATATCCTCAGCATCGACTGTGCCTCAACTACGATATTCCCTTGTTCATCTCGACAGGATTCTGTTCTATCCATGTATCCTTGGCTTCGATATTTTACATTTTGGTAAAACTTTCGAACTTCGTTCCTGAAGTGGCACCTCTCTATTTCTTGTTCTTTTTTTCTGAAAAGCCGATGTTCTTCCCTTCTTCTTTGCCTATAGAGCTCAATGGCAGCTCTCGTCTTCACCTGCAGCTTAGCCTTGTAGGCCTCGTTCTTGGCTGCGATCATCTGTCGGCATTCCTCATCAAACCAGGGGTTTCTTGCTGGTGGCCGCGAGAAACCAATCACATCAGTTGCGGCTGATCTAATGGCTTGTTGGCATCGTTGCCGTTGTTCTTCGACATTAGATGCTGGTGAGAGGAATCGAGAGGTTAAGGGATACGCGTTGCTCGAAGACCTCGGCGGTCTCTTGAGTGAGCTCTAATTGACGTAAATAACAATAGGCCCAACTGTGATCGCAGTGATATGGTAACTTGCTTCCAACTCCCTAACCGAATCTAAGAGGTGTAGCAGTGGAATATCTTACTTGTTGTCACTTACAAGATTTGACCCCCCGTTGGAATACTACGCACTAACCACTAATAGGCCGCTGCACCCAAAAGTAACGTGCATTTAATTACATGAACCTCTTGTCAAAGCTTTTAAGACAGATAACAGGTAGAGCATATGCCACTTTAAAAGGATACCCACCATGGAGAAACCATATCTGACCCATTTCTGGAAGACAGCCCATACACAATAGAACACTTTATTTGGACAGATTTCATCATGATTGAAGTCGACTTCATTTTAATTAACCAGCTATTCATGAACGAAGAAGAAAACGCCATCCAATCCCAAGACCTCCTTTATATGCATCGCACCATCCACACGGACCTGTTCCAATATCGATAAATCATTCCATCGCACACACACTACAGACTCTGCCTGAATTGGCGTAATGGAGTGCAAGTCAATTTGTTAAAGCATCCAAATTGACGTCGGTCGTCCACATATATCTACATCCATCACATCAGAACATCACTTCATTAACCTGCGTCCTGGGCACGTCGTCGTTCCTCCCTCCCGACCAGGTTCATCTAAAATCGTTCGTTTAAAGAAACAGCTACTCGCCATGATGGGCGATATCGTGTGTGCGCCGTTATAATCGCATTCATAATTATGTGCAGCTATGTAAATTGATTGCGCGCCATTACAAGCTCCTGCTGCTGGTATGGCATGGTGGAACGATGTTGGCCACATCAAGGCGTAAAGTTGCATGCAAAATCTGACTAACTTGCGTGTATCACTTTAATTCGCGTTTAATGAACGGATGAACATTTTTTGTTCACGTCGTTGGGGATATCTTATCACATCGCTAGGCAGAGCTGGATGGTACTCGACGATGAAATGTGGACACAGCCACCCCCCCACGTGGAGGATATCTTTCGTTTTACTCGGAGCACGTTGGGTAATGTAGACACACGTCTATATGGGAAATTTAATCGTTGAAGACCTTGATCACGTTGACAACAGGCCGGCATGCCGCCGCCACCGTCGCCGTCGGCTTGCTTTGGATGGACGATACATTCCATCATCGAGGGAATCAGCCCACGTCGAGATTTCGGTGAAAGATGTCTGAAAAAAGGTAAAAACATGTTCCATTCATTGTTCATCTGTCGATTACGGAATGACGTGTTAATGGCGATGAGATGAGGTATAAATGGCGTAAGTCATATCCAGGGAAACGTAAGAGGTTGAACTTTTCGCCTGGCATTAAGATTAAAGGTATTCATGGAGCATTGTAAGTTTGCCTTTGCGAAGAATGTTCAGCTTACGACAAACGATGATGTGGTCTTCGTTAAACGTCATAATTAGGACGGGTGTAAGCGATGGCGTTTAGGAAGTCCCTGCATTTGGTTATTTAGCATTCTTAGGTGGTCAAATGTCTGATGTCTACCAACTCTGACTCTCAGCATTTTCGTTGCGACTGCTGAGTACTTTGACTGTCTCACCTTAACCCTTGTGTAAAGGCTTGTCTTGACTGACACTAATGCACACATTCCATTCCATGCGGCAGCGAAGAACTCCCAACGGTGGCATCTACAGCTCCAGTTAGGATGGACAGAGTGCATAAAATAATCGAGCTGCTTCAACATATTCGGACAACAGGTCATCTAGGAATCTTAAGGGTCAGGCAGACCTCTTGAAAAGAGATGGTGGAGGATGAGCCGAAAGGCCAACGGCAGCGCTCAATACGGTAGTAGATATTGATGGCCAGTGTCCTAGACGTATCTAATAACTACAAGCATTCAAGAATCTCGGAAAGGACTCATCCTATTGTTGACGACCATGCTAACCGCAAAATTGACAACACCGTTACTATCTGCACCTGCAATGTGAAAACATTAAACAGGAGATGTGAATGCGAACAACTAGCGGAAGCTCTAAGATGCAATAGAGCAGACATTACTGCCTTCCTGAAAATACCAGGGAAAGAGGATGAAAAACTGAGCCATCTACGAAGTATCGTGTTATCATAAGCAAAAACAGCAACTATTCAGATGTGGATTTATTATAAGTGCCAGACTTAATCAAGAAGTCTTATATTTCCAAGATATAAGCAAACGCATTGTAAAATTTCGCATCAAGGCCAAATGCGCTCATGTTCCGACGGAGAAAAAAGATGACATTGCGAAAGACTGCTTTTTTTCAGGTCCTTGACAAAAATTTTGAGCTCCTTAAAGTACGATGTTATCGAGTTGGAAAATTTTACGTAAAGCTGGAAGAGAAGACAGAAGACAAGAGATGACATTGCGAAAGTCTGCTTTTTTCAGGTCCTTGACAAAAATTTTGAGCTCCTTAAAGTACGATGTTATCGAGTTGGAAAATTTTACGTAAAGCTGGAAGAGAAGACATCTTTAGCAGTACTGACGGAAAATATAGCCTACAACATACAACGTCTGGCAACGGACTATTTGACTTCCCTACGGAAAGAAATGCCACTATAGCCAGTAAACGGTTTTCTCACCTCGATATCCAAAAGGGGACATGGCGGTCTCCAGATCAACGAACAGTCAACCAAATTGATCACATTGCGATTGACAAGAGGCACGCAGCCAGTATTTTGGATATCCGAACATTCCGAGGGGCTAACATCGACTCGGACCACTACCTTGTTGCAGCCAAGGTAAGGATGCGGATATCCACCACGCCACAAAAAAAAAAACAGAAATACTGTGAAAAAATTTAATGTCGAAGGACTGCAATCGCAAGAGATCGGCAATGGCTTCGCAGAACGCGTATCACATAACCTCTCGATTCACACCATACCACCAGCATCTAATGTCGGAGAACAATGGCAACGATGCCAACAAGCCATTAGATCAGCCGCAACCGATGTTTTAGGTTTCTCGTGGCCACCAGCAAGAAGAAGAAACCCCTGGTTTGATGAGGAATGCCGACAGATGCTCGCAGCCAAGATCGAGGTCTACAAAGCTGCCATTCAGCTCTATAGGCAGAAAAGAAGGGAAGATCACCGGCTTTTCAGAAAAAAAGAAAAACGAACAAGAAATAGAGAGGTGCCACTTCAGGAACGAAGTTCGAAAGTTTTACCAAAATGTAAAATGTCAAAGCCAAGGATACATGGATCGAACAGAATCATGTCGAGATGAACAAGGAAATATCATAGTTGAGACACAGTCGATGTAGAGGATATGGAAGTACCACTTCTGCAGATTGTTAAACGGGGATGACGAAAAACTTTCCGCTGTCAGGCAGAACGAACCATTTAATATTGGCAACGACAGCGAAAACTACCAACCACCGGACCTAAGTGAAGTGAGGATAGAAATATCAGGACTTAAGCTGTAAAAAGTTTGCGTTAATGGGCTATGGAGACTAAGATTTAACCACGAACTATACGAGCTGTACACCCACTAGACCTGGTAAAAATGTTGTTTTGTTCCGCAAGGATAGCTTGAAAGCTAACTGTGTCGTTAACTTAATCAAAGATTTTTAGAACTAAAGATTTTTGATGATAAATCAGAATCCCAAAAATCCAAAATCAAGACAACTCAGAATCAGAATTTTGGGTTTTCGAGATTTTGTATTTTTAGGTTTTCAAGATTTAGGCTTTTTGGGATTTCGGATTTTCGGGTTTTCGGGATTTTTGATTTTTTTGGGTTTTCGGTATTTCGGGTTTACGGGATTCTGAATTTTCAAAATTTTATGTGTATGGATTTTCGTGATTATTGAATTTCTTGATTTTAGGTTTTCTGGATTGCGGATTTTCGGGATTTCTGGTTTTCAGCATTTTGGGTTTTCGAGATTTTGTGTTTTTGGGATTTTGGGTTGGGTTTTTGGATTATGTGTTTTCGTGATTTTTGAATTTCTTGATTTTAGGTTTTTTGGATTTCGGATTTACGGGATTTTGGGTTTTCGGGATTTAACATTTTTCCGTTTTCAGAATTTTTGATTTTCGGGATTCTGGGTATTCAGAACTTTGCGTTTTAGTTATTTTTTATTTACGGGATGTTAAGTTTTTGGGTTTTCGGGATTTCTGATTTTCAGGATTTTGGATTTTCGAGATTTTGGGTTTTTGGGATTTTTGGTTTTGGGGGATTTAATATTTTCAGTATTTTAAGTTTTTGGGATATTGGGTTTTCGAGATTTTGGATTTTCGGGATTTTGGGTTAACAGGTTTTTGGGCTTTCGAGATTTTAAGTTTTTGGGTTTTCGTGATTTTTGAATTTCTTGATTTTAGGTTTTTTGGATTTCGGATTTACGGGATTTCGGGTTATCGGGATTTTAAGCTTTAGGGTTTTCGGCATTTCTGACTTTCAGGATTTTGGGTTTTCGGAATTTTGGGTTAATAGGTTTTTGGGCTTTAAAGATTTTAAGTTTTTGGGTTTTCGTGATTTTTTAATTTCTTGATTTTAGGTTTTATGGATTTCGGATTTACGGGATTTTAGGTTTTCCGGATTTTAAGTTTTTGGGTTTTCGGGATTTCTGACTTTCAGGATTTTGGGCTGTCGGGATTTTGGGTTAACAGGATTTTGGGCTTTCAAGATTTTAAGTTTATATGGATTTTCGTGATTATTGAATTTCTTGGTTTTAGGTTTTATGGATTTCGGATTTACAGGATTTTGGGTTTTCGGGATTTAACATTTTTCCGTTTTCAGAATTTTTGATTTTCGGGATTCTGGGTATTCAGAACATTGCGTTTTAGTTATTTTTTATTTACGGGATGTTAAGTTTTTGGGTTTTCGGAATTTCTGATTTTCAGGATTTTGGATTTTCGAGATTTTGGGTTTTTGGGATGTTTGGTTTTGGGGACTTTAATATTTTCAGTATTTTAAGTTTTTGGGATATTGGGTTTTCAAGATTTTGGATTTTCGGGATTTTGGGTTTTCGGGATTTTTGGGATTTCGGAATTTTGGATTTGCGGGATTATGGATTTTTGGGTTTTCGGTATTTCGGGACTTTTACGACATTCACTATTTTAGTGATACATATGTAGGTATATGTATCTGGCATTAAATATTTACTTTGTATGGGAGGTACCACGCCTAGTTATGCCACCACGCCCATTTTCTACTTTACAACTTAGATTAGCAATTCATATGCTCACACAGTCACACTAAGTTTCAAGACTTGGGCTTAAAAGGTACTCCAGATAGTTTGTTTTTGTATGGGAGGTGCCATGCCCATTTTTTCGATCCCGCTTATTTTTTGTACTACGACTCAAAACCAAAACCAATATGCCTGGACAATATTTCAAGACTCTCACTATTATAGTGTTCCAGATATATGACATTAAATATTTACTTAATATTGGAGGTTCTATGACCAATTTGCGGGAAACGCCTCACCCCCTTGAGCTATCGAAAAAAAACTATAACCTATTTCTCCTTCGAGATATGCAGGTCCTGTCAGAATTTTGAGAATAGCGAATTTTGGCAGAGTCGCAGGAGCCATTAACTATCGAAGATGCATGCAGATCGGAAAATAAATTGAAATGGATTGAGACTATGGATGAGGAATTCAACTCACTCATAAAAAATAAAAAAAGGATTTTAGTCGATCTACCAAATAGTATAAAGGTGATAGATAATCTTTGGGTTTTCAAAATAAAACACAAATCGAACGGAACAGTAGATAGATACAAGGCTAGACTCGTAGCCAAAGGATTTTCTCAGCAATTTGGAGTCGATTTTCGTGAAACTTTTAGTCCTGTGGTAAAGTTCGAGTCATTAAGAGTAATTTTGTCTATAGCTGCTCGCAAGCAATTATATTTGAAACAATTTGACATCAAAACCGCTTTTCTATACGGAGAACTTTATGAAGATGTTTTTATGAAACAGCCAAAAGGTTATGAAGATGGTAGCGGTAAGGTTTGCAAGCTTCTAGAAAGTCTTTACGGATTAAAACAGGCATCTCGATGCTGGAATAAAAAATTTACATCTTTTATTAAAAAGTTTCAATTGCAAGTTTCAACAGCAGATCAATGTGTGTTTGTTTATCGCGAACGAAATGCTGAGATGTAAAGGGTCCGCCAAATAACTTTTTTTTTTTTTGAAAATATCATAAAAAAAACTACGGAATATTTTCTCAAATGTCTTTTTTTATTTGAAAGTAAAATCCTTCCGGGTAATAATGGAAAATAATTTCATTCAAATGGCTGCCTCGGCTGGCCATGCAGTAGCCTACACGATCGGTCCAATTTTTAAGCACATTATCGATAGTGCGCAGCTGTATTTCACCAATGGCTTCACGAAAGCGTCAATTGTCTCTGGCTTGTCGGCGTTACACTTATCTTTTACCGCACCCCACAAAAAAAAGTCCGACGGTGTCAAATCGCAGCTCCGAGGTGGCCAAACGACATCAGCTCTGCGGCTGATAATGCGATCTTCAAAAACAGGCCGCAAAACATCGAGTGTAGCTTCGGCTGTGTGGCACGTAGCGCCGTCCTGTTGAAACCAAATGTTGCCAATATCCTCATCTTCAATTCGAACGAACAAAAATTCCTTCAACATGGCCCGATAACGACCGCCATTGACTGTAACGGCCACTCCTTGCTCATTTTCGAAGAAAAATGGCCCAATTATGCCTCTGGACCAAAATCCGCACCAAACAGAGACTCGTTTTGGGTGTATCGGCTCTTCAATGTATGCGTGCGAGTTTTCTGTGCCCCAAATGCGACAATTTTGCTTGTTTACATACCCGCCAAGATCAAAATGAGCTTAATCCGAAAAGATGATTTTTTTTTTGGCAAAATCGGCATCTTCTCGAAGTCGATCGCAGGCCCACTTAGCGAAGCGAAATCGCATTGGATGGTCAGTTGGCTTCAACTCCTAAACCAATTGGACTTTGTATAGCGTCATACCAAGGTCTTTATGCAAAATTCGTCTCAATGATGTCTCCGAAATGTTCAATTGTTGAGAACGACGGTGAATTGATGTTGATGGCGCTTCACGCACACTTTCTGCCACAGCAGCAACACTCTCGGGCGTACGCACTGTTTTTGGCTTTTCACGCTTTGGTTTATCGATGAGGATGCCAGTTTCTTTCACTTTTTTTAGAAGATAAGGAACATACGGAGCTGACGGTGTTTCTCTTCTTCCAAAATCCGCGTACGCAATTTTCGCACACATTCTGCAACATTACCACGATTTTCAAAGTAATGTCGCAATATTTCCCAGCGCTGTTCAAGCGTATACACAACCATATTCGTTCTGCATGGATAAAACTAATTATCTGTCCAATCAGACATGAGCTAAGTGTTACCATTCACGAAATAAGCACTAGTTGAAAAAAAAAAAACGTAAGATGGCGGACCCTTTGGCTATATACATAGATGATGGGATAATAGCAGCGAGCAATGAGGAACCAATAAAACCACTGATCGATCATCTTAGTAAGGAGTTTGAAGTCAAATGGAGTAATGCAGAATGCTTTCTTGGACTAGAGATTTCGCGTTATATTGATGGTAGTATTCATCTATGTCAATCGGCATATGCTGAAAAAGTTCTGCAACGATTTAATATGATGGAATGTAATCCTGTGTCAACGCCATCGGACCAATCTAATTTATCTGTAGACACTACATCTAAGGTGGTATCCTTTCCATATCGCGAGGCAGTTGGTAGCCTAGTGTCTCTTGCAACCCGTCCAGATATTTGCTATGCTAGCCGGTATATGGAACATCCTGCAGAACAACATGGTCAAGCCCTCAAACGTATTTTACGATATGTTAAAGGAACCATCTCCTATGGTATAGGTATTTGCATTCAAGTGCAAATATTACCTTTTCTATTTACAGTGATGCTGACTTTGCTGGAGATATTAATACCAGCTATCAGTTGGTCTTCCGAGAAGCAAAAATCAGTTGCTTTATCAACTACCGAGTCAGAATACATAGCTGCATCACAAGCTGTCAAGCAGTTGCTCTGGTTACGCCGACTATTAATTTCTTAATAAATCTGAATTGTTAACATCGTTGTTTGTTAGCTCTGCGCAATAATAAAATAAATAAATAAATAAAATCTCGGCTTGTGAAACGTTGTCGTGAAGAGCTAAAGGTGCTTGGCGTCCAACATAATGTTAAGCTCTGCTGGGTCCCCGGACACAGAGGCATACAGGGCAATGAAATTGCTGACGAACTGGCAAGAAAAGGATCTGCCTCCAGCACTGACCAAGCAGACCAGTCTGTCAAACCACCACTATGCGACCTCAAATCTCAGGTGGGACAGAAAACACTGATCGCTGCCAAAAACAGGTGGAACTCCCTTCCCACCTGTGAAACTTCCAAAAGGATGTGGCCTGAGTATGACAAAGCCAGAACCCATAAACTGCTTCGTAGAAACAGGAAATCTGTCTCTACTTTAGTTGGGATTCTTACTGGACACAACTTACTGAGAAGCCACAAACTGAAAATGCATCTCATAGATGATGACCTCTGTAGAGGCTGCGGTGATGAAGAAATTCACGAGGACACCCCCCACTTTCTGTGCCACTGCCCAGGCCTCAGCCAATTAAGAATGAGAACCTTAGGAAAATACTTTTTCCATGACCTCGCGGATCTATCCGAAATCCCTCTCCCTAATCTTTTCAGGTTTGCATCAACATCTGGATGGCTAGAAAGAGACTAACAACAATGGACAGTAACGGGACAATGAATGAACCAACCACATAAGTGGACCCCTAACGGGCATCACAATGGGTCTATATTGACCTGAGTGCGATGAGGGAGGACACACACCGTCTGCCTCATCAACCCACCAACCTAACCTAGCTCTGCGCAACACATATTTTTACTGCAAACGCTCGGGAACAGACCTATTAGTTAAGTAGATCAACAATAAAATTCCTTAAGCCTCCTGTCATAAATCCTTTCAATTACAGTAACCCCACATACATAAAAATGCCAAAAAAATGTTTAAAGCTACTAGGTATCACATCAAACATTCGAGGACAGCCGACCCAAAAAAGGACTCAATTGTATTTTTTTTGTGCCTTCTAGAACAATGTTTTTTGCGTCACAACATCCGAAGCACAATATTTCAAATTTTATCAAATGCATAGACTTTCAAAAAAAGAGCATCCTTTGTTAACAAGGGTTTGGTTCTGTGTTTTATTTATTACAGATAGAGTGCAGAGTACACAATTGAGTGTCCTTGTCAGTATGATTGCCTCGGGTGGACGTTTATTATTATCGACAGAAACCAACTATTCGTGTACGTACGTGCAGTGTTGCTCTTATGGTGTTTGTTCTCTTGACACTTGTATTTGTTTTATTATGTCATGACACCATGGCGGATGTTACCCAATCCGTGTGGAATGCTGTTGAATTTGCATTTAAAAGCAGCTCGAGAGGAATCAATGCACATCACGACCAACATCCCGTAGTGTGTCATTGGATTCAACTAGGAAAAGTGAACGATGAATCGATGATGACAGCGAAAGCTTTTTTTTCTTAGAAAATAAAAAAAATTGTCACAACGGTAACGTAAACATAAACGTCATTTATCATGAAGGTGGCAAAATGTATAGGAAAATTAATTTGCTTCATAATTTTTTTTCGGGAATTTCCTCGGGCCGAGCATTTTTCTTGTTTGGCCGGAGACCAGTCCGAATTGGTGCGAATCATTGAAATCCGTCCAGGCGTCCTTGAGTTATAAGCGTGTCAAATTCTTCCACGACCAAAAGTTGAGGCAAAAAATTCTACTATGTCCCAAAGGTTTGTAAAAAACATTAAGAATTCGACCTCATCTTCCATCCCAACGCTCATTTACAATGACATTCCAGCTGTCACCTCTCTAGACAAAGCCAATCTGCTCGCTGCTCATTTTGCAGCCAATTTAACGCTACCAGATTGTGCCCAGTCTCCCCCTGTACTAGAGAACGTAGAACATTCTATGGGACCAATCCACTTTCGTACTCGTACAGTCGCAAGAGTATTAATCGATCTTGACATACACAAATCGTCTGGTCCAGATGGTATCTCCCCCATAATTCTGAAGAGGTGTTCTTCAACGCTTGCAAAACCACTGTGTAAGCTTTTCCATCTTTCCTATTCATCAGGACTCTTTCCTGATGGGCTGCATTTATACAGCCCGTCCCCAAAAAAGGCGAATCTTCTTCTCTCTCCAACTACCGACCAATTGCACTTACCTCCCTTCTTTCTAAGGTCATGGAAACGCTGATAAACCGTCAGCTTATGAAATATATTGAATCACGAAAACTCCTCAATGACCGATAATATGGTTTTCGTAGCAACAGGTCCACTGGTGATTTGATGTCATATCGCACCGAAAAGTGGAACCAATCAATCCACCTTGGTGGCGAAAACAAAATCGTTGCACTTGATATTTCAAAGGCATTTGACAGGGTTTGGCATCAAGCCCTTTTGTCGAAAATGCGTGCTTTTGGTATCGATGATACTCTTCTTCAATGGATTAAAAACTACCTCTCGAAACGTTCAATTCAAGTAGTTTTGGACGGTTTCAATTCTGCTACTCACCAAATAAATGCTGGTGTTCCCCAAGGCTCAGCTTTGTCTCCGACACTGTTCCTCATTTTTATTAATGACCTATTGTCTGCAACTTCTAATCCAATGCATTCCTTCGCTGATGACAGTACCCTCAGCTTTTCATATTCGTTCTCGAATTCACGCCCCTCACCTTTGGATGTGGAAGAAAAACGACAAAATATGTTAAGTTCATTAAATTCCGACATTGACAGCATAATTAAATGGGGTAAATCTAATAGAGTGGAATTTAGTGCTTCCAAAACGCAATGCTGTTTTCTGTCATCCAAGCGAAACCAAACTTTACAGCCACTATCCATGAGTGGCACTTGCATCGTCGAAACCGAAAAACTTTCCATGCTCGGTATGTGTGTTAGTAACGACCTTCGTTGGAACGACCACATATTCGAAATCGCCAAAAATGCAGCAAAATGTCTAGGTTTCCTCAATCGATGTAAGAAATACTACACCCCTTCTGATCTGGCCTCAATATATAAACTTGAGTTCAAACTTGAGTTCAACGCCCACATATGGTCAGGTGCAGCCAAAACATCATTGCACCTACTAGATAGGATACAAAAGCGTGCGAAAAAATTGATAGGAGATCCAACCATAGCGAACTCCATAGTTTCGCTCGAACATCGTAGGAATGTCTCCTGCCTTACACTCTTTTTACCGCTATTACAACAACAAATGCTCTAACGAAATAGCCAGCTGCATTCCGCCCCTTCAACAATTCAACCGTAATACTCGCCGTACCAAGAATGCTAATCAGTTCACCCTAAAGCCTATCTTCGGACGTACTATGAAATATAGAGATTCATTCCTTAACCGAACAACACGAATGTGGAATGCTTTACCAAACTCAGTTTTTCCTCTCCATTACAATTTACAGAAATTCAAAACCAACGCACATCGGTATCTCCTCTTCTCTACTCCTCTATTTCCTTAATGCCCGCGCTGTGCTTAAACACCATAAGGGTATTAATAATCCCTTTAGCGTGCGCCAATTATAAAAAAAAAGCGTAGTAACTAACGTCACTCTCTTTTATATATATAGATAGCTCTGTTGCACCAATGTCAAAATTGAAGAAATTAAGGAAGAACTACATTTTTTTCAGCCTCAATTAATTGAACTTAATGGCTACCCGTGGCTTTTGCCCATGCGTTGTATTCCCATTCGTTTGACACTCTACAAGGTAGAATTGGGAGTAAGAGTAAACCTTACCCAAGGCATCTCCGTTCGTTAATTGCAAATTTCCATACCACATTTTGAAAGCAACCACAGCCATAGTTCATCATAAGGCGTCTGTGCAAATGACATCCCTTCACATCACGTTATACCTTTATGAAGAACAGAAAAAAAAATTCCATTAACATCCCAACTACCTCTGAATGCATCCTTTGACGTGGTTTCAATTTTTTTACCTTGGTGATAGTTCAGCATCGCAGGAGTAATGTTAATTAACACTACACACAGCGAAACACTTTGAGCAAATTCAATTCCCCATCCAAGCAGGACGATGAATTTATTTTATTTTTGCATAAAAAAAAACGAATATTAAGTCCTAGAAAATGGTTCGAACAAGGTCTCAAGAGAATTTATCTTGTGTACGCCATAACACCGCCAAGGAAGCCATCATGGTACGACGAGAATCCCAAATGCTCTAAACTTTCCCTAGAGAAGTCAAATCCTTGCAATTCCAATACAACGGATTGTCGTAAAAATCAAAGGGAACCTAATGTCGGGGAGGATGCTGCGGAGATTGAAGACGAGAAAACTACCATCAAAGAGGAGAAGCTTTTTGTTAAACAAGATAAATCGGTGGAAAATCATGCGGCGGTTGGTATTGAACTTTTGTATCACCTGATTGGGTTTTAAAACCTTTTACTTAATAGAAATCCGAATCGGACCCTTTTAGATGCAGATTTAAGGAAATTTCATCAAAACTGAAACCGACAAACGTCAAAGAATGCATTTTCGCAATCAGAGGTATGGCTAAACAAATTTTATAAAGTATCTGAACAAGGTATTTCGACAATCTAAATATGTTATGGGTGATCCATTTCGAGGTTCCCTACTTTTTTAAAGAAAAAAACACAGAAAATTCAAATTTAATGGAGAATGTTTATTATCATTTGAAAGAACATTCTTTGGCATTTATTTTTTGAAGATTATGTCTATCAAATGTTGGCCGTTGCTACGTCGCAGATGGTCCATCCGTTGAGTCCAATTTTCGATCACTCGTTCGAGCATTTCGACTGGTAACTGGCGAATGACACGCGTGATGTTTTCCTCTAAGGCCTGAATCGAAACGGGTTTGTCGGCATAAGCTTTTGACTTTACATATCCCCACAGGAAAAAGTCTAACGGTGTGATATCACACGATCTTGGTGGCCAATCGACCGGCCCAAAACGTGAAATTATGTGCTCACCGAAATGTTCTCTCAATAAGTCCATTGATTGATGCGATGTGTGGGAAGTGGCGCCGTCTTGCTCAAACCAAATGTTGCCGAGATCACGAGCTTCAATTTCAGGCATCAAATAGTCGGTTATCATGGCACGATAACGGTCGCCATTGACGGTTACGTTCGCACCGGCATAATTTTTAAAGAAATATGGACCTATGATTCCACCGGCCCACAAACCACACCAAACCGTTGTTTTTTTCTGGATGAAGTGGCAGTTCTTCAATCTCTTCAGGTTGCTCTTCGTCCCAAATGCGGCAATTTTGTTTGTTTACATACCCATTGAGCCAGAAATGGGCTTCATCGCTAAACAAAATTTGCCTCGAAAACGTCGGATCTTCTTGGAACTTTTCAAGAGCCCATAGAGCGAAGCGATGTCGCTTGGGAAGGTCGAGCGGCTTCCATTGTTGCACAAGCTGTATTTTGTACGCTTTCAATTTAAGATCTTGACGTAAAATGCGCCAAGTCTCTCCATACGTCAGTCCGAGTTGCTGCGAACGGCGCCGAATCGACTCTCTACGGTCTTCGTGTACACTATCAGCTACGGCCGCTATATTTTCTTCACAGCGTGCTGGACGTGGTCTATTCGGTCGAATATTATCCAATAATGAATGCTGGGTCTCAAAGTGGGTGATGGTGTTGCGAATAGTACGCTCAGTAGGCCGATTATGTTGACCATAAGTTGAGCGAAGTGCACGAAACACATTCCTCACAGAACGTGAATTTTCATAATAAAGTTGAACAATTTGTAAACGTTGTTCACGCGTAAGTCTTTCCATTATGAAATGCCAAACAATACTAAACAAAAATAACATGACAGCATGACACGACTCACACGTGATCTGTCAAAAAAGGCTATTGCAAAAAGTATCTCTACTTGGATCACCCTTTCTATTTCGTCTATATAGAGTTTTTTTTGCCACGCTCACTTTTTGGGGGCGTTTTTGGTATAAAATGGTTCACAATCAAATTTTAAAGGAATTTAATAAGACCTTCGATACAAATACTTCGCTACTATTAATAAAGGGTTCTTTCATTCAGCGCTTCCTATCTTTAAATTTAAATAAAACAATGTGTGTGTGTGAGATATAATTGAAATGTTTAATTCTTTTGAGAGGCCTATTGAGGCTTTCCGCAGCTTCTCTGGGTGGCGTGCATCCGAAATGTCGAATTTTTCATGACTTCCTTACTTAAGTGGCGCTATAGTCCGGGATGAACCTGGGCCTCAACCAACATGCCTCTCCAATTAGCCCGGTCCTAAGCTAATTGCCTCCAGTTGCGCACTCCAAGTTGGTTGAGGTCGGTTTCTACTTGTGTGCGCCACTTAAGGCGAGGTCTTCCTCTACAGCATCCGACGTCTGTCGAACACTCTGTGAGCCGGAGTATTTTTGTCCATTCGATCTACATGTTCTAGCCATCTTAAACGTCCAATACGGAGTTTTTTGACCAGGGGTATGTCACTGTACAGCTCGTATATTTCGTGGTTCAATCATCGTGGGCTCAGTGGCGCGATGGTTAGTGCGATGAACTGCCGCGCAGAAGGTCTGGGTTCGATTCCCAGCCATAGCAACACCTAAATGATTTTTCACTGGCCCTCCTCTCGTGATGATCTGACAAATCGTCCGAGTAGTATCAATTGTCAAGAATAGCTTATCTCAACTTAGCCGTTCGGAGTCGGCATAAAACAGGAGGTCCCGCCATCGTGCAAGAAGTACACACGCACACATGAATGGTTGTGAGAAAGCTAGGCCCTGGGTACTAACGAGCCTGTTGCGCCAAAAATTTGTATTTTTATTTGTAATCATCGTCTCCATAGCCCGTCAACGCAAACGGGACCGAAGATTTTTCGAAGAATTTCATCCGCTTCATCCGCTTTTGATACGGTCCATGATTCAGCGCCGTAGAGCAGGACTGGGATGATCAGGGTCTTATATAGGATCTCCTTAGTAGTTCGAGTGAGGGCTTTACTACTAAATTGCCTTCTTAGCCCGAAGAAACAGCGGTTGGCAAGAGTAATTCTTCGTTTAATTTCTGACGAGATGTGCTAGCTTAAAGTTATATCTGTCAATGATGACGTTCTGTCAAATTCGTCGATGTTGTATGTTCTTTTGTATTGACAGCATATACTAAGTCTTACCCTAATTTACTGCTGAACCCATTTCTGCTGCTTCCTTCTCTATGCTAGCAAAAGTGGCTATGACATCACCTTGAGTCCGTCCAATGATGTTAATATCGTCAGCGTTTGCTAGTAGTTGCACCGATTTTTGGAAGATTGTGAATCCGTTGTTGGCTCGGGAGTTTTGCACAATCCTCTCAAGAATCCAGTTGAAGAAGTCACATGACAGCGCATCGCCTTACCTAAATCCTTGTTTGGTATCGAATGTGTCGGTGAGGTCGTTTCCGACCCTGATGGAGCAGCGAGAATTCTCCATCGTCATCCTACACAAACGGACGAGTTTGGGCGGTATACCAAAACTAGACAGAGGCTCTATATAGTTCGTCTCTATAAATGCTGTCGTATGCGGCTTTGAAATCGATAAATAGGTGGTGGGTATCGATTTGGACTTCTTGGGTTTTTTCCAGAATCTGCCGAAGTGTGGTGAAAATTTGATCGATTGTGGACTTTCCTGGCCTAAAACCACACTGATAAGGGCCGATCAGGTTGTTGGTAAACGGTTTCAGGCGTTCACATATTACGGCAAATAGGATCTTGTAGGCGATGTTGAGGAGACTTATGCCTCTGTAGTTGGCGCAGTTCAGAGCGGATCCGTTTTTTGTGGATCGGGCAAACGATGCTGAGGTTCCATTCTTCAGGCATACTTTCAACCGACCAGATCTGGCTTATGAGTTCGTGGATGCTACTTACCAAGTCATCTCCGCCAGCTTTATAAAGCTCAGCGGGAGGGCCGTCATTTCCGGCGGCCTTGTTAAGCTTGAGTTTAGATATAGCTTTCCTCACTTTACTTAGGTCGGGTGGTTGGCAGTTTTCGCTGCCTTTGCTAACATAAAATGGTTCGTTCTGCCTGACAGCGGAATGTTGTTTGTCATCGCCGTTTAACAGTCTGCAGAAGTAGTTCTTCCATATCCTCTACATCGACTGTGTCTCAACTACGATATTTCCTTGCTCATCTCGACAGGATTCTGTTCGATCCATGTATCCTTGGCTTTGATATTTTACATTTTGGTAAAACTTTCGAACTTCGTTCCTGAAGTGGCACCTCTCTATTTCTTGTTCTTTTTTCTTTTTTTCTGAAAAGCCGGTGTTCTTCCCTAATTGTCTGCCTATAGAGCTGAATGGCAGCTTTGTAGACCTCGATCTTGGCTGCGAGCATCTGTCGCCATTCCTCATCAAACCAGGTGTTTCTTGCTGGTGGCCACGAGAAACCTAAAACATCGGTTGCGGCTGATCTAATGGCTTGTTGGCATCGTTGCCATTGTTCTCCGACATTAGATGCTGGTGGTATGGTGTGAATCGAGAGGTTATGTGATACGCGTTCTGCGAAGCCATTGCCGATCTCTTGCGATTGCAGTCCTTCGACATTAAATTTTTTCACAGTATTTCTGTTTTTTTGTGGCGTGGTGGATATCCGCATCCTTACCTTGGCTGCAACAAGGTAGTGGTCCGAGTTGATGTTAGCCCCTCGGAATGTTCGGACATCCAAAATACTGGATGCGTGCCTCTTGTCTACCGCAATGTAATCAATTTGGTTGACTGTTCGTTGATCTGGAGACCGCCATGTCCCCTTATGGATACCGAGGTGAGGAAACCGTGTGCTGGCTATAGTGGCATTTCGTTCCGTAGCGAAGTCAATTAGCCTAAGTCCGTTAGCAGAAGTGTTGTCGTGTAGGCTATATTTTCCGACAGTACTGCTAAAGATGTCTTCTGTTCCTACCTTTGCGGTAAAATCTCCCAGCACGATTTTACCATCGTACTTTGGTAGTCGCTCGAGCTCGCGAGGAGCTCGTAGAAGTAATTCTTAGTTGTATCATCGTTTTCCTCTGTCGGAGCATGAGCGCATATAAGGCTTATGTTGGCGAATTCAGCATTGATGCGGATTGTTACAATGCGTTTGCTAATGTCTTGGAAACATAAGACTTCTTGCCTAAGTCTGGCACTTATAACAAATCCGCATCCGAATAGTCGCTGTTTCTGCTCACTATAACACGGTCAATAGTAGATGTCACAGGTTTTCATCCTCTTTTTGCCCGGCCCATCCCATCGTATTTCCTGGAATGCAGTAATATCTGCTTTGTAGCAGTTTAGGGCTTCCGCTAGTTGCTCACCTGCACCTCGTTTAGCATGGTCGTCAACAATAAAATCATTCCTTTCCGAGGCTATTGGTTACCTCGTAACATAAGCTTTTTTCCATGGATGGGTAGTTAACCCAAAGCACAGCCCCCAACCTGGAGGGCCAGGCCCTTGTTTTGACCCTAGGACAGCGGGCCGGAAATACCGATGTCAGCAGCCCATTTTGGTATATGAGCGCTGACGTTGACCTATTGAGGGCTCCTCCGCCTCCAACTTTTTTCCAACACCCTGGCTCAGTATTGGAAATCCTTATAGCCCTGGTGTTCAAATATGTCGAAGCAGCTCATATACGGATTACACTACCAGTTCGATCTGGAGCTGTAGGCGCCACCGTTGACTCCAGCTAGGAAATTCCTCCGCTGCCGCCTGAGAGTGAGTGCTTTATTGAGAGGATACTCCCCCCCCCCCCCCCCTCTCGTTTGCTGCCACCAACGACATCCCACAGGGGTTTATTACCCCATCTCCAGTCGAGGTTCTAGGCATCTACCAGTCACCAGCTGGAGGTGAGAGTAGGAGTTGATAGTGAGAGGCTAGTGTGAGAACGCTTGTGTTCTCATGTAATCGCATCACTACCCTTAAACACCGGCCTGGCTTATCCCATCTTATATCCTGAATGGCAGTAATGTCTGTTGTGGTTATGCTTAGGGCTTCCAGTAGTGGTTCACCTGCACCACTCCTATTTAATTTTCTAGGTGCGCAGATACGAACATCGTTGTCCTTTTTTTCGCTTATAATGGTAGTCAACAACAAAATCAGTCGTTTTTGAGGCTCTAAGTTGCATCGTAACAATGGATCTAAAGTTTTGTTCGGATAATGCGTTGAAACATTGCTTTTGCCTTCGTGGCTTTCTTGTCAAGCGGATGTTCTGTGATGGCAACTTATCGCGCATTCCGAAATCGCTTCAATGTAGTCCTGTGATGCTCTATCCCAAACTGGAAATCTATTGTTATAGGGATCACTAAGTTCACAAAAAAGGTTAGTATCAGAAGATGAAGAACTGGAGCCCCCTGGCCCATCATATCACCCCTGAGGAAAACAATTAAAGCAATGGGAACTTCAATCTTGCAATCCCCATGACATTTTGAGCGCCTACATGAGTCTCTGCTCTTGGACTACCCGGTCGTTCTGATTAAGCCCGTTTTTATTTGATTACCTAAGTCAACAAACAGAATATGCGGTACTGAGCTGCCTCCAATCCAAGAAAGTTACCTATACCCACTGTCTCACGCGACTGTGCCACGCGACGTGGCGAACGTTCTTATTTTTGCAAGCAAAGAGTCTCCAGTAAGGCTTGCCAAGAACCAATAGTAGTATGGAAGCAGGATAGTGAGCTATCAATGCTGGGGATCATCAGTCCACAACAATTGTCAAGCGCTATGATGTACCAAGCACCTACAAAATAGGGAAAAAAGAAGTGGACTCTTAAGACAGCCCTGCTTTCCGCCAATTTTAACCCAACGATTGAGGAAACATTAACGTATATCGGTGTCGAAATGTTTTCTTAACCTGAACCAGACCTGAGGGAAACTTTCATTGGAGACTTTCATTGCAAAGATTCCAGCACTTTATACGAGATCCTGCATATGGGACAGATTGCTGTTGATGTGTCTTAACATTGTAAGGGTCCCACCTATAGACTGCAGATTGATGCTGAACTAAGCTTAGATTCCCTTAAGAGTAAAAAAAAACTCCAAAACGACGTTAATTTTATAAATAGATTCGAGATTTATTATCCAAGAACACCCGTTTACACCTCAATCCTTAACTGAGCTGTTGGTTCTTCTAAAAATTATCTTAATGACTTTTATTTGTTTCCTTTGACTAGAATACATTTTTGTTGTTGTTAATGCTAAAAGTTACCATCTTCACTCAGATGCTGTTAATCTTAAAAATTATTTCAAAATATTGTTAGACTACGATAATATTAATTTTTTTTTTAAATATTTTCTTTCTAACCTAATGCCGAGATTCGTCCTTAAACCTTTAAAACGAAAAACTGTTTCACATAAAAATGGTGTCGTTGAAGGATGATCCGTTCAAAGTGGAGTAAAACGTAGGTTCCCAGGCTTCTTAAAACCGCGTTATCTTGTTATTAACTGGTGACTCTGGAAGGGACGACTGCTGTGAACTGGTTGGGCTGACTGGACGACGTGGAGGCGGCGCTGCTCTCTGATTATTATTTTGGTTATTTTGCCGAATATTGTTGAAGAACTGTTGACGACGTGCCACACCGCCACGCAGAGGGAGGGTTGGTATATCACTTTGAGACTGTTGCATATGGCCGACTTCGCACATGCCGTCCTCGCGAGACGAGCAATTTCGCATCGCTGGGTTGACGCACTCGTAGACGCTCTAAAAGGAGAAGCAAGGTCGTTATAAAGATTGTCAGAGTGGTGTTTGTGAAGTAGCTTACCTGCTCGGAAGAGTATTGATTATTCTGGGCGAAGGCCAGGGACGTTAATGAGGGTAATGCCTGCGCAATATCCGACCTCTCTATGCCCCTGACTATAAGAAACGCCCTCGGTATTAGAATACCCGTCAAGATCGCCCACCCAGTCGCCTGAATACCAATTGGAATGGCTGCATCTCTCCATTCATCACCAAAGAAGCTCATAGTGATCCACGTGCACCAGATGATGAAAAGTAGCACAGATCCGATGACCAGAAGAATCCCCTCACGATAGTTTCGCTGCGATCGATAGATAAACGGAGTCAGTGTGACAAGGAATATCAACAAGACACAGTCATAGGCCAGAAGAGCCCAAAGCCAGTTGCCGTAGTACATGTTCTCACAGGACACACTCTCATTAGCTATATGCATGACGATGATCAACTGCGTTGACATCCCCACCTGCACCAGGGTACTGAAGATGCAGATCACTCCTTGAATATAACCATTGACGTGAGAGAGAAAACCACCTTCAGAACCGATGGATGCTAGCATAAGTGCCCGACACAGGAGCAACGAGAACGTCATGCAGTAGCTGAGCGTTACAATGAAAACTCGTACCGCACAGAGGGTGTTCAGCGTTGAGGCGTCTTCAAATGTCACATGCGAGTTTCTATGTTCCGACACATATTCCATGGAGAAAGGTATGAATGAGGTGAACAGAACGACCAGCGACAGGAGTAGTAAAATGGAAGACACAGGATTTCCCTCGAAGACATCACCCAAGGAAATTCGGATGATTATGAATACCAAGATCGCCAGGCTTATGATGACCCCTAACACAGCAGCTGTCATTCCGGCTGCTATCCATGCATCCGGCTTGATCCTCCAATACATTACAGATTCGCCCTCAAAAAGAAACGGATAACGTCGGTTGTTCCCGTCTACATACTGACAGTTGAAGACCTGTCCAAACTTGGACTTCATCTCGTGACTGGTGTCATTGGCTTTGTTGTAGTGATAGTACGTTGTGATGTTGGATATGAAATTTTGCGAAGCGATATCTCGAAGATCGGGGATCTTTTCATTTGTGAGGTTGGCCATTGTTTCAGTCTTTTGGAACATCTCCAGTGTCATCATGTGACTGAGGCGAGTCAGCTTGAGAGCTTTTAGAATCTTTACAGGACTATAGATGTGCTCTTCGGAGGTCCAGTCCTCAACGAATGTTAGGAATTTGTCACACGAATCAAGGTCAAAGATATCGTGAGTCTTTTTACAATTCTTCACAAGAGAATCATTAATCCAGTGGACAAGGTCGAGAACGGGTCCAGCGAGAGTAATAAAATGTGACGGGACAATAGTTTGACCGATGAGGATCTCTTCGATGGACACTTGCGTGGAGTTTTCATCGATCACTCGCAAGTCGATCTCGGTTTCCATGAGGAGGTACGCCTTGTTTGGGAGCTCTGTAAGTAGAAGGTTAGGTGACTGATTATTACGGAAAATAATAGTTTTGAACGTTTTATTCAATTTCGAAGTATATACAACGTAATAGTTTAATTCTAATTTATTTTTTATTGAAGTGTAAGCTACAATGGCCGTGTTCCGGATTTAAGATTTCCCAAGTTAACTTGGCCGATGCACTGTTCTCATTGATCAATCACATGACTCAAAATGCTCGATTGACTAATGAGAGCAGTGCACCGACAAAGTTAACTTGGTAAAACTGAAATCCGGAACGCACCCAATATCTTCTTTATAAATATATATATATATCTGAGTATCTACAGATGTAAAGGCGATTCTGAAACTGTATTGCATTTTCAAACGTGAAGTTAAACGTCACATTTTGAATCTTGTGTGACAAGCAAATGTGACAATTGACAAATATTTATATTTTTAAGAAATTCAGCAATATTTCTGAGTAATTTTTGAATCCGCAAATGACCACCAAATGTGACAATTGACAAATACAAGGTGGCGCAAAAGTAATCCTCCTATCAGAAAATGCTATAAATTTTGCGATTGGCCCCTAATGTCAGTTCTGTTTTGACATTTGTGTAGTAAACACATGCGAAATACACTTTAATAAACAATGTTACGCTACACTGCTCCAGAGCGCGGAATATTGGTGACTATTTATTTGAGCAATAATCGGTCGGTGACTTTGGCACAACGTGAATTTCGTCGCAAATTTCCTAGCCGTCCAACGCCTACTGGTGAAACACTGCGACGTTTAGCCGCTCGCCTCGAAGAGACTGGCACAACACGAGATGCTGCCAGGCGTGGCAGACCCCGGAGTAGCCGTTCTGCAGAGAATATTGCTGCTGTAGCCGAAGATGTCATGGAAGCGCCGTCGACATCGACCAGACGACGTGCCACGCAAATGGGTATCAGTCGACGGTCTTTACAGCGAATTTTGGTACAAGATTTGAAGATGTTTCCATACAAAGTCCAGACGGTGCAACAGCTGTTAGCTGCTGACCGCCAATCGCGTCTAACATACGCTCAAGCCATCCTTAATCACCACCAAGAGGAAGATGATTTTTCATCAAAAATAATCATGAGTGATGAGGCCCATTTCCATCTTGGCGGGTACGTAAATAAGCAAAATTTACGCTTCTGGGGCACTGAAAATCCGCGTGTAACCCACGAAGAGCCATTACACCCGCTCACTCAAAGTCACTGTATGGTGTGCTGTTTTCGCTGGAGGAGTCATCGGACCTTTTTTCTTCGAAGACATCGCGGGCCAAACGGTTACTGTGAATGGTGAGCGCTACAGAGCAATGATCAACGAGTTCTTTTTGCCGCAACTTGCTGAATTGGGATTGGAAAACATGTGGTTGCAACAGGACGGTGCAACGGCACACACTGCACGTGCCACAACCGATATGCTGAAGGATGCATTTCCCGGGCGCCTTATCTCCCGTTTTGGCGATTTGCACTGGCCAGCAAGATCGCCTGATTTGACCGCTCCAGACTTCTTTTTGTGGGGCTTTTTGAAGTCGCGGGTTTATGTCAACAAGCCTCAGACTCTTGCAGCTCTTAAAGACATTATCCGTCAAGAATGTGAGGACCTATCGCCGGAAGTTTTGGCCAAAATGATGGAAAATGCCATAAAAAGGGCTCAAATGACAATCAACTGTGGCGGCGGCCATTTACATGACATCATATTCTCGACTTGATGTAAAAAAAATTAAAAGACCAAATAGAAATAATCCAGAAGAAGAATCAAAGTTTTTCATTTTTTTTTTAAATTACAGCCAAAAAACATCGGAAGGTTATTTTTGCGCCACCTTGTATATATATCTGAGTATCTACAAATTTAAAGGCGATTCCTTAATCGCTATCTGAAACTGTATTGCATTTTCAAACGTGAAATTAAACGTAACATTTTGAATCTTGTGTGACAATTGACAAATATTTATATTTTAAGAAATTCAGCAATATTTCTGAGTAATTTTTGAATCCGCAAATGACCACCAAATGTGACAATTGACAAATATTTATATTTTAAGTAATTAAGCAATTTTTCTGAGTGTTCTTTGAATTCGGATATGACAAGGAAATTTGTAAAATGACAGATCTTCAGTTAATAATCATTTTGTAATTTTCTGGAACTTCAAATGATGTATTTCGAAAATCAATTTTTTTCGAAGCGAATTACTTTATAGCTGGCATCTGAAACTCTCGTCTGAAATAGTAATTCTTCAAATTTCATTCGAATATGACAAGCAAATGTGACATATTTTATTCATATTTTAAGAAATTCCGTTAATTTTTTACTTTTCAAATGACTAAATGTATTTCGAACATCAATTTTTCAAAGCGAAAAGTTATGGTATTGCTTTGAGACATTGAAGCCACCATTTGAATATAAAAAAATACAATCTAAACTGATTTATTATCTCGTTATATGATAATAACGGGTGATTTTTTAGCTGGTTTGGTTTTGGCAACACTGGTTTTGACAGCTGACGTGTGTTTAGTACCTTGTGTCACTGTCAAACAGCTTCAGTTTGGTTTGCAATTTAACCATGGATCGTCTTACAAATGAACAACGCTTGCAAATTATTGAATTTTACTATCAAAGTTCGAAATGTTCATCGCGCGCTGCTTCCATTTTATGATCGGCATTCTCGACCTTCTGAGCAGTCTATTCGGAAGATTGTGACCAAATTTCGCACCAAATTTACTTTGTTGGACATTAAACCACCAACACGTTTACGTACTGTGCGTAGTGAAGAAAATATTGCGGCCGTATCAGCTAGTGTGACAGAAGACCGCGAAATGTCGATTCGGCGCCGTTCCCAGCAGTTAGGCCTTTGTTACAGCACTACGTGGAAAATTTTGCGGAAGGATTTGGGCGTAAAGCCTTTTAAGATACAGCTGGTGCAAGAACTAAAGCCAGCCGACCTACCACAGAGCCGAATTTTTGGTGAATGGGCTCTTGGAAAGCTGGCCGAGGATCCGCTTTTTTATCGAAAAATTGTGTTCAGCGATGAGGCTCATTTTTGGTTGAATGGGTACGTAAATAAGCAAAATTGCCGCATTTGGAGTGAAGATCAGCCAGAAGCATTGCAACAGCTACCAATGCATCCCGAAAAAGCCACTGTTTGGTGCGGTTTATGGGCCGGCGGCATTATTGGGCCATATTTCTTCAAAGATGATGCGAATCGCAACGTTACTGTCAATGGTGAACGCTACCGAGCGATGATAACAAACTTTTTTTTGCCCGAAATGGAAGTTCTTGACTTGCATGATATGTGGTTTCAACAAGACGGTGCCACATGCCACACAGCACGCGAAACAATGGCGCAATTGCGAGGCGAGTTTGGTGAACAGTTAATTTCACGTTTCGGGCCGGTCAATTGGCCGCCTAGATCGTGCGATTTGACACCATTAGATTATTTTTTGTGGGGGTATGTCAAGGCTAATGTCTATACGGACAAGCCCGCTTCGATTGACGCACTGGAAGCCAACATCCATGCATTCATTCGTGAGATACCGGCCGATATGTGTGAAAGAGTATGCCAAAATTGGACTCAGCGGATGGGCTACCTGAGACGCAGTCGCGGTCAACATTTGCATGAAATTATCTTTAAACATTAAATTGCAAGGTTCAAAATATCGATTCAAATAAATATTTTTTGTGTTTTTTTTTTAAAAAAAGTTATAAACCTTTTAAAAAAATCACCCGTTACATCGCCAAATACGTTTTTAAAGCTGATCTACGTGAAAATAGTTTTAATTTCGAAATTCGAAAATGCAAATTACTACTAATTACTGTCTCATTGAATGATACAAATTGCTATCATTAAATGATATCAATGCATTGTGAAAATAAATATTTTATAATTTTGTAATATCGAAATATAGAAAAAAATGTTTTCGAAGTTCAAACATTTTCGATGAATACGAAAAAAATAACAGCCAATCCACCATTTCAGGGGGAGGTAAACTTTTTCAATTTCAAGAGATTTATTTATTTCGAAATTAGAAGGCTTCGTGCACTGCTGTGGTATGCTTAAAAAAAATGGAAGGTCGTTGGTGGCAGCAAACGAGAGGGGGGGGGGGAGAAGTGCCCTCTCACTAAGGCACTCACTCTCAGGCGGCAGAGGAGGTATTCCCTAGATGACGTCAACTGTGGCGCCTACAGCTCCAGTTCAATCGAACTGGTAATGTAATCCCTATATGAACTGCTTCGACATATTTGAACACCAGGTCTATAGGGATTTCCAATACTGAGCCAGGGTGTTGGAAAAGAGTTGGTGGCGGAGGATCCCTCAATGGGTCAACGGTAGCGCTCATATCAAGGGCCTGGCCCACCAGGTTTGAGGTTGTGCTTTAGGTTAACTACCCATCCACTGAAAAAAGCTTATGTTACGAAGAAACCAATAGCCTCGGAAAGGACTGATATTATTGTCGACGACCGAAAAAAGGACAACGACGTTCGTATCTGCACCTGGAATGTGAGAACATTAAACAGGAGAGGTGCAGGCGAACAACTAGCGGAAGCCCTAAACTGCTACAAAGCAGACATCACTGCCATCCAGGAAATACGATGGGATGGGCCGGGCAAAAAGAGGATGAAAAACTGTGACATCTACTATGGACCGTGTTATAGTAAGCAGAAACAGCGACTATTCGGATGCGGATTTGTTATAAGTGCCAGACTTAGGCAAGAAGTCTTATGTTTCAAAGACATTAGCGAACGGATTGTAACAATTCGCATCAAGGCCAAATTCGCCTACAAAAGCCTTATATGCGCTCATGCTCCGACGGAGGAAAAGGATGATATAACTAAGGATTGCTTCTACGAACTCCTCGACAAAACCTATGAGCGACTACCAAAGTACGATGTCGAAATCGTCCTGGGAAATTTTAACGCAAAGGTAGGAAGAGAAGACATCTTTAGCAGTACTGTCGGAAAATATAGCCTACCCGACAACACGTCTGGTAACGGACTTAGGCTAATTGACCTCGCTACGGAACGAAATGCCACTATAGCCAGCACACGGTTTCCTCACCACGATATCCATTAGGGGACATGGCGGTCTCCAGATCAACGAACAGTCAACCAAATTGATCACATTGCGATAAACAAGAGGCACGCATCCAGTATTTTGGATGTCCGAACATTCCGAGGGGCTAACATCGACTCGGACCACTACCATGTTGTAGCCAAGGTAAGGATGCGGATATCCACCACGCCACAAAAAAAAACAGAAATACTGTGAAAAAATTTAATGTCGAAGGACTGCAATCGCAAGACACCGCCAAGGTCTTCGATCAACGCGTATCCCTTAACCTCTCGACTCGCAACACACCACTAGCATTTAAGGTCGAAGAACAATGGCAACGATGCCAACAAGCCATTAGATCAGCCGCAATCAGAATCCCCTGGTTTGATGAGGAATGCCGACAGATGCTCACAGCCAAGAACGAGGCCTACAAGGCTAAGCTGCAGGTGAAGACGAGAGCTGCCATTGAGCTCTATAAGCAAAGAAGAAGGGAAGAACATCGGCTTTTCAGAAAGAAGAAAAAAGAGCAAGAAAAGCGCGCGATCGAGGATATAGAGAGCTACCACTCCAGGAACGATGTTCGCAAGTTTTACCAAAGTGTAAAATGTCAAAGCCAAGGATACAAGGCTCGAACAGAATCCTGTCGAGATGAACAAGAAAACATCGTAGTTGAGACACAGTCGATGCTGAGGATATGGAAGAACCACTTCTGCAGACTGTTCAACGGCGATGACAAACAACATTCCGCTGTCAGGCAGAACGAACCATTTTATGTTAGCAAAGGCAGCGAAAACTGCCAACCACCCGACCTAAGTGCAGTGAGGATAGCAATATCTGCCCTCAAGCTTAATAAGGCCGCCGGAAATGATGGCCTTCTCGCTGAGCTTTATAATACCGGAGTAGATGACTGGGTAAGTAACATCCACCAACTCATAAGCCAAATCTGGTCGGATGAAAGTATGCCTGAAGAATGGAATCTCAGCATCGTTTGCCCGATCCACAAAAAAGGAGACCCTCTGAACTACACCAACTACAGAGGCATAAGTCTCCTCAACATCGCTTACAAGATCCTATCTGCCGTAATATGTGAACGCCTGAAACCGTTTACCAACAACCTGATTGGCCCTTATCAGTGTGGTTTTAGGCCAGGAAAGTCCACAACCGATCAAATTTTCACACTTCGGCAGATCCTGTAAAAAACTCAAGAAGTCCAAATTGATACCCACCACCTATTTATCGATTTCAAAGCCTCATACGACAGCATTTATAGAGACGAACTATACAGAGCCATGTCTAGTTTTGGTATACCGCCCAAACTCGTCCGTTTGTGTAGGATGACGATGGAGAATTCTCGCTGCACCATCAGGGTCGGAAACGACCTCACCGACACATTCGATACCAAAAAAGGATTTAGGCAAGGCGATGCGCTGTCATGTGACTTTTTCAATTTGATTCTTGAGAGGATTGTGCAAAACTCCCGAGCCAACACCAGAGGCACAATTTTCCAAAAATCGGCGCAACTACAAGCAAACGCCGACGATATTGACATCATTGGTAGGACTCAACGTGATGTCAAAGTCACGTTTGCTAGTATAGAGAAGGAAGCGGCAAAGATGGGTTTAGCAGTAAATGAGGGTAAGACTAAGTATATGCTGTCAACACGAAAGGACACACAACATCGACGAATTGGACAGAACGTTACCATTGACAGATATAACTTTGAGGTAGTACGGAACTTTGTCTACCTCGGCTCCGCTATTAACTTTGACAACAACATCGCGTCAGAAATCAAACGAAGAACTACTCTTGCCAATCGCTGTTTCTTCGGGCTAAGAAGGCAATTTAGTAGTAAAGCCCTCACTCGAACTACTAAGGAAACCCTATATAAGACCCTGATCATCCCAGTCCTGCTCTACGGCGCTGAAGCATGGACTGTATCAAAAGCGGATGAAGAAATCCTTGGTAGATTCGAGAGGAAAATTCTTCGAAAAATCTTCGGTCCCGTTTGCGTTGACGGGCTATGGAGACGAAGATTCAACCAAGAACTATACGAGCTGTACAGCGACATGCCCCTGGTCAAAAAACTCCGCATTGGACGTTTAAGATGGCTAGGACATGTAGAACGAATGGACACCAATACTCCGGCTCGCAGAGTCTTCGATTTCCCAGCCAGACGTCGGACGCAGTAGAGGAAGACCTCGCCTTAAGTGGCGCGCACAAGTGGAAACCGACCTCAACCAACTTGGAGTGCGCAACTGGAGGCAGTTAGCTAAGGACCGGGCTAATTGGAGAGGCATGTTGGTTGAGGCCCAGGTTCATTCCGGACTGTAGCGCCACTTAAGTAAGTAAATACGTTTTTAAAGCTGATCTACGTGAAAATAGTTGTAATTTCGAAATTCGAAAATGCAAATTACTACTAATTACTGTCTCATTGAATGATACAACTTAGTCAATGAAATGTGAAAATGGATATTTATTAATTTTGTAATTTCGAAGTATAAAACAAAAATGTTTTCCAAGTTCAAACATTTTAGATAAATACGACAAAAGTAACAGCCATTCCAACCTTTTAGGGGAAGATAACATTTTAAATTTGAAGAATTTGAATTTGAAGATTTATTTATTTCGAAATTGGAAGGCTTCGTGTATTGCTGTGGTATGCTTTAAAAAAATATGAATTTTGAAATAAACTTTTTGTCTTCGAAAATCCATATTTTTAAAGTGCCACGTTTTAAGAACATAACATTATATTCCTAAGAACTAACAAAAAAAAAAACTCATTTCGGAGATATTTATTTAATGAACTTTTTTTTTATTTTCGAACTCTAATTTTTTTGTTGCTGGGACAGAAGATTTTCTCTCGAATCGACCAAGGATTTCTCCATCCGCTTTTGATACGGTCCATGCTTCAGCGCCGTAGAGCAGGACTGGGATGCTCAGGGTCTTATATAGGATCTCCTTAGTAGTTCGAGTGAGGGCTTTACTACTAAATTGCCTTCTTAGCCCGAAGAAACAGCGGTTGGTAAGGGTAATTATTCGTCTAATTCTGACGAGATATTGTTGTGAGAGCTAATAGCGAAGCCTCGAAGTTATATCTGTCAATGGTGACGTTCTTTCCAATTCGTCGATGTTGTGTGTCCTTTCGTGTTGATAGCATAACCTAACTAAACCCATTTTTGCCGCGTCCTTATCTATACTAGCAAACGTGGCTATGACATCACGTTGAGTCCGACCAATGATGTCAATATCGTCGGCGTCTGCTAGTATTTGCACCGATTTTTGGAAAATTGTGCCTCTGGTGTTGGTTCGGGAGTTTTGCACAATCCTCTCAAGAATCAAATTAAAGAAATCACATGACAGCGCATCGCCTTGCCTAAATCCTTTTTTGGTAAAGAATGTGTCGGTGAGGTCGTTTCCGACCCTGATGGCGCAGCGAGAATTCTCCATCGTCATCCTACACAAATGGACGAGTTTGGACGGTATACCAAAACTAGACATGGCTCTGAATAGTTCGTCTCTATAAATGCTGTCGTATGCGGCTTTGAAATCGATAAATAGGTGGTGGGTATCGATTTGGACTTATTGGGTTTTTTTCCAGGATCTACCGAAGTATGAAGATTTGATCGGTTGTGGACTTTACTGGCCTAAAACCACACTGACAAGGGCCGATCAGGTTGTTGGTAAACGGTTTCAGGCGTTCACATATTACGGCAGATAGGATCTTGTAGGCGATGTTTAGTAGACTTTTGCCCCTGTAGCTGGCGCAGTTCAGAGGGTCTCCTTTTTTGTGGATCGGGCAAACGATGCTGAGGTTCCATTCTTCAGTATTTCATCCGACCAGATTTGGCTTATGAGTTGGCGGATGTTACTTACCAAGTTATCTCCGCCAGCTTTATATAGCTCAGCGGGAAGGCCGTCATTTCCGGCGGCCTCATTAAGCTTGAGTTAAGATATTGCTTTCCTCACTTCACTTAGGTCGGGTGGTTGGCAGTTTTCGCTGTCGTTGCCAACATTAAATGGTTCGTTCTGCCTGACAGCGGAATGTTGTTCGTCATCGCCGTTTAACGGTCTGCAGAAGTGGTTCTTCCATATCCTCTACATCGACTGTGTCTCAACTACGATATTTCCTTGTTCATCTCGACAGGATTCTGTTCGAGCCTTGTATCCTTGGCTTTGACGTTTTACACTTTGGTAAAACTTGCGAACATCGTTCCTGGAGTAGCATCTCTCTATATCCTCGATCACGCACTTTCCTTCATTTTTTTTCTTTTTTCTATAAAGCCGGTGTTCCTCCCATCTTCTCTACCTATAGAGCTCAATGGCAGCATCCAACCAGGGGTTTCTTGCTGGTGGCCGCTAGAAACCTAGAACATCAGTTTCGGCTGATCTAAAGGCTTGTTGGCATCGTTGCCGAAGGCCTTGGCGTTCTCTGGCGATTACAGTCTTTCGACATTAAATTTTTTCACAGTATTTCTGGTTTTTTGTGGCGTGGTGGATATCCGCATCCTTACCTTAGCTTTAACAAGGTAGTATGGTTCGAGTCGATGTTAGCCCCTCAGAATGTTCGGACATCCAAAATACTGGATGCTTGTCTCTTGTCTATGGCAATGTGATCAATTTGGTTGACTATTCGTTGATCTGGAGACCGCCATATCTTATGGATATCGAGGTGAGGAAACCATGGGCTGGCTATAGTGGCATTTCGTTCCGTAGCGAAGTCAATTAGCCTAAGTCGGTTACCAGACGTGTTGTCGTGTATGCTATATTTTCCGACAATACTGCTAAAGATGTCTTCTCTTCCTACCTTTGCGTTAAAATCTCCCAGCACGATTTTAACATCGTACTTTGGTAGTCGCTCATAGGTTTTGTCAAGGAGCTCGTAGAAGCAGTCCCTAGATGTATCATCTTTTTCCTCCGTCGGAGCATGAGCGCATATATGGCTTATGTTGACGAATTTCGCATTGATGCGGATTGTTACAATACGTTCGCTAATGTCTTGGAAACATAAGGCTTCTTGCCTAGGTCTGGCACTTATATCAAATCCGCATCCGAATAGTCGCTGTTTCTGCTCAATATAACACGGTCCATAGTAGATGTCACAGTTTTTCATCCTCTTTTTGCCCCGCCCATCGTATTTGCTTTGCTTTGCTTTGTAGCAGTTTAGGGCTTCCGCTAGTTGTTCGCCTACACCTCTCCTTGTTTAGACCCTAGGACAGCGGGCCGGAAATACCAATGTCAATAGCCCATTTTGGGATATGAGCGCTGCCGTTGACCCATTGAGGGCTCCTCCGCCACCAACTCTTTTCCAACACCCTGGCTCAGTATTGGTAATCCTTATAGACCTGGTGTTCAAATATGTCGAAGCAGCTCATATAGGGATTGCACTTCCAGTTCGATCAAACTGGAGCTGTAGGAGCCACCGTTGACTCCATCCAGGGAATTCCTCCGCTGCCACCTGAGAGTGAGTGCCTTAGGGAGAAGACACTCCTCCCCCCTCTCTCGTTTGCTGCCACCAACGATCTTCCACAGGGGTTTAATACCCCAGTAACGGACTACTAACTTTTAAAGGCTGCTAAACGCTTATAGAGAACTTTTTTGATAATTACGAGAGCCAGTATTTACATTATAATACCTTCTCAAACCCGACTTAACGTTGAAAATAAAATCTTTGTCGATCATTAGTTGATTCGTCATGATCAAGGAGGTGTTTTTAGTGCGGTTAGAGTCCCACACTACTTTGGGTTTTTATCCCCACTGTGTCTATCGTGATTTTCACCTTCACCAACAAAAAAAAAAATTCATCTCACTTTTGAAGATTTTAGATTTCTAAGATAGGACTCTTGAATGCTGAATTTCGAATTTTCGAACATGATAAATATTTTCGTTCATTTCTCTTTTACAGATTTTAGATTTTTAAGATACGATTCTTGAATGCTCTCAAGCATAAGGACTCTCCTCATCGAAAAATAAATCTTTTTAAAAATATTTCAACTTCGAAAATCTTTAAGTTCGAAGAGCAAACAAAATTTACCTGAAATAAATGCTTTATTGGTCCTTCCAGTTGGCACAACGAAAATAGTTCCATTCTCATGAAAGTTCGTCACCATCTTATTGCCAAAGATAATGTAAATATTATCCGGACTTCGAAAGTGCATCAAACAGAGGTGCTCCTTCCTCGACGCATCCATAAAATCATTATAAACATCCAAGTTTTCTGCCAGAATTTCCACCGATGCAATTTTCTCACCCCACGGCATCTGGTACAACAGATGGGCGACCTTTGGGAAGACCAAAGCTCTTGGTGATGGAATTGGCCAGATGTAGTAGTCCAAATCATCAATCACATGCTTCAGGGCGTTATAAATGTCCAAATCGATAAATAGACCTATTGAGTGCTCCACGCATTGCTGTAGGTATTGTACCTCTTGTAAGAGTAGGTTCTCCACTTGGTCAGCGTCTTGGATGTCTATCGCTCGTACTCCTAAAGGGTTGCAAAATGGCATGATAAATAGTTCAGAAGGAGATATTCGACCCAAAACCTTACCAATTATAAAATCACCGCTAACCAACTTCGCCTGGTTTATCCGATTCAATACAAACATCGCTGTTATGGGATCCTTTGTCATGACCGAGAGCATCGCGTCGCCTTCAATGACTTGCACAAGTTTGCTTTCACTAGATTCGGATTTATTTTCATCTTCGAATTCGGTTTTGATGCCCTCTGTACAAATCAATGGGATGCCCGGAGTTGTGCTGCTTGATTGAACTGGGGATGATGGTTCTGTCGTGGTGCTAGTTGTTGTGGTAGATGGTTTCAATTTTGGCGGGACTTTTTTGGCAGCATCAACTATTGAAATACTGATGAAATTCAAGCTGATGAGGAGCCATATTGTTGCTGAAATTAAGAGGGGGACATAGTTTGTTAAGGAAAGCATGTTGATAGTATAGTCAGATATAGATGTATATGGCCCTAAGAAATATTTTAATAAAGCAGGTTGTCAGTCGGTTATCAAACAATGAAAAGAAGTCTTTGAAACCCAAACACATTACCAACATTAAAATCAGCTGCAATATAGATTTAAAAAAAATACTCTATCCCTGTCGAAGATGTGGTTTTTTATGTGGGACGTCAAATTCGTTTCATCCTGATTACAGATTATTGATATGGTAAGAGGGTCCACACATTACACGTGCATGCATTCACAGTAATAGTGATTGCGCATGCAAACTGAGAGGGATTCACTGAGTGATTGTGCATGCGGCATATGAGTGATTTCAGAAACTTTTGATCCTTTATTGCTTGTGCATGAAAGCAGTTTGCATATATTGTGTGTTGAACCGTATTTGTGCATGCTTGTGATTGCACATGCATGCATGAGTAGTCTATGGGCCCTATTTTTACAGACAATGTTAATCAACTCTAAATCTCTTTTAAGTAACTCGAAAACCAGCTGTGCGAAAATTAAACGATACTCTGGTGTCTTGTCTTAGAATTTTTTCAACGATTGCAGCCTATGAAGAGTATGGTGGTGGCCACTAAGCTAAAACCCGTTAAGCAATATTTAAAGAAAATGAACATTTCAGAGGACAGCAACACCCTGATATTTTGAACTCCATCATCAAACTCTCTCTCTCTCTCTCTCTCTCTCGTTGAAAACTACACTGCGAATCTCAAATACTGTCCCGTAGGTTACGGAAATGCATCCATTTAATATTCTTTTGACGGATTAAAGATGCCTATTTTGTTGCTACGCAATAGGACGGTTACTCTGGGTTGAGATTTTTCATTGTTCGCTTGGACCTTACTTATTGCCATGAAAAAACGAATCGCAAATCCCTCTACCAGGACGCGAAGTAAATCGTTTGTTCGGGTACTCATTGTTCAGCTAAGGTACACTATAAAGAATTCACTCTAGCCTCCTTCTTAGATATACAGGTGACAGTCTCCCTGGAGCTGTTCTTGAATCTCTGATCGAGATAGGTATAGAGGAATCTATTAGCCAATGGATAGTCTCCATGATCGCAACAAGAATTATCCAGGCAACACTTGGCAACAGTCACTTAACCAATTTTGCCCATAAAGGAACGCCACAGGGCGGCGTCATCTCTCCTTTACTCTGGCTAATGGTTATAAATAAAATTTTAGTTCTATCGGACGAGGAACGGGTCAATGTTGCAGCGTATGCGGATGATGTGGTGATACTAGTGTCAGGAAAATTTCCCTCCGTGATGGGTGAAATCATGGGGACTGCTCTAGACATGGTTAGCATCTGGGCTGCAAGTTGTGGCCTCGGTGTAAGCCCGAGCAAAACGGAATTGGTGCTATTCACTACCAAAACCAAAATACCTGGTTTCACCCTCCCCCGTCTAAATGGCCAACCACTCACACTCTCCTCCAGCGCTAGGTATTTGGGTATCATGCTTGACCCAAAACTTAACTGGAAACATAACATCGAACATAGAGGAAGGAAGGCGTGTGTTGCCTTCTATGCTTGCAGCGAAATCTTTGAAAAAGAAGTGGAGACTTCGATCAAAGACGACCTTGTGGATGTGCACAGCAGTGGTACGTCAAATGCTCATATACGGCTTACTAGTATGGTGGCCCGCTTTGAGTAAAGTCTACAACCTCACAAAACTAAAAAGGCTGCAAGGAACAGCCAGCATAGGCGTCACCACCCTCACTGTGCTATAACATCTCTTACCTCTCGACCTACACATTAAAAATACCGCTTTACGCAGCTCAGTAAGACTCAAGGTATCAGGATGCTGGAATGCATGGCCGTATGGCCTCAGAAATATCCTGAACTCGTTACCAAACGGCGTGGTCACGATTCCAACAGACCACATAACACCTATACTAAGTTTCAAGAAACGCTTTCACGTAGGCTTTTCTATACCAGAGCTCAGTAGAAGAGGAACGAAGTAGAAAGTAATTTCGACACGGTTGCCTACACCGACGGATCTAAGATGAACTGTGTTGTGGGGTCCGGTGTCTACTCGGAATCACCGAAAATATCAGAATCATACCGCCTACCGGATTATGCCAGCGTATTTCAGGTGGAACTACTGGATATCCGAGAGGCTTGCACGGTACTAGGGCGTGACACTACGAAAAAGCAAAATATTGCTATCCTTATCCTCCAAGCTGGTACAGGAATGCCGGAGCGAACTTGCCCATCTGGACGAGCGCTTCAGGGCCACACTTCTCTGGGTTCCAGGGCACAGTGACATGTGATAACAATCGTGCAGACGAGATGGCCAGGCAAAGCTCAGCTAAACACGGCTCACTTGCAGGAAATGCAGCGACCCAGACGTCGAAGAAGAGGTCTCACACCTACTATGTCACTGTCCTGCGATCAGTAGCAGCCGTTAAAAATACCAGGCAGCCTATACTTTGATGACCTAAGAGACCTAACGACTATCCCAATAGCGCAGATAGTCCGCTTTTGTAGCAGATCAGGATGGAGCAACTACCTCTTTGGAGCTGAAGGAGCAACACAGACCAGCACCGCATAAGTATCACTGTCGAACTTAACCAGGTATCCTCTTTCTCTATTTCAGGTAACTTTCTTTGAAGGGTATCGCTATGGGCCCACGTAGGCCCATGCGAGCTTGACGACTCACTCGAGCGTCAACAGCCCATCTAACCTAAGGGTCCATACCCCGCTAGTGCGGTTAAGTGACAATTCTACTCATACTTCCTGAAGAAGGCTGACTTCAAATGGAGAAGGTTAACAATTTGCGTCATAACGAGGAAGATATGGCCTACCTACGACAAGAACAGAACAATCGACCTACTGAATAGAACCAGCCCAGGTATCGCAAGAATTACGGCGATAGTCATGGGACACTGGCCAATTGGAGACCATGCGGCCAAACTGGGTATTCCATTCAACCCACAATGCCTCAGTTGCGGGAACACAAATGAGACAGTAACCCTCTCCCATTTTATCTGCAAATGTCCGGCTTTAGCAGGAGCCAGATTGCGTGCATTAGGGCGCGGTTACGGACAACGCTAGAAAGCGAGTGCGCCAGCCCGATCAGTGCGCTAGTAAAAAAATCGTGGACGACTGTTCACGCTAGTTCAAGCGGGTAAACTTGAAAATCAAATGAAATTATAAGTTGGGACTATCGTGGACTAGCGTGGACTAGCGTGGACTAGCGCGGACTAGCTCGGACTAGCGTGAACTAGCGCACTCTCTTACCAGCGAACGCAAAAAGAGTGATCTGCGACCACGTTATTGATTGATACATTAGATTTACTAGCGCGAACTAGCGCCAACGCAAGATCTTATCCGTTTTCTAAACCTCGCAGGCTGGATCTAGAGACCTCCTGTATCACATCCACAACAATCTTCATAATAAGGTCACACGAGTCGTGGTAGCAAAAAGGCACATAAGTGCTACTTGGGTTCATGCTGAACTGCAACTTCAAATACCTAAGGCCAAGGTTCAAAGACCTGGATGTGTGTCCTTTTTTCAGATAAATTGGAGCACCTGTCTCCTTATGTGATCTCGGTCTACATGGCCAAAAAACACAAATTTTTGAAGCAACAGGCTCGTTAGTTCCCAGGGCCTAGCTTTTTTTCTCCCAACAATTCATGTGTCCGTGTCCGTGTTTTATGACCAATCCGAACGGCTTAGTTGATATAAGCTTTTCTTGATAATTGATTCCACTCGAACGATTTGTCAGTTCATCAGGGGAGGAGGGCCAGTGAAAAATCATTTAGGTGTTGCTACGGCTTGGATTCGAACTCAGACCTTCATCGCACTACCCATCGCGCCACTGAGCCCGTCGAAAGTAACATCATCTACCAAATTGTTCGAACCATGACAGTGACTGGAATGGGATTGGGTTCATATCTTTAGAATCACGACCCTCGAATGATGGCACAAATTAAAAAAACAAAAAGTTCTGCTGCTGTACCTTTTAGAATCAAATCGCGATGTTGAGGAAGGAGCCTCTCTTAATCACTGCCATCTTCGAACTTAAATCCAAGCTTGGCTATGTGAATATCAGGGTTTTAACGTCTACAATGACGAAAACCATTCAAGTCAAATAGTCGCCAATAGATTGATGCTGTTCGGGCAAAAAGATGAACTCTTGGACATCTTTGTATCATAAAAAGTCGGCGGGAGGGGATAGTGCCCCAAACGTCGTTTTGAGACACCAACCAATGGAAGGAGCCGATATTTTCCCCATCCTGTTTAACAATGTACATTATCGGGTGTACTGGATGAGGTCAAGAACAAAACAAACCCTGCCAATTTTCGGTCAATAAACCTTCTGTCGAATGTATGCAAGGTATTCGAAAAGATCGTCAATAGAGCTCTGTTTAGGTGGGTCGAGGAAAAGAAAATTATCACGGAAAATCAGTTTGCCTTTCGAGCGAGGCCTGACACCATTCATGCCGCGTCGAAACTAATGTCCGACATTCAATTGACTCTAATTGACTTTGAGAAGGCCTTCGACATGATTAGAGGGGCTTTTCTACAGGCTAACCAGACTCAGCATGCGTTAAGCCATATTCTATATATGATTTATGAAATGCTTATGACAAAGAAGTTCGTTGTCGAATGTGGCAACGTCATTCCATTAAAGTCTTTGAAATTAAAAACGGTTTACAGCAGGGTGCGGTGAAATCTACCATATTGTTTAACATTTGTACAAGTGATCTTGTATGGACAAGTGATCTTGTATGGACAAGTGATCTTGTATGGATAAGTGATCTTGTATGGACAAGTGATCTTGTATGGAAAAGTGATCTTGTATGGACAAGTGATCTTGTATGGACAAGTTATTTTGTATGGACAAGTGATCTTGTATGGAAAAGTGATCTTGTATGGACAAGTGATCTTGTATGGACTACATGCTATGGACTACGCAGATCAATTAGTGGTGTACAGATCAGGTCCGGAAATCGAGGTCATCAACATACTTTTGCAACGTGACTTCGAGCACATTAATTGAAATTGACGATCAGTTTTCAAAAATCCGAAACAATTCTGTTTAGAACCCCATTACAGCATGAAGTGCAACTAAATAACTTGGCATCTGGGTTGACAAGTTCCTGTACTTTAACAAAAATTTAGATGACGCTTTGACAAGAACACTTTTTCAAAGCATTCAACTCGATTCAAAGGTGATAGTCATATGCTAAATGCTACTTGGCCCTTATAAGGCCATTCAGCGATTATGGATATCTCGTGTGTTTCAATGTACCACCATACGGCTGTTTGAGAGCCGGTGTCTCCGATCCTACTTAGGATTGTAATAAAGCCAGACTATGAATACATAAAATATTATCGCAACCAGGTCCTATACGATGGGGCTCAGCTGAAAAACTTCCATATTAAGGTGATTCGAAGGCAAATCTCAGGGGCGATGATAGCGACAACACCCTGATTTTCGGGGCTTAGTACCCCAAAATGAAAGGGTGAAAGGGTGAAAAAGCATGGAAACGATACGGCTGTTTGAGAGCCGGTGTCTCCGATCCTACTTAGGATTGTACTGAACGCCAGACTATGAATACATAAAATATTATCGCAACCAGGTCCTATACGATGGGGCTCAGCTGAATAACTTCCATATTAAGGTGATTCGAAGGCAAATCTTAGGGGCGATGACTAGCGACAACACCCTGATCTTCGCGGCTTTGTACCCCAATGATAAAGGGTGAGCCAAATACAAGTTCCTTCATAAAAAAGCAATAAAATGAACAAAATTAAATTTTTTCCATGTATTATGGCTTTTTAGTAAGAGCAAACATTTCCATTATTTTTGGAAGACAGCATCGTTCAAGCCTCGGCTGACTTCGCAGTAGCGCATTCTGTCACTTCAATTTCCCAAGACCTTGTTGATGGTTCCGGGCTGTAGCTCACGGATTGCTTGGATGATATTAGTTTTAAGTGCTTGAATCGTTTCCGGATTCCATTACAACGGTTCTTCACGGTTCCCTACAAAAAAAGGCCAAAGGTGTCAAATCGAAGCTCCGATGCAGCCAATTCACATCGCCAAGACGGCTGATAACACGATTTGGAAATTTGGTGTGCAAACTATTAGTTGTGGCGTGGGCTGTGTGGCATGGTGCACCATCCTGCATGTCTCCAATTTTAGTAAAAAAAATCAGTTAACGTGGCTCTGTAACGCCCACCGTTGACCGATATGTTTTTCGTTTTCAAAGAAAAATTTTACAATGATGTCACCACTCCACAATCCGCACCAAACTGCCACTCTCTGTGCCTTCTCGACAATGACATGAGAGTTTTCGGAGCCCCAGATGCGGCAATTTTTTTGTTTGTTAAGGTAGCTGCCGATATGAAAATGCACCTCGTCAGAAAAGATGATTTTTCGCCCAATATCGTTGTCCAATTTAAGCTGCTGTAAGGCCCAAACTGCGAAGTTATAACGAAGCAGATGGTCGTGCGGATTCAATTGCTGAGTCAATTGGGCTTTGTAAGCGAATAATCCGAGATACTTGTACAGAATTCCTCTCATGCTAGTTCGTGTTGAGATCGATGACGAGTTGATGTTCGTCAATTGAGTCTCACACTCTCGGCTACAGCAGCCACATTCTCGTTTGTACGCACCGTACGACGCGACTACGGGGACCATGCGTGTTGTCCACTAGCATACCAGTCTGACGAACTTTTTGCACAAACTTGCGTAAAGCAGGCGCGTGGGTGCTTCATTTCGGCCAAAATGTATTTTCAAGGAACTCACTGTTTGGGCTACACAGCACCCAATTTAGAAAAAAGTTTTCAAAATTTACCAACGTTCTTCACGCGCAAAGCGACTCATTTCGTTTTGCATAGGTATGATACTGACTTCCAGTCAAGATTTCGAGCGGGAAACAGCTGTCATTGTCAAAATAACCTTTGATGTAAATATAAACCACTAGATGGCCCATCCTGTATTTTTGTATTATTTTGTTTTCTGAAACGTCAAACAAAACCTTGTCGGTGCTCAGTGTGAAAGCATCAACGTTTTGTCAGTTTTTGGTTCGGTTAAAATACAATCTCGAGTGGATTTCTTGAGTTACGTGTAAAGACTTAACGGTAGCTTTGACACTTTGACAGCGGTTTCTACATCTGCTAACCACATTCATAAAAATTAGTGGAAATGATTGAAATGTTGGCTTAACATTGCCTTTATGCCGCCAAACCAAAAAGCTTCCCAGTTAACATAAGTAATTGCTGAGAAAACCATAAAATTAGGAAAATTTAGTAAACAGAAAATAAGTCAGATAAAACTTTAAGCGAAAGTTTGTAATACTTTTTGAAGGTGAGCTTGGTATACAAAATACCACCAGGGTGCGCATACAAAATGTTTCACCCGTTAATATAATTTAACAATCCCCAGCACCAACTAGTTTGACAATTCTTATGTTTGTCTCCCTTCCCGTTGGCTGAAATCAGAAGGGAAGGCTGGTCACCACAAATCGGCCCTAGGTGAGATAATGGTCACCGGAAAGTATTTGCTTAAAGTTGGGATCACTACTTCAGTTCCCCACCAAGTCCACGTACTGGTCTGAATTCAAAAACAGATCACTGCTTTCAAAGTTGCCCACCACATTACGCCTTTTGGGGCATGCAAACGTCTTTGATGCAATTTTCTGGGATAGGCGGTGCATAATTCAACGCTAACCACATACAAAGTTTGACTTAATACGTATATCGCTGCAAAGCCATTTTGAATCACTCGCCAGCCAGCTCCGTCCGATTGACGCAGCCGAGGAATACCAGAAAACCAGCCTACCTAAGTGGAGGCTGACACTTTAAAGCTGTCATCGTGTTTCCTACATACTAGAACCGAGAACGTCAAAATAATCGACATGACGCATGGTGCAATGTAGTTGCCATTTAAGGGTTCTTTTGCAGGAAAATAGAAAGTTCTCAAGGAGCAATATTTTCTTTGAGCATGGGAAGAGTTTGTGTCAACGAAAGTGAAAAAGCTTTCGATAAAACGTTTCACAAGATAAATCTAAGTGCTGAGCCATAAATGAGCCCCACTGCCACCAAAGTTGTGCTCCCCCTCGGAAACCCTCTCACTCATCAAAGCATTATCATCAATTTTTTCTTTTTCCTTATTGTTAAGAAAAAAAAGTAACTCACGCCGATCGTGCGCCAACATGAGCCAAGCCTCATCCATCAAGGGCGATATTGCCAAAAGAGGCCTGGACTCATTCGAAGGTGAACAATGCTTCGGCCATTTTGCTTCCTAAGGGCGTTCGCGGTTCGTTACAAACGAAAATGGGAAACAATTGCGTCCTAAGGAACGTTTTCGAAAAGTGCCTGATGATCCGTTCCGAGAGTGAAATCTGGTTCGGAGAGTTCTTGCAAAATCGTCAACTCGTTCGGATGGTAATTGATGTCATAGTGACAAATTCACGACACTTAACGATCGGAAAGTCCAAGGGCAGACGCTTTTTAACGCACAGAGCCTAGTTAGGAATTGCAATATTGAAGCGAAAATGTTCGTAAGTGATCTGATTTTGTCACACGATTTCGGAAGGCGCGCTAGTTTGCGATCACGGAAAATCTGAACTCGTCGTAAAATTCTTCCAACCATGACATTGATTGATAGGGTACAAATCGCTACTCTGGAATGATGGCACACATTTAAAAAAAAAACATAGGATAAAATAAAAATATAAATAAAGGATTCTACGCGCTTTAATAACTTAAATACGTTACTCAAATGTTAATCCTTCCATCGAATTGCGACTGGACTTGAAAAAAAAAAAACTGAAAATAAAAGGCAAATGCATTTCATGGTTAAGCCTCATACATCTATCTACACAATATTGATTCTTTTTATTCGACTATAGATAATGAATTTCAGTTGAATAGTTTAGTAGATTCTTTGCATGTCAAACCTTAAACCGAATAAGATACTTCACCTCTTTGAACGAATATTTGTACCTACCTACGCCAACTATGCAAAATAGCTAATTCTGGAAATCCAAAACTAAATAGTCTCCCTCTGAACCTGATCTCATATGAGATGAATTTGATTAAACCTAAGCAATGTGTTTTCTACAGATACAACTTCTCACAACAAACCATTGAAAACTATTTTAATAAGTGGCCGTTTAGCTGTAAAAACACTTAGCATACCTTTACCAAACCATTCTCAAGGTTACCCTGTTTAACTAACTAACTTTTCAGTGAATTCCATAAAAAAAAACCTTTGGAGTGTTTAAATTCAGATACTGCATACGGTTTTTGGTTAACCATTTATTTTCAGTTCACGACTTTCGACCTTATATTCGCAATGCTCAGATTCCAAATAATTATTTTTCGAAGAACTACAGAAAATTTCATGTAACTATAGTTTAACGCCTTGAACTTTGACAGTTCGATGGGTGACGACGACGTGATATAGAGCGTCTGCGGAACGCCATCAATTGGTGTATTTCCAAGAACGCATTAGTTCTGTCATTCAATTGAAAACAACATCACTGAGATGTATGTTCGAAGTTCACTTGAAGGACTTCTTTCATTCACAAGCAGTTAATCAACTTCAAACCTGCACAGAAATGTAGTTTACATGTAAATACTCAATACAAACGAAAGGCGTAGATAAAGACCATAAGAAAGCTTGTTAACTTTCTGCGACAAGACGAGCAGATTTCGTTTTTAAAAAACCCAAGATGTCCAAATGCCGGTGCTTAAGGATAGTGATGCGATTATATGAGGACACAAGCGTTCTCACTCTAGCCTCTCACTATCAACTCATACTCTCACCTCCACGCTGGTGACTGGTGGGTGCTTAGTACCTCGACTGGAGATGGGGTATTAAACCCCTGTGGAAGGTCTTTGGTGGCAGCAAACGAGAGAGGGGGGAGAAGTGTTCTCTCACTAAGGCACTCACTCTCAGGCGGCAGCGGAGGAATTTCCTAGATGGAGGCAACGGTGGCGCCTACGGCTCAAGTTTTGTTCGAACTGGTAGTGAAATCCCTATGTGAGCTGCTTCGACATATTTGAACACCAGGGGCGGTATCGGCTAAGGTGATAGTTGATAGTTGACAATCAAAATCATCGCTTTACCTCCACGTAAGGTGATTATCAAATTGACAATCGCTTTTTTGCAATCAATTTCATGCGACAGCTATTTAGGTGTCGCTTTCATACATTTGTGTGATTTTCATAGGTAGAAGCTGCAGGGAAATCTTCTTCACCAAATAATTAAGTGATAAAAGAAAATATTGAATAAATTAAAATAAAAAACTTTAAGTGAAAGTGAAAATTCGTGAAGTGCAATGTTTACTTCATTGGAACTTTTCTATTCAAACAGAGAGGAAAATGAAGAAAATAATTACAAAAATTTCCAACTAATAAGAAGAAACCTGAGGAATAAAGCAAATGTCTTGAAACTTCAACAAGTTGGGGCTGATTGGGCTGCACCAATGGGTCAAAGTACGGTGGCTGAAAATACTGCTGCAGTCATTAAAAAAATGCAAATTTATTCTATTTTGTTGACATTTTAGTATGCTAAGTTGACTTTCATTTTTCATAATATAAACATCGAATAAAATTGTACCTATCAGTTGCTCGGAATGACAGCGTCGGCAAGGAAGTGAGGTTCCAAATCCTAAGTGCTGCCAATAATGAATTATTTTTTTGTGATCGCTTTACGCAGAGCAAAGAAGAGTTGATAATCAAAAACGACAATCAACAAAGCGACAATCAACTATCACCTTAGCCGATTCCACCCCAGGTCTATAGGGATTTCCAATACTGAGCCAGGGTATTGGAAAAGAGTTGGTGGCGGAGGAGCTCTCAATGGGTCATTGGCAGCGCTCATACCCCAAAAATGGGCTACTGACATCGGTATTTTTTCCGGCCCGCTGTCCTAGGGTCAAAACAAGGGCCTGGCCCTCCAGGTTGAGGGTTAACTACCCATCCATGGAAATTGATATTACTGACTGATATTATTGTTGACGACCCTGCTAAACGAAAAAAGGACAATGACGTTCGTATCTGCACCTGGAATGTGAGAACATTAAACAGGAGAGGTGCAGGCGAACAACTAGCGGAAGCCCTAAACTGCTACAAAGCAGACATTACTGCCATTCAGGAAATACGATGGGATGGGCCGGGCAAAAAGAGGATGAAAAACTGTGACATCTACTACGGACCGTGTTATAGTGAGCAGAAACAGCGACTATTCGGATGCGGATTTGTTATAAGTGCCAGACTTAGGCAAGAAGTCTTATGTTTCCAAGACATTAGCGAACGCATAGTAACAATCCGCATTAAGGCCAAATTCGCCAACATAAGCCTTATATGCGCTCATGCTCCGACGGAGGAAAAAGATGATATAGCTAAGGATTGCTTCTACGAGCTCCTCGACAAAACCTATGAGCGACTACCGAAGTACGATGTTAAAATCGTGCTGGGAGATTTTAATGCAAAGTTAGGAAGAGAAGACATCTTTAGAAGTATTGTCGGAAAACATAGCCTACACGACAACACGTCTGGTAACGGACTTAGGCTAATTGATTTCGCTACGGAACGAAATGCCACTATAGCCAGCACACGGTTTCCTCACCTCGATATCCATAAGGGGACATGGCGGTCTCCAGATCAACGAACGGTCAACCAAATTGATCACATTGCGATAGATAAGAGGCACGCATCCAGTATTTTGGATATCCGAACATTCCGAGGAGCTAACATCGACTCGGATCACTACCTTGTAGCAGCCAAGGTAAGAATGCGGATATCCACCACGCCACAACAATCCAGAAATACTGTGAAAAAATTTAATGTCGGAAGACTGCAATCGCAAGAGACCGCCAAGACCTTCGCACAACGCGTATCCATTTACCTCTCGATTAACACCATACCACCAGCATTGAATGTCGAAGAGCAATGGCAACGATGCCCCACAGGCCATTAGATCAGCCGCAACTGATGTGCTAGGTTTCTCGCGGCCACCAGCAAGAAACCCCTGCTTTGATGAGAAAGGCCGACAGATGCTCGCAGCCAAGAACGAGGCCTACAAGGCTAAGCTGCAGGTGAAGACGTGAGCTGCCATTGAGCTCTATAGGCAAAGAAGAAGGGAAGAACATCGGCTTTTCAGAAAGAAGAAAAAAGAGCATGAAAAGCGCGCGATCGAGGATATAGAGAGGTGCCACTCCTGGAACGATGTTCGCAAGTTTCACCAAAGTGTTAAACGTCAAAGCCAAGTATACAAGGCTCGAACAAAATCCTGTCGAGATGAACAAGGAAATATTGTAGTTGAGACACAGTCGATGCTGAGGACATGGAAGAACCACTTCTGCAGACTGTTAAACGGCGATGACGAACACCGTTCCGCTGTCAGGCAGAACGAACATCTGCAACCGTTTACCTACAACTTGATCGGCACTTATCAGTATAGTTTTAGGCCAGGAGAGTACACAACCGATCAAATTTTCACACTTCGGCAGAGCCTGCAAAAAACCCAAGAAGTCCAAATCGATACCCACCACCTATTTATCGATTTCAAAGCCGCATACGACAGCATTTATAGAGACGAACTGTCTAGTTTTGCTCCATTCGGGTCGGAAACGACCTCACCGACACATTCGATACCAAAAAAGGTAAAAAAGGTACCAGGGGCACAATTTTCCAAAAATCGGTGCAACTACTAGCATACGCCGACGATATTGGTAGGAGTCAACGTGATGTCATAGCCACGTTTGCTAGTATAGAGAAGGAAGCGGCAAAAATGGGTTCAGCAGTAAATGAGGGTAACCCAGGTATATGCTGTCAACACGAAGGGACACACAACATCGACGAATTGGAAAGTACGTCACCATTGACAGATGTAACTTTGAGGTAGCACGGGACTTTGGCTACCTCGGCACCGCTGTTTCTTCGGGCTAAGAAGGCAATTTAGTAGTAAAGCCCTCACTCGAACTACTAAGGAGATCCTATATAAGAACCTCATCATCCTAGTCCTGCTCTACGGCGCTGAAGCATGGACCGTTTCAAAAGCGGATGAAGAAATCCTTAGTCGATTCGAGAGAAAAATTCTTCGAAAAATCTTCGGTCCCGTTTGCGTTGACGGGCTATGGAGACGAAGATTCAACCATGAACTTTACGAGCTGTACAGCGACATACCCCTGGTCAAAAAACTCCGCATTGGACATTTCAGATGGCTAGGACATGTAGAACGAATGGACACCAATACTCCGGCTCGCAGAGTCTTCGATTCCCAGCCAGTCGTCGGACGCAGTAGAGGAAGACCTCGCCTTAAGTGGCGCTCACAAGTAGAAACCGACCTCAACCAACTTGGAGTGCACAACTGGAGGCAGTTAGCTAAGGACCGGGCTTATTGGAGAGGCATGTTGGTTGAGGCGCAGATTCATCCCGGACTGTAGCGCCACTTAAGTAAGTAAGTAAGTAAGTAGAACGAATGGACACCAATACTCCGGCTCGCAGAGTCTTCGATTCCCAGCCAGACGTCGGACGCAGTAGAGGAAGACCTCGCCTTAAGTGGCGCGCACAAGTAGAAACCGACCTCAACCAACTTGGAGTGCACAACTGGAGGCAGTTAGCTAAGGACCGGGCCAATTGGAGAGGCATGTTGGTTGAGGCGCAGGTTCATCCCGGACTGTAGTCCTGCTTACTTACACCGACCTTTATTTTTGTTTGTAAATTGTAGTTTTGAATTTAAATGAACGCGCGTTCAGCATTAAAAGTTCACCTCACCTAGGAGAAGTGTATGGAAAGCAAAGACACTCATGTCCACTCCAATATCTGCAATATCCACCACCAGTTTGGACAAACCAAACCACACATTGTCACTGCTGTCAAGTAGGAAGAGGAAGACCACAAGTTGACCATACTTCCAAGGTCATTCCGACTAATTCCACGCAGTAATCTCCGAGTGACTCATTTCCGCACCAGTACGTCCAACCTTCCATTGAATAGCAATAAATAAATTTAAATGTCCACCACACTTTGATTTCGATCAAGCCCTCCCATTATCACTCAGATACGTTGTTAGGTGTGGCTGTAAACAACCACATGGCCAAAACAGTATTCACCGTCATTATCGACGAGTGTGCCCAAATTACGCACAGACCTTCCTTATTTTACAATTGTTTATGTCACGTAAAAAAAAATGAGAAAAGAATCTTTTTTTTCCACTCACCTTTTTGTGTATTCCAACTGTGTATTTGCATTTTATTCCAAAGTATTCCCAAAATGTATCTCTCGCTTGTTTTCGCCTTTTTGTGGCGTTCTCGCGCTCGTGTGTAGTTGGATTCTATTGATTTTGTATCCGCATTTGGTTCATTCGCGCAACAAATTAAATTATGCCGCCTGCATGTAGTGTGGATACGTTTGTGTTTTTTTTTTTTTTTTGCTTTAAAGCAAATTTTGTTATAGACGGAGATAGACTACCAATACCACTGAAGCACTTCACATTTAAATTTTATAATCGCATTAGGATGTAGGAGGGGAAATAATCACAACATTTCTATTTTTTTTTTAAATAAAAAAAAAAAACTTTTAACACTAAATCTAGAGCAGTGCACTTTAAATTGAATTTTTCTTTCCACTTTTTAAATTTTTTTTAACTTTTTTGTACCTTGCCGTGGTAAAATTCTGTAAAAAAAAAAAACAAACAAAATCCGTTACAATATCACATTTAGTCGGCACAGATACAGCACACTAGAGTCACTGTAGCATGGATAATTTAGTTTTAATCTTCTGGCCGATTGCCATCCGAGCACAGTTCACGGTTCAACTATTTCAGGCCGACACTGTTTCGCTTGCAATTAAGTGATTTCCGTTGTATCCGTGTGCAGTGTATAAATTGTAGGTAATTACAATAAAAGTATCTTTTAGCAAACGTACAGCGACTACGAGCCACATATCCAAACTGGGCTGAGTTGGCGAAATGAGTGTAAAATCGGTTTTCAGTTGAAGACGGGGTTGCTATTGTAGCACACTACCACCAACCAAGTGTCTCATATGGCTGGAGGGGTGTTGTTTTTTTTTTTGTTATGTCAGTTCGGTGTGGTTTACCGTTGTTATGGTTATTAGTTAGGACTGACTTGTATCTGAGATACTTTTATTTTTATTTTATACTGCCAAATGCGCATTGAAATGCAAAATGTTACAATATGAGCGGGTAAATGGCTTTGGGGGTGTGCAACCCTTAAGATTGACCCCTTTTTGGTGTGTGGTTGGTTGTATCATATTCGCAATCATAATTATATTGTTATGCACTTGGATTGATTCCTTATGTGAGTCAGGTTTAACGTAAGGTGGGGGTACAGCTAAGTGATGTTGAACATTTTGCGGGGGTAGGTAAACAAGTTTAGTTGGGCCAAAAAGTGATGCCAAATGTGGACTTTTAGGTATGCACCCTTAAACCTCTGGTTTGCTTGTATCTATGAGGGAGGAATACCTAAATCCTCCCTAAAGTATTAACAGACGCGAGGAATCAAGTGTCATTATGTGGTGTAAGGTTATGTTCATTCCTCCGACTTTGTGGATAAGCAGGTTTTGGTCAAAGATTTAGCTGTGTGCTTAAAAATATACCAACAGGTCATGCAAGGCTAAGTAGAAATGTTTTACCAAGCATCGTTTAAAATTTCTTTAACTTCTTGGTGAAGTTTAGTTTTTTTCCCATCGGATGTGTCTCCAAGTTGTTCTTAGTCCGGAGGTGATACTTTATATTTCCACCACCCCTGGGAGTATGCCGACCGAAAGGCTTACACACGCACAGGTGTCCTATCCGCCGAAATACTCGCAGGGATGGTGGAAATATAAAGTACCAACTCCGGACTAAAAACAACTTAAGGGCTGCATTAAGGTGATAAACGACCCGTGCCGATAATCGACCAGGCCGGCCCATCCAAATGCTCAGTCGGAGTATCCGGAAACCAGGCAATGCCTAGATTAGCCTGCCTTTCCTGCGCATCTCTGTATAGGTGTACCGGTTAAAAATTAAATAAAAACATAAAAAAGGACAGTCCTCCAAAAAAGAACACCTTCTAGCACCTCAGGGGTGACACCTTGCAGCATTGTCTTTGGGAAAACCTGGTCTGAGCTAGGCTGGCAACTGCGGAAATGTAGCAACTCGGAAGAAAGCTAAATGGTCATCTGTGTCAATAGAAAAGGGTAAGGAAATGGCTCTAGAGCCTAGGCCGAACCCAAGCCCTAAAGGAGTGTTGCAACCTCTCTCACCCACTTTTAACCCTAATGAATCAATCAGTTCTTCGGCTTCGAACTAGCACCGCGTTGATGACACGCCTCTACGGATAATGGTTCACCCAATTCTCCGACCCACACCCTTATCCAGCATATTGATCTTCTATCTTGGCAGGATCACCACCACTAGCGTAAAGACTTTTGGTAAGCCCGGTTCAAACGTATTAGATGTGTGTGTCCGATTAGCTAGCTCTACAGCTGATTGAACTTCCGTGACATCTGAAAAGACATTGGTTTTGGAACCTGGTCCGATCCATAGCCAAGAGATGCGTGGGGCACACCCCCAACCTTACTCTGAATCGTCTGGGCAAACTTTATGTATACGCCTTCGAGTTAGCAACAGATGGTCCCCACCCAAATCACTTACACATCAACCTTCCTCAGCTCCAAGCAGGTCCACCCTTGTAAAGCAGCTAATAAAAATAAAGGGATCGCCCGTACCCAACGAATTCCGAGTGCAGATCGGACTGAAAATCAAGATTCTCCCCTAAGCTGTGCCAAGGAACAGCTCAACGTTTCCTCCGATGACACCACGTCCAAAAGGCAAAGGTCGGTAGAAGACATCCCGAGGAGCGCCAAGAAGAACAAAACGTCCAATCCCTCGCAAATTCAGAACCCCTGACCGAAGGTTTCGTCAGATGTTGAAGGAACGTCTGTAATTCGAGGTAATTGACCGCGATGACCTGGATTGAGCATAACACCGGAAAAATGGATGAAGGTAGAGGCGAAACTTGCCTCCAGCTTCCCCCAAATCCTTCCCGATCATCCGGGCTCTGCGCCCAATTGCCGCGACGCGACGTAGGCCTCTATCAGGCGCATATAAAGATGAGGTCCAAAGATCTTTTCAAGACAGCAGTTTCCAGGGTAGGGGAAGTTTAACAAGGTGCACAACTAGAGGTAGTTAACATGGACCAGTTCCACCCGACCCAAAGGACGTTCTGGACATTATCAGGTTCAGCAATTTGCTTCTTCCAACGCTTGAAGAGATTAAGCGAGATTACAGCAACGTTTGCATAATTGAAATCGAGGAATCCCTGGCTCCATTCTGCTGAATGCTTATAGGTGTGACAAATCGAATCCTCAGCTTCACCCTAGCACTGCACCACCTCAACCGGATGTCGACGACAAGTTGACGGACATTGAACTAGAACCTGTACCTACCCCACAACACAGTTTTTCGTCATCTCTACCGGGGGTCGACCCTAAGAAGCCAACGAACATGGAAATGGTGGAAACTTCATCAAACCTGGGTATATATCCGGAACTAGGCCTCCCTAGCAATGACTTTTTCAGAAGCTGCTGGAACATGGACGAGGAGGAGTGTATTTGTCATGTTCTCTGCTTCTGTCGAGCAGTAGTTTCCATCTCACCTATATTGTCAAGGAAGTATTCACTACCGGGGGTCGACCCTAAGAAGCCAACGAACATGGAAATGGTGGAAACTCCATCAAACCTGGGAATATATCCGAAACAAGGCCTCCCTAGCAATGACTTCTTCAGAAGCTGCTTGAACGAGGAGGAGGTGGAATGTATTGACAGATCGACGTGGAACCACAACGGACCTTTTCTGGTCCAAGTACGCACGCGCATCACGTGCAGCCACTATATCCTAACCTACAAATTTTGTTGATGACCCAACTGGAAGCGGTGGAAGGGTAGTAAGTATTGCTACATGGACTGACGAGCGATACCGGAGGCACATTAATGGTGCCCATACTTTATAGAGACAATTAGTTCCAAGAGGGTTCAGTAGCACAGTGATTAGTTCGATGAACTACTCCACAGATGATTTGGATTCGATCCCCAGTCCTGGTGACATATCTTATTAATCTTACAGGTCATCCTTTCATAGAAACCTGGGAAGTTATCGGAGGAGACTTCGATGGCAATGCCTTGAGACTTCAGCTGTGAGTTAAACGAATGTTAAACGAGTTCCTACCAAGATGTGGTGAAGATCATTTGGACGTGGCAATCCGAAGAGCCTTGAATTATGTTCCCCAGGATCGATGAAATATCAGAAGACTGCACCCAACGCGTCTGATTCTTGATCAGCGATAAACTTTGGAACAAAATGGCCGACTAATTGGCAAGAAATGGACCTGCAACAAATCATGATTCAACAGGATCCTGAGAATCCAGTTCCCAGCTTACTCATATGCATTCATGGGTGCTCGTATCATTTTTTTTGGGAACAAGTGAGTTGAGATCGACATATCGTCGGAATTGATACTGATTTGTCAGGTCATTGCGACTGGAGGGAGAATGGAAATCATTTTGGTGTTGTCACGGTTGGAAATCAAAGCCGGTGCACTAACCGCTGCACCACTAACTTCTTGACATGGTCAGGAACTTAAAATGGTTTATCCACCGCTCTTCAATCTTAGAGAACGATGATCGATTGCATGATCCGAATGATAGCCAATATCAGGTGAAAGCTTAACACATGTGAGTTGAGTTATCACACGATGTTTTGGCCGGAATCTGACAAGAACCCAACTAAGGACCTCATTTTCTATGTTGCCATAGGGGCATTCAGTGGCTTCAGCCTGGGAAACCACGCAATTATACTAAATCTCAGGAATGACGACGTTTGTAGAGGCTTCAGTGACTAAAAAATGCATAAGGGCACTCCTAACTTGCTCTTCCACTGTCCGAGTCTCTGTCAGCTGAGGTATAGAAAACTTGTAAGCCACGTCTTCCAAGATGGAACTTTTGATATAATCGTGCCCAGAAAGAGACCCCTAAAGAATAAAACTGTTGTTTGGGAGTCTCTGTCTGAGGACATCGGATTGGCTGGACATAATTGAATGGCCCATAGAGGATGAAGAAAGGGCATGACTTCACTTTCAATCAGGGGTATCATGATGGGACTACAAGGACCTATGGCGGATATAGGATGTGTGTTAAAATGTATTACAGGGTATTACGATTAGACTACGAGGACCTAAGTGAGGCGGGTAGAGGACATGAGCTCAACTTTGCTAAAGGGTATCACATATCACAATGGGTCAACAAGGACCAAAGTTAGTAGGGACAGATGACATGGGTTGACATTCACTAAATGTTATCACAAAAGGACCGCAAGGACCTAAGTGTGGCGGGTAGAGGACATGAGCTCAATGGGTATCACAATGGGACAACAAGAACCTAATTGTGGCTGGATAGATGGCATGCGTTAACCTTTACTAACAATAGGACTACAGGCACTTAGATGTGGCTGGATATAGGTATACTCCACTTCACTAATGTGACGTAAAAGGATCTCAACTAACATAAGCTTCGAAACTGGAATGATAAAAGTTAGCTAAGGTTGAACTGGCTTAATGGTTTTTTTTTATTAAGGGCCACTGACACGAACCCATTTATTCAACTAACCTTGATTTGCTGCCCATAGTCGTCCAGAAATGCCTACATAGCTACGTTATCCACTAGTTAGTTAAATAAATGCGTTCATGCAAGAAGTCCTAAGTCCATCATCTACCACGGATGCTATAGCCAGGTATACTCAGCAAGAAACACGAAATGTTGGTGAAGGTTTTCGGGAAGAAAACCAGGGGAACATGGTTCCTAAGACCGTTATACTTGGTGAAGAACCACATCCTGCACGAGGTGCCACTGCTTTAGACGAAATATAACAGATCTAGAGGGGAAACACTCGAAAAAAAAACCGTAATCCCCGGTGTTAAACAACCGTGCCGATGGGATGTATGGCACTACGTTATGTGTCTTCTAACGGTGAACTCTTGAAGTAATTCCCCTTTTCTGTGCAAGGGGGTGAATACAGAATGACATGTCCTTCCCCCTTACTCGTGGGTCCAAAATTGAACTAAAAAAAAACAACAAAAACAGGGACTGGTGCTAATGAATCGGGCACCACGAACTTTAAAAAAAGACATGACCATGACGGAGGGAAAAGAAAACCTTCTACTGCAAGAGCCAACGCCTAGTAAGGCAGTTTCGGTTGAGGGAAGCGAAGGAACGGTAGACATTAACCTTGGGAAACTATTTCTTGAGGACGATGACAACCGGTCCGTCGCCAGCTCATCCAAATTCTCCATATCTTCAACGACGTCAATCAGGAAAAAAGTCCTGAATTGTAAAATGACGATAAAGAAGTTGAAAAAAACCCTTACTAGAGGACAACGATAAACGGAGGCTTCAGAACGCCCTCAACTTTCTGGCGAGTAGAGCTTAGAGCCGCGTGCCTTGTGCAATCTTTTGGTGGGGCGTTACCCACCAAAGATTGCTCTCCCCGAAGTTGACAGCGAGGAAGATCTCATGCGACCAGTGTCTCTTGTATGCCTTAGCCTATCTGAGCTCGGGTTGGTAACATTGGATCCCGCAAAAGAAGCAGACAAGACGACGTCACCGGGAGAGGCAGACTCGACTCTAAACTGTTTATGTACAGTTGTTGACAAGCTGAATAAGTCGGAAGGCAGTACAAGTTCGGACTTAATCGAAGTCACTGCTGTCACGAAGACAAAACCGGTGAGCAACACTGTAGAGCAGTCAGACACGGTGGAGGGAATACCCCTTAAAATAGCTGAAAGTGCGAAATATCTGGGAATAATTCTTGACAGAAAGCTCTATTGGAAATGTCAATGAAAGAGTTAAGAAAGCAGCAAATGCTTTCTACGCATGCAACCGAATATTCGACAGAAAGTGGGGACCTAACCCCAAAATAATCCTGTGGATGTATACGGCTATTGTGCGACCAATACTCATATAGGGCAGTATAGTCGGGTGGCAAGCCACAGACAGAGCAACCAACTTGAAGCAAATGACAAAAATACAAAGACTAGCATGTATAGGTACAACCAGTGCGATGAAACAACCCCAACGTCTGGATTGGAGGTGATTCTGAATCTGCTGCCCTTAGATCTATACATGCAGGAATCAGCTGCCAAAAGCTCCTCGAGGATCAGCCAAACGAACAGCTGGATCCCGAGCCTAGCTGGGCATGCGCAAGTCCTAAAGAAATACTTAGGGAGCGTAGTAAACTCTGACTATCTATCTCCCTATCTAGACTTTGATCGACCCTTCACCTGCTCGTTTCCGAGCAGAGACGAATGGGACAAGAATGAACCCACAGAAAGGAAATCGATATTCATCTTCACAGATGGATCAAAGATGGACTGTGGAACAGGTGCTGGCATATTCTCAGAGGAATTAGTAATACACAAATCAATCAGGCTTCCTTCCTGCTCATAGTAGTGAGTTCCAGGCTGAGGTGCTAGCAATCGCTGAAGCGGCATATTCATTGACAGCCAAGCGGCTATAAAAGCAATATCTGCTATCGAAATTAAATCAAAGCTAGTTTGCCGCTGTCGCGAAGAGCTCAAGGTTCTCTGCTCACAGCATAATGCTGATCTCTGCTGGGTTCTTGGTCACAGAGATATACAGCCCTATCGAGGTATCCGTCGGAGCGGACAATTTTCCCCAACGCATACTTGGTCGGAGGTTTAAATTTCATTCGAGGTATGTGTCATCCGATAAAAAATACGAAGGCTTCACTTCACTACAATTCGTAAAAAAAATGGCACTCGGAAAAAGAATGGCACTTAGCTGTCAAAAATTGCACGAAAAATGCACCTCAACGCACTTCAACGCAATTCGCCGGGATGCGTTACAAAATGTGGGAGAAATATTCCGAACATCTTTTCGGAAGAATACCTCGAAGCAAAAATCCTCCGAATTGTACAAAATCGGAGAATTTTCCGCTCCGACGGATACCTCGATAGGGCAGATATACAGCAACGAGATGGCCGATGAACTGGCAATAAATGGATCTGCTACAGATCATGACCAGGCACTGCAAACGGTCGAACCACCACTCTGTAACCTCAGAGAACGAGTGGAATACAAGACCCGAATGAAAGCCAATACCAGGTGGAAGTCATTGACTACCTGCGAAATATCTCGGAAACTCTGGACAGAATACAACGGGAACCGGACAAAAAACGTTTGCGGTACGACAGAATCTCCTTATCTATACTGGTAGGGGCTCTCACTGGTCACAACTTTCTCAGAACCCATACAATGAAACCAAATCTCAAGGATGACGATATCTGTAGAGGTTGCGGTGATGAAGAAACACACGAGGATACACTTCATTTCCTCTGTCACTGCCCGAGTCTCTGTCACCTGAGGAACAGAACACTTGGAAGCTACTACTTCCAAGACATCCAAGAACTTTCCGATATTCCATTACCCTATCTTTACAGGTTCCTACGAACATCAGGATGGCTGGATAGAGTGGAGTAACCCAAAGTAACGATAAGGAAGGACGAAATCCCACCAAGGGTATCACAATGGGTCCACATGGACCTAAGTGTGGCGGAATAGAGGATCCTCTACTCCACCAACCCGTAAACCTAACCTGACCCACAATCACACTAAGACACACAAAGACTAAGACGATTGAAGGTCCTTTAGATAGATTTGAATTTTCCAACTGCCCCTAACAATTTCAGTTTTCGTTGTCCAGTCAAGCCCTAAACAGCTTTATTAACCATGAATTGGACTAGCAAAGCAGTGTCTACTATTGGTAAAGCCTTTCCAAGACCGACCATAGAATTCAAAAACCGAAACAGAAAAGCAAAACGAATCCAAAGCGTTATTCATCGTCAGGTAGGTAGTCGACTGAAGCCTATTGATTAGTTTCCTTCGACTGCAGCGTTTCTAACAACCACGGATTAAAAGTGCGCCTTGTACATGACCTTTTCAGCTTACTCGTGCCAAACAAAAAGACTGCCAAATCGATTGTAATAAACCCATCATCCTACAACTATATTTGTAATTGAATTATATCCGCACTCTCAAATATGCCTACAGATGTCCTTGAGCACACAAGTCGATAGCAACAACAACAAAAAAAGCCCACCTCCTTGAAATCTCTCAATCCCACACGTCCAGTCAACCGTATCCCACGCAGGACACCAAATCCTACACACTGTATTCCAACACCGTTCATGTGCAACCGACTGTGAAGAAAAATATAAATTTTGTTCAGTCTAGACAAGAGTCCTTAGTCCTTGCAGTGTTTTTTTTTTTTTTTTTGTTATATAGCACTCGTAGCACCTGTCTATTGTTTCACCTTTTTCTCTTTTCAATTTTATACGCACACACGCAAGAACACCACACTTCCACACTTCGATAAAACTGTGTAGTCTACCGGAAATCAAAAATTAAACTCCTTCCGGAGGAGGTGTCAGGATCACACGCGATATTTCCCCGAATCTCGACGACAACACACACTCGACAACTCTCGACGAGTTCAACTGAACGATTTTTACTTTCCTCTCGATTCGCATGGCCGACATGGAAAAGTGTCTGCGAAACAGTAACACAAAGCGGAAAACATGGAAAAACGGTACAACAAAAAAATAAAAAAAAAGAATTCAAATGAAAATCCGCAATACAAATGCAAACGATTTTCCAGCGTTGTCGGGGGCTTGAGATTGGCGGCACTGGACATGGGTCAGTCAGTCTGTGCGAATTGAAAGGGAAAGGGAAATGGAAAATGGAAAAATGGAAATTGTCAACTACAAATGCAGTTCTCATGCATGAGAGGAAGTCTTAGAAATTCAAATTCGATTTTTCCTTAGACAGTGGTGATGGCAAGTGACGACACTGAAATGCGCCCGAGTCGAGCGAAAGGGTTGTGCTGTGTTTCTGCAGACAGACTGTCAGCGTACAACCCCAATGCAACATCATCTTCTTGCAGTTAATGACAACCCCTCAGCTTTTACACACATACTTGCCTGGTGTTGTCAGTATGTCGGCTGTGATTTGTCCTAGTTGGGATACGTACGTTCCATAAAGTCACCATTGTTGGATACATTTCCTGCGTTCTCGTGTGCGATACAATTGGCAAGGAGATGTTGAACTGGTGACACACTTTTTTGACGTCTGATTTGTGTAGAAATGGGGGGTTCTCGAGTTGTTTTGCTCCAAGATTTAGAATGTCATAATGAGATTTTGAGCAAGTGACACGTAACAGGCATAATATCTAAGGGGGCGACATTTTAAGGCTGAGGCACAGAAGAGTTGAAGCAAGATGTGCTGTTAATGCTTTTATTGTTTTTAACGGTAATTACTTGCAGTTGAAGTAGCTGAATGTGCTCATAAATTAAGGGGCGCATTTTTAAGGTTTCGGCTTAGGAAGAGATTATAACAGTGTTTGGGTTAAATAAGAGGGACCATCGGTGGGAGGGTCATTGATTGGTGCGTTGAACTGTTGGACAGGTGGTCGGGGTTCGAATTACGCTTGCAACAACAACTGTCATGTGTCATTAGTTAGGGCTACAGGTAATGAAGATACTAGTGGATCCCAAAGTTTGTGCTAGGAGTATCAATTTAAGGAGGACCAGAAAAGACATCCTTAGTGGGTTCCTTAAAGTTCCTCGCTGAATTGAATAGGGCGACCTCAGTTCAGTTTGTAGAGTGTTTCATTGACGAAGTGAAGTACGTGTAAAGTGCTTACAATCGATCATACCTTTTTAATCAATTTAATTCAATTCAACTGAAGAACCAAAACTACACAAGATGTCAAAGGCTGCACCTGTTGGTATTTGGGTACAACCTACTCTTGTGTGGGTGTATTCCAACATGGCAAAGTTGAAATTATTGCCAACGATCAAGGTAATCGTACCACACCGTCATATGTCGCCTTCACAGACACCAATCGTTTGATCGGTGATGCTGCCAAAAATCAGGTCGCCATGAACCCGACCAATACCATTTTTGATGCTAAGCTTTTGATTGGCCGCAAATTCGAGGATTCCGCCATACAGTCTGACATGAAGCACTGGCCTTTCGAAGTGGTCAGCGCTGAGGGAAAGCCAAAAATCCAAGTTATCTACAAGGACGAGCAAAAGACCTTCTTCCCCGAAGAAATCTGATCGATGGTGCTCACCAAGATGAAGGAGACCGCTGAGGCATACCTCGGCAAGACTGTTACAAATGCTGTGGCAGCTTACTTCAACGATTCCCAGCGGCAACCAAGGATGCCGGTACCATTGCTGGTCTCAATGTTCTGCAAATTATTAACGAGCCCACAGCCGCCGCTTTTGCTGACGGTTTGGACAAGAACGCTGCTGGTGAACGCAACTTTCTCATTTTCGATTTGGGTGGTGGTACTTATCCTGCCAATTGATGATGGTATCTTTGAGGTCAAGTCAACTGCTGGTGATACTCACTTGGGTAGTGAAGATTTCGAAAATCGTCTGGTAACCCGTTTCGTGCAAGAATTTGAGCGCAAGCACAAGAAGGAGCTCACCACCAACAAGCGTGCTCTTGGTCGTTTACGCACAACCTGCGAACGTGCAAAGCGTACTCTGTCATCATACACCCAGGCTAGCATTGAAATTGGAACCGGTTAGGTTAGCATTGAAAAGCAACCGACTTCTACACCTCAATCACGTTTCGAGGAATTGAACGCTGATCTGTTCCGTTCCACCATGGACCCCGTTGAAAAGGCAATCCGTGATGCCAAGATGGACAAGGCATCCATTCACGATATCGTGTTGGTTGGTGACTACACCCGTATCCCCAAGGTACAGCGCTTGTTGCATGACTTCTTCAACGGCAAGGAACTAAACAAGTCAATTAATCCCTGTTGAAGCTGTTGCTTATGGTGCCGCTGTCTAGGCCGCCATTTTGAACGGTGATGAGTCCCAAGAAGTGCAATATCTCTTGTTGCTCGATGTCACCCCCTTGTCGTTGGGTATTGAAATCGCCGGTGGAGTTATGAGCGTTTTGATTAAGCGTAACACAACCATCCCAACCAAGCAGACCCAGACCTTCACCTACTCGAACAACTGACCCGGTGTATTGATCCAGGTCAACGAAGGTGAATGGCATGACTAAAGAAAACAACAACAGCACCACATGGTGTGCCACAAATCGAAGTCACTTTTGATATCGATGCTAATGGTATCTTGAAGTTACTGCCTTGGAACGTTCCTCCAACAAGGAGAACAAGATCACTATTACTAACGACAAGGGTCGCCTATCCAAGGAAGACATCGAACGTATGGTGAACAAAGCCGAGAAGTACCGCACCGAAGATGAGAAGCCAAGAATGCTTTGGAATCGTACTGCTTCAACATGAAGGCCACACTCGATGAAGACAATCTGAAGACCAAGATTGCCGACACCGACAGGATCACCATCATGGACAAGTGCAACGATACCATTAAGTGGTTGGATGCTTACCAACTTGCCGACAAGGAGGAATAAGAGCACCTCCAAAATGAGTTGGAAGTCGTTTGCAATCCAATCATCACCAAGCTGTACCAAGGAGCCGGTGGTGCTCACGAAGACATGCCTTGATTCATCAATCTTCGGTTTGTGTTGACGGGTTATGGATACGAAGATTCAACCAAGAAATTGACGAGCTGTTCAAAAAGGAAAACCCCGCACTGGACGATTAAGATGGCTAGGATATGTGGAGCGAATGGACCATTAATACAACTCGCAGAGTCTTCGATTACCAACCAAATGTCGGACGTGGTAGAGGTAGAGGAACCTCGCCTTAAGTGATGAGCACATATAGAAACCGACCTCAACCAACAAGACCTCTTACATGCGAAGTTAGCATGTAAGAGGTCTTATCGCCGGTCTTAATGGAAATGGGGTATCTGCTTTCAAACAACCTGATTCTTATGAAGGCAGTCTCGGTGGAAGAGTAGTTCGATATCCAACTTTGTTTGGTGCCATTACGTAGAGGCAGATGGTTGTGTATACGCTTGAACAATGCTGGGAAATATTGCGACATTACTTTGAAAATCATGGTAATGTTGCAGAATGTGTGCGAAAATTGCGTACGGATTTTGGAAGAAGAGAAGCACCGTCAGCTCCGTATGTTCGTTATCTTGTGAAAAAAGTGAAAGAAACTGACATCCTCATCGATAAACCAAAGCGTGAAAAGCCAAAGTACACCCGAGAATATTGCTGCTGTGGCAGAAAGTGTGCGTGAAGCGCCATCAACATCAATTCACCGTCGTTCTCAAAAATTGAACATTTTGGAGACATCATTGAGACGAATTTTGCATAAAGACCTTGGTATGACGTCATACAAAATTCAGGAGTTGCAGCCAACTGATCATCCAATGCGTTTTCGCTTCGCTAAGTGGGCCTGCGATCGACTTAGAGATGATGCCGATTTTGCCAAAAAAATCATCTTTTCAGATGAAGCTTCTTTGTGATCTTGGCGGGTATGTAAACAAGCAAAATTTTCGCATTTGGGGCACAGAAAACCCGCACGCATACATTAAAAAGCCGATACACCCGAAACGAGTCACTGTTTGGAGGATATTGGCAACGTTTGGTTTCAAAAGGACGGCGCTACGTGCCACCGTTTGACACCGTTGAACTATTATTTGTTGGGTGCCGTAAAAAATAAGTGCTACCCCGACAAGCCAGAGGCAATTGACGCTTTAAAGGAAAATATTCGTGAAGCCATTGGTGAAATACAGCTGCACACAATCGATAAAGTGCTTAAAAATTGGACCGATCCTGTAGGCTACTGCATGGCCAGCCCAGGCAGCCATTTGAATGAAATTACTTTTCATTATTAACCGGAAGGATTGTACTTCAAATAAAAAAAGAAATTTGAGAAAATATTCAGTAGTTTTTTTTTTATAGCATTTTCAAAAAAAAAAAGTTATTTGGCGGACCCTTTACAAGGTTTTCGAGATAATAAAGAGGGTGCGCAATCCTTTATCAATCGATTGACGTCGACATTGACATGTTTTCGACTATAGAGGCAAAAGTCTCCCAAAAATCGACTACAAGATCCTTTCTGCCGTATTATGCGAAAGCCTAAAACCGTTCACCAATAAACTGTTTAACCCTTATCAGTGTGGTTTTAGGCTAGGAGAGTCCAGAATCTTCACATTGCGGCAGATCCTGGAAAAAACCCAAGAATTCCATATCGATACCCACCACCTATTTATCGATTTCAAAGCCGCATACGAGAACATTTATAGAGACGAACTATACAGATCCAGAGCCAATATTTTAATGTCTGTGCAGAATGACAGGTCATTTCCGACCGTGCTCCATCAGGGTCGGAAACGACATCATCAACACATTTGATATCAACAAAGGATTTAGGCAAGGCGATGCACTGTCATGTGACTTCTTTAATCTAATTCTTGAGATTATTGTGCAAATTTAGAGGGACAATCTTCCAAAAATTGGTCCAACTACTCCCATACGCCTACTACAATGACATCATTGGACGGACTCATTGTGATGTTATAGCTACGTTTGCTGGTACAGATAAGGACGCTACAAAATTGGTATACGAGGGTATATGCTGTAAACGCGAAAGGACAAACACCATCGATGAATTGGACAGAACTTCACCATTGACAGATATAACTTCGAGGTAGTACGGGACTTTGTCTACTTCGGCTCCGCTATACAACACCTCGTCAGCAATAAAACGAAGAATTACTCTTGGCAACCGCTGTTTCTTTGCTCTAAGAAAGCAATTTAGTAGAAAAGCCCTAACTCAAAGTATTAAGGAGATCCTATACAAGACGTTGATCATCCCAGGCGCTGTAGTACGGACCGTATTAAAACGAATGAAGACATCCTTTATCGTTTCGGACGTTTGAGTTGACAGGCTATGGAGACGGAGATTCAACCAAGAGCCATACGAGCAGCACAGCGACATTCCTCTAGGCAAAAAACTCCGCATTGGACGTTTAAGATGGCTAGGACATGTAGGAACAAATAGACACCAATTATATGGGTCGCAGAGTCTTTGATTCCCAGCCAGACGTCGCGCATCGGTCGCAGTAGACTAAGACCCTGTTTTAAGTGGCGCCCATAAGCAGAAACCGACCTCAACCAAGTTGGACTGTGCAAATGGAGGATGTTAGCTAAGAACCCAGCTAATTGGAGAGGCGTGTTGGTTGAAGCCCAGGTTAATTTCGGATTATAGCGCAACCTAAGAAGGAGAAGAAGTGAAATACTTCATTATCAATCTAGTTTGCCTGGCTAATATTAATGTCAAAAACCTCCTCTTTCACTTCACTTTGGCATACGAATTTTAGAAAAAGTCGACAGATCAATGGATGGTTCATTTCTTCTTTTCTTGTGTGCAAAAAGTCGAGTGGCTCCGCTCAAAGAAGATGGGACGAAAGAATTGACTCTACCGAAGTTAGAGCTGACCGCTGCGTTAATAGCAGCTCGCATGTGCTCGTATCTCAAAGAATCACTGAAGAATAAAGTGGACCATATTTCTTTATGGACCGACTCGTTAGGCCTTTGCCATTTAAATGTTGTCCGTGGATCCGTTTCCAATTTTGCGTCACTTTTTCGAGAATTTCGGCCTGTATTCCACGAATTAAGTGAGTTATGTTATCCTGTAAGGCTTCAATCGTGTTTGGCTTGCCCACAGAGACTAACACCTTTACATAACCTCACAAGAAATAATCAAGGGGCGTTAATACGCATGGTCTTGGCGGCCAACTCACAGGGCCATTTCGAGAGATAAGCTGCTCACCAAATTCATCCTTCAACATTTCCATTGTTTCACGAGCTGTGGGGCATGTGGCACCATGTTATGAAACCACATGTCAACCTAGTTCAACTCAGCCAACTGGGGCAAAAAAAAAGTCGCGTCTCATGGCTCGATAACGTTCGCCGTTGACGGTAACGTTTCTTCCATGGTCGTCTTTGAAGAAAAATGGACCGATGATGCCACCGGTAATTCTTGTATGACATGTGGCTGTTCATCACTCCAGATGCGACAGTTTTGCTTATTTACGTATCCGTTGAGCCAGAAATGAGCCTCATCGCTGAACACACTTTTTCGATAAAACAGCGGATTTTTATGGAGTTGCACATTTTTCACAGAGCACAAATTTTGATAATAAATTTCAATAATTTGCAATCGTTGCTCGTTTGCAAGGCTTTCCATGATTAAATGGCAGAATATACGGAAAACTTTTCACTTTGACAGATGACGTTTGGACGCCATTACTAACTAGTGCTGCCAATCGAAAAACTTAACTTTTAAAAAATCACCCGTTATTATAACGATATTACTACTATTAGATGGCACCATTTATAGACAAGAGAGGGCTTATTAGATTGGGTGAGCTATTTCAGGTTCTTGAAGAGGCAATAAGGGGTGGCAATAAGCATTCCATAATCCTTCCATCAACTTCTCATACATATATCGGTGCTGTTTGTTGATGATTTCCATCTATAGACCCTTCATGGGGCGTAAATATTGTTTTGACGTAACTAAGAGAGCGTTTTTGGATACCTGAAGGGCGTCAACTGGTGAAAAAGAGGATTGCAAGATGTGTGAAATGCAAGAAAAAGTAGGGCAAGCTCGCATCACAACCTTTCGGCCACCCTTTCTCTAGAAAGGATAACACTTTCCAAGCCATTTGATAACGTCGGAATTGATTTCGCGGGACCACTTTACTGTTTTAATAGTGAAAAGGACGGCATGTCAAAGGCATATATGATAATCATCGCTTGTGCAGCTGTTTGTGATGTTCATTTAGAGCTGGTGACTAATTTATCAACCATAATGGCGTTACGACGTATCATGGCCTGAAGAGGTGTCCCAACTGTAATATTTTCAGATAACGCGCGGACCTTCAAACGAGCTGCGTTCGAGTTGGAGGGAGCCGGTAAAATTGAAAATGATGACTTACAAAACTTTCTTACCTAAAAGCAGATCCAATGGAAATTCATTGTAAAACGTGCTTCATGGTGGGGAGGATTTTGGGAACAACTTATTCGTTCCATAAAGAACACACTCAAGGTAGTCATTGGAAAGTCAAAACTAACTTTCGGGCAATTAAGGACGGTCATCAGAGAAGCTGAGGGAATGACAAATGCATGACCGCTAACGTACGTCCAGCACCAGCCCCAGCCCTATTGACTCCGGCGCACTGCCTACAGTTCTCCAAATTTTTTGATGGGTCAAATCCTACAGAGCTTCAAAATATTTGGTAGCAGCGAATGAGGTCTACCAGTATACTGTGGAAAAGGTGGCGTTTTGAGTATGTGCAGCTTCTTCGGTCATTGCATTACAATAACTCTGAGCCTTCCGTAGAGCTTAATAAGGATGACGTCATTGACTCCCGCGCACTGCCTACTAGATGGAATACAGTTCTCCAACGCCTTTGATGGGTCAAATCCTACAGAGCTTCAAAATATTTAGAAGCAGCGAGTGAGGTTTACCCGTATGCTGTGGAAAAAGTGGCGTTTTGAGTATATGCAGCTTCTTCGGTCTTTCCATTACAATAACTCTAAGCCCTCCGTAGAGCTTAATAAGGGTGACGTGGTTTTTGGTCTTCGAATCAGCTCCTCCAAGGATCCACTGTAAATAAGCCGTGATCGAAGAAACGTTTCCCGGTAGAGACGAGAAGATAAGGTCGTGTGGGATACGATATGCAGATCATAAGAGGACAAGGCGTCAAGTTCAACCACTCTACCCCTTGGAATAACCTTCATCTCCGGCGGCGGCAGGGTGTTGAAATTTATATGATGTATTAAGGGAACTACAGTAAAGCCTTTAAGGCAGTGATCATACGTCATTTCGCATTATTCCTATTCTCAAGAAGTAAGTCTTCCTATTTCCCTTGTAACGATAAGTTTGGATTTTACTGTCAATAAAAGTTAAACATTCGTGACTTCATATTCTGTTCGTTTTTTTTATTTGTGAGCCCGGTTTTCTCATATTTTTCTACACTAAATAAATAGGGGGCACCTCATCAACTTTAACTCCCTGTGTCCCGGTATATCTTTATTTAAACTTAATTTTTGACATCCCTTATCATTTCTTAAGGATTTCCAATCAGGGATCGTCCTAGAGTACATACCAATACCAATAAACTCATTTTCGCCTTGCATTGCCACCCAAACGTTTGCTTAAAAATACTTTTTCGACACTTCGTCACTTCACAAATGCACTTACTTAATAACATCTAGATAAATAGATACGTACTATCTTAAACTTAATAACTTAAAAAAAAAATTCACTTGACACTAAAAGTATCCACAAATGATCAAACACACAAACTTCGCCAGCACCGAAGTCTTATGGATAAATCGCATCACATCCGTAAACTGTTCGTTTGTAATGAGAATCTCATCCAAACGTTGAAAAATTTCGAAATCCTGTTTGTCCATAATTTTGCTTTGTCCGAACTCGGCGCGTCGAGAATCCTCAAGCTTAGTTTATCTTTAACTTCAGAACAAAAATTAAACTTTCCGCGCGACGCAATTCGATTCGTCAAACTCCAAATGTCTAGAACAACTGCGCGTAAGTTTTGCCCCCGGAAAGATACGCCGAACGACACCCCTTAATCGACCGAAGCGGTAGCGCGGCAGACAGAATATTATGACAACGACGACGCGTCGACAAATTGAGACGTGCCTACACCCCAAGGTCAACTCAGAATGAAGTTTTCTGTCAGGTCTTTGTTGTGGTTGTTGTGAGCTGTTTTTAATTATTCATATCGGGCCGTATGCGCGGTGTGTTTGTATCGTTTTGGGCCATAATGGTCTCGATACGAAAACGTTTAATGACTCAAAAGAAGCAACCGATTACCACTTTACTTCCTTATACCTCCCTACCTATGTGCGATAAGGTTCGAGAAGATAGTCCACCACAAGCTCCTCCGGGTGAGGGTGTCGTGCATGCCAATTAAGTAACGTGAGGCGACGTGCAGCGTAATAATGTCAAAAGTGCTATCGTTTGTGTTTTTTTCTTTTGGGCGATTCTGGCGTTTTGTGTTTTTTTTGCCACTTTTGTTGCTCCCATGTTGGTGGGGGTATAGGTTGAGAGGGGTGGCATGGAATTCAAATGAGCTACAGACATACCTATGTACTCGTGTTTATAAGCAGCGATTATTATGCGATTCATTGTCGGAAATGAGTTTTTATTCGATTTATAGGAAGTTGGAAGTGTGGAGAGTTCATAAATGGTGAAAGAATGCGAATTCTTGGACTGCATGTCATCGTAGATACATCGGTATAGGTGTTCTGTAGCAACAGTTGCACTCTGTCGAATGCGAAATGGGGTATATGTTCGCGATTGTTTCTATTATCTTGGAATTTATTATTTAATATGTATGATCCCGTACATTGTTGAATTGCTTTACTTACTTAAGGGGCTCTAGACCCTTTGAGGGTATCTCCCTGATATAAGGCCAACTTCCACCCTATTCGAACATGATGAGTTATTCATCCAAACGCTCTGGCTATCTGCTATCGCTTGATCATCAAACCGGTGGTATGGTCTTCCTTGTCGCCTCAAACTTGAATGCAGGGATTTGAAAATTCTGATTGCTCGATGTGTCCAAGCCAATGTAGTCTACGTGTTTTCACCTTGTGTACTTCATCCACATCTTGGTACAGCTCATAAAGTTCGCGGTTATACAAGGTGGGCCAAAAGAAGTCTTCCGTTGCTGTTTGGCTCTTTAGATTATCGGTTGTGGCTCGCGCAGTGTGTGCCGTTGCTCCGTCCTGATGGAACCACGTGTCCTCCAGTCCTAATTCGTCCAATTGCGGCAGAAAAACTTGGTTAACATGGCCCTTTAGCGCACACCGTCCACTGTTGTCGTTTGACCAGGGGCGCTCCCGAAAAAAAAAATGGCCCGATGACTCCTCCAGCGTGAACAGCGCACCATGCAGTAACTTTGAGCGGTTGTAATGGCTCCTCGTGCATTATCGTGGATATTTTGTGCCCCAGAAGCAATAGTTTTGCTTGAGGTGGGAATTAGCCTCATCGCTCATTATGATTTTGGTCGAAAAATCGTCCACTTCGTCCTCGAGATTGAGGATGACTTATGCGTAGGTTATACGCGTTTGGCGGTCGACAGGCAGCAGCTGATGCATGAACTGGACTTTGTACCGGAACATGCGCAAGTCTTTGACCAAAATTCGCCTTAGGGACGACCGGCTGATGGCTAATTGCGAGGCACGGCGTCTGGTCGATGTTTCTGGCGACAGCTGGACATGCTCGGCAACAGCGGCGATATTCTCGGCACAACGGGCGCTCCGGGGCCGGCCACTCTTGACAACGACTCGTGTGGTCCCATACTCTTCATGGTTGGTAGCAAAACGGCGCAGTGTTTGCGCAGTCGGTGTCGGACGGCCGGGGAATCGGCGACGGAATTCACGTTGCGCCAACACTACAGACGAATTGTAAGTAAAAAAAAATTGACACGATTATTCCGCGTTCTTGGGGAATGTATAGCTCCATGGCTTGTTCAATTTTATTCTACACATGAATTGAATTTATTGAGTCTTATGTATAGGTTACAGTGGAGTACAATTTGTTTCTTTTTACTATGACATTTGTGAATGATTAAAAAAAAAACTGCGGCTATAATGTATTGCCTGCTCTTTCTTGTTACAAATTTGAATGCCTCATGGCTGTCAGTTATAGTCCGTTCCGTACCAAATCAGTTGGCCAACGGACAACGGTCGATTGCGCAGAGAGAGGATTTAAGAGAAATTTAAGATATTTTAAAATAAATTTTAAGAGACCTGCGCAGTAGAATGGCCAACTGAATTGGTACGGACTATAGATAGTATTGATTGCTCTTGCTCAGGAGCAGTGTTTCATTTACGGGTGTGTACATGGTCACGATACAATATACAAATATACATATATACATACTTAAATCTAAAGATTGAGGGGGACGAGTATACGCAGTATACTTCGCTATCTCCTCTAAGGAACGAGAACACCAGTTGGTGGATTTATAATTATTTGAGAACATTTTTGATTATCTTTTATCTTATTCATGGTTAGAGCGAGAATGCTCTATTTGAAAGTTATCGTAATGGTTTTGTTTGATTAGTTAAAATAAAAAGAGATTTTTTTTCATACGTTAAATGTGTGTGTTGGTAGATTTTGTAAATTACTCTTTGATTAAAAAGATTACAAATATTTGTATTGCTAGATTTACTTTTTTTTAGAATTTTGAAATTTGAGGTGTTAAATCTTGATGAGATGTAATGCTCTTTAAAAAAGTATGTTAGTACGTTTTAGTAGATACTTAACAAAGATTATGGAAGAGGGCAAGTACTGTCCTACATCAATTAAGCGTAACTTGTTTTGTTTTGACTGGTGATGTTGCGATTACCTTCTTCTTTTCCCCCTATGGGGTGAAAAAAGAAGGTGGCGAACAATAAGAATAGAAAAGTTGGGTATAATTAGTGAACCGAGGGTTCCCAGTGGACATAGTTTTGGGAAATTAACCGCGACTGTAAATTATCATCCCTTTTCTTTTCCCCCTATGGGGTAAAAAGAGAAGGGATATGGATATGATTGTTTAAGTTGCTTAGCCAAGAGCTCCCAGCGTTCATTGTCTGGGACGATTATCCGTAGTTAGGGATTGATATCTTTTTCTTTTCCCCCTATGGAGTAAAAAGGAAGAGATATTAAATAAAAAAAAAATAAGAACTTAAGTACAGATCTATAAGTCTATCCGCGGTTGTGGCCTTGCAGTAGATGATATGGGGGGTTCATCGGGTGCGATGTTGAGGTCCAGCGACGAGATGCCGACGGGTGAAAGATACCTTCCATTGTTCCAGGGGAGTCCTTCTTGTGAGTGGACTATGTCCCTGACTAGTTCGTTATTGGAAGTGGACAGTTTGTGGATGGTTTTTTTGAGGAGAAATAAGGCGTATCTCATTAACGCAATGGTGTTAGTTTCATTATATATGTAAGTATTGGCGAATCTTTTGGTTTGCGTTTGATAGTTTTTGCGTGCACAAAGTCTAAGTATTTTTCTTTCAAGAATTTCGAGTTGTGTTGCTACCGTGGGGGATATTGAAAACCAGGTGGGGAACGCGTATGTCATAATTGGTCTTATGAGTGTTTTCTAGAGGAGTAATTTTGTTCTTTTGTTGAGTGAATTGTGTCTTAAAAATGGTGTTAGCGTGTTGGATACCTAACGGGCTTTAGCCAATACTTCCCTTGCATGGATGTTAAACTTAAATAGATTGTTTAAATTTACACCTAGGTACTTAATGTTGTTTGTCGCTGGGATATTGCAACCGTTTATATTGAGCTTGAGGAATTTGCTTTCAAGTACCGTAGCAGATGGACCTTTCCCACTCGCGTTCCGGAAGCAAATGAGGTTGGATTTGCGGTTATTGATTTTGATACCCCATGTCTGGTAGTAGGTGTTAATAACGTTAATGTGTTTTTGCAAGTGGGCAAGGGCTGCGAGTGGGGAGTTGTGGCTGGTATATGCGATGGTGTCGTCGGCATATAGCAAGCTGGATGATAAAAGGTTATTTTCTAGAAATTCATGAGGGAAGTCATGGATGAATAGGTTATATAGATGGGGTCCTAGAATCGAGCCCTGGGGGACGCCGCTGTTGCTTGGGCACATATTCGATTTTGAGCCCTGGATTTGAATGAAGAAAGTTCTGTCGTTGAGGAAGCTGTCAATCATGTGCAAAATATGGAGGGGGGGGGGGAATCAAGGGTAGAGATTTTACACTGTCAAATGCCTTTTCCAGGTCCAGCGAGCATGCAACTGTAAGGTGTGGGTGGAGGTGTTTTGTACCCGGTAGTAGAATTGGCACGCTTGTCATTGCACGGCGACAGCTCGTCGGAGGGGTGGGATCTTTCTACTACACATTCACCTAAATCAAATAAAAATTGTTACGTGCCTAAAAAAAATGTTGCATGCACTTTGCTTGACCTTGCCGTCAAAAGAGATTGATATCACCTCACGAGTGATTTTAAAAGAAGAGAAGGAAAACGTAGATGTTATGTTCTCTTAGGCATGCCCTCCCAACATCAATGACCTAGTTCATTAATGTCACCTTGACTATTGCTACCTGTATGTTACCAATAGTCCCTTACCAATTTCTACACAAATGGTCACACTTCTTTCACCATCACTTTCTGCTTACTCTCATCACCCCATTTTGCCAATCAAAGTTATGTTTACCACATAATAAAAGAGAGTGTTATTTTATAAAAAAAATGGTAACAATTTATTGCCATCGAATAAAAAAAAGGAAATTTCACAATTATCAACGAAAGAGGCTGAATTCGGTACTCTTAATCGATTCGCTTAATAGGATCAAATTGTTATTAGGAATAATCATGTTTGTAATAATTATTTCCAATATTCTGATCTTACGACGTAGTATAGTAGATATAATAACTTAGGTGGGGTGTATAATAGGTATTCAAATGGGGTTTTATAATAAAGTTTAAGTATGTAAATAGATATTAAACAAATAGTAATTAGATAATATAGTATTAGTATATAATGTATGATTGCGTGTATGATTATTTAAATGAATGCATGTGCATGAGTGAGTGATTGTTTAAATATGTAAGTTATAAATTGTATTTTTAGCTTTACTTAGTTCAATTTTAGGTATTTTAATTCCAAATGGATGTATATATATAATTTAGATAAGTTAGATTAGATAAGTTTAGATAAGTAGAATTAAAATCATATGTTCTGTTATAAATGTATTGGAATATGAAATGTTGTATATATATATGTAAACCAAAAAGCCAAAAAAAAACTTACTTTGTTTTATATTTGATCGTTTTAATTAATGTGTTTTAATGTCCTTATGAATTTTTGTATCGACTGCAGACGTGATGTGCGCACATGAAGCCTGGTGTAGATTGCTGGGTTATGTACTCTAGGATGTTATATTATTAATTATGGAATAGAATTTATATTATGTAAAATGTTTTGTTGGCTTTTTCTTACCTTTTTTTATACATTTACTTTATACATAGGTACTTATCTACATGCATTGCATTTTCTAATTAGGTTATACTTATTTTTTTTTTGTACATGTAATTAGTTTTTTTTTGTTTTTAGTTTACTTAAACTGGGGAAAATATATGGAATTTCTGGGATAGGTTTTTGGACGTCTGGGTAGATTTGTCGAATCGTCTGGAACGGTTATTATCAATGTTGATTAGGCTAGGCACGATGGCTCGTCTTGATGATGATGAATAGTTATGATCGTATATATGAACGAATGCATGAGTGTATATATGTACTCGTGGATATAAGACGTGCGGTTATGTAGGATTTTAGATTTCACTTATGATGTAACACATGCTCCATGCAATTTCGTGTGGTATAAAATGGTAATATCGGATTTGAAGAAAGGATAAAAATGTTCCTTTTATGTGCACGAGTGATTTCTTAGCACACTTGATGGCACCAGCCTAATTACAGCTAACATATCGCACTGCGTGGCCTCGTGCTTTTGCCAAAGATAATCACTCGCGTCTTACGAAAATCACGAAATATGCCTATATATACGAAATGGATATCACTTTAGTTTATTGAAAATTTAAACCATCCTAGTACATACCTTTAAGGATGTTTTATGATCACTTATTGGTCACAATTTTGATGAAAAATCCAATAGAACTGTTGCAGAATATATTCACGATCGTTGCACTAAAGAAAAGCAATGTAACTTTTATTTGAGTACTAGCAGAAAAGCAAACGATCACACATACCGACTCAAAACTTAGGGATTTTCTTTTTTTTTTTATAAAAAGCACATTGTCACCGAATAAAGGTTATTTAAATGAAACGGTCCGTCACGACTTCTAATGACCACTGTCACAGTCGGAAGAAAAGAAAGGTCAAGCTTTGACCGTGCAAGCGTTATATACGCAATGCTATACCGGTTGGTGAAATGGTTGTGGTAAGAATATGGTATGTTTCCTTTTTGCATGTGATAGGTTTATGTTTTGTGGAACATAAACTAAGGTGGTATTGCCATCGTTCTTTATGAGAAATTATAGGAAGTATTTTCGGAGTAAAGATTTATTTGAAAATTATCAGAAAAAAAAATTAAAAAAAATATTTTCAAGGTATCCGCTACAAAGTCGGGTATTTGATAGACACCTGTTTCATGAAAGACACGAAAAACGAGGAGCTTGGAAATATTTCATAAATGAATATCTGTCGACCCACGATCCCTGAAATTAGCATAAACCGATCATCGTCGAATATTCTTAGCATGATAAATTCCTTTACTTTTACGATTAGAGTCTTCGATTTCGTACATTGAATTTCCTAATTTTCTCAATATGTTGCCTTTAACAAATTTCGGAGATAATTTGCTACTTATCTTATTGTTGGCATTGCTGAGAACAAAATTTCTTCTGAAGACTTCGTCTCCTGGTTTAAAATGTCTTACAGCGCATCTCAAGTTATATGATTTTTCGTTCCGTTGAAAAGCCAATTTTAGATTCTCTCTTACTTTATCATGAATCAAGAGTAGGCGACTTGATGTTGGTAAGAAATCTAACTCATTGTCTCTTAAGGCATTTAAGTTTCTTGCTACACTGTACATTCTAGCATGTGTAATCATATTGTTACCAAAAATTACATAGTATGGGGTCATGCCAGTAGATTGGTGAGTTGATGTGCATAAAGCTTGTTGTACTTCTGCTAACTGAGAATCCCATTCTCTATGGTCTGACTTAATGTAGGTCCGTAATGCAGATAACACAGATCTATTTACGCGTTCTGAAGAGTTCGCTTGAGGGGAATAGAGAGCATTTTTAATATGGATAGTTCCATACTTATTCAAAAATTTCTTGAATTCTAGCGATACAAACTGTCGGCCATTATCGCTATGCAAGTATTCTGGAACTCCATATCTCAAAAACACTTCCTTCTCAAGAAACTCTATAACCGTTTTGGATGTTGCAACACGCATCGCTTTGAGGAACACAAATTTTGAGAACTCATCCAGTACCACAAAGATAAAAAGATTTCCCTTTTTTGATCGGACATAAGGTCCCAAGAAGTCGATATAGATTTTTTGAAAAGGTCTATCTACTTCTTGTTTTACCCCCATCGGTGGTCTAAGAATTTGGTTAGTTGCTTTATTCATTTTGCAATCCTCGCAACGACTAATGAAGTTTCGAATTTGAACTGTCATATTTGGCCAGTAGTAGTGCATTCGAATTCTATCAGTGGTTTTTAGGATTCCTCCATGTGAACAGTTTGATGGTGCATGGGAACTTTTAATGATATCATTAGTCAAAGCTTCTGGTATCCACAGTTTCCACTGATGTTCATTAGAAATCGAATGTCTATCTACTGGAAACATTCGTTTATATACAAACTCATTTTCCACTTTGAGATCTCGTAGTGTATCTTGGTTTTTGGCGATTGTATTTATAAGATCTGAATACTCTTTTGACTTGAATTCAGCAGAGTTCAAATCTACTAAAAACGTTTCATTGTCGTGTCCAGAAATTTCATCGAGATGTACTCGCGACAGTACATCGGGCACAATATTTTGCGAACCTTTGCGATGTTCAATGTTAAAAGTAAACGCCTGCAGTTTTAAAGACCAGCGCGCCAGTCTTCCACTTAAGTCTTTTAGCCCCATCAACCATTTCAGGCTGGCGTGGTCTGTAATTATTGTGAAGGTGGTCCCTTCAACATAAGGTCTAAACTTGGCTACTGCTTTGACTGCTGCGTAGCACTCCTGTTCAGTGACGCTATATTTCATTTGTGCCGAGTTAAGCTTTTCAGAAAAGAAAGCAATAGGCTTTTCATTTTCCTCGCTATCATATTGAAATAAAACGCCACCGATGCCATTTGAAGACGCATCGCATTGAATTACAAAACGTTCAGAAAAATTCGGGTTGCTCAATAAAGGAGCTGAAATTAATGCTTGCTTTAACGCATTAAAGGAACTTAATGCATCCGATGTCATGGAAAATTGTTTCGCTTTTTTAAGGGTATCTGTCAAAGACGCTGCCAGTGATGCAAAATTCCTTATAAAGCGCCTGTACCATCCGCAAAGGCCTAAGAATCTCCGCACCTGTTTTTGAGTTACAGGTGTAGGAAAATCTTGAATTGCGGCTACTTTATCGGGATCTGGTTTGACATGTCCTTGCCCGACAATATACCCTAAATAGCGAAGTTCCTTAAAACAAAAATTTGACTTTTTGACATTAATTGTTAAATTGGCGTTTGATAAACATTCAGCTACCTTCTTGAGCGAATCAATGTGTTGGTCAAAACTTGGGGAAATTATGAGGAGATCGTCGAGATAGACAAACACACATTCACGAAGTGTTACGGGGATCACTTTATCCATTAGCCGACACATCCTTTGGGCTGCATTACACAATCCAAAGGGCATGACGGTGAACTGGTAAAGTGGCCTCCCTGGCACAGTAAACGCTGTTTTCTCCCTCGACTTCTCCTCGAGTGGGATTTGCCAAAAGGCGTCCTTAAGGTCAACACTACTAATGTAATGTGTCTCCCTAAGACGACTTAGCAACCCTTCGATATGTGGTAATGGATATGCATCTCTCTTCGTTACCGAGTTCACCTTGCGGGAGTCGAGACACAGCCTGTTTTTGCCGGGTTTGCGTATCAACACAGTAGGCGAGCTTCACGCACTCTGACTTTCCTCGATAACTCCGAGAGATAGCATCCTATCCAACTCCTCATACACCATTTTTTGAATAGCAGGAGACACCGGGTAATGGCGCTGCTTAATTGGTTCAGCGTCATTGGTGTCAATTATATGTACTTCTTGGTTTGTTTTGCCCAATCCTTGGGTAATACTTGATGGGAATGAAGCTACAACAGAACACAATTGTTGTTGCTGCTCAATCGTTAAATCATGCATAGGTGGCTTCGGTTTTATGGAATCGCATTCGGACGTTTCAATGTTGTTCCTAACTGTAAACATTTCACAGATAATTTGCGGAGCTACTCTGAATTTCGACCAGAAGTCAACGCCAAGATATAATGACTGAAACAAACTAGGAACTAGATAGAAATCTATCTTTTCCGAAATTCCATTATATTCCACAAGCACATTTATACGACCTACTATGCAATGATTTTTGCCTCCAGCTGTCTTAACTGACGAACAAAAACTTACAACTGGAACGTTAAGCTCCTCTACCACCTTCATACACCCAAGTCCAAGACACGATATAGACGCGCCACTGTCTAAAAGTCCTTTGAACTCACGTCCTTGAATTTTTATATGGGCATATGGACGGTTATCTATATTTTCTTCAAAGATTGTTGCATTTATAAACTTTTTGAACATATTTCTTTTTTGAAATCTTTGACGTACCTTACTTTTTTTTACAGGTAATTCATTTAAATTAAAAATTCGGTTTCTTATTTGATTATATTCAAAAAGCCTTTGCTCATACGATTTTAGGTAATTTGGTATTTTAGATAGTTTATTGTCACTTCCGGACGAAAAATTATTATTGAGTTTATTCTTATTGACAAATAAAATCTTAGAAGTAGTTTCATTTGAGAATTCATCTGAATCTGATTTTGGTATTTTATTTATATTGTATTCAGTATTTGTTGAAGCATCACGCTTCGTTATTCCGGGCTGGTTTGAGTCGAACGAGAGCTCCCGGGGGTCAGCTCGTTCGAACTCAAGTTTTCCTTTACATGATTACACTTCGGGCAATCTAAAACAGTATAATTATCGGTGCCGCATCGATAACAGAAAAGAGAACGTATTGGTTGACGACAATGTATAAATATATGTCCAGGTTTCTTACAATTGTAACAAATTGTATTCCCTTTCAAAGAATTATCTGCAACATTCGAATTATTCCTGTTAGACTGTATCGCTGAAATATTTTCTCCAAACTCATAAAAATGTTCTATACCCGCAGAGTCTATTTCGTGTACAGCTCTTGGATTACCAAAGCGAGATTGTACACTATATCGCGACTGTAGCATTTTCTCTGCACGTCTACACTCGTCTCTAAACTGATCTATTGACGAAATTTGCATAGGGTAAACAAACTGTATCAGTCGTGTAGATATGTTATTTCTAACGATTCGGACAAGATCCTGGTCTGGCATTGGCTCTCTCAACTGACTTCTCAAGCTTACAATTGATTTATAAAATTCATCGAACGATTCATGTGGCATTTGTCGTCGATCCATGATCTGTCGAAGAATTTCATAATCGCTCTCGTAGCTCTTGAATTGTTTGAAAAGCGCTGAGCGTAAAGTCGGCCAATCTCCTCTATGATTACATCTCAAATATTGCCAATACCAGTCTTGTGCTGATCCCGACAATAAATGATGAAAGTTTTTTATAATTTCTGTCCAAGGACAATTGTAATTATGCTTAAGTGTTTCTATTCGAAACACAAAATCTTCGATTGATATGCTCTTGGGTGTATCATCGAATCGGATTCCCCAACGGTCTAAATCAAATCTACGATTAGAAGATCCATCTTGAGAAGAACGTCTATCACCAGCATAGTTAAAGTTATGGCCACCACCTGCAGTTTCTCTATGTCTAGCATTAGTAAAATTCGAGCTAGCGGACAAATTACTAGAATTCATAGAAAAATGTTCTACCTGAGGTCTGGTGTCATTTTGCATAGAGTTACGCTGTTGTGTGTTACGTGCATGTGCACTCTGTGCATTGTTTTGATTGAAAATTTGATGAACACTTTTTTCAACATTTTGTTGAATGATCATCGGAAGATCGCGAAAAAGTGAATTTTGTAAATCCATTAGACTTGCATTTACAACACTTTTAATATGTCCATGGAGAGGACTATTATTTAAATTTTGATTCCGCTCGTTGCCATTTCGTTCAAGACGCGTCGGAGGCAAACGGTAATCTGTGTAAGGTTGTTCACAATGACTTGATGGCCCATGAAATGTTGACATTATTGGGTTTGACGTAAGCATTGAAGTTGTTGTAGTGTTTACGAGATTAGCGGGAGAAGTTGTAAATATTACACTTACTGCTGCATCGTTTAGTATACTGTTTATGGAATTTGTCACAATAGTATGATTGAGAGATTCATTCATACTTTGGTTATTGCGGGACTGATTGAGTATGTGTGAAAGATTTGGATTGTCATTTGGAGGAGAGTGACGAATAGGCTCCATGCTGCCAAAAGAGATGGGAGCAGTTGAGTTTCCTTTTCTACCACGGGTAATCATACTCCTGACAGAATTGTTTGAGTCGATGTTGTTTTTATTTTGCTTAGGAATAGCCCCGCTACTTCTAGCTTTGCTATTTTCCATATTTTGAGTGTTTGACATAAAAATGTATGTTTACGAATGGTGGTTAAAGAAAGGCGAATAATATAATTTTTACGGTAGGTCAAAATTTCATTGATAAAATTGGCAATTATGGGTGATGATTGTTTACTAAAAATGAATAGATTGAAGTGTGAGTGTAGAGAAAAAAAGAATAATTAAACGGCAAGTTTGTAGGCAATTCCGTGCATGCAATTGTAGATCAACATGATTTAAGTATGGACATATGTAATTCTATAGCATCATCTATGCAACATTGCAGCTATTAGGCTTTTGATGCATATGGACTTATAGACTACATTTCTGTAAAATCAATGTTAAAAAAAAAATGTTGACACTCTTACCTAATCTTCCTAGTGCAACTACATGTATTTACTTCGAGAACTGAATACAATAGAACTCCTAGGTGACTACTAGTAAGTTTAGTTTTGTTTGATTTGGTTTGGATATATTTGCAGCTGATTGCAGAACCAAACAATCTGCAATCGCAACGAGTTGAAAAGATGGTATGAAGCTGCTAACTTTCTTGTCGCAATTGATAATTACAGATTAAGATCCTGGACGTCTCCGTTTCAAAATTTGTAAGTATCAAGACTGACCTCGTTGCTCCACGTTGTTGAGCGCCATATTTGTAAGGTGTGGGTGGAGGTGTTTTGTACCCGGTAGTAGAATTGGCACGCTTGTCATTGCACGGCGACAGCTCGTCGGAGGGGTGGGATCTTTCTACTACACATTCACCTAAATCAAATAAAAATTGTTACGTGCCTAAAAAAAATGTTGCATGCACTTTGCTTGACCTTGCCGTCAAAAGAGATTGATATCACCTCACGAGTGATTTTAAAAGAAGAGAAGGAAAACGTAGATGTTATGTTCTCTTAGGCATGCCCTCCCAACATCAATGACCTAGTTCATTAATGTCACCTTGACTATTGCTACCTGTATGTTACCAATAGTCCCTTACCAATTTCTACACAAATGGTCACACTTCTTTCACCATCACTTTCTGCTTACTCTCATCACCCCATTTTGCCAATCAAAGTTATGTTTACCACATAATAAAAGAGAGTGTTATTTTATAAAAAAAATGGTAACAATTTATTGCCATCGAATAAAAAAAAGGAAATTTCACAATTATCAACGAAAGAGGCTGAATTCGGTACTCTTAATCGATTCGCTTAATAGGATCAAATTGTTATTAGGAATAATCATGTTTGTAATAATTATTTCCAATATTCTGATCTTACGACGTAGTATAGTAGATATAATAACTTAGGTGGGGTGTATAATAGGTATTCAAATGGGGTTTTATAATAAAGTTTAAGTATGTAAATAGATATTAAACAAATAGTAATTAGATAATATAGTATTAGTATATAATGTATGATTGCGTGTATGATTATTTAAATGAATGCATGTGCATGAGTGAGTGATTGTTTAAATATGTAAGTTATAAATTGTATTTTTAGCTTTACTTAGTTCAATTTTAGGTATTTTAATTCCAAATGGATGTATATATATAATTTAGATAAGTTAGATTAGATAAGTTTAGATAAGTAGAATTAAAATCATATGTTCTGTTATAAATGTATTGGAATATGAAATGTTGTATATATATATGTAAACCAAAAAGCCAAAAAAAAACTTACTTTGTTTTATATTTGATCGTTTTAATTAATGTGTTTTAATGTCCTTATGAATTTTTGTATCGACTGCAGACGTGATGTGCGCACATGAAGCCTGGTGTAGATTGCTGGGTTATGTACTCTAGGATGTTATATTATTAATTATGGAATAGAATTTATATTATGTAAAATGTTTTGTTGGCTTTTTCTTACCTTTTTTTATACATTTACTTTATACATAGGTACTTATCTACATGCATTGCATTTTCTAATTAGGTTATACTTATTTTTTTTTTGTACATGTAATTAGTTTTTTTTTGTTTTTAGTTTACTTAAACTGGGGAAAATATATGGAATTTCTGGGATAGGTTTTTGGACGTCTGGGTAGATTTGTCGAATCGTCTGGAACGGTTATTATCAATGTTGATTAGGCTAGGCACGATGGCTCGTCTTGATGATGATGAATAGTTATGATCGTATATATGAACGAATGCATGAGTGTATATATGTACTCGTGGATATAAGACGTGCGGTTATGTAGGATTTTAGATTTCACTTATGATGTAACACATGCTCCATGCAATTTCGTGTGGTATAAAATGGTAATATCGGATTTGAAGAAAGGATAAAAATGTTCCTTTTATGTGCACGAGTGATTTCTTAGCACACTTGATGGCACCAGCCTAATTACAGCTAACATATCGCACTGCGTGGCCTCGTGCTTTTGCCAAAGATAATCACTCGCGTCTTACGAAAATCACGAAATATGCCTATATATACGAAATGGATATCACTTTAGTTTATTGAAAATTTAAACCATCCTAGTACATACCTTTAAGGATGTTTTATGATCACTTATTGGTCACAATTTTGATGAAAAATCCAATAGAACTGTTGCAGAATATATTCACGATCGTTGCACTAAAGAAAAGCAATGTAACTTTTATTTGAGTACTAGCAGAAAAGCAAACGATCACACATACCGACTCAAAACTTAGGGATTTTCTTTTTTTTTTTATAAAAAGCACATTGTCACCGAATAAAGGTTATTTAAATGAAACGGTCCGTCACGACTTCTAATGACCACTGTCACAGTCGGAAGAAAAGAAAGGTCAAGCTTTGACCGTGCAAGCGTTATATACGCAATGCTATACCGGTTGGTGAAATGGTTGTGGTAAGAATATGGTATGTTTCCTTTTTGCATGTGATAGGTTTATGTTTTGTGGAACATAAACTAAGGTGGTATTGCCATCGTTCTTTATGAGAAATTATAGGAAGTATTTTCGGAGTAAAGATTTATTTGAAAATTATCAGAAAAAAAAATTAAAAAAAATATTTTCAAGGTATCCGCTACACAACTGTGCATCGTTTATCTCTTAAATTTGGAGTGATGTCGTTGTGTAATTTCAGCAACGCTTGGACCGTGGAGTGCCCTTTGCGAAAGCCGAATTGATGTTCTGGGATGGGGTTAGCGTCAGGTGAGTTTAGATTATCTAGAACTATTCTCTCTAGGATTTTCCCTACATTAGATAGGAGGGAGATAGGTCTGTAGTTCTCGATATTAGAGTTGTTGGGTTTTTTGGCTATTGGTATGATTTTTGCATTTTTCCAGGAGAGAGGGAAGTAACCATTATTAACCATTATTAATGCAGTTGTTGAGTATTTTTAGGTTTGATCAAGTTGATAATACTCGATATTTCCTCGGGGTCTGTGAAGATGTTGTTGTCAGCGGGACGGAGGGAATTGTTTTCAACATCAAAGTTGTAGATGCGAGCCAGTTTTTGTTGTCTAATTTGGCGGACTGTCGAGGTGGCTTCAACTGTGACGCTGTGATTATAGGATGGTGTTCTTTCCGTGTATGTGTCATTGAAGGATTCTTCAAAGGCCATAACGATGTCTGTTACATTGTTGAATGTAGTGTTGTTAACTGTGATTTCATCACACTGTGTTCTCTTTTTCCTGCCTGCTATTTTATAGAATTCTTTAAACGCTTGGGGACCTGGTTGATTTTGGACAGTTTGTCTCTGATTTGGTTGTTGAGCCATTTTTCAACTCGGTTTCTGATGATGATATTCAGAAGCGATATTCTGTTAGCGAGTTCTTTGTATGGAGTATTTATTCGGTTAAAATGGTTGTGGAAAATATGTTTAAGCCTTCTTTGCCAAGAGTGTTTTGTCTTAAAAAGTTTTTCGATGTCTGCTGGTAGGTTATTGTATTTTTTAGATGTGGTTGGAATATTTTTGGAATGGGAATTTAAAGAGTTAAGGAGGGATTGTGTGAAGTGAGAGATGTATCTATCTATGTCTTCATTTGAGAGACAGGAGGATGGTTTTCATTGAGCAAGTTGTTTATAGTGGCTTCGAATGCGTCCCAGTTGGTGTATTTAAAGGATTTAGAATTAGGGGTTTGGTGGACTGCTATGAAGTCCTCGTCTAGGTTTAATCTCAGACGGACTGGGTAATATTCTACATCTGTCTACTCCACAAATGTCAAAACAGATTTGACATTGGCGGCCATTTGCAAAAATAAGAGCATCTTCCAATAGGGTGATATCTTTTGGCCCACCTTGTACATCGGTATAGGTACCCTACTCCATGCTCCTAGAGCTCTATTTAGCAAGGCTCTGATCAGGCGAGCGGAGCTTATATTATGCTCAGTCTTCTTCTGTTCTGAAAGGGAACATAAGTATAACCAAATCCATTTCTTTCTCGTCCTGGAGCCACAGATCCAAAAAAGTACGAAATTACTGGGGGAGTTCCACAGGTATAAGCTTTAGGACCATCCATTTTTTGCATAAGAATAGCGGAGCCAAAATAAGTGGATTATTGGTCAAGTTGCCGACATAGCACTGGTCCTGTTGGAAAGGGTAGAGATCGGGATACTATTGAGCCACAGGCCAAATATAATATTCGTTTGACCGAAAAACCTGCTGCAAACTGTCGAACTACTAGTAGGTCGAGCAAGAGTAATTCTTCGTTTTATTTCTGACGAGATGTTGTTGGCAGATTTAATAGCGGAGCCGAGGTAGACAAAGTCCCGTACTACTTCAAAGTTATTTCTGACAATGGTGACGTTCTTTCCAATTCGTCGATGTTGTGTGTCCTTTCGTGTTGACAGCATTTACTTAGTTTTACCCTCATTTTCTACTTACTTACTTACTTAAGTGGCGCTACAGTCCGGAATGAACCTGGGCCTCAACCAACATGCCTCTCCAATTAGCCCGGTCCTTAGCTAACTGCCTCCAGTTGCGCACTCCAAGTTGGTTGAGGTCGGTTTCCACTTGTGCGCGCCACTTAAGGCGAGGTCTTCCTCTACTGCGTCCGACGTCTGGCTGGGAATCGAAGACTCTGCGAGCCGGAGTATTGGTGTCCATTCGTTCTACATGTCCTAGCCATCTTAAACGTCCAATGCGGAGTTTTTTGACCAGGGGCATGTCGCTGTACAGCTCGTATAGTTCTTGGTTGAATCTTCGTCTCCATAGCCCGTCAACGCAAACGGGACCGAAGATTTTTCGAAGAATTTTCCTCTCGAATCTACCAAGGATTTCTTCATCCGCTTTTGATACGGTCCATGCTTCAGCGCCGTAGAGCAGGACTGGGATGATCAGGGTCTTATATAGGATCTCCTTAGTAGTTCGAGTGAGGGCTTTACTACTAAATTGCCTTCTTAGCCCGAAGAAACAGCGGTTGGCAAGAGTAATTCTTCGTTTAATTTCTGACGAGATGTTGTTGTCAGAGTTAATAGCGGAGCCGAGGTAGACAAAGTCCCGTACTACCTCAAAGTTATATCTTTCAATGGTGACGTTCTGTCCAATTCGTCGATGTTGTGTGTCCTTTCGTGTTGACAGCATATACTTAGTCTTACCCTCATTTACTGCTAAACCCATTTTCGCCGCTTCCTTCTCTATACTAGCAAACGTGGCTATGACATCACGTTGAGTCCTACCAATGATGTCAATATCGTCAGCGTATGCTAGTAGTTGCACCGACTTTTGGAAAATTGTGCCTCTGGTGTTGGCTTTGGAGTTTTGCACAATTCTCTCAAGAATCAGATTAAAGAAGTCACATGACAGCGCATCGCCTTGCCTAAATCCTTTTTTGGTATCGAATGTGTCGGTGAGGTCGTTTCCGACCCTGATGGAGCAGCGAGAATTCTCCATCGTCATCCTACACAAACGGACGAGTTTGGGCGGTATACCAAAACTAGACATGGCTCTGTACAGTTCGTCTCTATAAATGCTGTCATATGCGGCTTTGAAATCGATGAATAGGTGGTGGGTATCGATTTGGACTTCTTGAGTTTTTTCCAGGATCTGCCGAAGTGTGAAAATTTGATCGGTTGTGGACTTTCCTGGCCTAAAACCACACTGATAAGGGCCAATCAGGTTGTTGGTAAACGGTTTCAGGCGTTCACATATTACGGCAGATAGGATCTTGTAGGCGATGTTTAGGAGACTTATGCCTCTGTAGTTGGCGCAGTTCAGAGGGTCTCCTTTTTTGTGGATCGGGCAAACGATGCTGAGGTTCCATTCTTCAGGCATATTTTCATCCGACCAGATTTGGCTTATGAGTTGGTGGATGTTACTTACCAAGTCATCTCCGCCGGCCTTATAGAGCTCAGCGGGAAGGCCGTCATTTCCGGCAGCCTTATTAAGCTTGAGTTTAGATATTGCTATCCTCACTTCACTCAGGTCGGGTGGTTGGCAGTTTTCGCTGTCGTTGCCAATATTGAATGGTTCGTTCTGCCTGACAGCGGAATGTTGTTCGTCATCGCCGTTTAACAGTCTGCAGAAGTTGTTCTTCCATATCCTCAGCATCGACTGTGTCTCAACTACAATATTTCCTTGTTCATCTCGACAGGATTCTGTTCGAGCCTTGTATCCTTGGCTTTGACGTTTTACACTTTGGTAAAACTTGCGAACATCGTTCCTGGAGTGGCACCTCTCTATATCCTCGATCGCGCGCTTTTCTTGCTCTTTTTTCTTCTTGCTGAAAAGCCGATGTTCTTCCCTTCTTCTTTGCCTATAGAGCTCAATGGCAGCTCTCGTCTTCACCTGCAGCTTAGCCTTGTAGGCCTCGTTCTTGGCTGCGAGCATCTGTCGGCATTCCTCATCAAACCAGGGGTTTCTTGCTGGTGGGCGCGAGAAACCTAGCACATCAGTCGCGGCTGATCTAATGGCCTGTTGGCATCGTTGCCATTGCTCTTCGACATTCGATGCTGGTGGTATGGTGTTAATCGAGAGGTTAAGGGATACGCGTTGTGCGAAGGTCTTGGCGGTCTCTTGCGATTGCAGTCTTCCGACATTAAATTTTTTCACAGTATTTCTGGATTGTTGTGGCGTGGTGGATATCCGCATTCTTACCTTGGCTGCTACAAGGTAGTGGTCCGAGTCGATGTTAGCTCCTCGGAATGTTCGGACATCCAAAATACTGGATGCGTGCCTCTTATCTATCGCAATGTGATCAATTTGGTTGACCGTTCGTTGATCTGGAGACCGCCATGTCCCCTTATGGATATCGAGGTGAGGAAACCGTGTGCTGGCTATAGTGGCATTTCGTTCCGTAGCGAAATCAATTAGCCTAAGTCCGTTACCAGACGTGTTGTCGTGTAGGCTATGTTTTCCGACAATACTTCTAAAGATGTCTTCTCTTCCTACCTTTGCATTAAAATCTCCCAGCACGATTTTAACATCGTACTTCGGTAGTCGCTCATAGGTTTTGTCGAGGAGCTCGTAGAAGCAATCCTTAGCTATATCATCTTTTTCTTCCGTCGGAGCGTGAGCGCATATAAGGCTTATGTTGGCGAATTTGGCCTTGATGCGGATTGTTACTATGCGTTCGCTAATGTCTTGGAAACATAAGACTTCTTGCCTAAGTCTGGCACTTATAACAAATCCGCATCCGAATAGTCGCTGTTTCTGCTCACTATAACACGGTCCGTAGTATATGTCACAGTTTTTCATCCTCTTTTTGCCCGGCCCATCCCATCGTATTTCCTGGATGGCAGTAATGTCTGCTTTGTAGCAGTTTAGGGCTTCCGCTAGTTGTTCGCCTGCACCTCTCCTGTTTAATGTTCTCACATTCCAGGTGCAGATACGAACGTCGTTGTCCTTTTTTCGTTTAGCAGGGTCGTCAACAATAAAATCCGTCCTTTCCGAGGCTATTGGTTGCTTCGTAACCATGTTTTTTTTCTGTGGGTGGGTAGTTAACCCAAAGCACAACCCCCAACCTGGAGGGCCAGTTCCAATTTATTAGATAGTTCCAATTTATTATTTTCTGCCACTTCCTATTCTAGCAAACATGGCTATCACATCACGTTGAGTCCTACCAATGATGTAAATATTGTCGGCGTATGCTAGTAACGGGTGATCCAAGTAGAGATACTTTTATCAATAGCCTTTTTTGACAGATCACGTGTGAGTCGTGTCATGCTGTCATGTTATTTTTGTTAAGTATTGTTTGGCATTTCATAATGGAAAGACTTACGCGTGAACAACGTTTACAAATTGTTCAACTTTATTATGAAAATTCACGTTCTGTGAGGAATGTGTTTCGTGCACTTCGCTCAACTTATGGTCAACATAATCGGCCTACTGAGCGTACTATTCGCAACACCATCACCCATTTTGAGACCCAGCATTCATTATTGGATAATATTCGACCGAATAGACCACGTCCAGCACGCTGTGAAGAAAATATAGCGGCCGTAGCTGAGAGTGTACACGAAGACCGTAGAGAGTCGATTCGGCGGCGTTCGCAGCAACTCGGACTGACGTATGGAACGACTTGGCGCATTTTACGTCAAGATCTTAAATTGAAAGCGTACAAAATACAGCTTGTGGCAAATTTTGTTTAGCGATGAGGCCCATTTCTGGCTCAATGGGTATGTAAACAAACAAAATTGCCGCATTTGGGACGAAGAGCAACCTGAAGAGATTGAAGAACTGCCACTTCATCCAGAAAAAACAACGGTTTGGGGTGGTTTGTGGGCCGGTGGAATCATCGGTCCATATTTCTTTAAAAATTATGCCGGTGCGAACGTAACCGTCAATGGCGACCGTTATCGTGCCATGATAACCGACTATTTGATGCCTGAAATTGAAGCTCGTGATCTCGGCAACATTTGGTTTCAGCAAGATGGCGCCACTTCCCACACATCGCATCAAATAATGGACTTATTGAGAGAACATTTCGGTGAGCACATAATTTCACGTTTTGGGCCGGTCGATTGGCCACCAAGATCGTGTGATATCACACCGTTAGACTTTTTCCTGTGGGGATATGTAAAGTCAAAAGCTTATGCCGACAAACCCGCTTCGATTCAGGCCTTCGAGGAAAACATCACGCGTGTCATTCGCCAGTTACCAGTCGAAATGCTCGAACGAGTGATCGAAAATTGGACTCAACGGATGGACCATCTGCGACGTAGCAACGGCCAACATTTGATAGACATAATCTTCAAAAAATAAATGCCAAAGAATGTTCTTTCAAATGATAATAAACATTCTCCATTAAATTTGAATTTTCCGTGTTTTTTTCTTTAAAAAAGTAGGGAACCTCGAAATGGATCACCCATGTCTGGCAAGACTTCCATCCGAATAATCACTGTTTCTGCTCACTATAACACGGCCCATAGTAGATGTCACAATTTTTCATCGTCTTTCCCATCCGGCCCATCCTATCGTATTTCCTGGATGGCAGTAATGTCTGCTTTATAGCAATTTAGGGCTTCCGCTAGTTGATCGCTTGCACCTCTCCTGCTTAATGTTCTCACATTCCAGGTGCAGATACGAACGTAGTTGTCCTTTTTTTCATTTAGCAAGGTCGTCAACAATATTATCAATCCTTTCCGTGGATATTGGTTGCTTCGTATATGGTTAACCGAAAGCATAGCCCCCAACCTGGAGGGCCAGTTCCAATTTATTAGATACCCCTGGGACACGGGGCCATCAGTATCCACTACGGGATTGAGCGCTGCCGTTGACTTTTCGGTTCAACCGCCACCATCTCTGTTCAAGGGGCTTGACTTACGCTTGATATTCCTAGATAACCTGTTTTCCGAATATGTCAAAGCAGCTTTGAAATTGAACGGTTTTTGTTAATTGTGCATTCTTCTGCATAATCTGACAATTCAAGTAATGGGTCTTCGACAGCTGTATCAGAGTATCGGTTTCAATCGGTGCGCATGTAGAATGAACTCTTGTAGATTTGGCTGACAATGGCATTCTTGGTGGTGGGGAGGGTCGTGAAATGGTTGTCGATGTAAATGGAATCGTGGGTTTTGGATGTAAAGATAAGATGAAATAATGGTAAGTAAGTTGCTTGGTGTGGATGGATTTGACATGTTGTTTGAATTGTTGGTTTATTCTAAACTGACGATGGGTGACGCATTGCTGAAGACATTCTCGATTCTGCATTGCCGAACACTTTTCCGCCTGGATTAACAATACTATTGAGATCGAGGTGTTGCAAAATTACTGCATCTAATACATTCAAATATTTCTGCATGAGTGGCCCTCCTCTAGTGGCTTCCAACTGCTTCTTGTTGTAAATATTACAACAAATACAAAATAAGATTTCACTTAAAATTTGATTTTACATGCGCTAACCTTTTGCCACTCTTTTTGAGTTCTTACTGGTGGTTCTTAATAATTTAGTGTCACAGCTACCGACTCCCATCCGTTTTTGATATCATCGGTCTGGGGAATACCTCTCTTGAATTTTCTTGCCAGCGAAACATTTTGTTCCATTAGCTCAACCAAACGTTTCATTTGCTCTGGGGTTGTTACCTTGATAAAGTAACATTTAATCAAATCCTTAAATTAATTCGCAAATTAATCAAAACTTACATGTTTAACTAAAATTTGACACCTATTCGTTTGCAAATTTCTATTTGACAATTATTGGCGTTCTACCTGTCATTTTATCCAGCTAAATTTACTTTTGGAATTGGAATAACTGCTATGACGTATTAAGAACTTAACACAACTTAAACGCCACTTGACGTAAAACCTCATAAAACACATTCAGACTTGCCAGATGTAATACCGATTTCAAAAAACGTCATCTGTCGTTTAATAAAAATGCCATGTGGAATAAGGGTAATTCGTTTTGACACATAGACTCAGATGGATAAACTCAGAATCGCTAACTGAGTAGATCTTGGCATGTCTGTCCATCCTTTAGTATGTGGGTTACCGATTTTCGGGCCTTACATTTTTTTGTCTAAAATATTTTAACCAGTACATTGTTGTTAGTTTATAGAGACTTTGTCGCCTTTAAGCCACACTTAGAACCTCACGTGAGCCATTTTCCACCGTTTTCTTTGAACTCTATCCATTAATCCATCAAAATGTCCCGTAGACTGCACTTAACTTAAATGCAACACCTCAGGCCGCCATCATGCCAAATTGCGCATATCATCAGAAGGAGACATTAATCTTGTCTCGCCTTTTAGCGGTTTATCCGTACGGCGTGCGACTGCGACGTCCGAATTACGCATTCTATCAATCATGCGCCAAAAAACACGCTTGCTTCTAGTAATTATCGGCCGTGTTCTTACATTTTGTACTCTGCCCTAAAAGGGTTTGACCAGGCTTGTGGCAAATTACTACCCAGAAGCCGTTAAAATGAAACTCCATCCATCTAAAGTGCGTGTATGGGGAAGTGAAGTGGATTGGCATCTTTTCTTAGCGAGATCAACACGTATACGGTCGGAGAGATCATTAGGCCCGATGAGGCGTAGCACGTACGCAATGTGCGGATGAATAATTATCTACTGCTCAACGTGATTGTATGCCATTTGTGATGGGAGTGTGCACTCAGGTGGTAGATAATTGCCGTTGAAATTTGAAGCTAAGAAGGGGCTTTATGTTTCTGGGTAAATTAAAAAAAAAAAAAAACAAATTGGCTGTGGAATGGGGGTAATTCTATAGATGGAGCTGGTGCGCATGCCCAAAGGGTGCAATTAAATGACATTTCGATTGGAGAAGAAAGGGCAGTACTTGGGGGCGTTTTTATTGCAAATTGGATGACGAACCTCGCAAGGAGTGTATCACACTCAATGGTATGAAGGATCAATTTGGGTGATGAGTGTATTTTAAAATAAAACAAGACAACTTGCCATTGTTTAAATTGTTTCAGAAATCTCGTTTCTAATTTTGTCATTAAGCATTGAGCTTATGTTTTTTTTGTTGATCCTTCCTTCACGTACCCCCATAGAAATCGCCAAGGATGATAACTTTGGCATTGAGTGATGAGTTCTTATCCAGTTAACCTTTTCGGATAAATGTTATAATAGTGTCGCAGGTTAATCGTGATTTGGGAAGCGATAGATTCAGCATATGAATTTTAAAAATTCCCTGGAAGACTAGTTCAAGCCAAATTAAAACGAGGCTACCTATTTCCATCGATTCCCCACCCTGGTATGTGAGATCTTGTGTATGAACAAAAACCTCATGGATGCAGTTCGTAGTCAGGGCACCGAAGATAAGTTTGGTCAGTAGTCAAGTTAATGTGGATGGCTGTAAAAACCAGAATGTGTGGTCTTGTTTTCTTGGAAATCTTGGTCTACATAGTTGACATTGACGTTGATATTTCTCATGCCTCGAATATTGTACAAGGTGGCGCAAAAGTTGTCACCCGTCGCAAAAGTTGTCACCCGATGTTTTTTGGTTGCAAATATTTAAATTCTTCAGCAAAAAAAGTAGAAAAAATTATTCCATGATTCATGTCTTATGCACCACCTATAATAATTGTTTCGATTTTTTTGCAAAACACTTTAAAAAATGGCGGCCAAAAAACATCGGGTGACAACTTTTGCGCCTCCTTGTATAACTCAGTCACAAGTTTGATTTTGATGTTAGTGTTGATTGGTTTTGGTTTCCCACCTTAAAAAAGACCCACCCTTAGATCTAATTGGAGACGAATTCTTGGTTCTACAATACGCCATCATGACGTTTAGTTCCCACCCTTGTTGGCTTAAACCATCTGCGAATCTCTGAAACGAATTAAAAGAAAATTCACGACTTTGGTTTCAACAGGATGGTGCCACATGCCACATAGTCCGTGAATTAATTCAATTACTGCATCTGACATATTTCCTGGTTTTGTACCCGCACATGTTTGCGATTAGAATTCTTACTTTCATACCTAAGTTGAGCTACAGTCCGGAATGAACCTGGGTCTCAACCAACATGCCTGTCCAATTAGTCTGGTACTTCGCTAACTGCCCCCAGTTGCGCACTCTAAGTTAGTTGAGGTCGGTTTCTACTTGTGCGTGCCACTTAAGGCGAGGTCTTCCTCGCCGACCTCAGTGAAGTGAGGATAGCAATATCTAAACTCAAGCTTAATAAGGCCGCCGGAAATGAGGGCCTTCCCGCTGAGCTTTATAAAGCTGGCGAAGTTGACTTGGTAAGTAACATCCACCAACTCATGAGCCAAATCGCATGCAGTTCCACAAAAAAGGAGACCCTCTGAACTGCGCCAACTACAGAGCCATAAGTCTGCTCAACATCGCCTACAAGATCCTATCTGCCGTAATATGTGAACGCCTGAAACTGTTTACCAACAACCTGATCGGCCCTTATCAGTGTGGTTTTAGGCCAGGAAAGTCCACAATCGATCAAATTTTCACACTACGGCAGATCCTGGAAAAAACTCAAGAAGTCCAAATCGATACCCACCACCTATTCATCGATTTCAAAGCCGCATATGACAGCATTTATAGAGACGAACTGTACAGAGCCATGTCTAGTTTTGGTATACCGCCCAAACTCGTCCGTTTGTGTAGGATGACGATGGAGAATTCTCGCTGCACCATCAGTGTCGGAAACGACCTCACCGACACATTCGATACCAATAAAGGATTTAGGCAAGACGATGCGCTGTCATGTGACTTTTTCAATTTGATTCTTGAGAGGATTTTGCAAAACTCCAGTGCCAACACCAGAGGCACAATTTTCCAAAAATCGGTGCAACTACTATCATACGCCTGCGATATTGACATCATTGGTAGGACTCAACGTGATGTCATAGCCACGTTAGCTAGTATAGAGAAGGAAGCGGCAAAAATGGATTTAGCTGTAAATGAGAGTAAGGCTAAGTATATGCTGTCAACACGAAATGACACACAACATCGACGAATTGACAGAACGTCACCATTGACAGATATAACTTTGAGGTAGTACGGGACTTTGTCTACCTCGGCTCCGCTATTAACTCTGACAACAACATCTCGTCAGAAATCAAACGAAGAATTACTCTTGCCAATCGCTGTTTCGGGTTAAGAAAGCAATTTAGTAGTAAAGCCCTCACTCGAACTACTAAGGAGATCATATATAAGACCCTGATCATCCCAGTCCTGCTCTACGCCGCTGAAGCATGGACCGTATCAAAAGCGGATGAAGAAATCCTTGGTAGATTCGAGAGGAAAATTCTTCGAAAAATCTTCGGTCCCGTTTGCGTTGACGGGCTATGGAGACGAAGATTCAACCACGAACTATACGAGCTGTACAGCGACATACCCCTAGTCAAAAAACTCCGCATTGGACGTTTAAGATGTCTAGGACATGTAGAACGAATGGACACCAATACTCCGGCTCGCAGAATCTTCGATTCCCAGCCAAACGTCGGACGCAGTAGAGGAAGACCTCGCCTTAAGTGGCGCGCAAAAGTAGAAACCGAGCGCAACCAACTTGGAGTGCACAACTGGAGGCAGTTAGCTAAGGACCGGGCTAATTGGAGAGGCATGTTGGTTGAGGCCCAGGTTCATCCCGGACTGTAGCGCCACTTACGTAAGTAAGAACCCCAAGATATGTCAAACTATGGAAGGCGTACCAAACTCAGAAAATCAAAAATTTGTTTTCAGCGACCCCTGTTGAGTGTGATCAAAGAGTATAGAACTACATAGAGTGGGCATCTCATACAACGAAAATTTACTATGTGGGGTACTGATATTGATACCCCAGTGTGCACATTGCCATGCCAGCATCAAGCAACAGCATAGCAGATGCATACGAATGACGAAAATTCCCCTTCGCACTTACCGCCCGCGTCTGTAACAGCTTCAACATATTTAGCTGTGATGCGTACTCTATAGCTATATACCTCTTTGGTGAGATGTACTATTTATCCCAACTCAATCTTTTTTTACATAAAAAGCAAAAGTAACTCCAAGTCATTTGTTGTATTTGTACTCCGTACTGAATCTTACTTCGCTGGGTAGCGAAATCTCACCAAAAACACGTTTTTTGTTAGTTGTTACACTCCAAACAAAGTTCTAAAAATAATAAAGCGTTTTAGGCGCCATCTGGTTTGGAGAAATAACTCTTCCTATTTCTAGAATTCATTTAACCATGAATTGCCATCCTTGTGAATGCCTCTAAGAAGTTTTGTGTTTCGAATATTAGTTATAGGAAACGTCTACAAAAGCCCTAATTCTTCTAACATTTCATAAACTTTAACCATCAATTAAAGCTTATATAACAAATATATTAAAAGCTGCGAAAAAGCTTATATTTTGTAATTTTAAGTGGGCCAGAAAAGCTGTTTTGAGATATCGGCTTTCAAAGCTGTAGCTTAAAGTTATCATAACCACTAAAAGCCTTCTCTACCAAGGTCTAAAGCTCCTTTGACTTGTAACTAAAAAATAACCAAAAAAAGCCCTTTGTGTTACGACTTTTAATCAAAAACAAATTGTCTGTGTCTCCCTCTCCATGGCATACGTTGACATTGGCATGTGTACCCAAACCGATTGCCAACCAAGTCGTAAGTTCCGACAAGGGAACTACATCAATTGCATGCCACCACCTCGTGGGTCAGAAAATAAATAATTGAAGCACCCGCAAGTACACATACAGCCGCCCCTAGACGTCACATCATGCCTTGTAAAACGCGGCAAAAGGGTGGAACAATTTTTCCTACGAAATGCATGCGGGGGATAGGGAATAGGTAATTACTACGAATTATTATCCTGACGTCAGTGGAGCGCACACTGGCAACAAATTGCTGTGTGTGTCGTAATTGGGATTTTCTCTTTGAGTCATTGCCGCGCTAGGTCTTCCCACGGCATTTCGCCTTTCCAGGGTCTTTCATTGGTTTACTTTTCCGCCAATTTTGTTGTTATTTCGTCGGCCATTTTTCGTGAACGGTAATACTGATGAATGTGTTTTTAAAAAGGCACGTTACACACAGGTGCAGCCTACATTTTTGAGAATGGGATTTCATTTTTTTTTTGTTTTCCTAAAATTTATTAATTTCGTCCTTCGGAGCTTTTACTATGACAGCCACGCTCCCACGAGGGTTATTGCTGATTTAGATGTATAAAGTAACGAATTATAAATTGTAAATAGTTGAAAAGAAATTGCACGTAACACAATGCTTCCACCTTAATGTTTAGTACAATTTTACGATTCGATATTTTTGACATTTGTGTATACGATTTTATAACGTTATCGGTGTTTTGAAAACAAATTACGGTACAGTTAAAGGATTTTTGTCAAAACGGAAAGGAAAGGGACAAGTATGGACAAAACAAGGATTATTCGCAAGTTGGGTGAAAATGGTGGGCGTTGATAATGAATGGCGGCCGATGATGGGTACGGGTGCAAGCATTCGCTGGCGGTCTTTTGCTGTCGTGCAATGTTTCAGGGACAAGGAAGTCAGGCCAAGTTGACCAAAACGAATTTCATGCCAAGGGAAAGCGAAACAAAGCATGAAACTCATGATACTGTTATGGCAATTTCCGTCATTCGTCGTGACGGTTTAATTTATGGCGATTTAATGGCGACGAAATGTTGTCGGTGCAGAGTGGGCTTGTAGTGGATGTTTAGTTTTATGTGGGGGGACTTTTGTTGGGCGCCAGTTGAGGATTTCTCTTTTTTGTTTTTTTGATTATTTTGAATGCAATTTACTTGATTTAGGAAGCACTTTTGGGCGCTTGAACGTTGATTGTGGGGGTATTCAAGGCGGCTATTCGTTGCATGACGCTTGTATTTAATATTGAAATCGTGGGTTTCAAAGGATTTTTTAAAACATTTGACCTTGTAAGGAGGTTGGTATGAGAAGAGATGATGATCAGAAGGAGAGATGGATTGAAGAGTTATATATGGGAATGGGAAACACCGGGAGTTGGTTGCGAATGGCATGAGAAGAGATGATGATCAGAAGGAGAGATGGATTGAAGAGTTATATATGGGAATGGGAAACACCGGGAGTGGGTTGCGTTTCTTGGGCGTTGTTACAATAGATCTTCTAGCTCAAAATAGATAAAGTTGGAATAAAATAGACGGAACTGCTTGCTAACATTGTAATGGTAAAATTTACCGCAAGAAGGCTCATTATCTTATCCCCTTTAATCCAGTCGATCCCTCCTTTCTCTATGGTTGCAAGCCATTCGAAGAAAAAGGTGTAGATATTCCATTAGCCACTGGTCCAAGATCCCGAGAATGCAACCAAAAACAGGTACAGCAAGCGAGAGCGGGTTATCTTTGTATGATGCAGACCCAGGGAGAATGGGGAGATTCATCAGCATAGCCCTACGATCCACGGGAATACACCTTCATCGAAGCCCACGGACTGTGGCAGCCCTCGAAAAGCAACATCAGCCGGGACGGTTTGAATGGTTCGATGGGTAAGGAAGCGCTATCCCTAGTCAACCCCAACAATTATGACGGGTGGGAGAAAACGATCCCTGATACCTATTATTATCTACGCAGACGCCAAAGGCGCGATGGTATGGAGTAAACCTTCTACTTTTTCACTCAACGAGGTAGCGACAAAGGAAAAGCAAAGGCGCTGGTAGACCGCCCAAATGATACTCCACCAGCAAAGCCGCAGCTGTCACACTAGGTTCCATCGACAAGAGAAGGCGGTCTATTTCCCCCAACGCTGGAGCAGGGAAGAGAAACCGAGGTGTTTAGGCGGACGGCCGTGTAAGAGTCTTTCATTAAGCGCTTCCTATCTTTATCAAAAATGTTTATTCGTTTGAAAGGCCTATCGATGCCGTCATGTATCCATAACGTCGTTGTTCAAATTTCCGCCGCGGCTTCTCTGGTTGCCACGCATCCGGAATGTCCAATTTTCCATGACTCTGGCGCATAAATCAGACTGAAATTGACCGATGGGATTTTTTATGTTGGCTTTGAGGATCGCTGTGGTTTGTGGCTTAATCGCATAGACCTGCGACTTCAGAAAACCTCACAAAAAAACCTTAAACGGGGTCAAATCGCAGAATCTCGGTGGCAGGTGTGATGTTAACCTCTTCGTGAGACGACCATGCCTTCGAATAGCTGGTGCAGGATTTCTAATGTGGCGTGAGCTGTGTGGCACCAAACATTATGAATTCTATACAGATGACGCACTCCATATAAGAAAAATTGTTCTATGGCGGGTCGTGCTGGCACAGCCCGCCATACGATTTTGTTCTTGTTTTTCATGTGTTTTCATGCACACCGCCCGCCCGTACCATGAAGCTACTGAGCAAAAGTTTCTGTTTTTTGTTCTCAATGCGTCATCTATATAGAATTCATAATCTTTGGTGACACATAGCGCCATCCTGTTGAAACCAGATTCTGTCCATATCATCCCATACATGCCAAAAGAAGTTGGTAATCATCGGCCTATAGCGCTTGCCGTAGACAGTGATGGTCTGGACAACGTCGTTCTTAAAGAAATATGGACCGATGACCCTACCAGCCCAGAAGCCACACCAAACAGTGACTTTTTCTGCATGCATTGGACGCTCTTGGATCTCATGTGGTTTGGTATCGTCCCAAATTCGACAATTTTGTTTGTTGACGTACCTATTCATCCAGAAATGGGACTCATCGCTGAAGATGATTTTGATGAAAATTAGAAAATTATGTCAATTTCCAACTGCTCCAGAGCCCATTCAGGCCACACACGTCTTTGTCTTTGGTCGTTAACACTCAGCTCCTGGATCAGTTGAATTTTGTACGGATGCAGGGTCAAGCCACGACTCGAAATTCGACGAGTTGTGGTCTGCGATAGGCCGAGTTCTTCCGAAATCGGATTCACCTGCACACTCTCACGGTCAACGGCTATATTTTCAGCAGATCTTGCGTTGAGTCGACGCACAGGTGTGTTGGTTTTTCGTTTACTGATCCAGTTGACTCAAATTTATCAAATTTAGCATAAAGTCCTCTCTGTAGGATGATTATGGCGATCGTACAATGAGCAAAGAATGCGGAAAGTTGCACGAACCGAACATCCATTTTGATATCACTGGCACGTGTTTTCAAACGCTATTTCAGTCCACGATGATTTGTCAAAGCAGACTGAATAAACGAAAGCCAATTTGACAGATGCAGCTCTAACAATATGGCCGCTATCAACTGTCAAAACTCGGAATTCCGTATTGGAAGGCTGTTTACCCGAAAAAAAAAATTCCTTATTGGCCTATGATCTGAGTACAGCCAATCTCTTCTTCAGTCACCCCGGCATCAATATCCGTGTTAGAGGTTGTACCCCTAACTAGGTGGCTACTTCCACTGTGTTAACATCGGCATCGGACTATGGGCCGCCTCATTTTCATATCTGCTCGTCACTGAGCTATTACGTACATAAATCAGTGGCCTTCCTTATATTTAATGGTCCTGACGTATGCCTAAATATTCCCCACTTGCCTGCCATGCAAGTATGTCGATTCACTCCATCGATCATTGAAGCTTCAATAACCATTGTGGAGGCTGTACCCCTACTACTACAGATTTACCTCTTGGTCTCTTGGTACCCACCACAGAACTTCGCGTCACCTATAAGGTAAATCCATCGGTGACCATCTTTATTCAAGGGTCCTAAAGTATTCTTGAAAATTCCTCACTGACGTGTGATCTAAGTATGTCGAAGCATTACACTTTCAACTACGACATCAGTTCGTCGAAGGGTTACACCTTTACCTAAGTCATCAGTATCCATTAAGGGAATTAGTGCCACCTTTGGCCACCATCTTCAAACACAGGACCCTACGTATCCTACATAAATATTCCTAATTGGCCTTATCTCGAGGTATGTCGAAGCTCTCAAGCTTTCTTTTCTTATTGGCATTGTCAAGCTCTGATTAGAGTACGGGATCGCTTCTTATGGGTCCTTCGCATTTGTAGAAGTAACACATGTAGGGTTCCTTTATGTGAATGTTCACAATAACTGGATGGAAGACTCCTCGTTTGACAAGATCTAGGAAATCTCTGTTTTGTAAAAGTGGATTGTCATAGTAAAAGGACCCATGTCCCTCGGCATCAAAATGACTCTGAAAATAGGTTGGATAACAAGTGATGATTGTGTTACTGTTTGCCCTATGGGCGTTTGGTAGGGATTAACTTATCGAAAACTCTCAAATTTTAATACATTCCCTATCTTTTGACCTTACTTACCTACTTACTTAAGTGGCGCTACAGTCCGGGACACGCCTCAACCAACATGCCTCTCCAATTAGCCCGGTCCTTAGCTAACTGCCTCCAGTTGCGCACTCCAAGTTGGTTGAGGTCGGTTTCTACTTGTGTGCGCCACTTAAGGCGAGGTCTTCCTCTACTGCGTCCGAAGTCTGGCTGGGAATCGAAGACTCTGCGAGCAGGAGTATTGGTGTCCATTCGTTATACATGTCCTAGCCATCTTAAACGTCCAATGCGGAGTTTTTTTACCAGGGGTATGTCGCTGTACAGCTGGTATAGTTCGTGGTTGAATCTTCGTCTCCATTGCCCGTCAACGCAAACGGGACCGAAGATTTTTCGTAGAATTTTCCTCTCAAATCGACCAAGGATTTCTTCATCCGCTTTTGATACGGTCCATGCTTCAGCGCCGTAGAGCAGGACTGGGATAATCAGGGTCGTATATAGGATCTCCTTAGTAGTTCGATTGAGGGCTTTACTAATAAATTGCCTTCTTAGCCCGAAGAAACACCGATTGGCAAGAGTAATTCTTCGTTTGATTTCTGACGAGATGTTGTTGTCAGAATTAATAGCGGAGCCGAGGTAGACAAAGTCCCGTACTACCTCAAAGTTATATCTGTCAGTGGTGATGTTCTGTCCAATTCGTCGATGTTGTTTGTCTTTTCGTGTTGATAGCATAACCTTGCTAAACCCATTTTTGCAGCTTCCCTCTCTGTACTAGCAAACGTGGCTATGACATCACGTTGAGTCCTACCAATGATGTCAATATCGTCGGCATATGCTAGTAGTTGCACCGATTTTTGAAAAATTGTGCCCCCAGTGTTGGCTTTGGAGTTTTGCACAATCCTCTCAAGAATCAAATTGAAGAAGTCGCATGACAGCGCATCGCCTTGCCTAAATCCTTTTTTATTATGGAACGGTCGACGGTCGTTTCCGACCCTGATGGTGCAGCGAGAATTCTCCATAGTCATCCTACACAAACGGACGAGCTTTGGCGGTATACCAAAACCGGACATGGCTCTGTATAGTTCGTCTCTATAAATGCTGTCGTATGCGGCTTCGAAATCGATAAGTAGGTGGTGGGTATCGATTTGGACTTCTTGGGTTTTTTTCCAGGATCTGCCGAAGAGTGAAAATTTGATCGGATGTGGACTTTCCTGGCCTAAAACCACACTGATAAGGACCGATCAGGTTGTTGGTAAACGGTTTCAGGCGTTCACATATTACGGCAGATAGGATCTTGTAAGCGATGTTGAGTAGACTTATGCCTCTGTAGTTGGCGCAGTTCAGAGGGTCTCCTTTTTTGTGGATCGGGCAAACGATGCTGAGGTTCCATTCTTTAGGCATAGTTTCATCCGACCAGATTTGGCTTATGAGTTGGTGGATGTTACTTACCAAGTCATCTCCGCCAGCTTTATAAAGCTCAGCGGGAAGGCCCTCATTTCCGGCAGCCTTATTAAGCTTGAGTTTAGATATTGCTATCCTCACTTCACTCAGGTCGGGTGGTTGGCATTTTTAGCTGTCGTTGCCAATATTGAATGGTTCGTTCTGCCTGACAGCGGAATGTTGTTCGTCATCGCCGTTTAACAGTCTGCAGAAGTGGTTCTTCTATATCCTCTGCATCGACTGTGTCTCAACTACGATATTTCTTTGTTCATCTCGACAGGATTCTGTTCGAGCCTTGTATCCTTGGCTTTGACGTTTTACACTTTGGTAAAACTTGCCAACATCGTTCCTGGAATGGCACCTCTCTATATCCTCGATCGCGCGCTTTTCTAGCTCTTTTTTCTTCTTTCTGAAAAGCCAGTGTTCTTCCCTTCTTCTTTGCCTATAGAGCTCAATGGCAGCTCTCGTCTTCACCTACAGCTTAGCCTTGTAGGCCTCGTCCTTGGCTGCGAGCATCTGTCGGCATTCCTCATTAAACCAGGGGTTTCTTGCTGATGTTGTTGGCATCGTTGACATTGTTCTTCGACATTAGATGCTGGTGGTGTGGTGTGAATCGAGAGGTTAAGTGATACGCGTTGCGCGAAGGTCTTGGCGGTCTCTGGCGATTATAGTCTTTCGACATTAAATTTTTTCACAGTATTTCTGGTTTGTTGTGGCGTGGTGGACATCCGCATTCTTACCTTAGCTACAACAAGGTAGTGGTCCGAGTCGATGTTAGCCCCTCGGAATGTTCGGACATCCAAAATACTAGATGCGTGCCTCTCGTCTATCAATTTGGTTGACTGTTCGTTGATCTGGAGACCGCCATGTCCCCTTATGGATATCGAGGTGAGGAAACCGTGTGCTGGCTATAGTGGCATTTCGTTCCGTAGCGAAGTCAATTAGCCTAAGTCCGTTACCAGACGTGTTGTCGTGTAGGCTATATTTCCCGACAATACTGCTTAAGATGTCTTCTCTTCCTACCTTTGCGTTAAGATCTCCCAGCACGATTTTAACATCGTACTTTGGTAGTCGCTCATAGCTTTTGTCGAGGAGCTCGTAGAAGCAATCCTTAGTTCATCTTTTCCTCCGTCGGAGCATGAGCGCATATAAGGCCTTGGCCTTTGGCCTTGATGCGGATTGTTGTCGTGGAAACATAAGACTTCTTGCCTAAGCCTGGGACTTATAACAATTCCGCATCCGAATACTCGCTGTTTCTGCTCACTATAACACGGTCCATAGTAGACGTCACAGTTTTTCATCCTCTTTTTGCCGGCTTATCCCATCGTATTTCCTGGATGGCAGTAATGTGTGCTTTGTAGCAGTTTAGGGCTTCCGCTAGTTGTTCTCCTGCACCTCTCCTGTTTAATGTTCTCACATACAAGGTGCAGATACGAACGTCGTTGTCCTTTTTTCGTTTAGCATGGTCTTCAACAGTAATATCAGTCTTTTCAGAGGCTATTGGTTTCTTCGTGACAATGGTTTTTTCCATGGTTGGGTAGCTAACCCAAAGCACAACCCCCAACCTGGAGGGCCAGTTCCAATGTATTAGATACCGCTAGGACACGGGGCCATCAGTATCCACTACGGGATTGAGCGCTGCCGTTGACCTTACTATTCATCCGGCACCATCTCTGTTCAAGGGGCCTGACTTACCTACCCTTGAAATTCCTAGATAACCTGTAGTCCGAATATGGCGGAGCAGCTTGTCTAGGTTCGCCTGTTACGGCAGACCGAGTATACATTCCGCGCCATTCTGACCAGGGTGATTATAGTGCTGCTGTTTTACGTCTTGTAATCAACACTCGCACTTATCGTTTGGCAAGTCAAATCGGTTGGATAAGACCAGTACCCGATGGTTACCAATTGGAGGTTAAAAATAATAACATTTGATGTGTACTCAGAGTTGCGAGCATTGCCAAGTTAAAGCCAATCAGAGTCTTCCCTCGTTCTACAACACCCAGCCATCTATCATTTGACCAGGTTAAGGAAATCCTATTCTTCTTAGGTGACCATCCAGTAAAACTGGCCTACAATCCACCCTCTACTGTGAACATGGTCACCATTTTACTGCCTCTTGTGTCAAACTTCAAGCTTTGTTCTTAGTAGGTTTTTCAAAGAAAACGTGTTTTTAAACAAACCCTCTTGTCTCAAACCTTAAACTTGGTTTTTGTCCGTTTTTAAAATGCAAGGTCTTTCCTAACAGCATGCTATCATATTTTGGGCAATAATGATATCATTGTCCATTCCCAACGTGCTATCACATAAAGGTATTCACCATCTTCCTTATGGTTCTTCAAAATGCGAAATCACAATAACACCTCAGGTTTGGAGAATCTTCGAATGATAACACCAAGATTCGAGACAACCATGTCATGTATGCCGGTCGTCCTGGGATATCGAACTTGAAACCGCGCAATAGTCAAAGTTCGCAAAGTCCCTTCTGTATTCAAATGAGCTCACCAAATAGAGATTCCTCCCGAAACTGTCCACCCCACCACGTGCTTCTGTCTGTACCATCATCGATTATACCCAAGTTCAAGCCCATGGCTGCTTTGATTGGCTATTTAATGCACGACAACCCTAGCATGACGTCAGTTCTAGTCGAAACTTCACCACTAAAGTGAATCCCCACATAATCGGCATCGTCTTTGCATAGTTCAGCAACTGCTAGTGACGTCTATTGCTACCAATAAATCCACCCCCAGACGAAAAACACTATCGAAATTCAGTGCGTCATTCAAACGAATCCTTCGACACATACCCCCAAGGACACATATTGAATGTAATGCTTTCAAATTTGTCACTCATTAGTCATGCAGGACTGTACAGAGTACACACACTCTCACACCTCACCAGCCATCTAAACAGGTGGAACCTCAGAGACCACAGAAAAAGGACACTAAAGGATTCCACCTCATTTGTCAAAAGTATATTCCCCAAATTAATCAGGTTCACCATGTCCCCATGCTGCACTATTTCAGTTGCATACTAAGTTTCAAGTCTGATGCATTACACTCAGGTCTACAAGTCGCAGAGGAGCATATTCCCGCACCATCGACTCGTGACGTGATTTCATCCCAACTTGAGGGGTTGAGATCCTCATTCATACTCATGCCGATGATGGTGATGCTGGTGATGAGGCAGGCGGTGGTGCTTGTTTCATCTCAATCCACTCTGGAGGATTTTCATCTTGTTACCCTATAATAAGGTGATTTACTTGTGAAATGTGTCCCACTGCAGGAAAATGGCACCTCTACACCCCATACCATTCCTATATAGAATGTCCTGTCATCTTGCATCGTCGTACCCCCCCCCCCTACGACATGGCCTAATCCACTATGATATAGATAAAGTGTCACTCGTGTCAGAAGTGGAAAGTGCCACCACTAGACGGTAGCATCGGATCGCCCACCGCCTACCCGACGTGGAGGACTCTAAGAATGAAAACCGCCCGTTTCTGTGTCTTCAACTCAACACTGTGTGTGACTCAGAGAGTATTTTTGGGATCTTAGCTGTCAGTTCTACTCCATTCCATACCAGCTCTAAGCTCTCTGCTAGGGGGTATGTATGTGAGGACCTGTGACGTAAAAAGGGCGCCGCCATTTTCGCCCACAAAGAAAACAACAAAAAAATACGACAAAACTGTTCATCTCATGAACGAAAATAGGGAAAACTCAACTTGGGCGGGGTAGGATTTCTTTGAGATACAAGAATCTACCTCAAACCCCTTGCACATAACCACACTTTTCGGTGATTGTCACTCTGGTGACTGGTGAGTGTATTATTAAAATATTTACACAGTCACACACATACACACAAGTGCAAGTGCGATTTGTATTTTTGTTGTTGGCTTACTGGGAGCAGGAGGGCGCGCATATAAATAAACCAAACACACGATAAAATGACGACAGTTGGACGGGGTTTGGTTGTGTGAGCACTTAGCGAAGCTTTTCATTCATTAAGGAAAAGCTTTCTTTGACAATTTACGTAGTTTTCTTGTTTGGTTAGGGTGAAGAAGGAATGAGGACTTTTGGGTGAGGGAGCATCGTTGGTGAGATGTCGTTACGATTGGAGCATGCGCGGTGGTGGCCAGAGTGTATGGTCATTTCGAATTCCCGCGTTGACTGAGGTGACAGTTGGCAGTGCTGCCATGATGGGGTTTCTGACAAACACAATAAACATCGAATGGTTGAGTTGTACCTTGCTTACATCACTCCGAAAAAATGGGAATTCGGAGAAGGAGGTGCACACTGAGAACCAACAAGGTTTTGTTTGAGGCTTCAATTAACACCGCAGTGATAATCATCATCGATAACCACAATTGGTCAACCTGTTTTGCAATTTGCAGCATTTTACGAATCAGAATCAATTTTACAATTATTTGGCACACGATTTGTGCCAAATAAGGGCGATGGTTGGGTGTTGTAGAACGAAGGTAGACTCTGATTGGCGTTAACTTGGCAATGCCCAGTGTTTTAACTCTGACTACACAACAAATGTGCTTATTTTTACCTCCAAGTGGTAACCATCGGGTACTGGTCTCATCCAACCGGATTTAACTTGCTAAACGATAAGCGCGAGTGTTGGTAACACGACGAAAAACAGCAGCACTATAATCAACCTGGTCAGAATGGCACGGATGAATACCCGGCCTGCTGTCCCAGGCGAACCTAGATGAGCTGCTCTGACATATTCGGACAACAGGTTGTCTAGGAATTTCAAGGGTTAGTCAGGCCCCTTGAACAGAGATGGTGGCGGATGAACCGAAAGGCAAACGGCAGCGCTCAATCCCGTAGTGGATACTGATGGCCCCGTGTCCTAGGGGTATCTAATAAATTGGAACTGGCCCTCCAGGTTGGGGGTTGTGCTGTGGGTTCACTACCCACCCACAGAAAAAAATATGGTTACGAAGCAACCAATAGCCTCGGAAAGGACTGATTTTATTGTTGACGACCCTACTAGACGAAAAAAGGACAACGACGTTCGTATCTGCTACTGGAATGTGAGAACATTAAACAGGAGAGGTGCAGGCGAACAACTAGCGGAAGCCCTAAACTGCTACAAAGCAGACATTACTGTCATCCAGGAAATACGATGGGCCGGGCAAAAAGAGGATGAAAAACTGTGACATCTACTATGGACCGTGTTATAGTGAGCAGAAACAGCGACTATTTGGATGCGGATTTGTTATAAGTGCCAGACTTAGGCAAGAAGTCTTATGTTTCCAAGACATTAGCGAACGCATAGTAACAATCCGCATCAAGGCCAAATTCGCCAACATAAGCCTTATATGCGCTCACGCTCCGACGGAAGAAAAAGATGATATAGCTAAGGATTGCTTCTACGAGCTCCTCGACAAAACCTATGAGCGACTACCGAAGTACGATGTTAAAATCGTGCTGGGAGGTTTTAATGCAAAGGTAGGAAGAGAAGACATCTTTAGCAGTACTGTCGGAAAATATAGCCTACACGACAACATCGGTGCAACTACTAGCATACGCCAACGATATTGACATCATTGGTAGGACTCAACGTGATGTCATAGCCACGTTTGCTAGTATAGAGAAGGAATCGGCAAAAATGGGTCTAGCAGCAAATGAGGGTAAGAAAAAGGATATGCTGTCAACACGAAAGGACACACAATATCGACGAATTGGACAGAACGTCACCGTTGACAGATATAACTTTGAGGTAGTACGGGACTTTGTCTACCTCGGCTCCGCTATCAACTCTGACAACACCATCTCGACAGATATCAAACGAAGAATTACTCTTGCCAACCGCTGTTTCCTCTGTCTAAGAAGGCAATTTAGAAGTAAAGCCCTCACTCGAACTACTAAGTGGATCCTATATAAGACCCTGATGAACCCAGCCCAGCTCTACGGCGCTAAAGCATGGACCGTATCAAAAGCGGATGAAGAAATCCTTGGTCGATTCGAGAGAAAAAAATTTCAAAAAATCTTCGCTCCCGTTTGCGTTGACGGGCTATGGAGACGAAGATTCAACCACGAACTATACGAGCTGTACAGCGACATACCCCGGGTCAAAAAACTCCGCATTGGACGTTTAAGATGGCTAGGACATGTAGAACGAATGGACACCAATACTCCGGCTCGCAGAATCTTCGATTCCCAGCCAGACGTCGGACGCAGTAGAGGAAGACCTCGCCTTAAGTGGCGCGCACAAGTAGAAACCGACCTCAACCAACTTGGAGTGCGCAACTGGAGGCAGTTAGTTAAGGACGGGGCTAATAGGAGAGGCATGTTGCTTGAGGCCCAGGTTCATCCCGGACTGTAGCGTCACTTAAATAATAATAAAAAATAATAGCACGGAACTTTATCTACCTCAGCTCCGCTATTAACGCTGACAACGATATCTAGTCAGAATTTTTTTTGCCCTTGCCAACCGCTGATTCTTCGGGCAAAGAAGGCAATTTAGTAGTAAACCCCTCACATCAATTACTTAGGAGATCCCATAGAAGACCCTGATCATCCCAGGATTAGAGCTCTATTACATAAAACAAAACAAGCGGCAAGTAAACAAAACAGAAGTAAACGATAGTCGTGACAAAGTGCGATAGTGTAAAACGAGAAATATTTATGACAGCTCAACGAAAACGAATGCTATACGACTGCCCATTGCCAGTCGTAAGAAATTACGAGTATCGTAAAATCTAGAACGATACTCGTTTTTTTTAATCGAATTTCAACGAGAATGAAGTGATTTCAACGATATTCGTTTTATAAAATATTGCCCCTGCTCTATGGCGCTGAAGGATTAACCCTTTTCAAAGCGGAGGAAGAAATTCCAGGTCGTTTTGATCGAAAAAATTCTTCGAAAAATCTTTCGTCCAGTTTGCGTTGACGGGAGAGACGAAGGTTCAATCAAGAGCTTTATTAGCCATTTAGCTCCTGATCCAAAAAAAAATCGTATTGGACATCTGAGATGGCTAGGACATGTTGAACGAATGGACAGTAATACTCCAGCTCGTAGAGTCCTCGATTCCAAGCCAGACGTCGAACGCAGCGGAGGAAGAGACAGTTATCTATGGACTTTGGTATTTGAAGGCATGTTGTTGGATGGCCAGATTCATTCCAGACTGTAGCGAGTGATAGATCGGTCGGACAATTTCTGTTCTAAAGGAGAATACAGTCATCAAATCAGAGGAATCCATGCATCTGCTTGTAACGAACCATGGCTGCAATCCGTCGATGTTGATATGGACTAGTCCGACCCGGCACTATCACCCATACTGGGTAAGGCCTAGTCCACCGTAGATGACGTGAAAAGTTATCACTTACGGATTGCATCTGGGTTAAACCCTCCCATCAATGCTCTCCACCCTTATGACTCAAGGTCATAGGACCCTTAAGCCAATCCGGGCAGACTAGTAGGAGGGGTATCCAGCCATCTCGCAGCTCAGGCAATTCCCTCGTTCGCTAGCTCTGTCGCGTGCGTGGGTTCTTGCTGCAAGTTCTCAAAAGGGGTCACAAAAAATTGTCTATGTCTGAGAACACGATCAAAAAGATTGTTTAAATAACCGCGTCCGTAACCAAAAAATACCTAACTTAAATTTGCGAGGCCCGAGTTTGCTTAGTCCACCTCACTACAAACGTTGAACCGCAATAGTGGAGAGACTTCGTGTTGTTACTCTCCCTAAGCTAACCCAACCCTAGGCTAAATCTATGTTTTAGCAACCGTGGCCGGTGCTTCGCTCTTCTAGCATCGGTCCCTATGTTGAAAGAGGATGTTACTTTAGCAAAGCTTCACCCCCTTGTCATTCTTACCCTTCGTAACCATCTGATGCATCCTTCATAAACTTTCTAAAATCCAGCCATCCTTACGATGGTACTAGCGAATCCAAGGAAAACTAAAAAAACCCTTCAAAGACCACGTCTTAGACTTCGAAACCGATATCGAACAAAAATTATTCATATGAAGCGAAGCGAAATTGATTCAAAACTTAGGTGCACCGCAATCCGTTCTCGGGTTCTGGCGTACACTGGTACGCTGTTTTACTTACTTAATTAAGTGGCGCTACAGTCCGGGATGAACGTGGGCCTCAAGCAACATGCCTCTCCAATTAGCCCGGTCATTAGCTAACTGCCTCCAGTTGCGCACACCAAGTTGGTTGAGGTCGGTTTCTACTTGTGCGCGCCACTTAAGGCGAGGTCTTCCTCTACTGCGTCCGACGTCTGGCTGGGAATCGAAGATTCTGCGAGCCGGAGTATTGGTGTCCATTCGTTCTACATGTCCTAGCCATCTTAAACGTCCAATGCGGAGTTTTTTGACCCGGGGTATGTCGCTGTAAAGCTTGTATAGTTCGTGGTTGAATCTTCGTCTCCATAGCCCGTCAACGCAAACGGGACCGAAGATTTTTTGAAATTTTTTTCTCTCGAATCGACCAAGGATTTCTTCATCCGCTTTTGATACGGTCCATGCTTCAGCGCCGTAGAGCTGGACTGGGTTGATCAGGGTCTTATATAGGATCCACTTAGTAGTTCGAGTGAGGGCTTTACTTCTAAATTGCCATCTTCGACAGAAGAAACAGGGGTTGGCAAGAGATATCTGTCGAGATGTTGTTGTCGGAGTAAATAGGAGCCGAGGTAGACAAAGTCCCGTACTACCTCAAAGTTATATCTGTCAATGGTGACGTTCTGTCCAATTCATCGACGTGGTGTGTACTTTCGTGATGACAGCATATACTTAGTCTTACCCTCACTTACTGCTAAACCCATTTTTGCCGCTTCCTTCTCTATACTAGCAAACGTGGCTATGACAGGCTATGACATCACGTTGAGTCCTACCAATGATGTCAATATCGTCGGCGTATGCTAGTAGTTGCACCGACTTTTGTGCCTCTGGTATTGGCTTTGGAGTTTTGCACAATCCTCTCAAGAATCAGATTAAAGAAGTCACATGACAGCGCATCGCCTTGTCTAAATCCTTTTTTGGTATCGAATGTGTCGGGAAGGTCGTTTCCGACCATGATGGAGCGAGAATTCTCCATCGTCATCCTACACAAACGGATGAGTTTGGGCGGTATACCAAAACTAGACATGGCTCTGTACAGCTCGTCGCTTTAAATGCTGTCGTATGCGGCTTTGAAATCGATAAATAGGTGGTGGGTTTCGATTTGGACTTCTTGGGTTTTTTCCAGGATCTGCCAAAGTGTGAAAATTTGATCGGTTGTGGACTTTTCTGGCCTAAAACCACACTGATAAGGGCCAATCAGGTTGTTGGTAAACGGTTCCAGGCGTTCACATATTACGGCAGATAGAATCTTGCAGGCGATGTTGAGTAGACTTATGCCTCTGTAGTTGGCGCAGTTCAGAGGGTCTGCTTTTTTGTGGATCGGGAAAACGATGCTGAGGTTCCATTCTTCAGGCATGCTTTCAACCGACCAGATTTGGCTTATGAGTTGGTGGATGTTGCTTACCAAGTCATCTCCGCCAGCTTTATAAAGCTCAGCGGGAAGGCCGTCATTTCCGGCGGCCTTATTAAGCTCGAGTTTAGATATGGCTATCCTCACTTCAATTAGGTCGGGTGGTTGGCAGTTTTCGCTGTCGTTGCCAATATTAAATGATTCGTTCTGCCTGACAGCGGAATGTTGTTCGTCATCGCCGTTTAACAGTCTGCAGAAGTGGTTCTTCCATATCCTCAGCATCGACTATGTCTCAACTACGATATTTCCTTGTCCTTTTCGACAGGATTCTGTTCGAGCCTTGTATCCTTGGCTTTGACGTTTTACACTTTGGTAAAACTTGCGAACGTCGTTCCTGGAGTGGCACATCTCTATATCCTCGATCGCGCGCTTTTCTTGCTCTTTTTTCTTCTTTCTGAAAAGCCGATGTTCTTCCCTTCTTCTTTGCCTATAGAGTTTAATGACAGCTCTCGTCTTCAACAGCAGCTTAGCCTTGTAGGCCTCGTTCTTGGCTGCGAGCATCTGCCGACATTCGGCGGTCTCTGGCGATTGCAGTCTTTCGACATTAAATTTTTTCACAGTATTTCTGTTTTTTTGTGGCGTGGTGGATATCCGCATCCTTACCTTGGCTACAACAAGGTAGTGGTCCGAGTCCCCTCGGAATGTTCGGACAAAATACTGGATGTGTGCCTCTTGTCTATCGCAATGTGATCAATTTGGTTGACTGTTCATTTATCTGGAGACCGCCATGTCCCCTTATGGATATCGAGGTGAGGAAAGTATGTAATGAATACATACTGACAATACCTCAAAAATGACACCTGACACTACAACTGTCATACACATCAAACAAAGTCGAACCACTATTTCCAGTGCAGACAAACGTCAAAAAAACATCGCATTTCCTCTCCAACCAAACACCCAACAAAAGCTTTCTCAATCACAGCCATTCGCCACCCTCTCTCCTCCCACTCCAACAACAACTCGTTGCAAAACTTTATGAAAGAAAAACCACCTTGTCTTCGGCCATTGTTGTAGAAGACTTTTCCAATAGGAAAACTCCTGTTCTCTCTCAGTTCTCAACGGATATTCATCGTAACCAGTCATGGGGTACCACATACGCGTACGTCGACTGCATGTCAAAGTGTCCTAGAAAGAGAAGACAGTTTTTTTTTTTCGTTGGTTCTCAAAACTTGCAGTTTTCCCACAACCTCTACTAGAATCCTTTTTCGGTGGCCCTATTAATTGGTTTTCGCGTGTGATTTTCGTCAACAAAGTGTTTTGAACAAAATCCTGAGAAAAATCCCCCCAACCAAAAAAAAGTGAAAATTCAGTTCTTCTTCTTTTTTTTTCAACAAAGAAAGGAAAATCTTTGCTCTCCTTCCCTTAAAGAGAAAAAAGGAAAAATCAAACCTCATCCCACTATCCAACAAAAAAAAATCCTTTCCCCACGCGAAACTTTCCAACACACTTATATATCCATCTCTATCCAACAAACGGGACAACTGGGAACAACAACAAAAACAACAAGAAAAGCAGAAGCAAACGACGAAGGAAAACGCGACACGAACGAACTCCGCAAAACAAGGATGTATCCTGCTATCTACTCTCGCAGCATAAAATCATTTCGGGTCATTGTCGATGTGAAAAAGATAGAAAATAAATTATAATGTGTGTATATTCAATCGCCATCTTATAATTTTGTTGTTGTTGTGTTTCTTTTTTTTTGTTGTCGTTGCCTTCCTTCATACGCGTTCGTATAAAAATTGAAAGAAGGAAGAGATGATAAAAAAAACCCATAAGCAAAAATCAACAAACAAGTCGAGTACGTAGTACGAAGAGAAAAAAAAAACGAGAAAAAGTTAAAAATATCCCTGCGTTGTCCTGGAGCAGGATAACGCGACTACGACTACGGCTTGTGTCCTTGCGCGTGTGTTAGTGTGTATAGTGTGTGTGCAAATGCAAAATATTGTGTGTAATGTGAAATTGCATTGAAATTGTAGATACGGGTAAAATCAAATACGGGATTATAAGGAGCAACCACAGGTGAAATAAGGATATTTGAACAGAGTTTTTTATCTTTAATGTTAGCGGGACAATTAGCGCCGTCATCGGCGAATCTAATGCTAACAAATAATCTGCAGGCATCATCAGCACATTCACAGAGATACTTTGAAGGTGAGTTGTGCGTCATTGCTGGAGAGATCCTTTTTCAGGATTTTTTTTCTGTTCATTCTGTTTTGTTTGTTCGCTCGTGTTTGTTCATTTATTTTTGGGCAGAAGGGAAATCGGGTTTGTGTGGTTTCGATTTGAAGTGGTTTTCGTTGTTATCGTCCTACTGCATACTACTGGTTGCCCAGCAGTCGCTTTACTCGTAGTAGCAATTCACAGAGGGGTCGAATTGGTTGCATTCATTTCGAATTTTAAGTCGATTAAGTTTTTTTTTAACAATTTAATAGGTCACAGGTTTAGTTAAAGGGCAAAGGTTAGTTGGAGATAGGTTTTAGGAGCCTTTCAGTTATTTTTTCAGGATTTAAGGTACATAAACCAAGAGAAAAAGACGAGCGAAACAAAATTTGATTGAAATGGCGCCCAACGTGAGGTGCATATTAACTAAACTAATTTAATAGGTTTGCATGTAGCGATGGAGTTTGTCAGTGTACCAATTTAATGTAATGACTTCGACATAGTGTCTAAATGCATGCTCAAAAAATTGGACGTGCACTTTGGCGTCGTAGACACGTCGTCTAAATGTTTTAACGCCATTTTGGAGAAAAATGTTCAAAAAATGTTTTTTTTTGGGGATGACTTCGACCTAGTGTCTGAATGCATACTCGAAAAATTGGACGTGCACTTTGGCGTCGTAGACACGTCGTCTAAGTGTTTTTACGCCTTATTGGAGAAAAATGTTCAAAAAATGTTTTTTTTGGTGATGACTTCAACCTAGTGTCTGAATGCATACTCAAAAAATTGGACGTGCACTTTGGCGTCGTAGACACGTCGTCTAAGTGTTTTTACGCCATTTTGGAGAAAAATGTTCAAAAAATGTTTCTTTTTGGGGATGACTTCGACCTAGTGTCTGAATGCATACTCGAAAAATTGGACGTGCACTTTGGCGTCGTAGACACGTCGTCTAAGTGTTTTTACGCCTTATTGGAGAAAAATGTTCAAAAAATGTTTTTTTTGGTGATGACTTCAACCTAGTGTCTGAATGCATACTCAAAAAATTGGACGTGCACTTTGGCGTCGTAGACACGTCGTCTAAGCGTTTTTACGCCATTTTGGAGAAAAATGTTAAAAAAAATGTTTTTTTTTGGGGATGACTTCGACCAAGTGTCTGAATGCATACTCAAACAATTGGGTGTACACTTTGGCGTCGAAGACACGTCGTCCAAATGTTTTAACGCCATTTTAGAAAAAAATTGTTGAAAAAATGTTTTTTTTTTTTGGGAATACTCACCTAATGGGATACCAACCCATGTCGAGAATGAAAAAATCGCAATCCGGTACATATTCGGAAATGGTCAGAAGAGTTGTTTTCAAATTGAACATTGCATAGGGTGTCTTCCAGTTTTATAAGTTTTAAGTACCCCGAATTCCGACATCGCTCTGTAGAGCTCTAGGCAATGGATATCATACACACCTTGAAGTCGATGAAAAGATGATGTCTCTCGACTTGAAATTCGTTGGTATTTTTTGCCTCAGTGAGGAAAAATTTGGTATTTGAACGATCTTTAGGGCCCGAAAAACTGGTAAGTGTCGATAAGTGTGTTTTAGAAAGGCTTTAAACGTTCACCCAGGATATTTAGGATCTGATATGTGAAATTTAGCAGGGGTATGCCTCGACGATCTTTCGGGCCAGGAAAACTGGTAAGTGTCGATAATTATGTTCTAGAAAGGCTTTAGACGTTCACACAGGATATTTAGGATCTCATATGTGAAATTTAACAGAGGTATGCCTCGGTGCAAATGGGATCGCGTTTATTTTTTGTTGTTCTTCAGCTTTTCAGCTTTTTTCTACAGAGGACTGTAGTTTGTCGTTTTTCGTAGTCAACAGTTAGGTTAGATTATTTGGTGATTTTGCATGAAATATGTTTTTTTTCACCCCGATTTTGGTTCAGCCTAAATATCATTTTCTGACCACCATATTTTTGCGGGCGCTTGATACCTTAACCAGATTTTCGGAGGCCTTCCTTATCGTCTCAATCCTGGTGGCTGAGATTTTCTTACGTACAAATATGACTTCGCACACACAATTGAATGGATAATCTAGGATTCAGGCTCTGTATGGGCCAGTAATGTCAGATATTCCATACCCTTTGGTGATGTCTATAAGGGTTTCCATGTACAAAATAAATTACAACTGGTTTATCAGGACCTTGATTTTTTCTCAAAACTATTCCCCCCGTTTATTAATAACGCTGGTTAGCTAATCAGTAACTAATTTGACAGTTTTCCCAAAAGAAATACTCGCGCATATGTCAAAAGTTAGTCACTGATTAGCTAATCACTACGAAATGCTGGACAAGCTCACCGTGTGGGGTGGGTTCAAACTTGTAGCGCTATTGCTTCCAAGTAAACGATGAATTTTGGACGCCACGTATTTTTTTTTTTTGTTGAAACAAAAAATTAAAATGTTGTACCCACATTATAAAATGTGGGTACAACATTCTTGAAAGGTCTTGAAAGGTCTTGAAAGGTATCAAAACGGCGGTATGAACGTAGATACCATGAAGTTGGCCCCCGAACGAATTTTATCCCGAAATTTAACAAAAAATGTTTCAAAAAGAGGTGGCGGGTCCCGTCTCTTCTCGGGATTTTCCGGTCGCTAGATATCCAAGAAGTGGATTCCCTTTCTTACAACGATTCCCTTGTCCAGAATCGATCCCGTTTTTCATTCAAACACATACATTTATACTTAGTACTCCTCACTCGTAAGCCTACTGCGACTTCTCACACTTTCTGCCCTTTGGCTGGAAAGATACTCAGAAGCAGTGGGCTTTAAGGAAAAAGAAGAAGATGAACTGTCATATAAAACTCTGAAATGGTTTCGCATTCAGATTTTGGGGATATTAGATATTGTTTTCCTTTGGACTCATGGCTTTGGTTTTGTGGTGTCTCTGGTGTTTGGACACGTTTCGTTGTCCCTTTCGACAGCCGTTTGTCGGTTCTACAGCTCTGGGACAATATGACAGCAAGTATGACATTTGCCTTTAAACATCTTAATAGTTGTCTTTCTACATGATGTCCCATCTCTTTGGTGTGGAAGTGTGTGTCTATATTTGTTGTGGCGAGTGTGTTTATTCATGGCCGTCCGCCTAAACACCCCGGTTGCTCCTCCGTTACTCCAGCATTGGGGGAAAGAGACCGTCTTCTCTTGGCCATTGAACCTAAATGTTAAAGTTGCTACTTTGTTGTAGGGGTATCTTTTGGGACTTTGGGACGCCGCCCCCCGCCTCTACTGCTCCTCCGTCACTCCAACGTTGGGTGAAATAGGAGAACATCTACTCCATGCCATCGAACTTTTTGCGTTTGGTGTGCCCATAATGCAGTGGTGCAAACGATTCGTTATGGTGTAAGCTCCAGGGATCGTCCTCCCCCATATGTCATCATCGTGTTGAGGTCGACGAGGGATCGTAATCTCTCACTCACTGAACTTTTCAGACCGCTCCAATCCGATTAAGTCCATCGCGAGTCTCCCACGTCGTTTGGGCTTGAACGACGGCGTTTTCCCATGAACTCCTGTCCCACGTTTTGTGTGGCGTAGCTCTGTCGTGAGTCTCTCTAATCTCCCTAAGGCTGCACCGAACAGAGTTGGTCAATCTTCTTCTTGAGTTGACTCTTCTGTCGCATTCGTTATGCCTGTTCTAGATTGCATCCTCATACTATTCCTACAGGTTCCGGTTTTGCGGCCTGGCTAACGTCGTTCTCAAAAAATACATACCCATGACGTTGCAAGTCCAAAATCCACACCAAACAGTGACAGCCAATTTGACAGATGTAGCTACAACTGTCAAAGTTTACAACCAATTTTAGAAATTCTCTAACAATATGTTTATGGGGACCCAGGGCCTAGTTTTTTCTCACAATCAGTCCTAAAGATATACGTTTATACCCCAGCATGATGGCGGTACCTAAAATCGTATGCCGATTCCTGTTGACTGTTAAAATAAGCAGGCAAGCAGTAGTTTCCGTAAACCTCCATTGCTCCCAATCCTAATTGCGTCTCTGACTAACTGGTATTAGTCCATTGTTTGGCCCTCTTGAACCTTAAAACATGTCTTGGTGAAAATTCCTTGTCCTCTTCAATGTCGATTGTCACAATCGATTGAAAATAAGAATTTTAGACAGATCCGTAATGACTTGGATCAAAATATGTTCCTAAATTGTTTGATGGTCAGAAAATCGTTTATTTTGGTATCAGAAAGCCTCTACAAAGGTCGGTTTCAATAAGGGTATCTCACATTATGGTTTATTAGTATGTGGCGTATAGTAAGTATTTCAATAGGCGTCGACTGTGTTGTAGTATTGCTCTGAAGGTACTGGCTTTGTCATATTTGACCGAAAACACTTGGCTACATGCTCATGTCAGTTAGAGATGCCTCCACATGTCATTAAAAATTTCCGGTTACTCATTCAGTAACTTCCAAAACGATAATCGTTGACGATAGTAAAAGAGATTTTCTGGGTACCTGCCGTATAATTTATATACATGTGCACATTCCCAATATTAAAGTCACACGACACGTCTCCTTCACTATCGTCAACGATTATCGTTTTAAATTTTAAAGTTAAGAATGAGTACCCAGAATTTTCTGTCTCATTAGCAACTTGAGTTCACAAAGTAATCCGTCATTTCGTTATCCTGCAATGCCTTGTTCTAACATTATATTGAACACCTAAGAAGTTAGGTGACAGCATATCACAAGCTAAGGCTTTATTTCGTCCATTAACTGTTTTTCCTAATTTTTTGGCCCCTATGGTGGTAAGAGTTCACAACGTGCTCGCTGTGTCCTTACGGTCTCTAAAACTGAGAGTTTCCATCAAATTTCTGAGTTCATAGTTTATGTTGCTATGTTGCTTATTAGTTCCCGTTGCAACAATTGTATTCGCACAAAAAATTGGCATCGATTCTGACTTAATGATTTGTAGAATCAGTGGTGCTGTAGTTCATGCCTCCTAGGTCTGTGTTTGGTTCCCAATGGTAGCAAAAGCATCTATTGTTTCGTTACTTGCCCTCTTCTCGCAATGCTCTGACAAATCGTTCGGGTAGTATCAATTCAGGCGTTTGGAATCGGCACAATATATACATAGTTCCGCTATAGTGCAAGAAGTACACTCACACAACCACACACATCAGTGGATTGCAAAAAAGACGTAGGCCCTAGGTCCTAAGAAATCAAGAATTTGATTTTTACAACGTTCCGTATATGCCCTTTAAACCCATCCTTTCCTCATTTGTAAAGGGGCAATAAAGCTGATCCAAGGTTTATCAAAGCTTCGCAAGAGGTAAGGCAGTGAAAAAAAAAATTTGGTTCTGCTTGTTTTAGAATTTTTACCAGGACCATCAATATGAAATACCATAGACTAACCACTGAGCCACTATATACCCATCTCCGTTTAAGTCTTCGAGACCTGTTGTGCTACAGAGGACGCGACACCTAACAGTGCCATGACTGGCGACAATTTTTAGAAGCTGCCTAATACTAAACCACGTACCTTACTCGTGGAGACGCGCTCGAGTGGTTTTTATACCGAAGGTAGACAAACGCAGCCCTGAGACCGCGAAGGAATTCTGACCAATCAGTCTAACTTCGTTTGTACTAAAAACCCTGGAGCGCGTTCTAGACATCCATATGCGAAGTTTTCTATCCAAATCACAGCACGCCTACCTCAAGCCAGATCAACGGAAACAGCTCTCCATGAGGTAGTGCGGACATTCGAAAAATCCTTACACTATAAGGAATACACTCTAGCCTCCTTCTTAGATATAAGGGGAGCTTTCAAAGACGCCCTCACTGGAGCTATTCTCGAATCTCTGATCGAGGTAGGTATAGAGTAAGCAATTAGCCAATAGATAGTCACTAGGAAATAGCCACTTAACCAAATTTGCCCTTAGAGGAATGCCACAGGGTGGCTTCATCTCTCCTCAACTCTGGCTTATGGTTATGAACAAAATTTTAGTAAAATTAGACGAGGAACGGGTCGAAGTTGTCGCGTATGCGGATGACGTGGTGATACTAGTGTCAGGAAAATTCCCCTCCGTGATAAGTGAAAGCATGGGGGCTGCTCTAGACAAGGTTAGCACCTGGGCTGCAAGTTGTGGCCTCGGCGTAAATCCGAGCAAAACGGAATTGGTGCTATTTACCACCAAAACCAAAATACCTGACTTCACCCTCCCCCGTCTTAATGGCCAACCACTCACACTATCTTCCAGCGCTAGGTATTTGGGTATCATGCTTGACCCAAAACTTAACTGGAAACACAATATCGAACATGGAGTAAGGAAGGCCTGTGCTGCTTTCTATACTTGTAGCGAAACCTTTGGACAGAAGTGGGGACTTCAACCAAAGATGACCTTGTGGAGATACACAGCAGTGGTACGTCCAATTCTGACAAACGGCTCACTAGTATAGTGGCCCGCATTGAGTAAAGGCTACAACCTTACAAAACTAAAAAGGCTGCAAGGAACAGCCAGTATAGGCACCACGGGTGCGCTGAGGTCAGCCCCAACGGATGCCCTTACTGTGCTATTGCCTCTCGACCTACACATTAAAGATACCGCTCTATGCAGCTCAGTAAGACTCAAGGAGACAGGATGCTGGTATGCAAGGCCGTATGGCCACATTAATATCCTGGATTCGTTACCAAACGGAGTGGTCACGTTTCCAACAGACTATATAACAGCTATACTTAGCTTCAAGAAAGGCTTCCACGTAGGATTTCCTACCAGAGCTCAGTGGAAGAGAAACGGAGAAGTAAGAGATTACGACGCGGTCGTCTACACCGACGGATCTAAGATGAACTGTCGTGTGGGGTCCGGAGTCTATTCGGAATCACCGAAAATATCAGTTTCATACCGCCTACCGGACTTTGCCAGCGAATTCCAGGCGGAACTACTGGCTATTCGAGAGGCTTGCACGCTACTGGAGCGTGACACAAAAAATACAAATTTTTGGCGCAACAGGCTCGTTAGTACCCAGGGCCTAGCTTTCTCACAACCATACATGTGTGTGCTTCTTGCACGATGGCGGGACCTCCTGTTTTATGCCGACTCCGAACGGCTAAGTTGAGATAAGAGGATGATTTGTCAGATCATTACGAGAGAAGGGCCAGTGAAAAATCATTTAGGTGTTGCTACGGCTGGGTATCGAACCCAGACCTCCTGTGCGGCAGTTCATCGCACTAACCATCGCGCCACTGAGCCCTCTAGGGGCGTGACACTACGGAAAAGAAAAATATTGTTATCCTCATAGATAGCCAAGCGGCCATAAATGCCATCAACTCGGCTACCATATCCTCCAAAGTGGTACAGGAATACCGGAACGAACTTGCCCACCTTGGCGAACGCTTCAGGGTCACACTTCTCTGGGTTCCAGGGCACAGGGCGATTAAAGGAAACAAGCCTGCAGACGAGCTGGCCAGGCAAGGCTCAGCTCTTCACAGCTTACTTGCGGCAAGATTCCGTATCCCGCTAGGTGCGGTTAAGGGACAAATACACTCATACTTCCTGAAAAAGGCGACTCCAAATAGAGAAGGTTAACAAGTCGCGTCATATCGAGGACGATATGGCCCACCTACGACAAAAACGGAACAAACGACCCACTGGCTGGATCTAGAGACCGCCACAACAACAATCATAATAAAGGTCACACGAGTTGTGGTAACAAAAAGGCACATAAGTGCTACTTATGTTCATGCCGAACTGCCACTTCTACCTAACTATCTATACCCATGATTCTGTTAGGTTTCAGGACAGTCTTCCCATATGGCATTGATAGATTGTGGGTTTGGTCCTCACTTTAACTGAAAAGTTCCATTTTTGGGACAAGTCATATACATTTTACTTAATGTTTTCGGTCAAATATGACATCTAAGTCAAAAAATTAATTATCTGGCATTAAGGGCCCATCCAGGGTCTCAAACCTAGCTAACCCCTTCATTTGTTTGTGCGGACTTATTATTTTTACCACGAAGAAGAGGACGTCCTGTTTAACGCGGATCCGAGCGGTAAATTTGAGAAACATTTCATGGCATTGGTACTCTTGGATGTTTGTCAGACTTTCGCAAGAAGTTGATCAGTGAAAAGGTGTAGTTACTCTCAGGGTTTGAACCTACTCCATAGGTTGGATATTTGTCAGTCTTTCGCAAGAAGTTGATCAGTGAAAAGGTGTAACGGGTGAATTTTTAAGAGGTTTAGAACTTTTTTTAAAAAAAAAACACAAAAAATTCGAAAAAATGAATGAAATATTTAATTGAATCGATAGTTTGAACCTTGCAATTTAATGTTTAAAGATAATTTCATGCAAATGTTGACCGCGGCGGCGTCTCAGGTAGCCCATCCGCTGAGTCCAATTTTGGCATACTCTTTCACACATATCGGCCGGTATCTCACGAATGAATGCATGGATGTTGGCTTCCAGTGCGTCAATCGAAGCGGGCTTGTCCCTATAGACATTAGCCTTGACATACCCCCACAAAAAATAATCTAATGGTGTCAAATCGCACGATCTAGGCGGCCAATTGACCGGCCCGAAACGTGAAATTAACTGTTCACCAAACTCGCCTCGCAATTGCGCCATTGTTTCGCGTGCTGTGTGGCATGTGGCACCGTCTTGTTGAAACCACATATCATGCAAGTCAAGAACTTCCATTTCGGGCAAAAAAAAGTTTGTTATCATCGCTCGGTAGCGTTCACCATTGACAGTAACGCTGCGATTCGCATCATCTTTGAAGAAATATGGCCCAATAATCCCGCCGGCCCATAAACCGCACCAAATAGTGGCTTTTTCGGGATGCATTGGTAGCTGTTGCAATGCTTCTGGCTGATCTTCACTCCAAATGCGGCAATTTTGCTTATTTACGTACCCATTCAACCAAAAATGAGCCTCATCGCTGAACACAATTTTTCGATAAAAAAGCGGATCCTCGGCCAGCTTTCCAAGAGCCCATTCACCAAAAATTCGGCGTTGTGGTAGGTCGGCTGGCTTTAGTTCTTGCACCAGCTGTATCTTAAAAGGCTTTACGCCCAAATCCTTCCGCAAAATTTTCCACGTAGTGCTGTAACAAAGGCCTAACTGCTGGGAACGGCGCCGAATCGACATTTCGCGGTCTTCTGTCACACTAGCTGATACGGCCGCAATATTTTCTTCACTACGCACAGTACGTAAACGTGTTGGTGGTTTAACAAAGTAAATTTGGTGCGAAATTTGGTCACAATCTTCCGAATAGACTGCTCAGAAGGTCGAGAATGCCGATCATAAAATGGAAGCAGCGCGCGATGAACATTTCGAACCGAGCACGAATTTTGATAGTAAAATTCAATAATTTGCAAGCGTTGTTCATTTGTAAGACGATCCATGGTTAAATTGCAAACCAAACTGAAGCTGTTTGACAGTGACACAAGGTACTAAACACACGTCAGCTGTCAAAACCAGTGTTGCCAAAACCAAACCAGCTAAAAAATCACCCGTTAGTTACTCTCAGGGTTTGAACCTACTCCATAGGTTGTACCGAAACTAACTTTTTGGAGAGTTTTGGTTTCGTATATCCTAGATGGCAGTAATGTCTTTCATGTAGCAGCATTTGTACGGCCTCCCAACTAACAATTATTCTTCTATAAGGTACAAATATTTAATTCCCACAAGCAATTATTTCTATAGGCCTTATATAGTACTTGTGCGCGGAGGTTGAGCATTTTGGCAGTCGATTGTTTGGGTAGAAGCTTGTTTAAGACATTATGCAGGAAAATTCACAAGCTTAACCGAAATTATGATGGCGCAACTTCTGTAAGGTTGTTTTTAAGCTTCCGGAGATGTGTGTACATGTACCATAAGTTAAGATGTTTCGGTAGAACTTCGCATAAAGTTAATCCGAAGAATAGCATGTATAGAGCTTACGAATGAAGGCTTAAAAAAGCTAAGGTTAAAAGATCGGGAAAAAGGTGAAAAGATCGGGACAAGGTGTAAAGATTGGATAAAAGGTGAAAAGATCGGGAAGTAATATTGCTGGAGGGGAAATAGCTTCGACAGTGCTTTATCGAAGCGAAATTGTTAGTTGGGCTCTGCGAGACCTTTGTCCTTTTTTTATGAGAATCAGTATCAAGAAATGCACCAGAGACTCCGCTCTTAACGGTCCAACTCACTATACACTAGGCCACTGTGCCCTCTAAGTATATCCCGACCATAGACATTTCCTATCACTTGTGAACGTTGACCACAGTACACCTAACAACATCACGATACTCGTTATTTGATATGTATCCCATCACTTGAGTACTTTCGGCACCATAGAGTCCCTCATATCGATGACATACACCCGGCATACGGATTAAGTGAATATCTCAATCAAAGCCATGCAAACCGAGAACCCTACCTACCATCATATTTCATCAAAAGATAGATTGATACAAATTCTTACGACCTTAAGAGCCCCCCTCCATGGTAATGTAATCAAATTCAAATTGAAATATCTCGTTCCAATAACCAGAAACGCATTTCATAGTCGCAGTGCACCCTGATTGCCCCCACTGACAACATTGCGACACAATTTATCTCAAAACTTTCATCATTCACAACCCGCAACCATGTACCAGCAGAGAGGATGATCATCCTAGAGCCATACCAGCTTTGAATCCTCTTCCAAGCGCATATACAGATGTCGCCGCAGCAGCATATACCCAACAACACTGATGAATGTAGGTGGGGGCTAAAAGGATGTCGTCCTTATTTCTTAGTTGTCGCAATGATGAAATTTATTCTGTCGCACTTCTCCTGTGGGATAAAGATTATAACTTGCATTTCCCTGTTCACCCAGATAACTATCCGCCTAGAAAAAAAAAATTCCACTTCCTTAGCACGAAAAAGAACGCCATCCTTGTTACAATCCTTGCAGGGTATATGGCATACCCAAGGACCAAGAAAACTTTAAACGGAATTCTATTTTAAATCTTGCCCAACTGCGTGCTCCCGCCATCGAGTGGGAGAGAGAGAGAGAGAGAGTGAGTGGCGGCGACGGCGTGTGCGTGTAACGTGGCCATTAGTCGAACAAAATGACATTAACTACGTCGAACCGGAAGTTGAGGAAAGCGTTGAGGACATTTTGCAGCCAATCAAGTGCGGATTGTTGTAATAATTACGGTTGAAAGTAATTAAATCCAATTATGAAGGAATTTATGGGAATTTCGTCGGTTTTAGTTCTTTCTTTCTTTTTTTTTGGTCATAAGGACATTTTTTCCTCCTAGACAAAAAAATTGACTAATAAGCTAAGAATAGACAAACACAAGGATAGAACGTGAAGTGAGTGTTGGCATACATTTGCTGTCGCCTTTGTCAGCGGATTCATTGAGGAAGACTCTTCCCAAGCGGGCTTATTTCAGCCGAACAATAGTGACCAATCAGGCGGTGACGAGGCGAGCTCATCTGCATCGGGAGGGATGATTTCTTTTTGCCTCCTCCCGATAGCATTCCAGGAAGTGGTCCTCGAACAATGGCTCTAGTTATGGTATGCTGCGCGGATAATGTAAGCCTTCACTAAGCTTTCTGTTGCTGATTTGCTGGGCAAAGTCCATTAGTAGGACATAACAAGTTCTGAGTCCTTTGTCTTCGATGCATGGCATGGAGGTGTTATAGTCTTATAAGGCTATGAGGCACTCGTTAGCAGGGAAGTATGTCGTCTAATACTGTTGAATGTGCTATTGATTGTGTTTTGTCCTCAGACAAGACGAATTGAGGTGAGAGTGTCTCACTAGGTGTTTGCGTGCTAGATTGTTTGTGTAAAGCCGTTTAAGTGATTTCACGGTGGCAAACAAAGCTCACTTAGTACGCAACATTTGGGGGAGGAGGTTTGATGAATTTCGGGAGTGTGAAGAATGATTTGACTAAAAAAAATAGAAAACCAGAGCAAATTCCAAGGGTAAAGGTAAGCTGTGGGTTGTAGTTGGGGAAAACACTTGGCCCACTCTCGTCCTTTCTGATATCTATCGGGTTTTTCAATAAGAGCGTTACAAAAGATTTTTTAAATAAAACAAAAACTGTTTTCGATATCAATGAAATTCTTTATTCCTGTGAAAGTACTTTCGATGCCATTTTGTATGGAACTCGATTTCTTTTGCATGGCCACCACGGGCACGCTTGCAGAAGACCAGACGCTGAACCCAATTTTCGACGGTTTTCAAGAATAAATCGGCCGATACTGCTGCAATTTCACGTTCGATATTCGTACGAAGTTCATCAATCGTCGCTGGCTTGTTGGCATGGACCATAGACTTGACGTAGCCCCACAGGAAATAGTCTAACGGCGTCAAATCGCAATACCGAGGCGGCCAAGCGACTGAACCATTTCGTGAGATAACACGTTCTCCAAACTTGGTTTCCAATAAATTGATTGTGACATTCGCTGTGTGGCTTGTGGCGCCGTCCTGTTGGAACCACATTTCCTCCAAGTCCATATCATCCAATTGGGGCCAAAAATATTCGGTTATCATTGAACGGTAGAGATTCCCATTCACAGTAACGTGCCGGTCTTGATCATCATGGAAGAAGTACGGCCCAATGACGCCGCCGGCCCATAAACCACACCAAACCGTAATTTTTTCGGGATGCAATGATGACTCATGAAGTACGTCTGGATTGCTGCCTGACCAATACCGCATATTTTGTTTATTGACGAAGCCATTCAGCCAGAAATTAGCCTCATCGCTGAAGATGATTTTTCGATGAAAATCCGAATCATTTTCAAGTTGTTGCTCAGCCCAGTTGACGAGGCCACTGAATCCGAATTTCGGTAGTAAATTTTAATAATTTTGACTCGTTGTTGGCTCGTATATCTTTCCATCATGAAATGGCAAACCTTACTGAAGAGAAATGTCAAAAGAGCGGCAAGAAATATGGCCCTGTCGCTCTACTTTTGTAGCGTCCCTGTTGAAAAACCCTTTACTACTTGGATGTGCTTGGTAGTTATAACGGGTGATTTTTTAGCTGGTTTGGTTTTGGCAACACTGGTTTTTACAGCTGACGTGTGTTTAGTACCTTGTGTCACTGTCAAACAGCTTCAGTTTGGTTTGCAATTTAACCATGGATCGTCTTACAAATGAACAACGCTTGCAAATTATTGAATTTTACTATCAAAATTCGTGCTCGGTTCGAAATGTTCATCGCGCGCTGCTTCCATTTTATGATCGGCATTCACGACCTTCTGAGCAGTCTATTCGGAAGATTGTGACCAAATTTCGCACCAAATTTACTTTGTTGGACATTAAACCACCAACACGTTTACGTACTGTGCGTAGTGAAGAAAATATTGCGGCCGTATCAGCTAGTGTGACAGAAGACCGCGAAATGTCGATTCGGCGCCGTTCCCAGCAGTTAGGCCTTTGTTACAGCACTACGTGGAAAATTTTGCGGAAGGATTTGGGCGTAAAGCCTTTTAAGATACAGCTGGTGCAAGAACTAAAGCCAGCCGACCTACCACAACGCCGAATTTTTGGTGAATGGGCTCTTGGAAAGCTGGCCGAGGATCCGCTTTTTTATCGAAAAATTGTGTTCAGCGATGAGGCTCATTTTTGGTTGAATGGGTACGTAAATAAGCAAAATTGCCGCATTTGGAGTGAAGATCAGCCAGAAGCATTGCAACAGCTACCAATGCATCCCGAAAAAGCCACTGTTTGGTGCGGTTTATGGGCCGGCGGCATTATTGGGCCATATTTCTTCAAAGATGATGCGAATCGCAGCGTTACTGTCAATGGTGAACGCTACCGAGCGATGATAACAAACTTTTTTTTGCCCGAAATGGAAGTTCTTGACTTGCATGATATGTGTTTTCAACAAGACGGTGCCACATGCCACACAGCACGCGAAACAATGGCGCAATTGCGAGGCGAGTTTGGTGAACAGTTAATTTCACGTTTCGGGCCGGTCAATTGGCCGCCTAGATCGTGCGATTTGACAGCATTAGATTATTTTTTGTGGGGGTATGTCAAGGCTAATGTCTATAGGGACAAGCCCGCTTCGATTGACGCACTGGAAGCCAACATCCATGCATTCATTCGTGAGATACCGGCCGATATGTGTGAAAGAGTATGCCAAAATTGGACTCAGCGGATGGGCTACCTGAGATGCAGCCGCGGTCAACATTTGCATGAAATTATCTTTAAACATTAAATTGCAAGGTTCAAACTATCGATTCAAATAAATATTTCATTCATTTTTTCGAATTTTTTGTGTTTTTTTTAAAAAAAAATTTTAAACCTCTTAAAAAATCACCCGTTATAAGCTTTTTCAATTGGGAAAGGAAAGCAGGTACAAAGAAGAAGCAGAATTTGAAGGAATGAAAGACCCGGCATTTATGGCCCATATAGGGCCTCAAACCTAGCTTCTCCCTTCATTTGTGGGTGTCTATTATTTTTGCCACAAAGAAGAGGAACTCCTGATTAACGCCTTATCCGAACGTCAACTGTGAGAAGCTTCTCTGGAATGTTTGTCAGACGTTCGCAAGAGGTAGAGCGCTGAAAAAAACTTAGGTGTTGACACCTTCAAGATTTGAACCAGGGACCCACGCTTAGTAGTCCACTTCAGAGTTGCCCCGCCTCTATCCCATTAGCACTGTTTCTGCAAAACCCATTTGCATGAAGCACAAGTCATGTTGAGCTCAGTATTCAGAAATGAGACCTTATGTGGTCCTCATGTCTAACATGTCGAGATGAAATTGTTAGACCGTTCCATCTAGATTCATTTCAAAGCATTTGGTTGCTTAGAACGTGGTGAGCTATTAACAGCTTCTTTCCGTTTAAGTCTCCGGGACCTGACGGCATACTGCCAGTTTTGCTACAGAGAACGCAAGACCAGACAGTGCCATTGCTGGCGTCAATTTTTAGAAGTTGCTTAGTACTAAATCATGCAATCACGTACCCTACTCGTGGAGACGCGCTCGAGTGGTGTTTATACCGAAGGTAGGCAAACACGGGCACAAGACCGCGAAGGACTTCAGACCAATCAGTCTAACCTCCTTTGTACTATAAACCCTAGAGCGTGTTCTAGACATCCACATGCGAAGTTTTCTAAAACAATCTTCGCTATCTAAATCACAGCACGCCTACCTCAAGGGCAGATACACGGAAACGGCTTTCCAAGAGGTAGTGCGGACAATCGAAAAATCCTTACACTACAAGAAATACACTCTAGCCTCGTTCTTAGATGTAGGGGGAGCTTTCAACAAGGTCCTCACTGTTCGAGCTGGGTAAAGAGGAATCTATTAGCCAATCCCCTATGCTCGGAACATAAATTATCCAGGCAACACTTGGCAAAAGTAATTTTACCAAGTCTGTCCATAGAGGAACGCCACAGGGCGGCCTTTTCACCCTCTACTCTGGCTTATGGTTATGAATAAAATTTTAGTTAAACTAGACGAGGAATGGGTCAAAGTTGTCGCGTATGTGGATGACGTGGTGATATTAGTGTCAGGAAAATTCTCCTCTGTGATAAGCGAAATCATGGGGCTGCTCTAGACAAGGTTAGTACCTGGGCTGCAGGTTGTGACCTCGGTGGAAACCCGAGCAAAACCAAAATACCCTCGCACTATGCAGCGCAGTAAGACTCAGGAGTGAGGATGCTGGAATGCAAGGCCGTATGGACACAGTAGTATCCTGGACTCGTTACCCAACGGCATGGTCACTTTCCAACAGACTACACCACACTCACACTAAGCTTCAAGAAAGGCTTCCATGTAGGCTTTCCTAACAGAGCTCAGTGAAAGAGGAACGACCGACGGATCTAAGATGAACTGTGGTTTGGGGTCCGGTGTCTACTCGGAATCCCCGGATATATCAGTATTATACCGCCTACCAGATTTTGCCAACGTATTCCAGGCTATCCGAGAGACAGGCTATCCGAGAGACTTGCACGCAACTGAGGCGTGACACTACGCAAAAGCAAAATATTGCCATCCTCACATAAAGCCAAGCTGCCATTAAGGCCATCAACTCGGCTTCTACATCCCCCAAACTGGTACAGGAATGCCGGAACGAACTTGCTCTGCCCACCTGAGCAAACGATTCATGGTCACACTTCTCTGGGTCTCAGAGCACAATGACAATGATGGAAACGAGTGCGCAGAAGAGCTGGTCAGGCAAGGCTCAGCTCTACATGGCTCACTTGCGGCAAGGGTCCATATCCCGCTAGGTGCGGTTAAGGGAAAAATCAACTCATAGTTTCTGAAGAAGGCTGACTCCAAATGGAGAACGTTAACAAATTGTGTCATGTCGAGGAAGATAAGGTCTACCTACGACACGAACAGAATACAAAACAAACGACCTACTGAGTAGAACCCGCTCAGGTATCGCAAGAATTACAGCGATAGTCACGGGGCACTGGCCAATTGGAGGCATACAACCCCCTTTGCCGCAGTTGCGGGAACGCAAATGATAGCAAAACCCTCTCCCATTTCATCTGCAAATGTCCGGCACAAGCAAGAGCCAGATTGCGTGACTTAGACCAACCATTCTTCGACAACCTTAGATATCTCGGGTAAAAGGATACAAGATCTATCCGTTTTCTAAAACACACAGGCTGGATATAGATACCGACTGTACCACACCCGCAACGATTTTCATAAAAAAGGTCACACGAGTCGTGGTATCATCAGTACAACCTCTACCTACCTACTTAGGAACTATTATACCCTTGGTTCCTATATAGAAATATTTGCATGCAGTGGCCTAGAGATTATAGCTTTGGACTTAAAAGCGAACAGTTTCACTACCCCACCCACTGAAAGTCTGACAAAAATCTAAGATCAAAAAAACTGCCATGAGGATCTTCTCAAACTCGCCATTCGGATACGCCCTGAAACCTATATGTTCGACCAACAAGAAGAAGATTTTATGCCCTTTATGGGAAGTTAGGTTAGGTTGGTGGATTAATGAGGAGGGCGATGCACGTCTTCACTCATCACAATTAGGTCAATATAGACCCATTGTGATGCCCACTGGTTGGTCCACGTCCCCTGTGGGTGACTTCCTTATTTGTCCATTATTGTTAGTCCCTTTCCATCCATTCAGATATTGTTGCAAACCTGAAAAGATCAGAGAGAGGGATTTCGGATAGAACCGTGAGGTCATGGAATAAATATTTTCCTAAACTGAGGCCTGGCCAGTGGCACAGAAAGGGCGAATTTCATCTTCACTGCAAACTCTACAAGGGTCAGCATCTATCAGATTGTATCCCCACCAGCGTCGTAACAGATATCCAGCTTCTTCGAAGAAGTTTATGGATTCCGGCCTTGTTCTACTTGGGCCACAACCTCTTGGATGTTTTACAGGGAGTTCCACCTGTTTTTGGCGATATCCAGTGTTTTCTGTCACACCCATGATTTGAGGCCACATAGTGGCCGTTTGACAGACTGGTCTGCCTGATCCCTGATCAATGCTGGTGGCAGATCTTTTTCTCGCCAGTTCATCAGCCATTTCATTGCCCTGTATGCCTTGTGTCCGTTACTCCACAGAGCTTTTCATTATGTTGGACGCCAAGAATCTTTAGCTCTTCAAGACAACGCTTGGACTTTATTCCGACAGCAGAGATTGCTTTGATTGCAGCCTGACTATCAATAATGATGGTGATATCATCTGGTGGTATCGCCAGCATTGATGTCGCTTCGGCTGCCTCTGATACTGGCAAATTTCTAGCCTGGAAGACACTGCTGTCCACAGGTAGACGAAAAGTGCTGTTCAGTTTTGGTGTTTTTGAAAACACTCCCGCTTTAACTCCTACGTCCATTTTAAAACCATCGGTATAGATGGATATAGTTTCAGTGCCCAGTTCGATCCTCTTCCACTCCTTTCTATTTGGAAAGATGTAGGAGAATCGCCTTTGAAAGTCAGGGTGACGCAGCATGTAGTCAGAGGATACAGATACCTGGTTTAGAATTTGGGCGTGTCCTCCTGAGTTCATTTTCCAGCAGTTGAGCTGGCAGATTCTTAGTGCAGTTTTGGCTGCAGATTCTTGGATGTAAAGGTCTAGTGGTAGCAGGTTGAGGAGGGTTTTCAGTTCCGCTGTTGGTGCGGTTCTCAATGCACTAATAGCGCCCACACATGCAATCCTTTATACCTTTGTCATGTTCTTCAGCTGAGTAACTTTATTTGTGGATTACCATCAGACATGTCTTTCATAAGTTAATAAAGGTCTTACAATTGCCGTGTGCATCCATAAATTAATCCAAGGGTTTGGACTCCAGTTTTTTTCAGAATATTCGGATACACGTCGATAAAGATATTTTAGCCTTTTCTCCGCACACATTTAGCTACAGTAGAGAACCATCTTATTATAAAATAAGACATTTGGGTTGGTTCATGATAGGCTTCTACATCTTCCACAGCTTTCCCAGCTAAAACCTCATTCACCGGGGATAGCAATCTCACGATTTATCGACTCATTGGATACGTCTAGCCCATGGATTACATGTAGGCCGGTATGAAATATTTTAGTCTCAGACTTATTTGTTTCCACCGTACAGGGCTATGTGCAGAACTAGCGACATCTATACTTCACTTAACATCTTTTGCATTGCAGTGAAATGTCAAGTTTTTGACAGTTGTGTTAGTTGTAGTCTTGTTTAATAATGTCAATTGGGGCTCCAGTTGAATTTATGGTGAAAATATAGACCAACTGCGAGGACGGTCCTCTAAGCTTGGAAGCATTTCCGTAGCCAAGCCAAAAATAACTCTGGGAAAACCTGGTATGGGCCAAGCAGACGACTGGGAAAAGTAAGTCATTCCGAAGGATGCTGAATGCACAACTTTTTCAGTGGAAACGGCTAAGACAAAATCTTTCAAGCCTTTTCCTAGCCCAAACCTTGTACGAGTGTTCCGCGGCTGTTCGGCTTCGAGCTCGCACCGCGTTGATGCCCTAACACAACCGATAATGTTTCGACTACTTCTGCGATCCATACCCTCCTCAGCATACAACACACTGACCTCCTCTCCTGGTAGCACCAGCGTCGCTTACGTAAAGACTTCGGGAAAACCTGGTCGAAACGAAGTGGAAATGCCCAGGTAGGACATACCTATATGGCTGTAAATGTATTATCCATGTAATCGTAAAAGACGTTGGTTTTTGAAACTGGTCCGATCAATAGCCAAGAGAAGCGATGGGTGCACTCCCACCCTTACTCTGACCCTCCTGGGCCAACTTTTTGTACGGCTTCGTGCTCGCATATATTTGACTCATTACCTGCGAACCTTTGAATCTAATAATCTCCTTAAAAGCTTCGAGCTCGCACCAGATATTCTTTTACAAATCATTACGAAGCCAACTACCGCGACCACCAGCTCCAAGCATTTCCACCCTGCTAAAGATGGTTATACGGATAAACGGGAGCTTTCTAAACTTATTGCCCGAATCCAACGTATCCCGACCGCAGACCGGACTGAAAAACAAGATTCCTCTCTGAGCTGGGTCAAGAAATAATTTCAACGTTTCGCTAGCTCATCCGAGGACACCGCGTCTAAAAGCAAAGGTCGGTGAAAGACATCCCTAGGAGCTTACTTACTTACTCTAGTTACGCTACAGTTCGGAATGAACTTGGGCCTCTACCACCATGCCCCTTCCAATTAGCACGGTCCTTGGCAAACTGCCTCTAGTTGCGCATTCCAAGTTGGTTGAGGTCGGTTTCTACTTGTGCGCGCCACTCAAAGCGATGTCTTCCTCTACTGCGTCCGACGACTGGTTGGTAATCGAAGACTCTGGGAGCCGGAGTATTGGTGTCAAGTCGGCTACATGTCCTTGACATCTTAAACGTCCAATGCGGAGATTTTTGGCTACGGATATGTCGCTGTACAGCTTCTACAGTTCTTCGTTGAATCTTCGGACAGAAGGTGGAGGACTTTTCTCTCAAACATCCCGAGAAGCGCTAAATGTCAGATGTCAGATGTTGAAAAACATTTTGAATTCGCTGTAATCGAACGCAGTGACCCGGATGGAAGCATAACATCGGAAAAATTAAGGAAGGTAGTGGTGAAACTTGCTGCCTCCAAATCATTCGCGAACACCCGGGCTCTGCGCCCACTATCGCGACCAAGGCCTCTATCGAGGGCATGTAAAGAGCATTGCATTTGCAGATCAAAGGTCCAAAGATCTTTTCAAGATAGCAGTGTCCAAGAGCACAACAGGAGTTAGTGGAAATGGACCGGAGAATCCTAACCTCCATCTTAGTTGTGTGAGAATCTCGGTATAGCCAACCGACCTAATGGACATTCTGGACATAATCAGGTAAGTGGCGAATTGGCAAGGTTTAAGAGGCTAAAGGAGATTCCAAAAACATTTGCTTAGTTGTAGACGAGGAATCCCTGGCTCCATTAGCTACTGTCGATGGAGTCATAGACTATAGGTTCAGGTCCATTCTGCTTAATATTTACAGGTGCGACAAATCGCATCCTCAGCTTCACCCAAGCACCATAGAACCACCTCAACCGGATTTTGACAACAAGTTGCGGTCATTCAGAAGGAACGTGCACCTCCCCCATGTTCCGTCATCTCTACTGGTGGTCGACCCTAAGTCAACTAACACGGAAATGGCGGGAACTCCATAAAAACTGGGTATTTGTCCAAAAGCACACAAAGCTACCCTCTTTGAGGTTGGCCTAGTGTTAGAAGACCTGGAGTTGGATAGTGCTACCGATAGGCTATCAGAAGAAGACCTCCAATCGTCCAATTCTAACCACACCAAGAAGACATTGGAAATGGCCCTCTGTAAATAATTCCAATGACGGAACTCCGGTTTCCTTACAGGACACTGTCCCCTAGGCCCTCACGAAAAAAGTCAAGGCTTCTTTGGCAATGACTGCTGCAGAAGCTGTTAGGGCGAGGAGGACAAGGAGTGTATTCCTCACGTTTTCTGCTTTGTCCAGCTCTCTCCAACAAAAGAAAACTAAATCTAGGAGACTACTTCTACAATCTAGGTGAGCTGGCTAATATTAATGTCAGAAACTTCCCTGGTTTATAGATACCCCGAATTTTAAGAAAAGTCGACATATCCACGTGGTACCACTACGGACCTTTTTTGGTCTAAGTGTCCACGCGCATGGCATGCAGCCAAAATAACCTATCTATAGCCCAGGTCACCTTAATTGGAGGTTTACAAAGTTGAAACTTACACCAAATGAAGGCTTAGCCCGGGCTATTGTCCACGCTGTAAACGTAGCCCCATTGGACTACCACGGCTTCATCAATCCACCACCCATGGTATCACTCGCACCTGACAGTAATCAACGCCCCAATGCTTTTCCTTTTTAGTTCGTAAACAGCTCCTTATAGACCACACCGGCTATAGATTCAAAATTTTTACTCCTACCCTAGCAGGGGCCATAAATCACGATTTTCGATATTTTCACTCCTGGTGGACTTTTCACACCATTTGCGTTCAATGCCATACGTGAGCAAGATGTTCTGGAACGAGTCTAAAACGTGCCACGTTGTTTTTTTTTTTCATTTTTAATCCCTCATCACCAATCCTTGCAAGCCTTTCTCATTCCACACCTTACTGTCACGACACATGCCATTGTCATTGCCACCACTGTCACATCCGCCATTAAATAGCGCTTCCTACCACCCATCGGCGAACCAACAGATGACCTCCGGCTGAGTCAAATTTGATATTTCATTCACATCCTTCATGCCAAAAAGAAACGAGCTCTTATAAAGGCCGCCATAGTGTCTCAGCTATACAAAGCCAGCAAGGAGGGGGGTCCACCCACCTCCGAAGCTGTCACACACATGTTCTTCCCCCAGGAGATGGCTCCGCATTCTGGTGGTAAAAATCGATACACGCATCATCCAAAATACGCGTCGTCGATACCAAGGAAATGGCTGAAGACAAAAAAAAAATAATGTCAACCCACACTCACGCAAACTACCCATACACACTCGAATACATGTAGTACATCGTCAAATAGAAATGCTCGCCACATCAATCATGGCAAACAGAAGCCTAAGCCTCGAAAGGGAAATCAAATCCACCTGTTAATGGTAATGCTATCAAAATTTATTTTTATTTTACGTTCTACTCTTTTTCGGGCCTGCCACCCAGCGCCTTCCATTTTGACAGAGCAGGCCCACCATCAACCACCCCCTCGAGTACAAGGGAAAAGCTTTTTACGAGGAATTTTCTTGTTTATGCGGCGCCCTTTCAACTTTTAGTCATTGCCAGCTCGTGAGTAGGTACAACTTTTTCGACATCAAACCAGGGGAGGGGAGCTTTAACCCCCACCCTACGAAAAATTTCTTTTTAGATATTTTTGACATTTTTATTGGGAAAAGTTTTTCACTGATTTGTTTTGTTTGTTCTCTTTTGTTGGCATGTTCACAGATGGGAAATTACAACAGCAACAGCAGCACCACCACAACCAGCAACAACAAGGACGAAGAACTTCGATGACGACAACGATAACGACGACAACGCCAAGTTTATGTACAGCATCACCAACGACAAACACTAATTCAACGATAACCACGGCACCAGCAACGAGTCCGAAACCACCTGCTGTAGGAGCAGCAACCCGACCCTCGACTCGAGATCATTATCGCCGGGATATTCCATCGCCCAGGTATCGAGGAACGAAATTCGACGCAGTGGGGGACGTTCATAGTAGGTGCAGCAGCGACCTGCAACGCGGCAACGATGCCAGTGGACGTTCGGCTGCGCTGGAACGGGCTTATGTTCACGATGTGTATGAGAATTGTGAGGAGCCGTCGGGACCGATTCGACCGAAGGTGGCACAGTTTTTGGCCGCTTTGGATCCCGGATCGGTGGTTTGTGACGTAGGCTGTGGCAGTGGACGCTATTTGACGGGATGCAATCCATCGATATGCACGATTGGGGTGGATCGCTGTCATCGGCTGAGTAAGGTGGCCCGGGAAAAGGGCGGTGAGGTGAGTTCAAAAGCTTTTAACAATTTTTTGGAATTTTAAGTGAATGGGTCCTTTTTTATCTAAAAGAAAATATATTCATCTTGGATCAGATGCAGGATATTTGGGACTTTTTTGTATCCCAATACGGCTGACTTGTTTTCTTGCTTATTTTCTCAGAGAAAACACCTCCACCAACTCCAGATCCTGTCTTAGACCCATCCCTGTAGATATCAATCGAGTTATTCAGCCCTATCGAGGTATACGTCGAAGCGGAAAATTCTCAAATTTTGTACGATTCGGATAATTTTTACTTCGAGGTATTCTTCCGAAAAGCTGTTCGGAATATTTCTCCGACATTTTGTAACGCATCCCAGCGAATTGCGTTGAAGTTCGTTCAGGAGAATTTTTCGTTCAATTTTTGACAGCTAAGTGGAATTCTTTTTCCGATTTCCTCCGACACAAATTCTTTGCGTTGTGGAAAATTGTCCGCTCCGACGGATACCTCGATAGAGCTCATTATTACAAATCAAATCCGACCCCGATTCGAGGCCACCGGGAATAGTTGATTTCAAGTTATATAGTAGGATAGCATCTAGGGCAATGGAGGATGTGGTTCTTAGAGCTCCGAAAATGCATATGCAAGCTGATCTTTGAACTTCCGCTGGATGGTTGCGTTTGGAAGCTGGTTCTAGATCCGTCCACCAGACACGCGTGTTCTTGGATATTTGCTTTCCAGTTCAGTTGCTTGTCCTATTAACCTATAAAGATACAGCAGAATGGAGCTGCATCCATAGCTTCTGAATCCATCGGCAGCAGCTAATGGAGCCAGGATTCCTCGTTTTATTTATGCAAACGTTTCTGGAAACCCCCTTAGCCTCTTCAACCTCGCAAATTCGCCAGTTATAGGTTGGAGGAACCTGACTATGTCCTTTGGGTCGGATGCCTCGAAAATATCTCTGGACCTCTGATCTGCATGTGCAATCCTCTTTATATGCCCGATGTTATGCTTCCATCCAGGTCACAGCGGTTAGTTACCGCGAATTCCAGACGTTCTTTCTGACTAAACCTCCTGTCAGGGATTCTGAACAAGGGATTGGCCGTGTTTTGTTGTTCTTTTTGGCGCTCGTCGGGAAGTTCCAACCTTTGCCTTTTGGACGCAGTGTGCTTGGAGACGAATTTTGCTTTTCAGTCCGATCTCCGGTCGGGATAGGTTGGATACGCGTAATTATTTTAGTAAGGGCCTGTTTGTCCTTGTAAACAGCTGTAGCAGGGTGGACTTGCTTGGAGCTGCAGGACGGTTGGTCTGGTATTGATGATCATCTGGTGCAAGCTCGAAGGCTTACTTACAGTTTGCCCAGATAGTTCAAAGTAAGTGTTGGGGTGTAACCCTCGCATCTCTTGGTGGATAGGGCCAGGTTCCAAAACCAATGTTTTCTCCGATGACACGTATTCACATATAGCCATAGAGATATGACCTACCTGGGCACACAAATCTACTACGTTTGGACCAGGTTTTCCCAAAGTTTGTTGGGGTGATACTTCCATGAGAGGAGGCAAATATCCTGGACCATGGTGAGGGTCAGAGAAGTGGGTGAACCACTCTCGGAATAGGCGGAGAATCAACGGGTGCGAGCTCGAAGCCCAAGAACCGGTTGATCCTTTAAGATTGAAACAAGGTGGAAGAAAATACCCTCGCATCATCGGTCCATGCTTTGGGTTCGGACAAGGCTTTAGAGCCATTCTCTTACCGGTTTCCCCTGGCGCGCATTCAGCATCAGTTTTTCAGTTTCGCAGTTGGTTACTTGCCTCAGACCAGGTTTTCTCAAAATAATTTTGCCTTGGCTATGGCAGAGCTTCCATGTATCACCCCTGAGGCGCTAGAAGGTGTTTTTTTTTGGAGGACCGTCCGTCCTAATTAGTTGATAACAAATACTAATCCTATTTCAGTTCTGCAAAAGTTCCCAATACCCTAGCCAAAGAATTTGAAAAGCGGAATGAACCTGGGCCTCAACTAAGATGCTCTTTTGTTAGCACGGGAGATGTTCAAAGATGTTTTAGGTAGGTTTACACCCGGACCACAGCCCTTTCCCCAATAGACCGGCTTTGCGTCTTGGGGTCGACCTGACACCGCGTTGTATACATGCGCAACCACAAAACATTCTGTGTCTTCTGTCTTTCGAAATAAAGCGTTTATGACAAGGTTGGAGAGAAGTAGACCCTATCTTCGTAAGGCCTGCTCCGATGTGGCTTACTTTAAATCCGAAACTGTTGCCGAAACTGATGCTGATAGGCCTCCTTCTGAACAGCAGAGCTATCAAGTTATCTACATTGCCGAGGGCCCCAAAATATTGAGGAAGGCCACGATTTTTAATTCCTTGGTAGCAAAAGATCTGACTACGGATTGAATGTCACTTTTAATCGACTTGCCTTTTTGATAGGCTTGCTGTGAGAATAAACTTACTGTCTTACTTAAGTGTCGCTACAGTCCGGAATGAACCTAGACCTCAACCAACATGCCTCTCCAATTATCCCGGTCGTTAGCTAACTGTCTGCAGTTGTGCACTTCAAGTTGGTTGAGGTCGGTTTCTACTTGTGCGCGCCACTTAAGGCGAGGTCTTCCTCTACTGCGTCCGACGTCTGGCTGGGAATCGAAGACTCTGCGAGCTGGAGTATTGGTTTCCATTTGTTCTACATGTCCTAGCCATCTTAAACGGAGTTTTTTGACCAGGGGTATGTCACTGTACAGCTCGTATAGTTCTTGGTCTCCATAGCCCATCAACGCAAACGGGACCGAAATCAATAAAAAGGTGGTAGGTATCGATTTGGACTTTTTGGCTTTTTTCTCAAGGATCTTCCGAAGTGTGAAAATTTGATCGGTTGTGGACTTTCCTGGCGCCTAAATCCACACTGATAAGGGCCAATCAGGTTGTTGGTAAACGGTTTCAGGCGTTCACATATTACGGCAGATAGGATCGTGTAGACGATGTTGAGCAGACTTATGCCTGTAGTTGGCGCAGTTCAGAGGGTCTCCTTTTTCTATGGATCGGGCAAACGATGCTGAGGTTCCATTCTTCAGGTATAGTTTCATCTGACCAGATTTGGCCTATGAGTTGGTGGATGTTACTTACGAAGTCATCTCCGCCTGCCTTATAAAGCTCAGCGGGAAGGCCGTCATTTCCGGCAGCCTTATTAATCTTGAGTTTAGAATTTGCTATCCTCACTTCACTTAGGTCGGGTGGTTGGCAGTTTTCGCTGTCGTTGCCAATATTAAATGGTTCGTTCAGCGGAATGTTGTTCGTCATCGCCGTTTAAGAGTCTGCAAAAGTAGTTCCTCCATATCCTCAGCATCGACTGTGTCTCTACTACTATATTTCCTTGTTCATCTCGACAGGATTCTGTTCGAGCCTTGTATCCTTGGCTTTGACGTTTTTCACTTTAGTAAAACTTGCGAACATCGTTCCTGGAGTGGCACCTCTCTATATCCTCGATCTCTAGCTTTTCTTGCTCTTTTTTCTTCTTTCTGAAAAGCCGGTTTCTTCTCTTCTTCAATGGCAGCTCTCGTGTTCACCTGCAACTTAGCCTTGTAGGCCCTGTTTTTGGCTGCGAGCATCTGTCGGCATTCCTCATCAAACCAGGGGTTGCTTGCTGGTGGCCGCGAGAAACCTAGCACATCAGTTGCGGCTGATCTAATGGCTTGTTGGCATCGTTGCCATTGTTCTTCGACATTAGATGCTGGTGGTGTGATGTGAATCGAGAGGTTAAGGGATACGCGTTGTGCGAAGGCCTTGGTGGTCTCTGGCGATTGCAGTCTTTCGACATTCACAGTATTTCTGTTTTTTGTGGCGTGGTGGATATCTGCATCCTTACCTTGGCTACGATGTTAGCCCCTCGGAATGTTCGGACATCCAAAAAAAATGGATGCGTGCCTCTTGTCTATCGCAATGTGATCAATTTGGTTGAATGTTCGTTGATCTGGAGACCGCCATGTCCCCTTATGGATATCGAGGTGAAGAAACCGTGTGCTGGCTGTAGTGGAATTTTGTTCCGTAGCGAAGTCAATTAGCCTTAGTCCGTTACCAGACGTGTTGTCGTGTAGGCTATATTTTCCGACAGTACTGTTAAAGATGGCTTCTCTTCCTAACTTTGCGTTAAAATCTCCCAGCACGGTTTTAACATCATACTTTGGTAGTCGCTCATAGGTTATGTCGAGGAGCTCGTAGACGCAGTCCTTAGCTATATCATCTTTTTCTTCCGTCGGAGCGTGAGCGCATATAAAGCTTCTGTTGGCGAATTTGGCCTTGATGCGGATTGTTACGATGTGTTCGCTAATGTCTTGGAAACATAAGACTTCTTGCCTAAGTCTGGCACTTATAACAAATCCGCATCCGAATAGTCGCTGTCTCTGCTCACTATAACACGGTCCATAGTAGATGTCACAGTTTTTCAACCTCTTTTTGCCCGGTCCATCGTATTTCCTGGATGGCAGTATTGTCTGCTTTGTAGCAGTTTAGGGCTGCCGCTAGTTGTTCGAATGCACCTCTCCTGTTTAATGTTCTCACATTCTAGGTGCAGATACGAACGTCGTTGTCCTTTTTTCGTTTAGCAGGATCGTGAACAGTAATATCAGGCCTTTCAGAGGCTATGGGTTGCTCGTAACAATGTTTTTTTTCGATGGGTGGGTAGGTAATCCAAAGCACAACCCACAACCTGGAGGGCCAGTTCCAATTTCTTATATACCCCTAAGACACGGGGCCATCAGTATCCACTACGGGATTGGCCTTTCGGATCATCCGCCACCATCTGTGTTCAAGGGGCCTGACTTACCCTTGAGATTCCTAGATAACCTGTTGGCCGAATATGTATGTCGAAGCAGCTCATTTAGGGTCGCCTTAGACGGCAGACAGGGTATTCATTCTGTGCCATTCTGACCGGGATTTTTAAACTTAAAAATAGACAAAAACGCTTAAATCTAACTTCTCATTGACAGTTTTCTTAGCCTAAGTTACTAGCCCTATCGGATACTCTGTGATTAGGTATGCAAATACACATAACGGGTGTTGTTTTAGAGGTTGGTTCTTCGAACAGAGATAAAACTGACATTTTGTGGTCAAATCGGGCAACTCTAATGTCATTTATGTTCAGTTTGCCATTTAATCATGAACGTGTGGACAAATGAACAATGGTTGCAAATCGTGGAGTTTACCGCAATTTCCCTCCATTTTATGGTCGACATAATCGTCCATCAGAGCAATTAATTCGGTTAACCATGGATTGTGTTAGCACTACGTTTACTCTATGTGATAATACGCATCCTCAGAGACGTCGAACAGTGAGCCTGCACACCGAAGAAACAATTGCACTGTAGAGCAAAGTGTTGAAGAGGACCCGAATGAATCAATTCGCCACCGTGCACAGCAATTGGAGCTTCGTCCACCAACTTTATGGAAGATTTTGCGCAAAGATCTTGACTTACAGCCTTACAAGGTCCAGCTTGTGCAAGAGTTAAAGCCGCGAGACCATGCAATGCGTCGTGATTTTTGTGTATGACCCGAAAATGAGATTGATCTCGATGCTGATTTTCATAGCAAAATTTTGCTCAGTGATGAGGCTCATTGTTGGTTGAATGGCTACGTTAACAAGCAAAATTGCCGCATTTGGAGTGAAGAGAATCCACATGAGACCCTTGAGACGCCATTACATCCACAAAAACTGACTGTTTGGTGTGCTCTATGGGCTGGTGGAGTCATTGGGCCATACTTTTTCTGAAATAATACTGGAGAGCCAGTTACCGTTAATAACCGACCATTTTGTTCCCGAATTGGATGGCATTAATGTGGATGAGATGTGGTTCCAACAAGACTGAGCTACATGCCACACAGCGCACGTCACAATCGATTTATTGAAGGAAACATTCGATGAGCGCATAATTTCGCGGAATGGACCTGTCAATTGGCCACCAAGATCGTGTGATTTGACACCGTTGGATTTTTTTCTTTGGGGATATGTGAAGTCGCTCGTCTACGCCAACAAACCAGAAATGTTAGGGGACTTGGAAGCCAACATTCGTGGCTCTATTGCCGACAACGTTTCTGGTTTGTTGGCGTAGACCAGGGACTTCACATATACCCAAAGAAAATAATCTTATACGGCCCCAAATGCTCGAAAAAGTGGTTGAAAATTGGACCTCTAGACTAGGCTTTAATCGAACCAGCCGCGGCGGGCACATGCCCGAAATCATATTCAATCTTTAATGGCATAAAATTATCCTTCCAATAGAGCCAAATTAATGGACATTAAAACGATTTTCTTGTATTTTATTTCAATTCGAATTTCTATGCCTCTAGAAAAAAACACAATTAACCTACACAGCTGTATCCATTATACGAATCACTTTTGAACCGTGACAAGTATTACCTACCCACTCCGTTACGTTACGTCTACGCTGAATATTAATTATTTAATGAATTTTCCAAACCAATATTCTTGTGGACCTATGGAGATTAATTTAATTTCAGTTAATATAATCAAAATGATTTATAAATCGCACACCTGACCTATAGCCTACGTGAGTACTTAAAAATTCGGGAATTTGTAAAATTCTATACGCGTGACCTTTCATGAAATGTTTCCCACGTCTAGATGTAAACATCCAAATCCCACTCATAGCGTTGGGCTGCTTTCTATTATATTTCCAGCGAATTATCTCAAGGCAAAGACTATTCAGAAATTCATTAATTTTTCCAAAATCATTACCCAATTGAAAAAAAAATAAGCTCGCCCGAGCAGGGACTTGAACCCTGGACCGTTGGATTAAAAGTCCAACGCTCTACCGACTGAGCTACCCGGGCACATGTCATTCGTAATCCAAACAGCAAACACATCACGAGAACCACAAAAAAAATCGTAATCGACCACCTTCAACGACGACAGTCAACCCCTATCATTACATTCCCACTCAAAACACATCGAGATAACCTTAACCCATAAACCCCCACCCCCACCCTCAATGACTGAACACCACCCCAATACCAAATTATCATCATCACCATGCACCCTACCTCACTAGCATTTTTCCAGTGACATGAAACCAAAAGTTACACTCGAGACATAGAGGGCGGCAAAGTATTCTAATTTGAACTGCCTGCGTGCTGTATTGCCTCTTCCATATCCACCTCGAATAGTCGGGCCTGGTCCAAAAATAGTCGCGAGCATCAGAGACGGAGCACGTTTAAAATTATCGACGGACTGCGTCTTGAATAAATTTCCTTGTATCCCTGTGCGGATTTCTCTATTATATCGGCTCGAGTCCGTTCTTATTTTAGAACACTTACAAGACGCTACCGTTCCGGCACTGTGAATTAGGTTAGGCAGGTTGTATCCTTCCTCCACGGACTTAGGCAAGGAAAATCGATTTTTGGTTTCGTTGGAGAACACTCGTAATTATCGACGCGGTTCGTGGTATAGTTTCGATGCAGGTGCTGGGTAAGAGGACTCTCTCTCTCGCTCCTCGAGGCAGCATGAATTAATTATTATACAGTTAGGCAAAAGTTTGACAAAAAAAAAAATAAAGCAGCTCAACGATTTTTAATTTCTTCTTACGTACCTACACACAGACTTGGGGTGTGTGCGTTCTTCGTGACGTAATTGGGTGGAATGGATGCATGCTTCCCAGAATTTGTGGGCAAAACTGCGAACACAAATTATTTACAAAACAACAAGAACAGGACGAAAAAAAAACACATGAACCTTGTTTGACATTTAAGGTTGAACGGAACACAAATTGTTAACAACTTATTTATATGCCGCAGTAATTTGTTTTTGATTACAGTATGGACTGCAGGAAAGGGGGTGAGTAATATTTTTGCAAACAAAATGCAAGGCTATGGGAGTGGGGAAGATGACGTCATGTATTTCGTAATGTTACAAAGTATTTGCAAAGCAGTTTAGATTTGGAACCAATGTCATTCGAATTGGATGGTGTTGTAACAGCTGAGTCACCTTTTTATACTTTTTAAGAATATTCGAGAATCGAATGGAACCTTAATTTTAACTTTGAGGGGCATTTGCTGATACCCTCCCTAAGCGTTTAGGTTCAACTTACTCACTCTAGCCTCTCACTATCAACTCCTTCTCTCACAGTCTCACCTCCACGCTAGTGACTGGTGGGTGCCTAGTACCTCGACTGGAGATGGGGTAATAAACCCCTATGGAAGGTCGTTGGTGGCAGCAAACAAGAGAGGGGGAAGGAGTGTCCTCTCACTAAGGCACTCACTCTCAGGCGGCAGCGGAGGCATTCCCTAGATGGAGTCAACGGTGGCGCCTACAGCTCCAGTTTAATCGAACTGGTAGTGTAATTCCTGTATGAGCTGCTTCGACATATTTAAACACCAGGTCTATAGGGATTTATAATACTGAGCCAGGGTGTTGGAAAAGAGTTGGTGGCGGAGGAGCCCTCAATGTGTCAACGGCAGCGCTCATATCCCAAAATGGGCTACTGACATCGGTATTTTTTCCGGCCCGCTGTCCTAGGGTCAAAACAAGGGCCTGGCCCTCCAGGTTGGGGGTTGTGCTTTGGGTTAAATTTTAACCCATGGAAAAAATCTTATGTTACGAAGCAACCAATAGCCTCGGAAAGGACTGATATTATTGTTGACGACCCTGAAAAAAGGACAACGACGTTCGTATCTGCACCTGGAATGTGAGAAAATTAAACAGGAGAGGTGCAGGCGAACAACTAGCGGAAGCCTTAAACTGCTACGAAGCAGACATTACTACCATCCAGGAAACACGATGGGATGGGCCGGGCAAAAAGAGGATTAAAAATTGTGACATCTACTATGGACCGTGTTATAGTGAGCAGAAACAGCGACTTTTCGGATGCGGATTTTTTATAAGTGCCAGACTTAGAAGAAGAAGAAGTCCTATGTTTCCAAGACATTAGCGAAAGCATTGTAACAATCCACATCAAGGCCAAATTCGCCATCATAAGCCTTATATGCGCTCATGCTCCGACGGAGGAAAAGATGATACAACTAAGGACTGCTTCTACGAGCTCCTCGACAAAACCGATGAGCGAATACCAAAGTACGATGTTAAAATCGTGCTGGGAGATTTTAACGCAAAGGTAGGAAGAGAAGACATCTTTAGCAGTACTGTCGGAAAATATAGCCTGCACGACAACACGTCTTGTAACGGACTTAGGCTAATTGACTTCGCTACGGAACGAAATGCCACTATAGCCAGCACACGGATTCCTCACCTCGATATCCATAAGGGGACATGGCGGTCTCCAGATCAACAAACAGTCAACCAAATTGATCACATTGCGATAGACAAGAGACACGCATCCAGTATTTTGGATGTCCGAACATTCCGAGTAGCTAACATCGACTCGGACCACTACCTTGTTGCAGCCAAGGTAAGAATGCGGATATCCACCACGCCACAACAATCTAGAAATACTGTGAAAAAATTTAATGTCGGAAGACTGCAATCGCCAGAGACCGCCAAGACCTTCGCACAACGCGTATCCCTTAACCTCTCGATTAACACCATACCACCAGCATCGAATGTCGAAGAGCAATGGCAACGATGCCAACAGGCCATTAGATCAGCCGCAACTGATGTGCTAGGTTTCTCGCGGCCACCAGCAAGAAACCCCTGGTTTGATGAGGAATGCCGACAGATGCTCGCAGCCAAGAACGAGGCCTACAAGGCTAAGCTGCAGGTGAAGACGAGAGCTGCCATTGAGCTCTATAGGCAAAGAAGAAGGGAAGAACATCGGCTTTTCAGCAAAAAGAGCAAGAAAAGCGCGCGATCGAGGATATAGAGAGATGCCACTCCAGGAACGATGTTCGCAAGTTTTACCAAAGTGTAAAACGTCAAAGCCAAGGATACAAGGCTCGAACAGAATCCTGTCGAGATGAACAAGGAAATATTGTAGTTGAGACACAGTCGATGCTGAGGATATGGAAGAACCACTTCTGCAGACTATTAAACGGCGATGACGAACAACATTCCGCTGTCAGGCAGAATGAACCACATAATATTGGCAACGACAGCGAAAACTGCCAATCACCCGACCTAAGTGAAGTGAGGATAGCAATATCTAGACTCAAGCTTAATAAGGCCGCCGGAAATGACGGCCTTCCCGCTGAGCTTTATAAGGCCGGCGGAGATGACTTGGTAAGTAACATCCACCAACTCATAAGACAAATCTGGTCAAATCCTGAAGAATGGAACCTCAGCATCGTTTGCCCGATCCATAGAAAAAGGAGACCCTCTGAACGGCGCCAACTACAGGCATAAGTCTCGTCAACATCGCCTACAAGATCTTATCTGCCGTAATATATGAACGCCTGAAACCGTTTACCAACAACCTGATTGGCCCTTATCAGTGTGGTTTTAGGCCAGGAAAGTCCACAATCGATCAAATTTTCACACTTCGGCAGATCCTGGAAAAATCCAAGGAAGTCCAAATCGATACCCACCACCTTTTTATCGATTTCAAAGCCGCATACGACAGCATTTATAGAGACGAACTATACAGAGCCATGTCTAGTTTTGGTATACCGTCCAAACTCGTCCATTTGTGTAGGATGACGATGAAGAATTCTCGCTGCACCATCTGGGTCGGAAACGACCTCACCGACACATTCGATACCAAAAAAGGATTTAGGCAAGGCGATGCGCTGTCATGTGACTTTTTCAATTTGATTGTGCAAAACTCCAAAGCCAACACCAGAGGTACAATCTTCCAAAAATCGGTGGAACTACTAGCATACATATTGACATCATTGGTAGGACTCAACGTGATGTCATAGTCACGTTTGCTAGTATGGAGAAGGAAGCTACAAAATTGGGCTTAGGAGAAAATGAGGGAAAGACTAAGTATATGCTGTCATCACGAAAGGACTCACAACATCGACGAATTGGACAGAACGTCACCATTGACAGATATAACTTTGAGGTAGTACGGGACTTTGTCTACCCCGGCTCCGCTACTAACTCTGACAACAACATCTCGTCAGAAATCAAACGAAGAATTACTCTTGCCAACCGCTGTTTCTTCGGGGTAAGAAGTCAATTTAGTAGTAAAGCCCTCACTCGATCTTCTAAGGAGATCCTATATAAGACCCTGATCATCCCAGTCCTGCTCTAGGGCGCTGAAGCATGGACCGTATCAAAAGCGGATGAAGAAATTCTTGGTCGATTGGAGAGAAAAATTCTTCGAAAATCTTTGGTCCCGTTTGCGTTGACGGGCTATGGAGACGAAGATTCAACCACGAACTATACGAGCTGTACAGCGACATAGCCCTGGTAAAAAAACGTTTAAGATGGCTAGGACATGTAGAATACTCCGGCTCGCAGAGTCTTCGATTCCCAGCCAGACGTCGGCGCAGTAGAGAAATACCTCGCCTTAAGTGGCGCACAAGTAGAAACCGACCTCCACCAACTTGGAGTGCGCAACTGGAGGCAGTTATCTAAGGACCGGGCTAATTGGAGGGGCATGTTAGTTGAGGCCCAGGTTCATCCCGGACTGTAGCGCCACTTGAGTAAGTAAGCAAGACGCCTCTGTAGTCAGAGCAGTTCAGAGGGTCTCCTCTTTTGTGGATCGGTTAAACGAAGCTTAGGTTCCATTCTTCAGGCATACTTTCAGCCGACCAAACTTTGCTTATGAATTGGAGAATATACTTACAAAGTCATCTCCGCCGACTTTATAAAGGTCGTCATTGGCAGTAGCCTTCTTAAGATTGAGTATAGATATTGCTGTCCTCACTTCACTTAGGTCAGGGTGGTTGGAAGTTTTCATCATGTCATCGCCAACGTTGAATGGTTCGCTCTGCCTGAAAATTGTTCGTCATCGCCGTTTAACAGTCTGTAGAAGTGATTCTTCCATAACCTCAGCATCGACTGTGTCTCAACTACGATATTTCCTTGTTCATCTTGACAGGATTCTGTTCGCGCCTTGTATCCCTGACTTTGACGTTTGGTAAAACTTGCGAATATCTTTCCTGGAATGCGACCTCTCTATGTCTTCGATCGCGCGATTTTCTTGCTCTTTTTGTCTTCTCTCTGAAAAACCGATGTTCTTCCCTTCTTTTTTGCCTATGGAGCTCAATGGCAACACTCGTCTTCACATGCAGCTAAGTTTTGTAGGCCTCGTTTTTGGCTACGAGCATTTGTCGGCACTCTTCATCAAAGCAAGGAATTCTTGTCAGTGGACGCGAGACATCAGTTGCGGCTGATCTTATGGATTTTGACTTCGTCGAAATTGTCCTTCGACATTAGATCGTGGAAGTATTGTGTTAATCAAGAGGTTAAGGGATACGCGTTCCGCGAAGGACTTGTTCTCTTGCGATTGCAGTCTTTCGAAATTAAATATTTTCACAGTATTTGCCATTTATTGTAGCGTGGTGAATATCCGCATTCTTACCTCGGCTGAAAAAAGGTAGTAGGCCAAGTGTGGCCCCTCGGAATGTTCGGACAGCCAAAATACTGGATACGTACCTCTTGTCTATCTTGATACTCCCATGTGCCCTTATGAATATCGTGGTGAGGAAACCGTCTGCTGGCTATAGTGGCATTTCGTTCCACAGCGTATTCATCTAGCATAAGTCCATTGCTAGACGTGTTTTCTGAAAATACTGCTAAAGACGTCTTCTCTTCCTACCTTGAGATAACATCGTAAGTCGCTCAAAAGTTTTATCAAGTAGCTCATAGAAGCAGTCTTTCACTAAATCATTTCTTTCCTCCGTCGGAGCGTGAGCGCATATAATGCTAATGTTGGTGAATTTGCCCTTGATACGGATTGTTACAATGCGTTCGCTAATGTCTCGAAAACAGAAGACTTCTTTCCTAAGTCTGGCACTTATAAGAAATCCGTGTCCGAATAGTCGCTGTTTCTGCTCACTATAACATGGTCCGTAGTAGATGTCACAGTTGGTCATCCTATTTTTGCCCGGCTCATACAATCGTATTTTCCGGATGGCAGTAATGTCTGCTTTGAAGCAGCTTAAGCCTTCCGCTAGTTGTTCGGCTTCACTTCTCCTGTTTAGTATTCTCAAATTCAAGTGCAGATACGAACGTCATGTCCGTTTTTAGTTTACCATGGTCCGATGGTTACCACTTGGAGTTAAAATAAGCACAATCGTCAAATGTCAGAAGTCAAAGTTACAATGACTGGACACCGTGAAGGTATCGCCAATCAGAGTTTGTCCTCGTCCTTCAACACCCAACCATCATTCAACAAATACTACTCAAGAACTATTTAAGACTTATAATGAGATGTAACGGGTGATTTTTTAAGAGGTTTATAACTTTAAAAAAAAAAAACACAAAAAATTCAAAAAAATGAATGAAATATTTATTTGAATCGATAGTTTAAACCTTGCAATTCAATGTTTAAAGATAATTTTATGCAAATGTTGACCGCGGCTGCGTCTCAGGTAGCCCATCCGCTGAGTCCAATTTTGGCATACTCTTTCACACATATCGGCCGGTATCTCACGAATGAATGCATGGATGTTGGCTTCCAGTGCGTCAATCGAAGCGGGCTTGTCCCTATAGACATTAGCCTTGACATACCCCCACAAAAAATAATCTAATGGTGTCAAATCGCACGATCTAGGCGGCCAATTGACCGGCCCGAAACGTCAAATTAACTGTTCACCAAACTCGCCTCGCAATTGCGCCATTGATTCGCGTGCTGTGTGGCATGTGGCACCGTCTTGTTGAAACCACATATCATGCAAGTCAAGAACTTCCATTTCGGGCAAAAAAAAGTTTGTTATCATCGCTCGGTAGCGTTCACCATTGACAGTAACGCTGCGATTCGCATCATCTTTGAAGAAATATGGCCCAATAATGCCGCCGGCCCATAAACCGCACCAAACAGTGGCTTTTTCGGGATGCATTGGTAGCTGTTGTAATGCTTCTGGCTGATCTTCACTCCAAATGCGGCAATTTTGCTTATTTACGTACCCATTCAACCAAAAATGAGCCTCATCGCTGAACACAATTTTTCGATAAAAAAGCGGATCCTCGGCTAGCTTTCCAAGAGCCCATTCACCAAAAATTCGGCGTTGTGGTAGGTCGGCTGGCTTAAGTTCTTGCACCAGCTGTATCTTAAAAGGCTTTACGCCCAAATCCTTCCGCAAAATTTTCCACGTAGTGCTGTAACAAAGGCCTAACTGCTGGGAACGGCGCCGAATCGACATTTCGCGGTCTTCTGTCACACTAGCTGATACGGCCGCAATATTTTCTTCACTACGCACAGTACGTTAACGTGTTGGTGGTTTAATATCCAACAAAGTAAATTTGGTGCGAAATTTGGTCACAATCTTCCGAATTGACTGCTCAGAAGGTCGAGAATGCCGATAATAAAATGGAAGCAGCGCGCGATGAACATTTCGAACCGAGCACGAATTTTGATAGTAAAATTCAATAATTTGCAAGCGTTGTTCATTTGTAAGACGATCCATGGTTAAATTGCAAACCAAACTGAAGCTGTTTGACAGTGACACAAGGTACTAAACACACGTCAGCTTTCAAAACCAGTGTTGCCAAAACCAAACCAGCTAAAAAATCACCCGTTATTTGGCATGCATTGGAAAAACTTAAATTCTTTATTCACATATCTGCAAAAGGTGTATATTCGCTGCACTTTCATTTACAGCTGAAAAATGTATAAGCCAACCCTCAAAGCTGAAATAATTAATTTCACAATCCCTTTCCTCCTTCGCGACGCCATACGTTTACGGCGTTGGTCGTAAAAATACGAGTTCCACTTAAACCTAAAACCCATAATCACATAATTTATCATTAATACCGCCTTGTGCATTCCGCCGCTATAACCTTTCTTGTTCACCACACTCAATCAACTCTTAATGAGAGTCGGGGCGATAAAACTTCTCCATTTCATGTTCATAATTTCGAAAACTGCAAAATGACGGTAATTTCTCTTCGCTACTAGAGTTCTGTTCCTCGTGCTGCTACTGCTGATGTTGTTGTTCCGCCGTTTGTTAACAACTATTCTCCGACCTCCTCCGTATAGTATAGGCGCGCATATAACTGTTTGAACTTTCGGCCTCTTTCTTCCCGAGGACACATCAACGAAATCTGTTCAATTTGGATATTTATTTGGATTTCGTTGTATTGTTGTTAATTTTTTTTTTGTTTTGCATTTTTTTGGCACACGCTATTATAACAATTTGTAGTTCTCTGCTTTGGTTGTTTCTGTCGGATTTATTTGTAGTTTTGTTGTTCATTTATTTCGATCTAGTGGGTCGAAGTAGGGTACGTTACAACAACAACGAAAAAAGAAATCCATTTCACTTAAAATACCCCACGTATAGGGTTGAAGGATACCATTGTGGGATTGGTCCCAGCAATTATGTTGAATGTCTGTTGTGTAGCTTTTGTTTCGCCATAAGACATCCTTTGATGTGCTGAGTCTGAAAGAGTGTGTGCCAAAAAAAAATGCAAATTACCATGACTTAGGACACATGCAAGCTGTATAATGCAATTGAGGTACATAATGTCTTGGTACGTTTTGAATTATGGCAAATTGATGACAGCTGGAAATGTGTCAGTTGCTATGGTCTGCAGGGTGTATTTTGCTCAACTGAAGGAAATTGTGTTAACCGGTCGTATCTAGGTCTAGTAGAAACGTCTTAGCTTTGCTATGCACATGTTCAAAATATCCGCAATGTCAACCTTCATTTTGAATGACCCCGTTTCGTTGTTATACTTCATCAAAGCACCAAAATTGACAACTCGTCACTATACATCACTTCACATTGAAGTCTCTATTCAAATTAAGCGCCACTCCCTAGTGCTTAACCTCAATACGATTGTCAGTGTTCGTGTATGTGAATAAGGATGAATTTTGTTATCAAGTTGCACAGCACGTATTGCAGGACTATTATTTGTTAACCTGGTACAGTTACTTTTTCACGCAAATAGAAGATATTGGTGCGACACACAAAGGCAAAACAAATCATTTTCACAAACTTTTGTTTTTTAATTAAAAGTGCTTCCAATTTTAACCTCCATGAACATCTTTGTCATTTTGTTTGTCTCGTTCTATCTTTTTTGCTTTCCTTACAAAGAGAAAGCGATTGTTTTCGTAAAAATGTTCGACCTCGAGATTTTGATGGATTCTAATACCACGTTATCACTAAGCAAATATGCTCATTTTGGTATAAAATTTGGAAATACGACCGAATTTTACTGAATTTCCCATACAAATTAAAATTTTGTAATCGAACAAACCTAATTTTATTGGAATTCATGTGACAGCTAATAGTACGTTTCCACCGGACCGAAACTCGTCATTTCATTAACGAAATTAAATATTTGAAAATAGTGTTCCCACCAAAAATAAACGCATTCCAACTGTCAAAACAATTTTTTTTTCACTGGATCTCCTCTTGCTATGATCTGACAAAACATACCTACTTGTACTTATTCTCGAAAAATAAGAGCTATGAACGGTTGAGAGAAAAAGCCAAGCCCCGGGGTCTAACGATCGTGTTACACCAACAAAATTGTATTATTTTTTTTGTATGTAATCAATAAAGCAAACACCAGGGACAACGGGTATCGAGCAAATCTGGCCCATGTTCAACAATTTCATATGTTGTTATGCCGAAGATATGTCAGTTGCAGAAGCTATTTTAAAAAGAAAAAGCAATAGGACATCATACGATTGTTCATTAATTAATAAAAGTTTATGCATTTTCTCCTTAAATTTAAATTTGTTTTCCCAACGATTTTTCCAAAACAAATTACAGAAAAAGGAAAAATGTTTGATTTGACATAACTCGGTTGGACGTCATTTGAAATAGCATTTCAGCGGAGTGCCGAATTTCAGAATGTGAAATTATATGGCGGAATGCTTTGCATTTCGGCTGAAATCATGAATTTCGCTGAAATCACACATTTCGACTCGGTGGAAACGTACTAAGCAGTCTCATTCATGTGACAAAAAAATGAACGGTTTATGTAAAATGAAGAAATTTGATACTTTTACAAAGGCTTTGTCTTTTTAAACATTTTTTTGTCATTTTTGTCCTTCAGCATAATTTTTCAGTCCCAAACTCATTTTTAACTTTCTCTTGCTAAGAGAAAGATATTGTTTTCGTGAAAAATTTCGACCTCGAGATTTTGATTGATTCTAACATTACGATGATAGCGGAGCCTAAAAAACTGGTTTTTGGAATTCCGTCCGTCGGTCCGTCGGTCGGTCTGTCCGTAATGGTCTCCCCAGACTAAACGGCTTGGCCGATTTTCTTCAAACTTCGTATCCAAGCTTGTTTTGGTCATAATTCTAGGCCATTTTTTTTGTTGGCTTTTAGCCATGTTATTAACGGTACCTGCCATATAAAAATTACACATAACCTCAATTTTCTCGAAAACGGCTCTAACGATTTTGATTAAACTTTATACATACTATAAGCATATTAGTGCCAACAAAACTGCATACCCAGTTTTTTCGAGAAAATCCATATAACGGATTTTGTCATTTAGGCCATATAAGGAAAATTGATAATTTTTCACAAACTATTATGTCAAATTGAATGAAATTTAATATATATACTACTTTTACAGCTTGAAGCAATTCCACATAATTAGTTTTAGCCCAACTATCACTAAACGGAATTTTCAGTTTTGGCCAATAACAAAAAATCATTATTATTCCCATAGACACCGATTCCTTCAAATTTCATAGTTAACGTTCGTATAATCACATTTCAACATTATTCATATCATTTTAAGCATTAATAATCAAAATGCGTACTATTTGATCTAACACCCAACTCGCTGTGAAAGAGAAAGTTGCGTACGACCCAGTCGTGCACCCACCACTCGTTTTAGTATTGTTTGGCATTTCATAATGGAAAGACTTTCGCGTGAACAACGTTTACAAATTGTTCAACTTTATTATGAAAATTCACGTTCTGTGAGGAATGTGTTTCGTGCACTTCGCTCAACTTATGGTCAACATAATCGGCCTACTGAGCGTACTATTCGCAACACCATCACCCATTTTGAGACCCAGCATTCATTATTGGATAATATTTGACCGAATAGACCACGTCCAGCTGTGAAGAAAATATAGCGGCCGTAGCTGAGAGTGTACACGAAGACCGTGGAGAGTCGATTCGGCGCCGTTCGCAGTAACTCGGACCATGATAACCGACTATTTGATGCCTGAAATTGAAGCTTCCCACACATCGCATCAATCAATGGACTTATTGAGAGAACATTTCTGTGAGCACATAATTTCACGTTTTGGGCCGGTCGATTGGCCACCAAGATCGTGTGATATCACACCATTAGACTTTTTCTGTGGGGATATGTAAATTCAAAAGCTTATGCCGACAAACCCGCTTCGATTCAGGCCTTGGAGGAAAACATCACACGTGTCATTCGCCAGTTACCAGTCGAAATGCTCGAACGAGTGATCGAAAATTGGACTCAACGGATGGGCCATCTGCGACGTAGCAACGGCCAACATTTGATAGACATAATCTTCAAAAAATAAATGCCAAAGAATGTTCTGTCAAATGATAATAAACATTCTCCATTAAATTTGAATTTTCTGTGTTTTTTTTTCTTTAAAAAAGTAGGGAACCTCGAAATGGATTACAAAAGACAAGGTTTTTCTCCTGCATATGTTATGGGGTAGTGTATAAAAATGTTTTTTATATAAAAACGCCCCCAAAAAGATATTAAGATTGTCTAAATATGTTGTTCAAAAACTTTTTCAAAATTCCTTCCTAGTCAAAAACTAGGTTTTTATTAAAAGGGGGCGTGACAGTGGGCGGATTTCAAAATTGTTCTGGTGGCACGGACAAGGATCCTATGTACCAAATTTCAATATCCTAGCTCAAAATTTAAGGCCCAAAAATCGGTGACGAACAGACAGACGGACGGACAGACAGACATGGCTTAATCGACTCTCCTAGCGATTCTGAGCTTGAAGTATTCAAGTTAGCAATGGATATGTAGAAAGAGTATTTTCCGTAATACAGTCCGTGTGAAGGGACGATAGAAATAAAATACGAATTGATCTTGTAAAAGAAGAGCTTTGTTTTAATCTTTACTTAAATCTTAAATGTGATGAAATCGTACCATTTTTAAATGAACCGACACAAATTGCTCTTATTAAAAGCGCACAAAGTGATAAAAAGTACAACTTGAGAAAGTAAGTTCTGAAATCTTATCATCTTTTCAGAACGTAACATGTGATAAATGACTTTAATGAATTTTTGTTTGCTACCTAGTTATACCCTATCCCATAGGGGTATATTATATAGACTAGAGAAATAATTTAACTACATATACCTCAAAGTATATGGATCGACTCAGAATAGATAGCTGAGACGATTTAAACATGTCTGTCCGTCCGTCTGTCCGTCTGTCCGTCTGTCCGTCTGTCCGTCTGTCCGTCTGTCCGTCTGTCCGTCTGTCCGTCTGTCCGTCTGTCCGTCTGTCCGTCTGTCCGTCTGTCCGTCTGTCCGTCTGTCCGTCTGTCCGTCTGTCCGGCTGTCCGTCTGTCCGTCTGTCCGTCTGCTGTCCGTCTGTCCGTCTGTCCATCTGTCCGTCAGTCCGTCTGTCCGTCTGTCCGTCTGTCCGTCTGTCCGTCTGTCCGGCTGTCCGTCTGTCCGTCTGTCCGTTTGCTGTCCGTCTGTCCGTCTGTCCATCTGTCCGTCAGTCCGTCTGTCCGTCTGTCCGTCTGCCCGTCTGTCCGTCTGTCCGTCTGTCCGTCTGTCCGTCTGTCCGACTGTCCGTCTGTCCGTCTGTCCGTCTGTCCGTCTGTCCGACTGTCCGTCAACAGTTTTTGAGGTAGAATGATGAAATTTGGCACACGTGCTATTTGCTGCTCCCAGCAGAACAAGTGTAAAACTTTTTGAAATCCGCCCACTGGCATGCCCCCTTTTTAGAAAAACGTAGTTTTTAGCCAAACCGTAAGGAATTTAAAAAAAAAGTGTGAGAAGCGTAGTTAGACAATCGTAATATCTATATTTCGTTTATTTAAAGTTTTTTTGCCACGCCAACTTTTTGGGGGCGTTTTTATATAAAAATCATTTTTATACACTACCCCATAACATATGCAGTAGAAATACCTTGTCTTTTGTAGAACGATCCGTACAGCGGATTGTAGCCTTCTCATATGAGCAACAAAGACCACGTGTACCAAATTTCATCATTCTACCTCAAAATTTAAGGCCCAAAAACTGGTGACGTACGAACGGACAGACAGACGGACAGACATGGCTAAATCGACTCAGCTATCAATTCGGAGTCGATCCATATACTCTGAGGTATATATAGCTAAATTATTACTCTATGTTACAAACTATGTATCAAAACTAATATACCCCTATGGGATAGGGTATAAAAAATGTCAACCATTTAAAATGTCAAAGCAATTAGCAAATGGCGTATAGAAAATTTTCCGGTACAGAAAATTGTTGGTGTGGTTTTTGTTGAAACTGTTTTGTATGCAAATTAATTTCCGCAGTAAAAATTAGTAAAACTTATATTGTACGGAGATATATCTTACGTTGGACAGTTCTTATCTGTCAAACGTCAAAGAAATAAAACACAAAAATTGAGAAAGTTACAATCTGCTGTGGGAATCGTTGAATACCCTATCTCATTCCATCCTTAAAGCAAATATCTCCAAAAAGTGGCCGTAGCATTGTCACAATATATTTAAGACAAAATCTTAAATGGCTCGACAAAAACATGGCTCGACAAAATATTGCATATGCTATAGGGTAGGGTTTAGGAAAACGCCCAAAAAAAAATTGGTGTCTGTTAAAAATTAAAATGATGATTAAACGTTTGGCAAATATATATATTTTTTTAAAACTCCCACAAAAAATGTGCGTGCTTAAAAACTTTATATGGATGAAATATATGTATTGGATTTGACTTAATATATACTTCAGACACTTTTACAAAATTCTTAACCAAACTACGATTTACTAAAAAGTAGACCTGGCAATGGGCGAATTATGAAAACTGGCGACCAGGCCAGTTCGCAAAACGGCTTCAGAAACGTTCTGCCGCTGTAAAATCGCGTAAACGTTTGTTCTTAAGTACATTGTAGGATTGTTGCTTTGACATGAATAATTTTCTCGGCGATGACTACTTTTACATGAGATTTGGACTTTTACAGAAAACAAGGGCGGTAACTTCGAAATCAGAAATATAAGGTATGCTAATTCAGTGCATTTTAATTGCCATTTTGCCATTTTTGGGCTGCAAAGTATTTTGTTGGATTTGTTCACATCAGGTCTGTAGCCGTAAAATATTGTTTTTACTGCAGAAATGTATTTGCAAACGAAAATTGCATACTAGAATGTGTAATAGTAAACATTTTCAAAGAATCAGTTCACATTTATTTTTACGGGAACATACCTATTGCGCCTACGTGTTTTTGCATTAGAACATTCTTTAAATGGTTCATTTGCTGTTTTTCGAGGTCATAATTCACCGGACAGTTAAAAGAACTGGAAAAATTAAGAAAAGGTACCAACAAATGGAGATATCTTGTATAAACTTTTGCGAAATTATTTCATTGATAAGGGAGATCTTGAATAATTAATGCCACCCCAGTTAGAAATATTTTAACGTTTGATTTGAAAATCAGCTTAAGAGACCGAGTAAACATCTTGAGGTAAGACAAAGAGATTGTCAGAAATTTACATATACCCCTCGCATTCGTTTCCTGCAGCCACAAGCCTCGGGAAAATATTTTCTTCTCCGAATTTAGTTGAATGTTCTATGTTTATAAAATGAATCTATGAATTGTTTGATGTATTCAATTCTAAATGCCCATCCATTGATTTAAGAGAAACGATGAAAACCTTCGGATTAGGTTTAAAATGAACAGCGCTGCATAATTGATGCAATGAATCACACAATATACCTAACCGGAATCAAGCATTTTTTTAATGAACTAATGATTCATTAGCTTAATTTTCATACAAATACTGAAATTCAAGAAAATCGTCAGAAAATAAATTTCTTCATTGCCAAAACGGAAAATCTCGTATAGAGACTTTACGGCTAAAACTAATTATATAGCATTTGTACAAATGGCAATATTAACACTGATTTTCAATTTCACTTAACTTGCATTGATATTTAAGAATTTTCTAAATTTGGTCTAAAATTTTGATTTTACCTTAACTTTGATATATGATAGGGACCATTCGTTTTGGTTCTATAATGCCAATTCCAAAAACCCACTTATTTCTTTTCGTACCAATTTTGAAGTTAATTCGTTTTTTGTGTTTTAGACTAAAACAGCAGATCGACATAAATGTCGGACCCACTTTTTCGGGCTTCTCCACTTAGGTTTGATTAAACCAAAGAAAACAATCCTCGCTCTATTAGAATCAAAAAAAATAGTTTTAAAATTCAAAAACAACAGTTTGTTTAATTGTGACATTACACCACATCTGTCAAAATGAGGTCAGAATATCTTACCAAACTTGGATGTAAAACTTCGAAAGGCCATTCAAGTACCGAGAATTTGTAAAAAGACGAACAAAAGAGGAAAAACTTTTTTGGGCTATTTTCTTCACTGGTGAGAATATGAAAGCTGTCAAAGGATGACAGCACAGGCGTTTGACGGAAACCATCACCATTTTTCTTTTGTTTTATTCACAATATAAGCAGAAATATCTATCTATTTTAAATTTGTTTCAATATTTGAGTTCGTAAAAACAATCATAGAGATTTGATAGGTAAAACACTGACAATACTTCAAACTTTGACGTTTTTCATTTTTTTTGCGAAAGCGTACGTATTTTAAGTGATATATAGTTGGTGATCCAATAATATATATTTTTGTTGATATCTTTGTATTTTAAAGGTTTTATTTGTCAACTCACCTATCTATATGACGTTTTTGTTCAGGACATTACTCCGGCTATTCATGGAATACCAGCCGATATGCTTGAAAGAGTGGCTCGGACCCACATTAAATTTATACTTGGACAACATTTGAAGAAAATTATATTTCATCATTATAGTGGCCCCGGCTCGTCAGAAAATTTGATTTTTTTTTAAATTTTGATTTTGATTTTGAGTGACTCCGGGGCCGTCGAAAAACTTACAAATTTTGGTCGAAAACTTTATGTTATCGTGGCCGTTGGGTCGTCAAAAATTTCGAAAAACTTAAAATTTTGGATTAAAATCTGAAAATTATGGTGACCATGGGGTCGAAAACTGAAAATTATCGTGACCACGGGGTCGTCAATAATTTAGAAAAACTTGAAAATTTGGATCAAAAACTGAAAATTATGGTGACCATGGGGTCGAAAACTGAAAATTATCGGGTCGTCAATAATTTAGAAAAACTTGAAAATTTGGATCAAAAACTGAAAATGATCGTGACCATGGGGTCGAAAACTGAAAATTATCGTGACCACGGGGTCGTCAATAATTTAGAAAAACTTGAAAATTTCGATCAAAAACTGAAAATTATGGTGACCATGGGGTCGAAAACTGAAAATTATCGGGTCGTCAATAATTTAGAAAAACTTGAAAATTTGGATCAAAAACTGAAAATTATGGTGACCATGGGGTCGAAAACTGAAAATTATCGGGTCGTCAATAATTTAGAAAAACTTAAAAAATTGGATAAAAAACTGAAAATGATCGTGACCATGGGGTCGAAAACTGAAAATTATCGTGACCACGGGGTCGTCAATAATTTAGAAAAACTTGAAAATTTGGATCAAAATCTGAAAATTATCGTGACCATGGGGTCATCAAAAATTTCGACAAATTTAAAAAAAAAATCTACAAATTGACAATTAAAGTGCCCACGGGATCGTCAAAAATTTAGTAAAACTTGAAAATTTTGATTTAAAATTGAAAACTATCGTGACCACGGGGTCGTCAAAAATTTCGAAAAACTTAAAATTTTGGATCAAAAACTGAAAATTATGGTCACCATGGGGTCGAAAACTGAAAATTATCGTGACCACGGGGTCGTTAATAATTTAGAAAAACTTGAAAATTTGGATCAAAATCTGAAAATTATCGTGACCATGGGGTCATCAAAAATTTCGACAAATTTAAAAAACATTCTACAAATTGACAATTAAAGTGCCCACGGGATCGTCAAAACTTTAGAAAAACTTGAAAATTTTGATTTAAAATTGAAAACTATCGTGACCACGGGGTCGTCAAAAAACTTACAAAATTTGGTCGAAAACTGAGAACTATGGTGACCGTGGGATCGTCGAAAAAAATGATCTAAAAATTAGCAATTATCGTGACCACGGGGTCGTCAAAAATATCGATAAACTTGAAAATTTGGATCAGAAACTGAAAATTATCGTGACCGTGGGGTCGTCACACTGAGGACTCAGTGGCGCGATGGTTAGTGCGATGAACTGCCGCGAAGAAAGTCTGGGTTCGATTCCCAGCCGTAGCAACACCTAAATGATTTTTCACTGGCCCTCCTCTCGTGACGATCTGACAAATCATCCGAGTAGTATCAATTGTCAAGAATTGCTTATCTCAACTAAGCCGTTAGAATTCGGCATAAAACAGGAGGTCCCGCCATCCTGCAAGAAGTATACTCGCACACATGAATGGTTGTGAGAAAGCTAGGCCCTGGGTTTTAACCAGCCTGTTGCGCCAAAAATTTGTTTTGCTTTTTGGGGTTGTCGAAAATTTCGAAAAACTTAAAAAAATTGATCTAAAAATTAGTAATTATCGTGACCACGGGATCGTCTAAAATCTCGAAAAACTTGAAATTTTGAGTTAAAACTGAAAAATTATCGTGACCATGGTGTCGTCAAAAATTTCGACTCACGGGGGTCGTCAAAAAACTTACAAATTTTGGTCGAAAACTAAAAATTATCGTGACCATGGAGTCGTCAAAAATTTCGACTTAAAAATTTTGATGTAGAAATTGAAAATGATCGTGACCGTGGGGTCGTCAAAAATTTTGATGTAAAAATTGATTACTATCGTGACCACAGGGATGTCAAAAGTTTCGCAAGAAAACTGAAAAATTTTAATTTAAATTTACAATCTACCTTAAGCCAGCTGTCGTCAAAAATTTCGAAAAACTTGGAAATTCGGATCAAAAACAAAAAATTATAGTGACGCGGGGTGGTAAGAAAATGTTGATCAAAAATTGAAAATTATAGATTATAGAGGGTCGTCAATAATTTCGAATAACTTGAAAATTTTGATCAAAATCAACCAAACTTCCTTTTTGTGGCTTTTTTCCTGTCGCTGACCTCCCCAGGGTTAATTGTTCAGTAATTCTACAACAATGAGCGTAGTTTCGTGGTTGCTAGTCTCGCTAATCCTTTTACGACATTAGGGATGCATTGCAATGTCACATTGGGTCACATGTGACAATCCCCTGCACTTACACTCTGACACAAGAAAAAAAGGAAATCATATTGATGACATTACTGACTGTTTCTACGACCCATTCGACTAAATACTTCAGGCATACAATATTGAAATCGAGTTGTGTGGTTGTAGGAAGAATAAAAGGTAGGAAGGCTTAGCTGCAGAACGAAATGCCACTATAGTCATGACACGCTTTTTTTTACCTTAATATTGTAATTTAAGGGCCATGGTAGTCTTTGGAAGCAACGAACCGATAAGTTATACTAGCGCAGCTACGAAAGATACTTTTTAATACACATAAGATTAGTTCCACAAGGTGCGCCATCTTTTATGTCGGTATGTAAATATTTAAAAACATAAGTGTTTATCTTGACTTGTCAACGGTCTGAGGCCTTGTGGCTTACACTTTGCTTTACCCCACAAAAATATATACAGGCGTCATTTCAGACGATCGATCGTCTAATAGAGAATGTGTTGCAACCGATCCTAAAATATCGGCAAGACGACATTCTAGGCATACTTTGTAGCACGATTCATCAGATTTTGAGTAAAGATCTGCACCTATACCCTTTAAACTTAAAACAAAGCTTATTGATTCATAATCGGGGTAATAAACCCACTTTCATCATTAAAAATCGTAGGGAAGTCTTAGACCTAACACTTTCCTCTAACTCTGTCACCCTATCAGTCTCAGACTGGAGGGTATCAAACCAACCTAGCTTTTCAGATCACAGTATTATACAGTTCTCACTACTTGAAACGTTAGCTTACATCGCTCCGTTTCGTAATCCGAGAAAGACAAACTGGGACACCTTCATCTCCGTAGTCTCCGAGCACACCTTTAGTAGTGCCGCACGAAACCAATCAGATGTTGACAAAAACGTCAACGAACTCGTCTCGGTGTTAAAGAATGCTTTTTCAAAAGCGTGCCCACTAAGCAAAGATACAAAAAAGAAAAAGAAACAAAGCCACTGGTGGTCTGGGGAACTGGCCAGACAACACAGCGTAACGAGAGAACTCTTCAAAATAGCAAAATGATCAAACGCAGAAACAGACTGGCACTCTTACAGAACCAGCCTCTGCAAATTCAAAAAAAGAGACCAGAACGGCCAAAAGTAAGGCTTGGAAAGAATTCTGCAGCAGTATCGAGGATAACAATGAATCTGCCAGATTGAGGAAGATACTATCAAAAGAAGCAAGCAGCCCAGGTTTTCTCAAAAATTCAGCAAATGAATGGACGGAATCAACCGCTTATACCCTAAACCTTCTTTTAAGCACACACTTTCCGAGCTGCAAAACGGTTGAGGAAAATGTCATCGTAAATACAAAAACAGACCACACAACGGACAACATGGGTGACAACTCTCTCTCTCTCTCTCTCATCAATACGATAGTGTGCAAGGAAAAAATTGCATGGGCCATTAATTCATTCAAGCCCCATAAATCAGCCGGCCCTGACGGCATAACCCCTATCATGCTACAAAAAACTGCTAAGCACATAATGCCAACACTGCTCACTATCTTCCGTGCATGTCTAAAACTAAACCACATACCACAAGTGTGGTGTGAAGTTAAAGTTATATTCATACCGAAGGCAGGTAAATGCAGCCACACCGTAGCGAAAGATTTCAGACCCATAAGCCTGTCCTCCTTCCTACTGAAAACGATGGAACGATTACTCGACATCCATATACGTAGCAACCTGAATCCAGGTTACCTATCTGTAAGCCAACACGCCTATACAAAGGGTAAATCGGTGGAAACGGCTCTACACGAAGTAGTTCGTACAGTAGAAAATTCACTGCACTACAAAGAATATACGTAGCAGCCTTTCTAGATATAGAAGGAGCCTTCAACAACGTTACAACTGAAGCTATTGCTGAGGCACTTACCAAAGCTGAAATAGGTACGGTTTCTAGCAATTGGATCTTAACCATGCTCAATAACCGGATCATTTCGTCAACACTAGGCGATTGTACCAAAAGGATCACAACGTCAAGAGGTACCCCTCAGGGAGGCGTACTATCCCCACTCCTCTGGCTATTAGTAGTCAACGAGGCACTTAAGAAGCTACTGCAATAAAAACAGTGACATACGCTGATGACGTAGTCCTCATGGCGTGCGGTAAATTCCCACCGACACTGAGTGAAATTATGCCAAGAAGTCTCAATATACTCAGCATGTGGGCAAAGTCTTGCGGGCTGGGTGTAAATCCAAACAAAACAGAACTGGTTCTCTTTACTAACAGGAGATCGATCCCAGCATTTCCGGCACCGTCTTTGAAAGATCCGACTCTCTCATTGTCAGCAAGCGCGAAATATCTGGGGGTGATACTCGTTAGTAAACTGAACTGGAATCTAAACGTTGAAGAAAGAGTGAAGAAAGCAAATATTGCCCTCTATAGCTGCAATAGAATCTGCGGCAAAAAATGGGGCCCATCCCCGAAGGTCACAAAATGGCTATACACAGCCATTGTCAGACCAATCCTAACATACGGTTGCTTGGTCTGGTGGAATGCTATGAAAAAAGCAAAACATATGACCCAGCTTACGAAAGTTCAAAGGACAGCATGCATACTCACGACAGGATCCATGCGCACTAGCCCCACATTAGGGTTAGAAACAATCCTAAACATAACACCAATTGACTTACAAATCAATGACACAGCAGCAAAAAGCGCAGCAAGACTCAAAGAAACGGGCAATCTACTTACGAAGCCTTTTGGCCACAGCTCAATATTAAGCTCAATGGCATATGAGGATGTAGCATGTGACTACATGATCCCATATCACGACTTTGGTATTGATTACTCCATCAGAATACCAAGTGGAGACGAATGGTCTTCAAACAATGTGTTATCTAACACAGAAATAGCAATCTACACCGACGGATCCAAAATGGAAGTCGGAGTGGGCTCTGGTGTCTACTCTGAAAAAATCGGGCTAGCTACATCCTTAAGATTAGCAAACTCGTGTAGTGTTTTCCAAGCTGAGATCCTAGCCATACTCGAAGCTGCCGAATCGGCTAGGGTATTGGACATATCACATGAGGATATCTCCATCTACGTGGATAGTCAAGCGGCCATTAAAGCTCTGGCATCCAATATAGTAAAATTACGGGTAGTTGGACGCTGCCGCGAAGAGCTGAAGGCTCTTTGTAACCAGAACAAAGTGCAAATTATCTGGGTGCCAGGACATAATGATATTATAGGAAATGAGAAAGCCAGACTAGGATCGTCCAGTTGCATTTCCCTAGCTGATAAAAGGGTCAATCCCCCGCTAGCATCTAAAAAACATGATTTAACTAAGCACACTCAAAAAGCAACTATAACAAGATGGCAAAATACAATAACTTGTACACAGACAAAATCTCTCTGGCCAGAATTAAGCGGCAGCAAATCAAACAAGCTATTAGCTTTGAATAGAGCTTCCATTTCTATTGCGGTGAGAGTGATAACAGGTCACAATCTGTTGGGTAAGCACTCTAATAAGATGAAACTGACTGGTGCGAACCAACTTTGCAGGAAATGCAGCGACCCTGACGTCGTAGAAGATGTCTCACACCTGCTCTGCCACTGCCTTGCGATCAGTGGCAGTCGATTTAAAATACTAGGCAGCCTTTACTTCGATGACCTAAGTGACCTAACGACTATCCCAATAGCGCTGATAGTCCGTTTTTGTTGCAGATCAGGATGGAGCAACTGAGGCTGAAGGAGCAACACAGACCAGCACCGCATAAGTATCACAAGCGAACTTAACCAGGTATCCTCTTTCTCTTTTTCAGGATACTTCTTCGAAGGGTATCGCTATGGGCCCACGTAGGCCTATGCGTGTTTGACGACTCACTCGAGCATCAACAACCCATCTAACCTAACCTAACCTGCACCTATACCCTTACAAGATACAGTTGGTCCAACAACTCAATCCTGGTGACCCAGACAAAATTCTGGAGTACAACAGAACTGATATACAGAAAACGACTTTTGGGCCAACCTGATAAAATAATGATAATTCCATCTGATCCTCACGACTTATAGAATTTAAAGTGAGCTATACCCAGAAGCGCAAAAAGACAGTTTGGAAAGTGTATTTTGAAAATAATGTTCAGAGTCTCTGATTCTGCCCATCCTTCAATTCTCATTGGCTATTTTGTTCCCTTTGTCAATCTAGAAGATTCATTGATGCCTTTTATACGACTTCAGCCAAACCATCGTTTTGGCCGTTTTTATTTCTCTATCTAAATAGATTTATTTGTACGGGGTCCAATCAGCTTCATCGATTGTATTTTTTTCTGTCTAAATGGCATTCCGGATTTTTCGAGACAGTCCACAAGTTCTTTGGACCACCAGAATTGTGTAAACGGAATAAATATTAAATGTCAATTGTTTTATCATTGCTTCTGCGTTCTAAACATATTTTTGCAGCGGCAATTCCAACTATTTATATATTTTTTTGTTCCCACGTTGGGCGCCACTTTTAGTAATTTCGATGGACACGCTATTTTATGCCTTCAGATATGTCATGCAGTATATGATATTCATAAAGGCTGTTAAACTATCGTAAATGCCCTTTTTACTTTTCAATTAGTTCTTCAATAACGTACTTCTTGAGACTTTAACGGCGATAACATCAAACGCTGTCCCAAAACCATACTTAAAAAACCAAAATTGAACATTCATCAACTTGACCATCACAAGGGTGAAACTACAACTCAACAAGTACCCGTTGTAAAGAAAAAAAAACCCAAGTATGCACACCTACCATCAGCAAAATAGAAAAGGTTCCCCATAAAGGATCTAAATCTGCGTCATTGTAAAAACAGTCATCCCAAGCACCTAATACAGGTGTAGTTTTTCTCCTCCATAAACCTAGCCTATTTCTATCGTATAGGTGTACTTAAAAACTTCATTTAGAAACTTCAAGTTCTACCTGTCTTAAGGACATTTCTACACTTACTCGGTATAGTATACCCACCTACAGACGAAAAAAAAAACCTTATCTCCACAACGTTTACTCGCTCACTAATGCTTTGCAGCAAAAAGAGAATAAACGTAGGTACCTACGACGAGAAAGTATTCCTTGTCCTTTTTTTCTTACCACCTTAACCACTAATACTAGCCACAGGCAAAAACATAAAGGATATTACAGGAGCAACAAAAAAAAATCAGCAGAAATGCTGCTCAACTTCCTTACAGGATCAGGGCGAAACTCGTTCTACACTTCTAATGTTTTAACGGAAAGTTTTCACATTCTCTTCACGTGCATAACATACACATACATGCACATGTTATATGTATTTGTAAATACCTCCACAAACCGCACACAAAACATTTCCACTAATTTTGCTGAGGAAAAAATAAACGAAAAGAAAAACAAAAGCCCACAGTCAAACTCGTGAAGAAGGACATCGGCACAAGGATATATTTTATTCCATAGAGAATTTGCCAGGGACCAATTTGCACAGAACCCAGTGCGTTTTTATATTTTTTTTTTATGTGCGTCACAAGTTCTTGTGTGAGTGTTTTGTTGTTTTTTTTTTTGCGCGTTAAAAAATTCATGTGTTGTATTTGTTCCAAATGACGATGACTGGGATGCGTACAAGTACAACACTGCATCCTGCATAGCCATAAATTATTACCCTACACCAGTTGGTTTGGGATGCTGGTATCCTTTTTTGATGTTACTTTGCATTTAAACTAATTATATGGCGACGATATGTATTATGATTCTGCTGATGCTGCGTTGGGCGCCATTTCAATTTCTTCAAGTGTCCTTTACATGTGTGCACAAGTGGCGTACAAAGGACTCGTGTCTTTTTGTATCTCACAATTCAAAATGTTTTTTTTTTTGTTTTGTTTTAGGCAATGAAGACAAAATAAAAACGGAACACTGTGTCACTGGGAGCTTATGCCACTTTAGTTAGAAAGTGTATCCATTCGGATAACGAATGGATGCAACACACTTTGGGGCATAAGTTGGCATAGAAAAGGACATGCACGCTTGGATTAGTGTTGTAGTTTTGTAGTTTTTTTTTCCTCATTTCTTCAGACTTTTTTTGTTGGTGTTTTGTTGCAGTGCACAGTCTCCGTAACACTCTTGAATGGGAAACTGCCGTGAAATAAAATTAATTGCAAGAAATTGTGTAGAAGAGGTTTGCGTAACAAATTTTACGACGAAATAGAGTGAGAGTGTGTGAAACATCGCCTGCAGAGATTGGGTAGGATTTCTGGAATTTCTGTTTACCTTATGAATTGATTGTGCTACTTTGCTTTATTTTTGTGTGCAGTTTTTTTCTTTACTTTTCCAGTATGTCAAGTAAAGAGGAGCATAGTCATTGTGATGGCAAATTTTCGATAGGCTTAGGGTTTCGAAGGATTTCTATAATTTGCACAACAGAAATTGTCAGAAAATGGAAGATAGGACGTTTGGAGCTCAGCTTTTTTTTTTTATAATTTGCGCGCACTCAAGGGGTTATGAATACCCTTTATATGTTTTAGCACAGTGCGGGCGTTAAGGAAATTCGGGATAAGAAATAAAGGAGGTACCGATGCACATTGATTTTAAATGCCTGTAGGTTATAATGGAAAGGGAAAACAGAGTTTGGTAGAGCATTCCACATTCGTGTTGTTCGGTTTATGTACGAATTTCTATATTTCAGCGTTCGTCCGAAGATAGGCTTAAGGGTAAACTGATTTGCATTCATAGCGTAACGAGTATTGCGGCTGAATTGTTGAATGGGGGGAATGCAGCTGGCTATTTCATTTGAACATTGATTGTTAAAATAGCGATAAAACAAGGTAAGGCAGGAGATGTTTCGACGGTGTTCGAGCGAAACTAAGGAGTTCGCTATTCTTATGTCTCCTATAAGTTTTTTCGCACGCGTTTGAATCCTATCTAGTAGGTGCAATGTTGGTTTTGGTGCACCTGACCAGACGTGGGCGTTGAATTCAAGTTTTGGGCGTATAAACGCTTTATATATTGTGGCCAGATCAGAGGGGGTGAAATATTTCTTACATCGATTTAGGAAACCTAGACATTTCGCTGCGTTTTTAGCGATTTGAAATATGTGGTCGTTCCAACGTAAGTCGTTACTAACAGACATACCTAGCATGGAAAGTTTTTCGGTTTCTTCGATGTAAGTGCCATTCATGGATAATGGCTCTAGATTTTGGTTTCGCTTTAACGACAGATGACAGCATTGTGTTTTGGAAACATTGAATTCTACTCTGTTGGTTTAACCCCATTTGATGATGCTGTCAAGGTCGGAATTCAATGAGCTTAACATATTTTGTCGTTTGGAGTCCACGTTCGAAGATGAGGGACGTGAACCTGAAAACAAGTATGAGAAACTGAGAGTACTGTCATCAGCGAAGGAATGAATTGGATTAGAAGTTGCAGACAGGAGATCATTTATAAAAATGAGAAAGAGAGTCGGAGACAAAACTGAGCCTTGAGGGACACCAGCATTTATTTGGTGAGTTGCAGACTTGAAACCATCCAAAACAACTTGAATTGAACGTTTCGAAAGATAATGTCTAATCCATAGAAGAAGTTTTTCGTCGATTCCAAATGCACGCATTTTCGACAAAAGGGCTTGGTGCCAAACCCTGTCAAATGCCTTTGAAATATAAAGCGCAACAATCTTGCTTTCGCCACCATGGTGGATTGATTGGTTCCACTTTTCGGTGAGATATGTCATCAAATCACCAGTAGACCTGTTGCTGCGAAAACCATACTGCCGGTCATTGAGAAGTTTTCGTGTTTCGAGATATTTCATAAGCTGACGATTTATCAGCGTTTCCATGACCTTGGAAAGAAGGGACGTAAGTGCAATTGGTCGGTAGTTGGAGAGAGAAGAAGATTCGCCTTTTTTGGTACAGGCTGGACAAATGCTGTTTACCATCTACTCGGAAAGAGTCCTGATGAGTAGGATAGATAGAAAAGCTTACGCAGTGGTTTTGCTTGCGTAGAAGAACACCTCTTCAGAATGATGGGGGATATACCATCTGGACCAGTGGATTTGTGAATGTCAAGATCAGATAAAACTCTTGCAACTGTACGAGTACGAAAGTGAATTTGTCCCATGGAATGATTTACGTTCTCAAGTACAGGAGGAGACTGAACACAATCTGGCAATGTTGAATTGGCTGCGAAATGCGCAGCAAGCAGATTGGCTTTGTCTAAAGAGCTGACAGCTGGGTTGTCATAGTGAATGAGCGTCGGAATTGATGATGAGGCCGAATTTTTTATATTTTTAACAAATGACCAGAAGTTTTTACTACCTCTGGGGCATTGTAGAATTTTTTGCCTCAAATTTTGGTCATAGAGGAATTTGACACGTTTTAAATGGGCATTACAGTCATTTCTGGCTTGTTTGAACTTTATTCGGTTTTCCTCTGTTGGGTTGGTCTTGTAGAACCGAAAGTTTGTCTCTCTCAACCTGATAGCTTCTTTGCAGCTCAAGTCATACCACCCTTTTGCCTTTGGTCTGATACTCTTAATTCTGTTGGGAATAAAAGATCTCATACCAAGGAGAATGATTTTTGATATCATATCTGCAGCAGCATCCACGTCACTATCGAGGAAACATAGTGACCAGTTAAAATTCCTAAAAGAAACTGTTTAATGCTTCCCAATTGGCTTTCTCGTATTGCCATAAAGTTTTTTTGGGAATTCGCCATTTAACTGTGTGGTTGGAGTACGAGAAATTTGTTGATATGATACAGTGGTCTGACGAACCTAGAGGCGATAATACATTGATGGTGTATTTATCAGGGTGAGAGGTAAGAAACAAGTCCAGGGTGTTGGCGGCTTGACTGTTAATATCCGGTATGCGTGTCGGCTCATTTACATGCTGGGTTAGGTTGTTTACCTCAGCAAAGATCTCAACATACCTTCCTTCGGGTGCTGTCTGCCCAGAATGTTGAAGCCACGTAGAATTGTGTACATTGAAATCGCCCGCAATGACGATTTCAGTGTGAGGATGCAGGGATACAATTCTGGAGATGGAGTCAGACAGTGCATCAAATTCATTAAAAGTTGAATGGCTGTCAAGGTTTGGGCTTCTATAAATGAAACAGTAGTGGATTAATTGCCTACGGACATGGAATTTCAGCCATATAAAATTAAATTCCGGAGTGGAACATTGGCCGTATTGAGTTTGAATTTGGTAGGCTACGTCACTACGTATATAAATGGCGAGACCGCGGTGAAAAAAGAATAATGGCACTAAATTATATCCAGGAAGGGTTAATTCTGATAGGTCAGAATTCACCCCCACCTGTGCCTCACTTAGTGCCAAAACTGCTGGTTTATATTTGGAAATGAGGACGTAAGCCGAAAAAAGATTAGACCTTAACCCACGAATGTTACACACGTCCACTCTTAAGTTCCTTTCCATTGTTACCACAGACATAAAAGATACAACACCGACGACAAACTAAACTGTGGTTATAATGGCTTGCATAATGCAAATTCTTATTGAAGCTCTTACAGGGTTACAGTACTTAAATCGATAAATCGTCAGGGTTACCATCTTCTAATATAAATTTCTATAAAGTTTTTAGAATGACATACGATTCACAGAAAAGTGGTTATAATTCAATGAAAGGCAGACTACTGTACGAAGCCAGTATGAAAAGTGGGGAAGACTTTTTTCCGACAGGAAATCCTTGACATCGTCGAGTTCTTTATCCCAAGAGGGCTAATAAAAAATCCGACGGAAGTCAGAAAATGCAATAACATATGCTCAGACCACTCAGCAGTTACTCTAAAAAGGGTGGAAGTCTAGCAAGAAAAAAAGGACCGCCTATGTTAACTAGTAACAAAACTAACTGGGGCGTTTCAGAAAAGATGCAAAGAGAATGTTGCTTTAAACGTGCCACTAAAGACACCGCTTGAAATAGAAGACAAAATTGACTCAGCTTGTTAAAACACGCCCTTCTCCCGAAAGATAGCAACACACAACAATAAAGTCAAATTCCAACCTGAAATCGAAGACCTCAACGAGAAAAGAGAAGGGCGCTCAAGAGATGGTAACAATCCCTCACTCCCTGTGATAAATCTTATCTGAACCATCTTCACAAAACCCTCAAGAATGAGCCGCAGGATTTAAGAAATCGCGAGACTTCTACATACCTCGAGGGCTTGACTTTTGAAAAGAGTTCAAACTACTCACTATGGAAAGCCTGGAAGTCCATAAACGTGCTTACAAACCGAACCGAAAACTGAGTTTTCGGCAAAAAGTTTTCGAAAACCACTTGATGCTTTCACACCAAACTCTGACCAGGTTTCGTTGGACACTTCAATCATTTCCATCCATAGTTGAAACGAAATGAAAAAACATATTTGTTTTGACAGCGATTTCATCAGCTGTTTTGTGGGACGTGTGGAACACGTGTAGAATGTATGAAAAAGTGTGTTCCTTCTAACAACCTTTACCGAGATGACGTCTGCGAAGCGTTTTCGAGACGATTTCGGCGTAACCTAGTAGTTTTTGAAAACTGCAAATGTATGAGAAAACTCCAATTTTCGATGTATGTTTCAAGTACTGACTTCTGCGAAGCGTTTTCGAGACGATTTCGGCGTAACCTACTAGTTTTTGAGAGCTGCAAATGTATGGGAAAACTGCAGTTTTCGATGTAGGTTTCAGGTATAGTCCGTACCAAATCAGTTGGCCAATCTACTGCGCAGGTCTCTTAAAATTTATTTTACAATATCTCAAATTGCTCTTAAATCCTCTCTCTGCGCATTCGACCGTTGGCAAACTAGTGCAAACCAAACCAGTTGCGCATTCTACTGCGCAGGTCTCTTAAAATTTATTGTAAAATATCTGAAATTTCCCTTAAATCCTCTCTCTGCGCAATCGACCGTTGGCCAACTGATTTGGTACGGACTATACTGACTTCTGCGAAGCGTTTTCGAGACGATTTCGGCGTAACCTACTAGTTTTTGAAAACTGCAAATGTATGGGAAAACTCCAGTTTTCGATGTAGGTTTCAGGTACTGACTTCTCCGAAGCGTTTTCGAGACGATTGCGGCGTAACCTACTAGTTTTTGAAAACTGCAAATGTATGGGAAAACTCCAGTTTTCGATGTAGGTTTCAGGTACTGACTTCTCCGAAGCGTTTTCGAGACGATTGCGGCGTAACCTACTAGTTTTTGAAAACTGCAAATGTATGGGAAAACTCCAGTTTTCGATGTAGGTTTCAGGTACTGACTTCTCCGAAGCGTTTTCGAGACGATTGCGGCGTAACCTACTAGTTTTTGAAAACTGCAAATGTATGGGAAAACTCCAATTTTCGATGTAGGTTTCAGGTACTGACTTCTGCGAAGCATTTTCGAGACGATTTCGGCATAACCTACTAGTTTTTTAAAACTGCAAATGTATGGGAAAACTCCGGTTTTCTATGAAGGTTTTAGGTATTTTTACGAAAACTCAGTTTTTGGGTCGGTATAAGAGATCCAAAATGTACTCGCCAACAATAAGAAATGCTAACATGGGCCGAAGGAGACTAAAACAAAGCGGATTTAATTGCGGAACATCTAGAAAAAACGTTCAAGCCGTTCGATGGACAACCTTTAAACGAAGAACCGAATGCTAATACGGTCCCCGACAACTATAAAGTAAAAGCCGTATCCATCTCCGTGCTTCGAATGACAATAACAAAGTTGAAAAATAACAAAGCGCCAGGATATGATTTAATCACTGGAGAAGTTCTGAAGGAGCTACTGAAAAAAAAAAAAACATTTTTTAAGTTGCTTCACATTATAAATGCTTCCCTGAGACTTTTATATGTTCAAAGGCAATAGAAATTCGCCGAAGCCATTATGGTTCCGAATTCCGCAACTGGGGAAAAGTACAAACGAGATGAAATCATATAGAATCCTTTCCCTTCTGCTGATAATATCTAAGGTTTTCGAGAAACTTCTGCTAATACGATTGCAACCAGTAACTGAAGAAGGACGCTTGATTCCAGGTCATCAATTCGGCTTCCAGGTCTAACATTCCACAATCCATCAGGTTTATCAGAAAATGAATGAAATTGAAATAAAAACCTTAGAAAAAGATTTACTAGCGCTTCTCTCGACACATCGCAAGCTTTTGGCAAGTGATGGCACGAAGGTCTAAGGTATAAGTTAAGGACAATCCTACCCAAAAAATTATACCAAATACATGAGACCGAATACTCGTAATTCAAAGAAATCCACGCCGGTGTTCCGCAAGGAAGCGTTTTCGATTCAATCCTATTCCTGCTCTACACAAGAAATATACCACAATCAGGCCAATTTCGAAATTTTCCCGAGAAACTGTTCCCATTCACCAATCTAATTTACATTTCTGACAAGGAAAAAATTCTCGAGAAAAGTAGCAACATTCTCAGACGATACGGCTATACTTGCAACGGATGAGTCAGCCGAATCATCAACTGCAAAACTCCAACGGGCTCTTAACAAAGTATGCCAGTGGAGAAGTTGGCAACTCCTCACGTATTCAAGTTCATATATATAATCTCAAGAGCTCTTAAAAAATACAACAACCCGGAAAGCACTTTAATAAAAAAAAGCCACATAAAAGCCGTAACGATTTCCTTTCTTTTGTGAAAGGCATATCGGTTTTGATGAGCTGATTTTCAAGAGGTTATGACGAGCTCAAGATCAATCTGGGGCCAGTAACATAATACAAGAAATCTTTTTACTTACTTACTTAAATGGCGCTCCGGAATGAACCTAGGTCTCCACAAACAAGCCAGGTCCTTAGCTAACTGCGTCTAGTTGCGCATTTCAAGTTGATAGATGTTAGTTGCTTCTTGTTCGCGCCACTTAAGGCGAGTTCATACTCTACTGCGTCCGACGTTTGGCTGGGAATCGAAGACTCTGCGAGCCTTAGTATTGGTGACCATTACATGTCCTAGCTATCTTAAAGTCCAAGACGGAGTTTTTTTTAACTGTACTGCTCGTATAGTTGGTTGAATCTTCATCTCCATAGCATGTCAACGCAAACGTCACCCAAGATTTTTCGAAGAATTTTCCTCTCGAATCGACCAAGGGTTTCTTCATCCACTTCATTTCTTCATCCAGTCCTAGAGCAGGACTGGGATGATCAGGGTCTTATATAGGATCTCCTTAGTAGTTCGAGTGAGGGCTTTACTACTAAATTGCCTTCTTAACCCGAAGAAACAGCGGTTGGCAGGGGTAATTCTTCGTTTGATTTCTGACGAGATGTTGTTGTCAGAGTTAATAGCGGAGCCGAGGTAGACAAAGTCCAGTACTGCCTCAAAGTTATATCTGTCAATGGTGACGTTCTTTTCAGTTCGTCGATGTTGTGTGTCCTTTCGTGTTGACAGCATATACTTAGTCTTGCCCTCATTTACTGCTAAACCCATTTTCGCCGCTTCCTTCTCTATACTAGCAAACGTGGCTATGACATCACGTTGAGTCCTACCAATGGTGTCAATATCGTCGGCGTAAGCTAGTAGTTGCACCGATTTTTGGAAAATTGTGCCTCTGGTGTTGGCTCGGAAGTTTTGCACAATCCTCTCAAGAATCAGATTAAAGAAGTCACATGACAGCGCATCGCCTTGCCTAAATCCTTTTTTGGTATCGAATGTGTCGGTGAGGTCGTTTCCGACCCTGATGGAGCAGCGAGAATTCTCATTCGTCATCCTACACAAACGGACGAGTTTGGGCGGTATACCAAAACTAGACATGGCTCTGTACAGTTCGTCTCTATAAATGGTGTCGTATGCCTTTGAAATCGATGAATAACGGGTGATTTTTTAAGAGGTTTAGAACTTAGAAAAAATGAATGAAATATTTATTTGAATCGATAGTTTGAACCTTGCAATTTAATGTTTAAAGATAATTTCATGCAAATGTTGACTGCGGCTGCGTCCCAGGTAGCCCATCCGCTGAGTCCAATTTTGGCATACTCTTTCACACATATCGGCCGGTATCTCACGAATGAATGCATGGATGTTGGCTTCCAGTGCGTCAATCGAAGCGGGCTTGTCCCTATAGACATTAGCCTTGACATACCCCCACAAAAAATAATCTAATGGTGTCAAATCGCACGATCTAGGCGGCCAATTGACCGGCCCGAAACGTGAAATTAACTGTTCACCAAACTCGCCTCGCAATTGCGCCATTGTTTCGCGTGCTGTGTGGCATGTGGCACCGTCTTGTTGAAACCACATATCATGCAAGTCAAAAACTTCCATTTCGGGCAAAAAAAAGTTTGTTATCATCGCTCGGTAGCGTCCACCATTGACAGTAACGCTGCGATTCGCATCATCTTTGAAGAAATATGGCCCAATAATGCCGCCGGCCCATAAACCGCACCAAACAGTGGCTTTTTCGGGATGCATTGGTAGCTGTTGCAATGCTTCTGGCTGATCTTCACTCCAAATGCGGCAATTTTGCTTATTTACGTACCCATTCAACCAAAAATGAGCCTCATCGCTGAACACAATTTTTCGATAAAAAAGCGGATCCTCGGCCAGCTTTCCAAGAGCCCATTCACCAAAAATTCGGCGTTGTGGTAGGTCGACTGGCTTTAGTTCTTGCACCAACTGTATCTTAAAAGGCTTTACGCCCAAATCCTTCCACGTAGTGCTGTAACAAAGGCCTAACTGCTGGGAACGGCGCCGAATCGACATTTCGCGGTCTTCTGTCACACTAGCTGATACGGCCGCAATATTTTCTTCACTACGCACAGTACGTAAACGTGTTGGTGGTTTAATGTCCAACAAAGTAAATTTGGTGCGAAATTTGGTCACAATCTTCCGAATAGACTGCTCAGAAGGTCGAGAATGCCGATCATAAAATGGAAGCAGCGCGCGATGAACATTTCGAACCGAGCACGAATTTTGATAGTAAAATTCAATAATTTGCAAGCGTTGTTCATTTGTAAGACGATCCAAACTGAAGCTGTTTGACAGTGACACAAGGTACTAAACACACGTCAGCTGTCAAAACCAGTGTTGCCAAAACCAAACCAGCTAAAAAATCACCCTTTAGGTTGTGAATATCAATTAGGACTTCTTGGATTTTTTCCACGATTTGCCGAAGTGTGAACATTTGATCCAATGTGGACTTTTCTGGCCTAAAATTAACCTGATAAGGTCCGATCAGGTTTTTGGTAAACGGTTTCTGGCGTTTACATATTACGGCAGATAGGATCTTGTATGCACTGTTGGAGAGACTAATGCCTCTGTAGTTGGCGCAGTTCAGAGGGTCTCTTTTTTTGTGGATCGGGCAAACGATGCTGAGGTTCCATTCTTCAGGCATACTTTCATCCAACCAGATTTGGCATATGATTTGGTGGATGTTACTTACCAAGTAATCCCCGCCAGCTTTATAAAGCTCAGGGTCAAGGCCGTCATTTCCGACGGACTTATTAAGCTTGAGCTTAGATATTGCTATCCTCACTTCACTTAGGTCGGGAGGTTGGTAGTTTTCGCTGATGTCGCCAATATGGAATCTGTCTGTCTGCCTGTCAGCAATGTTGGTCATTGCAGTTCAACAGCCTGCATATGTGGTTCCTCGATATCCTCAGCATCAACTGTGTCTGAACTACGATATTTCCTTGTTCATCTCGACAGAATTCTGTTCAAGCCTTGTATCCCTGGCTTTGACGTTTTACACATTGGAAAACCTTGCGAACATTTTTCCTGGAGTGGAAACTTTCCATATCCTCGATAACGCTTCTTTTTCTTCGTTCTGAAAAGACAGTGTTCTTCCCTCCTTCTTTGCCTATAGAGCTCAATGGCAGCTCTCGTCCCTGCAGCTTATCCATGCATGCCTCGTTCTTGGCTGTGAACATCTGTCAGCATTCTTCATCAAACCAAACTAATGGCTTGTTGACATTGTTTCCACTATTCTTCGACATAAGGTGCTGGTGGCATGGTGTTAATCGAGAGGCTAAGGGATACGCGTTCTGTGAAGGTCTTGGAGGTCTTTTCCAACTGCAGTGTTCTGAAATTACATTTTTTTCGCAGTATTTCTGATTTGTCGTGGCCTGGTGGATATCCGCACTCTTCCCTTGGCTGCAACAAGGTAGTAGTTCGAGTCGATGTTAGCCCCTCGGAAGGTTCGGACATCCAAGATTCTAGAAGCGTGCTTCTTGTGAACAATTTGATTGACCGTTTGTTTGGGAGACCGTCATGAATATAGAGGCAAGGAAACCGTGTTGTTGCAAAGTGTCATTTCGTTCGCAAGTCAATTAGCCTAAACCCGTGTTGTCTCTCTGTGTTTTCTGACTATACTGCTACAGATGTCTTCTCTTCCTACCTTTGCGTTAAAATCTCCCAGCACGATTATAACATCGTACATCGGTAGGCGCTCATAAGTCGTGACAAGGAGCTAATAAAAGCAGTTTTCGCAATATCATCTTTTTCCTCCGTAAGCGTATATAAGGCTTATGTTGGCGAATTTGGCCTTGGTGCGGATTGTTACAAAGCGTTTTCTTATGTCCTGAAAACATAAGACTTCTTGCCTAATTCTGACACTTCACATCACGAGAATAGAGATTGTTTTGCTGATTAAGTGCGGTACAACATTCTAACCAGAGAGGAACTCTTCTGTCAAACAACAGTTTTCTTACTTTGCAGGGTAAAATCATGATGAATGCCAAATGGCCAGCTGTACTATAAATTTTATTAGAAAAGGTGAGGAGACGAATCCACAAAATTTTAGTCTCAGCATATTTTCAGAAAATTTCCACTTCTTCAAATGAGGAATCGAGTTCCAATTACAGATTTTTCGAAAAACTCTGAAAAATCCGCAAGTGGAACACACCTAATGACTATTTTTGAAAATTCAAACTACTTTACCATCACACATAACCCTCCTATAAATATTTGAGGAAGTTTGTCCGAGTCGTGTCGTAGTGTTTATTTTTTTCTTTCTTCTTGACGTTGTTCTAATGGGGACTGCCTTTGTCAGGATTTTCTTAGAGCTAAAGTAAGTACCAGTGTTTTGCAATGACAAGGTTTCTTTTGAATGGACAATGTGTATAGTGGTGAAATGAAAGTGTTTCTTGGATTCATATAAAATTAGTCAAAAGGCTTTCATTGTTAGGTAGGTAGAATGGGTAGTTTTTCAATGTTGACACATGAAATCTCAACAATACCTAAGATGTATAGACGGATTGTGGTAGTGAAAAGCAAACACTAGGGTATGGCTTTGTGATTTTAATAACAAACATCAACATTCAAAACTGTCATTCTCTAGGACAGTACAGGAGGAATTACATAATTAAAGATGGTGGCACTATTATCAGTAACTTGATTCATTAAAACTGAAGAACTATGGTGGTTTGTATTTGACGTCTGTCAAATGAAATAAAACACTTGAATCTTGAAGTTAATGTTAATGTCTATGATATAAGCTTCATTTAGTAGATAATTTGATGCCATTAGGGGTTAAATATGATTTCAAAATGCGTAGCAAGATGGTTCCACTGAAGCCAAAATTTATGAACGCCATGTCGACGATCTCCCACCGTCCCATGTCAACGAAATTCGACATAAACGACGGTTCATGTTGGCCAGGTTGAGTTAACTCAACTTAATAACTATTTGCAATGTAATGGGTTTTTCAACAGGGACGCTACAAAAGTAGAGCGACAGGGACAGAAAACGACGTCATATTTCTTGCCGCTCTTTTGACATTTCTCTTCAGTAAGGTTTGCCATTTCATGATGGAAAGATATACGAGCCAACAACGAGTCGAAATTATTAAAATTTACTACCGAAATTCGGAGTCAGTGGCCTCAACGTGAAGAGCGCTACGTCCGATTTATGGTCGTCATAATCATCCTAGCAGATCAACAATTGAGCGTCTAGTGGAAAATTTGAACCCACAGGCACAGTAAAAAATGTTTCCGTGCCAGTGAGACAAAGAAGTGCCCGTAGTGTCGAGAATATTGCTGCCGCTGAGGCTTCAGTTGAAGAAAGCCCAAATGTGTCTCTCACACGTCGTTCTCAAGCGTTGGGCATCTCTGAGACGTCGTTGTGGCGAATTTTGCGAAAAGATCTTGGCCTACATCCTTACTAGATTCAATTGACGCAAGAACTGAAGCCGCTTGACGACCAGAAGCGTCGTATGTTCGTGAACAGGGCTGAGCAACAACTTGAAAATGATTCGGATTTTCATCGAAAAATCATCTTCAGCGATGAGGCTCATTTCTGGCTGAATGGCTTCGTCAATAAACAAAATATGCGGTATTGGTCAGGCAGCAATTCACACGTACTCCATGAGTCATCATTGAACCCCGAAAAAATTACGGTTTGGTGTGGTTTATGGGCCGGCGGCGTCATTGGGCCGTACTTCTTCCGTGATGCTCAAGACCGGCACGTTCCTGTGAATGGGAATCTCTACCGTTCAATGATAACCGAATATTTTTGGCCCCAATTGGATGATATGGACTTGGAGGACATGTGGTTCCAACAGGACGGCGCCATAAGCCACACAGCGAATGTCACAATCAATTTATTGGAAACTTCTTCCGTGATGCTCAAGACCGGCACGTTACTGTGAATGGGAATCTCTACCGTTCAATGATAACCGAATATTTTTGGCCCCAATTGGATGATATGGACTTGGAGGACATGTGGTTCCAACAGGACGGCGCCATAAGCCACACAGCGAATGTCACAATCAATTTATTGGAAACTTCTTCCGTGATGCTCAAGACCGGCACGTTACTGTGAATGGGAATCTCTACCGTTCAATGATAACCGAATATTTTTGGCCCCAATTGGATGATATGGACTTGGAGGACATGTGGTTCCAACAGGACGGCGCCACAAGCCACACAGCGAATGTCACAATCGATTTATTGGAAACCAAGTTTGGAGAACGTGTTATCTCACGAAATGGTCCTGTAGCTTGGCCGCCTCGGTATTGCGATTTGACGCCGTTTGACTATTTCCTGTGGGGGTACGTCAAGTCTATGGTCTATGCCAACAAGCCAGCGACGATTGATGAACTTCGGACGAATATCGAACGTGGAATTTCAGCAGTATCGGCCGATTTATGCTTGAAAACCGTCGAAAATTGGGTTCAGCGTCTGGCAAAAGAAATCGAGTTCCATACATAATGGCATCGAACGTACTTTCACAGGAATAAAGAATTTTATTGATATATAAAACCATTTTTGTTTTATTTAAAAAAAAACTTTTGTAGCGCTCTTATAGAAAAAACCGATATAGCGTTAATATTTCGGCACGTTTTTTTGATGTGAAGTGATTGTACTGAACTGACGTTTTAAAAACAAATTTACTCGAGCCAATCAGTTGATAAATGTCAAAGTTATTTAATGTTTGGGTTTACCCAACGAAATAAAAGATGGCGCACCTAGTGGTGCGTGTATGATTTCGAGCATATAAGTTCCACGGCCAGTTCGAATGAAGTGCAATTGTGAAGTCCAATTTCGACAACTTTATCGAGCCGTATATCAGCAATAACACTGCGAATTTTGACTTCCAAATCGTCCAACGCTTCTGGTTTATCGGCATAAACTAGCGACTTCAAATAACCCGAAAGAAAGTAATCTAAAGGTGTGAGATCACAGGGTAGTGAAGCTCAGCTACATCCATTATGCTCTCAGCAAATGTTTCCCGCAGTAAATTGATGGTGTCGCGCGCCGTATGGAATGTTACGCCATCTTTCTGTAACCAAAGCTCTGTCACGTCAATGCCATTCAACTGAGGAACAAAAGAGTCGGAAACTACTTTCTATAGCGCTTTCCACTGACAACAGCATTCTGGCCGTCATCGTCCTTAAAGAAAAATGGGACACCGATTCCACCAGCCCATAAAGCACACCAAACAGTGAATTTTAACGGTTGTAAGGGCGTCTTGACAAAGGCTTCTGGGTTTTCTAACTTGCTAAGATCATTATGCCTACTACTACTACGTTAAGCTATTCATCTTAAAATGGCAAAACGTACTAGATAAGATTAGGTTAGAGTGGCTATCAGCAGACCAGTTTTTGGTCCATTGTGATACCACGTGGATCTTGTGTTACCTACAATCCGCTGTGCGAATGGTTGAATACGCTTCCCCGATCCTAAAAAGAAGTCGTGGCATTGTCACAATTTATTTAATGGTTCGACAAAAAAAACAACGCTTGTCTCCTGCATATGCTACGGAGTAGGACATACATATGGTTTTTAGCAAGAAACGCCCCCAAAAAGTGGGCGTGGGTAGAAATGTCCTATAGACGAAAAAAACATTTTCAATGTTTTTGCATCGAAAGTTTTTTTTTTTCAAATGTACTTAAAATTTTGCCGAAAACCGTTTTTTACATAAAACGTCCACAAAAAGTGGGCATGGAAAAAAACTTAATATGGACAAAATATAAATATTGTGATGGTCTAAATATGTTATTCAAACACTTTTTCAAAAAATCTTAACCGTTTGCCAAAAAAAACGTTTTTCTAAGAAGTGGGCGAATTTTGAAAATTTGTAAACTTGTGTTGTAGGATAAGGATCCTTTATACCAAATTTCAGTATCCTAGCTCAAAATTTACTCACTTACTTAGGTGGCGCTACAGTCCGGGATGAACCTGGGGGTAAACCAACATGCCTCTCCAATTAGCCCGGTCCTTAGCTAACTGTCTCTAGTTGCGAGCTCCAAGTTGGTTGAGGTCGGTTTCTACTTGTGCGCGCCACATAAGGCGAGGTCTTCCTCTACTGCGTCCGACGTCTGGCTGGGAATCGAAGATTCTGCAAGCCGGAGTATTGCTGTCCATTCGTTTTACATGTCCTAGCCATCTTAAACGTCCAATGCGGAGTTTTTTGACTAGGGGTATATCGCTGTACAGCTCGTATAGTTCGTGGTTGAATCTTCGTCTAAATAGCCGGTCAACGCAAAAGGGACCTTTCTCTTTTTTCTCCTTTCTGAAATGCCGCTGTTCTTCCCTTGTTCTCTGCTTATAGAGCCCAATGGCAGCTCTCGTTTTCACCTGCAGCTTAGCCTTTTAGGCCTCGTTCTTGGCTGCGAGCATCTGTCGACATTCCTCATCAAACCAGGGGTTTCTTGCTGGTGGGCGCGAGAAACCTAGCACATCAGTTGCGACTGATCTTGTTGGCATCGTTGCCATTGTTCTTCGACATTAGATGCTGGTGGTATGGTGTGAATCGAGAGATTAAGGGATACGTGTTGCGCGAAGGCCTTGGCGGTCTCTTGCGATTGCAGTCTTTCGACATTAAATTTGTTCACAGTATTTCTGTCTTGTAGTTGCGTGGTAGTGGGAGTAGATGTTAGCCCCTCGGAATGTTCGGACTTCCAAAATACTGCATGCGTGCCTCTTGTCTATGGCAATGTGATCAATTTGGTTGACTGTTCATTGATCTGGCGATCGCCATGTCCCCTTATGGATATCGAGGTGAGGAAACCGTGTGGTGGCTATAGTGGCATTTCGTTCCGTAGCGAAATCAATTAGCGTAAGTCCGTTACCAGACGTGTTGTCATGTAGGCTATATTTTCCGACAACACTGCTAAAGATGTCTTCTCTTCCTACCTTTGCGTTTAAATCTCCCGGCACGATTTTAACATCGTACCTTGGTAGTCGCTCATAGGTTTTGTCGAGGAGCTCGTAGAAGCAATCCTTAGTGATATCATCTTCTTCCTCCGTCGGAGCATGAGCGCATATAAGGCTTATGTTGGCGAATTTGGCCTTAATGCGGATTGTTACTATGCGTTCGCTTATGTCTTGGAAACATAAGACTTCTTGCTAAGTCTGGCACTTCTAACAAATTCGCATCCGAATAGTCGCTGTTTCTGCTCACTATAACACGGTCCGTAGTAGATGTCACAGTTTTTCATCCTCTTTTTGCCCGGCCCATCCCATCGTATTTCCTGGATGGCAGTAATGTCTGCTTTGTAGCAGTTTAGGGCTTCCGCTAATTGTTCGCCTGCACCTCTCCTGGCCATCAGTATCCACTACGGGATTGAGCACTGCCGTTGACCTTTCGGTTCATCCGCCACCATCTCTGTTCAAGGGGCCTGACTTACCCTTCAGATTCCTAGATAACTTGTTGTCCGAATATGTCGAAGCAGCTTATCTAGGTTCGCCTGGGATGGCAGACCGGGTATTTACGTCTTGTTATCAACACTCGCACTTATCGTTTAGCAAGTCGAATCCGGTTGGATGAGACCAGTACCCGATGGTTACCACTTGGAGGTAAAAAAATAAGCACATTTGATGTGTAGTCAGAGTTGAGAGCACTGGGCATTGCCAAGTTAAAGCCAATCAGAGTCTACCCTTGTTCTACAACACCCAACCAGCTAAAAATTTAAGGCCTAAAAATCGATGACATACAGTCAGACGAACAGACAGTCATGTCTCAATCGACTCAGCTAGCGATTCTGAGTCGATCCTTTGAGGTACCTATATCTTGCTAAATTATTTCCTTATGTTACAAACGATGTATGTATCAAAACTAATAAACCCCTATGGGATAGGGTTTAAAACCAATCTGAACTATTACAGAAACGGAGGAGACTCCTCGCTTCCGTGTTGCTCAATCTCAGAGATTTGAAAGAAGTAAACTCAAAGATGAAGCTTTCTTTTGTTTGATACGGTCGGAGAGTTTCTTCTTCTTCTGCATAGGCAGCTTATGCAAAAGTCATTCGAATGAAACCCTAGACCTCCTGCGTGCCTACCCATTAGACAGTGTCCAGTTATTATACCAATTGGTGGCGCTAATGTATGGTCTAGCGAGCAATATCAGTCACTTGGATCTTCTTAAATCCAGCTTTGGCCAAGTTTGACACGTCTTGTCTGAAGAGGTGAATTTTGAACTCCTCTGCCATCTCTTGAAAAGATTAGCGACAATCTAGGGTTGTTTTTGAGTTCGATAAGACTGATTCTAGGAATTTTAAAGCCGTTTGGCTGTCCGAGAAGATGCTAATATCCTTGGCAGATATTATATTCTCTTTCAGCCAAGATAGGCTTCTTTAATGGTCAAGAGTTCCGCCTGAAAAATGCTGCAATGATAAGGAAGACGGAAAGATAGGCTGAGGTTTAGCCTGCTTGTGGGGACACCACCACCCACTCCGTCATTTGTTTTATGGCCATCGGAAGATATAAAACGTAACAAATCCACTTTCAACTGTCAAATTGACAGATTGTAGAAACAGTGTTGCCAGTTTAAAAGCAAATCTATAAAAATAAACGTTTTCCGTTGGTAAAATAATCAATTTGTTTTACCTAGATCTGTCAAAAGACCGATTTTGACAGTTGTTGTGTTCCATTGGGCCAACAATTTTTTTATATCAAATCAGCATTGTATAACATTAATACAATTGATAGCTGTCAGTTTTACTACGAGGTTGGCGGGTGACTTCAATCTTTGTAACATTGAATGGACGTTGGACTTGGAAGACAGGTGTTTGGTTCCTTTTAATGTTTCAACGGAAATAGAATCCTTTGTTATAGATTTTTTGGGTCAATATAATTTAATTCAAGTAAATTCTCTACGAAATAATATTAACCGGATACTTGATCTGATTTTTGTGGACATTGAGTATAACATTTGTCTTGATAAGTCAAACTTCCCGGTTATTAAAAACTCAATTCATCATATTGCAATTGGTGGCAACATCTACTTTTATCATTATAACGGGTGATTTTTTAGCTGGTTCGGTTTTGGCAACACTGGTTTTGACAGCTGACGTGTGTTTAGTACCTTGTGTCACTGTCAAACAGCTTCAGTTTGGTTTGCAATTTAACCATGGATCGTCTTACAAATGAACAACGCTTGCAAATTATTGAATTTTATTATCAAAATTCGTGCTCGGTTCGAAATGTTCATCGCGCGCTGCTTCCATTTTATGATCGGCATTCTCGACCTTCTGAGCAGTCTATTCGGAAGATTGTGACCAAATTTCGCACCAAATTTACTTTGTTGGACATTAAACCACCAACACGTTTACGTACTGTGCGGCCGTATCAGCTAGTGTGACAGAAGACCGCGAAATTTCGATTCGGCGCCGTTCCCAGCAGTTAGGCCTTTGTTACAGCACTACGTGGAAAATTTTGCGGAAGGATTTGGGCGTAAAGCCTTTTAAGATACAGCTGGTGCAAGAACTAAAGCTAGCCGACCTACCACAACGCCGAATTTTTGGTGAATGGGCTCTTGGAAAGCTGGCCGAGGATCCGCTTTTTTATCGAAAAATTGTGTTCAGCGATGAGGCTCATTTTTGGTTGAAATAAGCAAAATTGCCGCATTTGGATTGAAGATCAGCCAGAAGCATTGCAACAGCTACCAATGCATCCCGAAAAAGCCACTGTTTGGTGCGGTTTATGGGCCGGCGGCATTATTGGGCCATATTTCTTCAAAGATGATGCGAATCGCAGCGTTACTGTCAATGGTGAACGCTACCGATCGATAATAACAAACTTTTTTTTGCCCGAAATGGAAGTTCTTGACTTGCATGATATGTGGTTTCAACAAGACGGTGCCACATGCCACACAGCACGCGAAACAATGGCGCAATTGCGAGGCGAGTTTGGTGAACAGTTAATTTCACGTTTCGGGCCGGTCAATTGGCCGCCTAGATCGTGCGATTTGACACCATTAGATTATTTTTTGTGGGGGTATGTCAAGGCTAATGTCTATAGGGACAAGCCCGCTTCGATTGACGCACTGGAAGCCAACATCCATGCATTCGTTCGTGAGATACCGGCCGATATGTGTGAAAGAGTATGCCAAAATTGGACTCAGCGGATGGGCTACCTGAGACGCAGCCGCGGTCAACATTTGCATGAAATTATCTTTAAACATTAAATTGCAAGGTTCAAACTATCGATTCAAATAAATATTTCATTCATTTTTTCGAATTTTTTGTGTTTTTTTTTTTAAAAAAAGTTCTAAATCTCTTAAAAAATCACCCGTTATAAAGAAATTAATATCCAATCACAAGACTATATATGATTTTCGTAAAGCTGACTATGATGCAATGGTTGATTATTTGTTGTCTTTTTCGTGGCAAAATATTCTGAGTTCTTTGAATTTGGAAAACACTTACTCCGTTTTCTCTAGCATTTTAAAAGGTGCAATTGAACTATATGTACCTGTAAAACGTTTAAAAAATAACAATAGTCCGGACTACTTTGAACCAAACATAACGATTGATGCAATCAAGAAAAATTGCACACACTGCGGACTCAATTTTCCAAGGTGTTCCGTGATGTGGATAAATCCAAAAAAAAAAGTGGAGCTGTCTTCTTGTTTTAATTGTTTAGTGTAGCTTAGTATAAGCACCAAAGATAAAATGAAAGATAGCTGTCAAAAAACATGCAAGACTGAGAGTGAGAAAAAGGCTTCGTGTAATAATGCGCGCATTATGGAATGACAGTTCAAAAGAAAATAACCAAACATGCGCGTCAAATACATGCGCCGTGTAATAGAGCTCTTAAATCGCCAACGTGAGTTCGATGTTTTGAATAAATTTATGTATCGAAATTATTTGCTATCAATTGAGAGTGATTTAAAATCACACAGCAAATATTTTTGGAATTTCATAAACTCAAAGCGTAAGTCATATGGAATACCAAGTTGCATGAAGTACCTTGACTCAACGACTAGTGAGGTGCCACAAATCTGCAACTTATTCGCGAACTATTTCCAATCGGTTGGAAAAATTGGACGCTCCCTCCATACAAGAAATGCCCTCTGTTAATAGAGTTGTCGACATCGGTTCGATTGTTCTCAGTCCATTGGATGTAGAAGAGGCTTTATCAGCATTGGATGCTAGTAAAGGAGTAGGACCCGAAGGAATTCCTGCTGTTCTTTTAAAGAAGTGTGCAATTGCGATAGTTGAGCCACTTTTAATAATTTTTAACCTTTCTCTTGTAGAAGGCAAATTTTTGGATGGTTGGAAAATTTCGTTTTTGTCTCCCATTTTTAAATCCGGGTCAAAGCACGAAATAACAAACTACAGGCCAATATGTAAGATTTCAGCTCTACCAAAAATATTTGAGAAAATAGTTTGTAATAAATTATCACAATTGGTTCAGAACTACATATCAGTGTCTCATCATGGTTTTATGTCAGGCCAATCAACGGCAACAAACCTAGCGTTAATGACTAACGCCATCATATCAAACATGAAAAAAAAGTGGCAAACTGATATTATTTTTACTGATTTTGCGAAAGCATTTGACAGAATAAATCATAAAGTTCTACTTAGTAAATTATTCTCTTTTGGTATCCATTCTTCTTTACTAAAGTGGTTGGAATCATATTTGACGGGTAGATTCCAAATAGTAAAAATTGACAATTCGCTCTCAAATAACATTTCAGTTCCGTCAGGGGTCCCACAAGGAAGTCATCTAGGACCATTATTATTTTTGTTATTTGTCAATGACATACCCGGTATGTTTATTGATTCGACTTGCCTTCTATTTGCCGATGATCTCAAACTCTATCGTAAGATACGATGTGAATCGGATTGTTGTCTTCTCTTAAAAGATCTGACGAGACTTGATCATTGGTGCAAACGGAATCTGCTTCATCTTAACATTTCAAAATGTCAAGTTTTGTCATGTTTCAGGAATCAAAATCCAATTTTGTTTGATTATAATATCAATAACATTAATCTTACTTGATTAGACACAACGCTGTCATTCTTACCACACTACGACTATATTATTAATAAAGCTAACCAAATGCTTGGTTTTATTAAAAGAAACACTAGAGAATTCTCGGATCCTTATACTCTAAAGTCATTATATATTTCTCTAGTAAGATCAGTTCTGGAGTATTGTAGCATAGTTTGGAATCCTTACTACAATAATTCAATGGAAAGAATTAAAATTTACTAGATATGCGTTCTTCAAGTTAAATTGGAGAATTCCAAGGCCATCCTATAACAGTAGGTGTTTATTATTTGGAATGCAATCTCTAAAAAATTGCAGGGTATACTTTTCCGTAATGTTTATAAGAGATATTATAACATATCATATAAAGTGTCCCCCGTTGCTTGCATTAGTGAGTGAAGGCAATGCACCATCAAGGACTACACGTTGTCGATTTTTAATTTATGAACAGTTTCATCGTAGCAATTATGGACGAAACGAGACTATATCCCGTTGCATCAGAAAGCAAATTTAATTTGTAATTCAGTTGATTTTTATTCGAATCTTTCTAGAGATATCTTTAAATCTATGGTATTAAATAATATTTCAACATTATGTTCTAATAGTGCTTAATTATATTTAATTTAATGAAAATCAATGTAACATATATTTATTTTGTAATGTAATATATGAATGCATATAGGTACCCACCAGCAGTTATATTATGTATTTATTCTTAGTCTAATAGATTGTATTCTAATTGATGAAATAAATAAATAAATAAATAGAGTGATTTCTGTTTTCATGTATTATTATGTCAGTTGTGAAGAACTATGATAAATCATTAAAACTGCAGCAGTGAAACATAAATTAAATCAAAAACAAACAATCTGTGTGATATGAAACTTGACAACTACGCCGGTACTTACTTCACAGACTGGAAATTAAAACAATTCAAAGAGGCACCAAAAAAGATTCAATTTCAGATCAAAATCCTGATTCACCAATGAAAAAGATAATTTTCATAATCGTCAGTCTATGAATAAAAAAATAAGGGCTGTAGTCGAATGACAACTGTATGACAGCTATTGCACTGCAGTTGCCTTACAGCAATTGCCATAACTAAACAGCTATCCCAGCGTCCATCAATGCCAAACTAAACCACTTTCAAACTGTTCCACTGAAAAGCTATTTATAACTCTCACAGATGTCATTATTTACAAAACAATCGAATCCACGTTTGCCGGACACATAATCATGTGGGACAATCATTTGCAAAGCCATTTTGTAACATTAAAACTACAGTTCCATCGAACTCCATTAATCCTGCCTAATCTGTTAACCAATCGAAACACAACCCTTCATTTGTAATGCACAAAAGCAATACGTCAGAACCTACATTGCCAATCGAATGCATCAGTACATTACCAACCGAATACATCAAGTGGATCCTGGAAAAAAAATACTCCAGTCCATCCTTTGTGTGTATTTGAATCCTGCTTCAGAATTAGGCCAATAGCGGGGCTCTTTTTTTTTCTTAGCCAGTGTACATCATCTCCATTCAACACTGCCCGCGTATATGTATGTAAATTCATCCTTTTCAACGATTTCAATGCAATCCTTTCTAGATGTCAATTATGACCTCTCGCAGTGTACATTTTAAGGACAATTCAAGTGCATAAAACATTTATTCAGCTTCCAACACCTTCACAAACTAATGGTACCGCACCATTGCATTGCCGCTATCATCATGTCATGCCACTAGGACTAAACAATTCAAATGAAGTGACATGACGTGTTGACTGTAGAGTAGCTACAAGAATCCTTCTCACATGTTTGTCCATTGAAAAGCTGTCGTTGTTGTCCTGTCTCCCACCCTCTCTAAAGTACTGAATACGAATACCTGAGTAGCGAACTCAACTGACACCTCTATCCTGACAGGAGTGGATAGCGTCGCGCAAAAGGACGTATCACAAAACAGCAAAAACAAACTTACATATCAAAATGTCCTTTCATGGCGTAAGTTTTTTTTTTTTTGGAAAAAAAAAATCACTGAAAATAGTTCGACAGGATGTGGGCCGGCGCCCAGTAAATGTGGGTCCATCTGACTATGGAGTAACCTTAGATCTAAAGAATATTGTGTTTGTGATAAATAATGATTCTCCAACACACTCACAAATATTTTGTGAAAAAGGACACGAATGCCTGCCGGGCGGTGAATGAATGTACTTGGCATACTACTTTGTTTGGTCCATTGAGATCGAGAAAAAGGATACCACACCATGAAGGAGATGAAGTGAATCTAAAACAAATAACACAAATGCGGAAGTATTTCGCTGGTTTTCCTTGAAATTGATAAATACTGCACCACACACACGTTCACTTCACACGGATTCGACATGGTGGAACAGATAGTACTGCCACCGCACGGGAATACCGAAACCAATGAAGGATTTCAATTTTTCTGCCCTAATTGGGCTTGCTGGTTCAAGTGGGAGACGGGAGAAAGGAAATACATCATTGAACGTTGCTCTAGAGATATAGGTGGGGGACTCCTTGAGGACAGGCCTGTGCCTAACCGCATTGATTTCGTTTCCAGAATGCGTGGGTTTATTTTTTTTTTCTAGTCCAAGTTCAGGGAGTGGTGAAAAAATAACAGGATAACAAACCACCCACCCGATCAGAGGAGATTTGTGATTTTTTTTTTTGGCCGCAGAAGCTCAATGTTATGTGTGCAGCAAGGACACACCACCGCGTGGGTTGTATGTTGTCCCGCAGTGTGTTCTGCTCTGAGTCATCCAGAGATCTTAGGAGGTGGGTGTTATGAATTCCTATTGGGGTTCCGATATAAACATGCATTTTGCACATAATTGGAATAGTATTGTGTACGCCAGTTGTGGGCGCAAAGAGAAGGATTTTTACCCGCACGACGCGCCTTCAAAGCGTTTGGTCCAGCATCACAGTACTAGCAACGCGTTGGTAGTGGATGTATATGTCCTCCTGAAAGAGGGATTATTTGTTTTGTTTTCACATTGGCTTTGTCCTTTGGGGCGATAATGTCAGAGGCTTGGGGTAAATTTTTATTTATTTGCCTATTATCTGGGGAGTGGGAGTTTTACTAGGCTGTTAGTTGGTTCGGTAGTCCTCGTTGCACATCGCCTTCATCCTTGATGCCAATTGAGCTACTGTTGGCAGTCAAAGTGGATTTTCATTGATTGAATTTTTATCACGTTACGAAGACTATGGGGGTGTAGGTTAAGGAAAATTGTGTTTTCTGATAAAAATTTGAGGGTGTCATTGGACGTCGGGTAATTGATGGCAGTATTCTGAAACCTTTGTTTGGTTTTGGATTTTTGGTATTTTTGACAATTTCTGTTAACCGATTTTATTGATTGGTTTGAAAACGTTTATAAAGGGTGTCTCATAATTCACGAAAATGGCATTTTGATAGAAAACACAGATTTTCAATCAGAAAGCTTAAATTTTGTAACCAAGTCTTTCGTGAGAATTCGCTGTAGAGAACTTTCGAGAACTTCTCGAAATGCGAATTTATGTTCCTGGACTGTCAGCAATAGGTGCTCTCTTAAACTGCTTCGATGTTTACTGTAGAACGACTTGTGACAGGACATCCAGAGTGTCTAAGATCACTAATTGATCCAGTCTCCATGAATTTATCAATTATTCTATGACGGCCATATTTTGTACGAAAATTGCGGACTGTAGCGGACAAACCTTCATTTTTATTAAAATATTGCTCAGCAATGCAAATGCGTTGTTCTTTTATATAGCGCTCCATTTTTACTAACCCTAAACTGTCAGCTGTCATATTGTTATCGTTTTTTCGCGTTGGCAACACTGTACCTACCATTAAATGACGCAAACTTCAAATTTTGTGTGAATTATGGGACACCCTTTATTTCTAGAATAACTTTCTTAATACAAACTATCACAGTGCGTCTTTTATTTCACCAAAAAACTTCCCCAACCAGCGAACTTTAATTAATTTTTGCATTGTTGCAGTCTTTTATGCGTTTAGAAAGCTGGTGAATGTAAATTCATCCGTTTTGGCTAAATCGAGCCCCTTGTTTTTGATCACACGTTCTTCCAGTCTCTAAGAATAGAGATTAAAGATAAACACAGCATTACTAGGCAAGTAAAACCTGAACGGCTTAGAACGCGGTCACAAAACACATTACGCCACAATCACTGAAAAATTGCCCGTCGAAAACATCGTGACAAGAGTGTTCCATTGTTCATTGTTCATAAATATTCTTGTTTGCTTCACTAATGTGGAAAGCTGAATTGACATTCGACGCCATTTGTAAAATTTAAATACTCACATACTCACATATTTAATAGCTCTGTTCCCGTACAATATTTTTAATATTTCTTCTTATTGCTTTTTACTTAAGTGGCGCCACAGTCCGGGATGACCCTGGGCCTCAACCAACATGCCTCTCCAATTAGCCCGGTCCTTAGCTAACTGCCTCCAGTTGCGCACTCCAAGTTGGTTGAGGTCGGTTTCTACTTGTGTGCGCCACTTAAGGCGAGGTCTTCCTCTACTGCGTCCGACGTCTGGCTGGGAATCGAAGATTCTGCGAGCCGGAGTATTGGTGTGCATTCATTCTACATGTCCTAACCATCTCAAACGTCCAATGCGGATTTTTTTGACCAGGGGTATGTCGCTGTACAGCTCGTATAGGTCGTGGTTAAATCTTTGTCTCCATAGCCCGTCAACGTAAACGGGACCGAAGATTTTTTGAGGAACTTTTCTCTCGAATCGACCAAGAATTTCTTCATCCGCTTTTGATACGGTCCATGCTTCAGCGCCGTAGAGCAGGACTGGGATGATCAGGGTCTTATATATGATCTCCTTAGTAGTTCGAGTGAGGGCTTTACTAAAAAATTGCCTTCTTAGCCCGAAGAAACAGCGTTAATAGCTGAGCCGAGGAACACAAAGTCCCGTACTACCTCAAAGTTATATCTGTCAATGGTGTCAATTCGTCGATGTTGTGAGTCCTTTCGTGATGACAGCATATACTTAGTCATTTACTGCTAAACCCATTTTCGCCGCTTCCTTCTCTATACTAGCAAACGTGGCTATGACATCACGTTGAGTCCTACCAATGATGTCAATATCGTCAGCGTATGCTAGTAGTTGCACCGACTTTTGGAAAATTGTGCCTCTGGTGTTGGCTTTGGAGTTTTTCACAATCCTCTCAAGAATCAGATTAAAGAAGTCACATGACAGCGCATCGCCTTGCCTAAATCCTTTTTTGGTATCGAATGTGTCGGTGAGGTCGTTTCCGACCCTGATGGTGCAGCGAGAATTCTCCATCGTCATCCTACACAAATGGACGAGTTTGGACGGTATACCAAAACTAGACATGGCTCTGTATAGTTTGTCTCTATAAATGCTGTCGTATGCGGCTTTGAAATCGATAAATAGGTGGTGGGTATCGATTTGGAATTCCTTGGATTTTTCCAGGATCTGCCAAAGTGTAAACATTTGATCAGTTGTGGACTTTCCTGGCCTAAAACCACACTGATAAGGGCCAATCAGGTTGTTGGTAAACGGTTTCAGGCGTTCACATATTACGGCAGATAGGATCTTGTAGGCGATGTTGAGGAGACTTATGCCTCTGTAGTTGGCGCAGTTCAGAGGGTCTCCTTTTTTGTGGATCGGGCAAACGATGCTGAGGTTCCATTCTTCAGGCATATTTTCATCCGACCAGATTTGGCTTATGAGTTGGTGGATGTTACTTACCAAGTCATCTCCGCCGGCCTTATAAAGCTCAGCGGGAAGGCCGTCATTTCCGGCGGCCATGTTAAGCTTGAGTTTAGATAATGCTATCCTCACTTCACTTAGGTCGGGTGGTTGGCAGTTTTCGCTGTCGTTGCCAATATTAAATGGTTCGTTCTGCCTGACAGCGGAATGTTGTTCGTCATCGCCGTTTAACAGTCTGCAGAAGTGGTTCTTCCATATCCTCAGCATCGACTGTCTCTCAACTACGATATTTCCTTGTTCATCTCGATAGGATTCTGTTCGAGCCTTGTATCCTTGGCTTTGACGTTTTACACTTTGGTAAAACTTACGAACATCGTTCCTGGAGTTCTCTATATCGTCGATCGCGCGCTTTTCTTGCTCTTTTTTCTTCTTTCTGAAAAGCCAGTGTTCTTCCCTTCTTCTTTGCCTATAGAGCTCAATGGCAGCTCTCGTCTTTACCTGCAGCTTAGCCTTGTAGGCCTCGTACTTGGCTATGCGAGCATCTGTCGGCATTCCTCATCAAACCAGGGGTTTCTTGATGGTGGCCGCGAGAAACCTAGCACATCAGTTGCGGCTGATCTAATGGCTTGTTGGCATCGTTGCCATTGTACTTCGACATTAGATGCTGGTGGTGTGGTGTGAATCGAGAGGTTAAGGGATACGCGTTGCGCGAAGGTCTTGGCGGTCTCTGGCGATTGCAGTCTTTCGAATGGTGGATATCCGCATCCTTACCTTGGCTGCAACAAGGTAGTGGTCCGAGTCGATGTTAATCCCTCGGAATGTTCGGACATCCAAAATACGGGATGCGTGTCTCTTGTCTATCGCAATGTGATCAATTTGGTTGACTGTTCGTTGATCTGGAGACCTCCATGTCCCCTTATGGATATCTCCAAAGTCCAGAAATAGTGCGAACAAAATAAATTATTGCCGTTATGGAGCACAGTGTTGAGGAGAATCCGAATGAGCCGATTCGCCAACGAACGCAGTTGGAGCTATGGAAGATCCAGCTTGTGGAAGAGTTCAAACTGCGTAATCATTATACCGTAGGTTCGGTTAAAACAAGATTCAGCTTTATCCTCATTTTTATCGCAAAATTTTGCTCTCCGATTAGGCCCATTTTTATTGAAATTGATATGTAAAATAGGAAAATTGTCGAATTTGGAGTGGACAAACCCCGGAAGCCTTTGTCAAAACGCCCTTAGAACTATTAAAACTCACTGTTTGGGGTGCTTTATGGGCTGGTGGAATAATCCGCCCATATTTCTTTAAAGACGATGCCGGCCAGAATGTTACCGTCAATTGAGTGCGCTAAAGATATCTGACTTCATCGTCCCTCAATTGAATGGCATAGAAGTGACAGAGCTTTGGTTTCAACAAGATGGCGGAACATGCCACACGGGGCACCGCACTATCAATTTATTGCAGCGGAAACATTTGCTTAGCTCATGTTTTCGCGTAATGGACCTACGAACTGGCCTTCACGGTCCTATGATCTCACACCTTTATATTACTTTCTTTGGGGTTTTGTGAAGTCTCTAGCCTATGCCGATAAACCAGGGACGTTGGACGATTTGGAAGTCAACATTCGACGTGTTATTGCTGATATACTTCCCCAGTTGCTCGATAAATGTGTCGAAAATCGGACTTCACGATTAGGCTTCATTCGATCTAGCTGTACATTAACATTAGCTTCAGGTTTATATAAGCTGCGAAGTAAGCAAATTGTTATTGGATAGAAAAAGTTGCTGAAAATGTTGTTCCAGGTAATCAAGTCAAGTCCCTAAGTTAAACACACTTATTATGTTAGATAAGGTCTTGCAAGTCATAAGAATAATGAGGAGATTTATCTGTCTTTTTTCCGATAGGTATATTTGGTTGAGCTCTGAGTGTTAAAGTGGCTTTTATCATAACAGCCAAACCTCTTTTCAGGGCGTACCTTGTAGATCGTAGTATTTAATTCTATGTACGTCTTGAGAATCCAAACAATTCACAAAGGATCAAAACTCAGTCTATAATAAGGCTGTTATACGAAAAAGTGGTCCTTCGAGCCGGGTTGCACATACTTGTTTAAAAAGTACTTTGACTTACCGATGCCATTGCAAAATCTCTAATCATACTTCTCTTCCCTTCATTTCAGGTGGCAGTCTGTGATAACCTAGAACTTCCATTCCGCGAGGAATCATTCGACGCAGTACTCTCTCTGGCGGTGGTGCATCATTTTGCCACCACAGAACGTCGGGTGGGTGCTATTCGAGAGCTCGCTCGAATACTTCGAATCGGTGGACGTGTGATAATAAGCGTCTGGGCATTGGAACAGCGCCATCGTCGCTTCGAATCACAAGATGTTCTCATACCATGGCAGCCACCTAAGAATCGCAACCAAACCTATTCAGATGAGGAGGACGATGACGATATTCTACCACCCTATAATGCCTACACCGAGGAATCGACAAACTCAAGCCGGTCGGCGGGCGATGGCGATAGTTCAAGTTTGTCATCATCTTCACCTGGCGAATCGTGCTATAGTTTTGTACGGCGAGCTATACAGGTATAGTTGATCACTTAACCTTGACATCTCCGATGGTAACATATCTCATTTGTCAATTTCAGAAATTAGCTGGAACTAAACGTCACCCATGGTTTCTGGACTCATGGACTTCCAAGGATACGAAAAACAACAGTAGCCTTGACTACGAAGATGCCAAAGATCTACCAATCGAATTGCGCCGTCTGGAGGATTTCGAAGATTTCCCAGATCCACCGCTATCGGCGGGCTTAAAATCGCGCAGTCTTGGCAGTATTCTTAATCCTCCGCCACGTCAAATTGTTCGTTCACGCTCTAGCGTTCCCAGTTTGGGTGCCCAAATGATGGAAACCAAACAACTGGTGGTACAAATCTCACCGGGGCAAATGGTTCCGACAAGTAGTGCCATAGAAATGCCGCCACCGAGTAATAGCAACCACAATTCTCCAGCGGGCGGTTCTGGTGGAAATACAAACGCAATTGCATCGGGCACAGCGACAGCGTCTTCAACTCCACCACATTCCACGACGACACCCAGTCGACGGCCAAAACTGATCAAACAAAAACAATCCCTATGTGATGACGACTATCAACTGCCAGATAATCCATTTCATACGATAAGTAATTGTAGTAGTAGTAATAGTCTAAATAGTAGTAGTCACCCACAACAACAACAACAACAACAACAGCCGGCGCAACAGCAGCCCAAGAATGGTTTGCGGGGCCAGGCTGCGGCCAAGCAACTCGCCGACGCCAAGACATTCCTACGCAAGCAGAGTTCTCTGAATGAAGAACTAATGGCGGGCAACCGTATTCGCGAGAAGGATCGAGTCCGGAAGCGCATTCAAAAGCAGATGTCACTGAACGAAGCATTTCTGTGTCGTTCGATGTTTTCGAAACGTCTGCAAGTCCTTCGCGAGGGTTTCACCAGCAAACTGAAGACGTCTACGGGTAGTCTTGAGCGAGTTACCAAAAACGGGTTCGTCAAGATCATGCAGAACTTCAAGGCGACCACAAGTCCAGCTACATCCACCTCCGCCACTGCAACCAGTACAACAGCGGGCCGTGACCATCACCATCATCATCATCATGCCCATCACTCGACTGTGCATAGACAGGGTTCATTGTCATCGAATAAGACCGGTGGTGGTGAGGCGTGTAATTGCGGTTTGGCGGCTGCCGCTGCTGCAGCAGCTGTCGCTAACCTCGCCAATGGTAACGAGGACCAATCCAACGATAAACCGAGACGTCATTCTCGCGAGTCGGGTTCGGATTCATCCAAAGACAGCAGTCTCCAATCGGACACCAGTATCGAATCAGAAGACAGCTTCGCTTCGGTTATCTTCATTCCAAAGCCCGAACTCCAGCAGCAACAACAGAACCAGCAGAATCCGCAACTAGCCGCTCAAAAGCATCAACAGCAGATCTACCATCAGCAGAACTCAAACAGCAGCAGTAGTAACAGCAGTAGCAGCTGTAACGGAGCGCACAGTAGCACATGCAACAGCTTGACGCAGAACAATAGTCTCAGCAGCAGCAATTGTAGAAATCGTATACCATCAGTGCCAACATCACCACTAATAATGCCATGCCCGCCAACACCAGCGCACTCGCCGGCAGCAGCGTATACCGTTGTGACATCACCACCGCAAACGATGTCCGCAGTTCAGGCGGCCATGGCGATGCTAACGCCACCTAAGCTCGTGCAAAAGGGCACCAAAACTAATACAGGATCAATACAGGAAAAATCTCGCTTCACCTTCGAGGAGGAGCACATCCAGCAACTGGAGGGATCAGGGCCCGAGGTGCCCAACGGTCATACGCGAGTGACAACCATTGTCATCGACAAACCGGAGCCAGTCACCACCCTAACTGCAGCCGCATCACCGCCTGTGGCAAAAATCACCCGACAAACGATCAAGGATCTACCGCCAATACCGAAATTTCGCAAACAGCAGTCCTTGCAGATGCATAAGCCGGGCTATGCGATAGTTCGTCGGTCATCAACGACGACGCCATCAATTCCCAAGTTCTTGTCGTTGGAACTATTCAATCCCGCCACTGACGATCTTGACAGCGACTCAAGTGAACCGTCATCACCCGATTCCATTGACAGCGTGATCAGCGCACCAAAGTCTGCGTTGAACGGTGCCGAAGCGGAAGAACCACCTCTTGTCAAAGGTGACATTTTAAAGTCTGATCTGCATATCAACGGTGACAGCACATCGATGGAGAATCTCAATCTGGATGATGATTCCATGGGAAATGTTCCTTACCCGAGGGCGGTGAATAAGATCCGCTCAGCCACGCGACAAGAGTGTGCCGACTTTGCGGAACAACTAAGTGCTCAACTCCTGCGGGAGCTAGATGATAAGAATCGATCTGACAAGGTCGAGTGTCGTAGTTTGGACGGCATTGGTGGTGACATTGGTGACTACATCGATGACCCGGTTATGGCGAATTTCCGCAAGCGCAATGGGGATCTGACTGCTCTACGAGATGAGCTGCGGGAACGCAGATTAATGTTGGCAAACCTGTCAACTCAGCCAAGCCTGCAGCAGTCACCAAACTCGTCCTCAACATCGTCACTATCCTCGCAAACTCGAAGTCTGACAATTCACGAAGAGGATGAGGAAGAGGAGCGCGAAGAGGCAGAAGGCAACAGCTCAAACAGTTATTCGCTGAACCTCTATGACAACTACAAGATCTCCAAGTTTAAATACAAGCGAAACCGTCAATACAGCTTGAACCCAGAGACTGCTTACCTCCTCGACGATGGCGACAGTTCAGCACGCGAGGACGATGACGATGTGATTCTCGAAGAGGATGAAGACGTGAAGAGCGACGAGGGTGTGCTGGATGAAGATGGCCCTGAGGAAGCCGAAGGAGAGGGATATGCCAAGAAGACTACTCACAACACTATCAAGTGCGAGGATGACTCGCTGGAGGATGAAAACAACAAGAAGGACGGCTGTGGGGCAGTAGCAAATCGACAGTCAACAATCGAGTCATGGGAACACTCAAACAGTTCAACGGCATCGTTGGACAGTCCATCACAGGGTGGAGCGACTACCCATCATCGGTATTATCATGTGTTCCGGGAAGGTGAGCTAGACGCGCTCATAAATCATCATGTGGCAAGTCTGCATATAGTGTCGTCTTATTATGAGCGAGCCAGCTGGTGTGTGGTAGCCGAGAAGGTGCAGGTCTGGACCATTTGAGTGAAGAAGATGTACATATGAGTATTTATGGTATTTATTGGGATTTTTTGAAAAAACGTTTTTTATTGATCATAATGTAGCGGTAATTTTCTTTAAGGTGGCTTTGCAATTATTTTAAATTTTATGTTTACCGTTAAGTTATGCAATTATGAGGTTATGTGTCAATTCAGTAAACAGACTCAACTGGCAAATATAAGTCCATTCATGTACTACTAGGTTCCCTTCATGTATTGTCCTAGTGCACATTTTTTACAAAATTTGGTTAAAGAGAATGAATACTGTTATGGCGTTTTCGATTGCTAAGAAACATGTTATCGGAAGCACCTGAGAACTGTCAAAACGTACATTCCAACAATACTCAGATGGGAATTTAGCTTTTCAATCACAGCAAAGACGGAATGATTCCGATAGTATATTTTTTTTACCAATGGGAAAAGCTATTAGTCTCATGAGACGCGGAACTCTTTCAGCCTTATTCATAAACGAATTAACCTATGCCTCCCCTTGTCGATTTATAATTGGCAAAAAGTGTTTTATAAATAAAAGACAAGTGGAAACAGTTAAAAATTGGCTCTCATTGAATTGACTGGTAATGAATCTTCTTGAAAAGTGGAAATAGCGGAATTGACAAACAAAACGTCACTTCATCCTTAACTGCCACTGGAAATTGATTGACATGTGCTAAAGAAAGTCATAAAAAGAACCCGTGAACATTTTGTTAAGTAAATATCAAAAACATTTAAAAAAATCAAAGAAAATTAGTGACATACCACCTGAACCCATGTTAATAGGCGTGTTCCATTCAATTCCATCCCTCCTAGATCTCCGTAAATATTGTCACTTGGCAAAGCAGAGATTTTCTGCGATATGCTGAGGCTAATTGCGTTTTCCATTCGTAATACTCGAGAATCGAGAATTTTCTCATTCTACCTACGAATAGTGCAGCAAACGCGCTCGTGAATTATTATGAATCGATCAGATGACACAACAAAAAACATCTGATTGTGTTGGTGCTTTATGAGTAGATTCTGAAATCACATCCAGAAGCAAATATTTCTCTTCTGAAAATTGTCACAAGAGACAAGAGTTTATTTCTTGATGTCAATGGAACGGTTTCTAAAGAGTTCTCTTGATTTTGGACGCTTCTTTTCGAAATAGACATTTTGTTTGTTTTTTGACGTTTTACCCAATCAAACTTCCGGAGCTTCTAGCTAGTCAGTACGTGATGGAACACTATTGCTCTCCTATTGGCCAAAGCTGGGAACTTTCGGCGATTGCTTCATTCAGACGGTAAAATTGTTGACAGTGCAAGTCTAAATTAACAGTTTTGCTATGAGGAGCACAAGAAAAACACCAGCGAACAGAATTAACAAACTGATGTCACGGTAAACAGCTGTCAAAAATATTTGGAAAAATAAATGGAAAATTGGAAATCTGGATGGAAAAACTGGGAATCAATGGAAATATCAATTTCGCTCATTTTCACTTTCGATAATAAATAGAAGCGAATGCGTTGGAATTAAGGCTTTAAATGCGAAAGCCATCCGCCGCGCATTTGGTAATAAACCCCCTCTGGCTTGGCCATCATTTGTGTCACGGCGATACGATTACAACCGTTTTCGCTGATTGTCGTAAGTGATCCATTTTTCATTACCAGTTTTGTTTTTGTGTTAACTTCAGTGGCACCCATATATCGACCTTCTTTTGTTTCCAGCCTTTGTGCAATGTTTAGCTCCTACTGGACAACCGAAACAATGAAATCAAAAATCCATCTAAAATATTTGACATAAGTAAAAATGAACTGGCAAGAATGTGGGTTATTGACACATGCAAGAACTGTCAATCTTTGCCAATTTAAAGGCATATGGAAACACAGCTTTGTAAGGATAGTACAAAAAAGCCTTTAGACTTAAAAACCTTATTCATAAAACGTACAAAACGTTGAATAGAGGCTGCTAAAGCTTAATCCACTTGAAGCAAGCGAAACGAATAATATTACGCATTCGTAAATTGTTCTCCCTCTGAAAAAATTCAATTATTTTTACTGCAAAACTACGGAAACAGAACAGATGTGTCAATTTAGTAAACAAAACCATCTGACAAGGCTATAGTTAAGAATTCAGGTGAGTCCGTTAGAGTACTAATAACGGGTGATTTTTTAAGCGTAGTTTTTTTTTAAATCGAATATATCGTTGATCGATAAAACAATGTGTTACTGAGCAGACGTGCGCGATTAAGTGGCAACAATCACACTAGTTTTCAAGCGTTAGTTTAACGTACCAAGGTTTTTTTTTTCCGCTATTAATATCCGGAGTTGTTTTTAAGTGATCCAGAACTTTTTAATTCCTTATGAATATTCGCCCAACTTAACATTAAGTGTTAATAATTTATCATCTCTGCATAAGACTTTTGAAAAATCGCAAAACAATTAAGCACACACATAACCTACTCCACATACCACCAAACTTTCTCATTTCGTTCATACACACGAATTCATATGTCCGCTAAAAGAAACAGAACATCTCCTAAACTAGTGCCACAATCTCCAGCTCCGAAGGTGCTTAAAAAAATCTCTTCAGGGAACAACACTACAGAAATGCCGAAATCAGATGAAGCTCTTCGCACGCAAAGCGATTACATTATTTCACTGCTTTCGTCCCGAATGAAAGAATTTGAAGAGAGACTAACCGCTAAAATCGACACCGACGTAGCTAATCTCAAGAGTTCAATTGATGACGTCAACAACCGTATAAAAACACTCGAGATTAAGTTTACTGAAATTGATGTTATTAAAGAGGAGAACAATAAACTGAAAGATCAAATGAGAAAACACGAAGAACAACTGGTACAGATTGTCGAACGCATTGATCGCAATGAAGAACGTCATCAATATAAGGAAACAGAGAGTGATGCTCTTATTCATGGTTTCCCCATATTGCCCGATGAAAATCTAAAAACGATGTTTAACCAATTATGCCACGGAGTGGGTATTAAACCACCAATACTTCGGGATATTTTTCGGTTAAAAAACAAAAAATCTGCAACACATACGCCAGTTATAATTAAATTCAACTCTCCGCGCGATAAAAATACTATACTCCGGTCAATTGCATATTACCGCATAACTAACAAAAAACCACTTTGTCTCCGCGACATTGGACTTGCGTCTGATAATGTTGTTTATATGCATGAATGTCTTACGACCAAAAACCGATCTCTTCTGCAGAACGCACTTAAAATGAAAAATGATGGAAAGCTGTTCTCTGCGTTTACTATGCGAGGTCTTGTTTACGTCAGGAAGTACCGAAATGCTAAAGCTCTTTTAGTGGAAAACCAAGAGAATTTACATGATGTTGCCACGAAATCTTTGATGACAACACTAACAGCTGACGAAGAAGCAACGAAAATAAACAACATTAATTAATATTATACCTTTTGCCTTTAATTCTTTCTATTTTTTTTATTTTTATTATTAACTTGAATTCTGAATTTAACTTGTAATATATAATTTTCAATTTTTTTTTCTTTTTTTTTCTCCTTTATGTAATTACATATAATGAATCCTAAAATTCATCGCTCTCATTTGAAATATTTATTATATAAAATTATCATTATCATCTATAAAGTGTCTCGGTCGATTATGTGTCTCTTTAAACTGGTGATTCAGCTTCAATGTTTTGTTTCTAGTCGGATCAAACTGGATCCTTACTATTTCATATTTTTTTTTTTTGTGAATGATAAATCTTAATGATCGTAATAGAGAGTCTATAATCGAATGTCGTAACACCACTACACGTTCAATGTTAAGTATTTTAGGTGCACAACGTTCTGGTTTGAAGGTATGCCATATTAATGCACAGAGTTTGGGTCCTAAATTGGATGAATTTCGGTATTTGTTTAATGGTTCTAAGGTTGACGTGGTTTGTGTGAGTGAAACTTGGTTTTCTAGTGATACTGTGTGTAATTTTGACGGGTATACAGTTTTCCGGTCCGATAGAATAGGACGAATTGGTGGCGGAGTTGCAATTTTCGTTCGCAATGACTTGGATTGCAAGCTAATACGTAAGTCTCCTCCATATAGCGCCATCGAATATTTATTTGTAGCAATTAAGTGTAACAATAACAAAATTTTACTAGGATCAGTTTATCGCCCGAATCAAAACATCGATACTGCATCACTATTTTCAGTCTTAGATGAGTTGTCGTTTGTGTCACCTTTCGTTATAGTAGCAGGAGATTTTAATCATGATGTGCTAAAAAGCACTGGCCTTACTGATAGAATGAAATCGCTTAATTTATTTCCTGTGAACATGACCATACCTACGCACTATACAAAGTACAATAGTACATTACTCGATCTGTTCTTTGTGAGTCACTCGGAAAAAGTTCTACTCTATGACCAACTTTCTGCTTCTTGTTTCTCACATCATGATTTAATTTATCTTACTTTTGAATGTTCACCACTTCACGTAGATACTAACTACATGTACCGAGACTTTAAAAATGTTAACTTGCGGCAGTTGGAAACAGACCTGAACTCAATAGAATGGTTTCATATATACGGTATGCCATCAGTTGATGACCAGTTATCTTTTTTTCAAAATAATATCAATTATCTTTTCAATTCTCATGTTCCACTTAAAATTAATTCATCTCAAAATAAAGATCACTCTTGGTTCAATAACAAAATTAAGACTCTGATTCGTGACCGTAACCTAGCGTATAAACGTTGGATTCTATATAGACTTGACGTATTGTACAATTTATACAAAGTCTTAAGAAATAGGGTAGTTTGTGAAATACGTTTATCCAAAAAAAGGTTTTATGCTCCAAAACTCGACTCTTCCCTTGCTAAAGAAAAACTGTGGAAAAATCTTAGAGAAATCGGGGTGGGGAAACAAAGGCACAAGCCGATATCTGCTGACTGCAATGAACTTAATATTAAATTTACATCATTAAATTCTTCAGATTCTGTAAATCAAATGACTGAGTCAGATTTATCAGAAGTCACGACGAATGCCTGGGAGACTACTACTGGTTTTTATTTCGCGACCGTAGACGAAGAGGATGTATTGGAGAGTATTTTGTCAATTAAGTCCAACTCCGTTGGAATTGATGACATGAATCCGGTATTTTTGAAAGCCATACTGCCATTCGTACTGAAATATGTAACATATATAATCAATAATATTTTTATGACCAGTGTCTTTCCTTCAGCCTGGAAACAAGCCAAAATCTTACCAATCCCTAAGGATCAAGCCTGTGAAGACTTTCGTCCTATAGCCATCTTACCGTTTCTGTCCAAAGTTCTGGAACGGCTCATGAACCATCAAATACGAACTTTCCTCAATGTTAACAAAATGGTATGTCCCAATCAGTCAGGTTTTCGTCCTAAGCATAGCTGCACGACTGCCCTAATTGGGGTTGTTGAAGACATTAGGCAAGCTGTAGATGATGGTAAAGTAACAATTCTTACACTCTTAGATTTTTCAAAAGCATTTGACACAGTCAATCACATTATACTTTATGATAAACTTAAAACCCAATACAATTTCTCATCGTCGTCTGCAAATTTAGTTCTTTCCTATTTAACAAAAAGATCACAGGCAGTTTTCGCTAATGGATCAATGTCTTCTTTCCTTCCCTTGCAAAGAGGGGTTCCTCAGGGCTCAATTTTGGGGCCTTTATTATTTTCGATGTACATTAACGACCTTCCTTCGTGTTTGCTTAATTCAAAAATGCAAATGTATGCTGATGATGTGCAGCTGTACAATAGTTTTCCATTGGGTCTTCTTGAGAATGGAACGCACGAGGTTAACGAAGATCTGCACAAAATTGTTTCCTGGTCCCGCAAAAACGGTCTTTGCTTAAATCCGAAGAAATCAAAGTGCTTAATTATATCCAGGACTCCCGTAGACAACTCATATTTTCCGAAAATTTATCTAAATAACACAGTCATAGAGTTCGTTAAATGTGCAAAAAATCTTGGATTAACCTTCAATACGACACTGACATGGGACAACCACATCAGACTTACATTAGGAAGAGTATATGGAGGTCTTCGTATGTTATGGGCCTCACATCATATTACACCTGTAAAAACTCGTCTCATGTTAGCTAAAGCCTTATTAGTTCCGCTTATTCTTTTCTGTTGTGAGATATTTTCTAAATGTGATTACGAGCACAGGCGGAGACTTAATGTTGCGTTCAATAGTATAGCCCGTTATGTCTATGGGATAAGAAGATATGACCACATATCTAACTTCTCCAAATTAATGTACGGTATCACACTTGATAATCTCTTTAAACTCAGAACGTTAACAATGCTCCATAATATCATAGAAACTTGCCAACCTGAATACTTATATAATAAAATTAAATTTTCACGCTCTAACAGATCTCGGGATCTTTTGCCAATTCGTTACTCATTTCTTGTATCTGAACGCCAATTTTTTGTACACGCTATTCGATTATGGAATTCTCTCCCCCGTTCTACTAAAATGATAAGCTGCACTACTCGGTTTGGAAAGATGCTCCGACAACATTTTGAGACTCTTTAATAATGATGATATTTTATATGTAATATTTCAATTTGTAACATATTCTTTTCATTTAGCTTGGAAATGTTTTAATTGATATAATATGTATAACTTTTCTTTTATTTTTTTTTTTTCCTTAATTATTTCGTTCTTAATCCGAAATCAATTTTATTTTATATTTTGTATTCTTTTAATCTAAAGTCGCTTAGTGACCTACACAAAAAATGTATAAAGTATTACGATACTGAAATTTGCTCTAATTAAGAAGATATTGTATCTTACTGAGTAAAGTCATAATAAATAAATAAATAAATAAATAACACTCAAATTTGCATCAAATATTCAAAATTTTTATTGTCATCGATCAATATGCCATTGTCATACGCTTACGTCTAAAAGACAAGTTCATGTAAATGTTTTCCGCGGCTCCGTTTCAAATGGTCCAATAGGAAGGGCCAATTATGCGTCACTTTTTCGAGCATTTCGGCCTGTTTTCCACGAATTACGCGTGTTATGTTTTCCTGTAAGGCTTCAATCGTGTTCGGCTTATCCACATAGACTAATGACTTTCCATAACCCTTCAAGAAATAATCAAGAGGCCTTAAATCGCATGATCTTGGCGGCCAACTCACAGGGCAATTTCGAGAGATAAGCTGCTCACCAAATTCATCCTTCAACATTTCCATTGTTTCACGAGCTGTGTGGCATGTGGCACCATCTTGATGAAACCACACAAACCAACCAAGGTCAACTCAGCCAACTGGGGCAAAAAAAGTCGCGTATCATGGCTCGATATCGTTCGCCATTGACGATAACTTTCTTCCACATCGTCTTTGAAGAAAAATGGACCGTTGATGCCAGAAGTCCATAAACCGCACACCAAACTACCAAACTGTCGTTTTTTGGGATGCATTAGTAATTCTTGTATGGCATGTGGCTGTTGATCACTCCAGATGCGACAGTTTTGCTTATTTACGTATCCGTTGAGCCAGAAATGAGCCTCATCGCTGCACACAATTTTTCGATAAAACAGCGGATTCGCACATTATTCACAGAGCACGACTTTAGATAATAAATTTCAATAATTTGCAATCTTTGCTCGTTTGTAAGTCTTTCCATGATTAAATGGCAGAGTATCCTGAAAACTTTTCACTTTGACAGATGAGGTTTGGACGCCATTACAAGCCAGTGCTGCCGACCTGAAAAATCACCCGTTAGTACTACTTGCGAGAGTGAGAACATGAAAACTATTAAACTATGACAGGAACCAACAAAACAGTTTTACTCTTTAATGGAGTTTTCCATTTTTAAAAAAATGTCATAAAAAAATCAGAAAAGTCTGCAAAACCGTATGAATGTGTAGAAACCAAAGTGGTCGCCATGAGTTTCGCAACCAAAATTCAGAGTCGTCGAGCATATAATTGTAGTAGATTTCTCCTTTCTGGTATTTCAAATGACTGAAACCCTGTGCAACTAATGTTGATGGGAAAATGTTTTATGAATAAATGATTAAGAATTCGAGATACTACTTACTTACTTAAGTGGCGCTACAGTCCGGAATGAACCTGGGCCTCAACCAACATGCCTCTCCGATTAGCCCGGTCCTTAGCTAACTGCCTCCAGTTGCGTACTCCAAGTTGGTTGAGGTCGGTTTCCACTTGTGCGCGCCACTTAAGGCGAGGTCTTCCTCTACTGCGTCCGACGTCTGGCTGGGAATCGAAGACTCTGCGAGCCGGAGTATTGATGTCCATTCGTTCTACATGTCCTAGCCATCTTAAACGTCCAATGCGGAGTTTTTTGACCAGGGGCATGTCGCTGTACAGCTCATATAGTTCTTGGTTAAATCTTCGTCTCCATAGCCCGTCAACGCAAACGTGACCGAAGATTTTTTCGAAGAATTTTCCTCTCGAATCTACCAAGGATTTCTTCATCCGCTTTTGATACGGTCCATGCTTCAGCGCCGTAGAGCAGGACTGGGATGATCAGGATCTCCTTAGTAGTTCGAGTGAGGGCTTTACTACTAAGTTGCCCTCTTAGCCCGAAGAAACAGCGGTTGGCAAGAGTAATTCTTCGTTTAATTTCTGACGAGATGTTGTTGTCAGAGTTAATAGCGGAGCCGAGGTAGGCAGAGTCCCGTACTACCTCAAAGTTATATCTGTCAATGGTGACGTTCTGTCCAATTCCTCGATGCTGTGAGTCCTTTCGTGATGACAGCATATACTAAGTCTTACCCTCATTTACTGCTAAACCCATTTTCGCCGCTTGTTTCACGTTGAGTCCTACCAATGATGTCAATATCGTCAGCGTATGCTAGTAGTTGCACCGACTTTTGGAAAATTGTGCCTCTGGTGTTGGCTTTGGAGTTTTGCACAATCCTCTCAAGAATCAGATTAAAGAAGTCACATGACAGCGCATCGCCTTGCCTTAATCCTTTTTTGGTATCGAATGTGTCGGTGAGGTCGTTTCCGACCCTGATGGAGCAGCGAGAATTCTCTATCGTCATCCTACACAAGACATGGCTCTGTACAGTTCGTCTCTATAAATGCTGTCATATGCGGCTTTGAAATCGATGAATAGGTGGTGGGTATCGATTTGGACTTCTTGAGTTTTTTCCAGGATCTGCCGAAGTGTGAAAATTTGATCGGTTGTGGACTTTCCTGGCCTAAAACCACACTGATAAGGGTCGATCGGGTTGTTGGTAAACGGTTTCAGGCATTCACATATTACGGCAGATAGGATCTTGTAGGCGATGTTGAGTAGACTTATGCCTCTGTAGTTGGCGCAGTTCAGAGGGTCTCCTTTTTTGTGGATCCGGAAAACGATGCTGAGGTTCCATTCTTCAGACATGCTTTCAAAAGACCAGATTTGGCTTATGAGTTGGTGGATGTTGCTTACCAAGTCATCTCCGCCAGCTTTATAAAGCTCAGCGGGAAGGCCGTCATTTCCGGCGGCCTTATTAAGCTCGAGTTTAGATATGGCTATCCTCACTTCAATTAGGTCGGGTGGTTGGCAGTTTTCGCTGTCGTTGACAATATTAAAGGGTTCGTTCTGCCTGACAGCGGAATGTTGTTCGTCATCGCCGTTTAACAGTCTGCAGAAGTGGTTCTTCCATATCCTCAGCATCGACTGTGTCTCAACTACGATATTTCCTTGTTCATCTCGACAGGATTCTGTTCGAGCCTTGTAGCCTTGGCTTTGACGTTTTTCACTTTAGTAAAACTTACGAACATCGTTCCTGGAGTGGCACCTCTATATCCTCGATCGCGCGCTTTTCTTGCTCTTTTTTCTTCTTTCTGAAAAGCCGATGTTCTTCCCTTCTTCTTTGCCTATAGAGCTCAATGGCAGCTCTCGTCTTCACCTGTAGCTTAGCCTTGTAGGCCTCGTACTTGGCTATGCGAGCATCTGTCGGCATTCCTCACCAAACCAGTGGATTCTTGCTGGTGGCCGCGAGAAACCTAGCACATCAGTTGCGGCTGATCTAATGGCCTGTTGGCATCGTTGCCATTGCTCTTCGACATTCGATGCTGGTGGTATGGCGTTAATCGAGAGGTTAAGGGATACGCGTTGTGCGAAGGTCTTGGCGGTCTCTTGCGATTGCAGTCTTCCGACATTAATTTTTTTCACAGTATTTCTGGATTGTTGTGGCGTGGTGGATATCCGCATTCTTACCTTGGCTGCCACAAGGTAGTGATCCGAGTCGATGTTAGCTCCTCGGAATGTTCGGACATCCAAAATACTGGATGCGTGCCTCTTATCTATCGCAATGTGATCAATTTTGTTGACCGTTCGTTGATCTGGAGACCGCCATGTCCCCTTATGGATATCGAGGTGAGGAAACCGTGTGCTGGCTATAGTGGCATTTCGTTCCGTAGCGAAATCAATTAGCCTAAGTCCGTTACCAGACGTGTTGTCGTGTAGGCTATGTTTTCCGACAATACTTCTAAAGATGTCTTCTCTTCCTACCTTTGCGTAAAAATCTCCCAACACGATTTTAACATCGTACTTCGGTAGTCGCTCATAGGTTTTGTCGAGGAGCTCGTAGAAGCAATCCTTAGCTATATCATCTTTTTCTTCCGTCGGAGCGTGAGCGCATATAAGGCTTATGTTGGCGAATTTGGCCTTGATGCGGATTGTTACTATGCGTTCGCTAATGTCTTGTTAACATAAGACTTCTTGCCTAAGTCTGGCACTTATAACAAATCCGCATCCGAATATTCGCTGTTTCTGCTCACTATAACACGGTCCGTAGTATATGTCACAGTTTTTCATCCTCTTTTTGCCCGGCCCATCCCATCGTATTTCCTGGATGGCAGTAATGTCTGCTTTGTAGCAGTTTATGGCTCCCGCTAGTTGTTCGCCTGCACCTCTCAAGTTTAATGTTCTCACATTCCAGGTGCAGATACGAACGTCGTTTCCCTTTTTTTCGTTTAGCAGGGTCGTCAACAATAAAATCAGTCCTTTCCGAGGCTATTGGTTGCTTCGTAACCATGTTTTTTTTTCTGTGGGTGGGTAGTTAGCCCAAAGCACAACCCCCAACCTGGAGGGCCAGTTCCAAATTATTAGATACCCCTAGGACACGGGGCCATCAGTATCCACTACGGGATTGAGCGCTGCCGTTGGCCTTTCGGTTCATCCGCCACCATCTCTGTTCAAGGGGCCTGACTAACCCTTGAAATTCCTAGACAACCTGTTGTCCGAATATGTCAGAGCAGCTCATCTAGGTTCGCCTGGGACAGCAGGCCGGGTACTCATCCATGCCATTCTCACCAGGGTGTTTATAGTGTTGCTGTTTTTCGTCGTGTTATCAACACTCGCACTTATCGTTTAGCAAGTCAAATCCGGTTGGATTAGACCAGTACCCGATGGTTACCACTTGGAGGTAAAAATAAGCACATTTGATGTGTAGACAGAGTTACAACGCTGGGCATTGCCAAGTTAACGCCAATCAGAATCTACCCTCGTTCTACAACACCCAACCTTTGTTTTGCTCAAATTTATTGCTATAACTGTTATCCAGGTATTAAAAAAGGTTGCATAACTTGATTTATACGTATATTGCAAATACACCTATAACGTTTTTAATTATTTGAAATTTTTACTATCTTATTAAAAAAAAAAAACCGAAGCTATTTGATATAGCTAATAAAACATTGCATACATCATTTACCATGCTTATAGTTTTACAATGATATTACATTTATAATTATAAAAAAAGCAATGTATATGATATTTTACGAGATCACAACGACTATTGCGTTTGCCTTTTTATAATGCATACTAATTGTGTTCTTTTAAAAATAAATAAAAACTTTACATACATAAACTTGTGTTCTATTTCCTTTAAAAAATAATTTCCAAATAAATCTGTGTAAATAAAACTATCGCTAGCTAATTAAATAATTACGAATAAAATTTTTAAACTTGCATAAGGTGATGATTTAACAAAAAAACTTTCTAGATTTTTGCCTAACGATTCAAAACAACGCTGAATAGATTTAAAGAAAGAATATTTTACATTTAACTTAAGACCTTAACCTTAGAAGGTATATAAATATATTTATTTTATTTTTATTTTTTTTTTTTTTAAAAAGATACTAGATTTATGAGAATAATCCATTCTTAAATAACAAAACTAAAAAAAATCAACTAATTCATAGTGCTGTACATACAAATATAAAATTGTATTTGTTACTCAATCTAAGAAGTTTTTTTATATTTAAATTCAAATAAGAAAAACATTCATTTTGCCCCCCTCTTAGAGTTTTTAAGAATAAAAAACAATAAATCTATTAGATTTTTTATATAAACCAGAAAAAAAAAGTGTAACTTTTAAATGTTAATTTTTATTAAGAAAATAAAATGCAAACATATTATATAATTTTATTATTAAAACAAAAAGAAAAATAAGACACATTTACATAGAATATGAAATAAATATATATATACATACACAACATAAATAAAAAGAAATATAAAATAAATTAGCACATTTCGAATTATTGCATTTATATAATTTAAATAAATATAGCAAATAAACAGACTCTGACTATAATTTTTTTTCGAACTTATTAACAAAAAAAAAATATTATCAGTAACAAATAAAAATAAATTATTGTATATGTATGAATATTATATAAATTTTGTTTTTTTTTTCATCATAAAAAACAGGAAACTTGTAAATAAAAATGTAAACTGATTATTAAAACTAAAAAAAAAAAACTTAGAATAGAAATATAACAAACAAAATATATACATATACATATTTTAAAGTAAATAAGACACTTTTTGCCTATAAACAAACTTCGAATATAACCTTAGTTTTTCTTTTTGTTTTAAGTTATAATTTAGTGAATAAAAAGTATAAATATTAATATTAAAAAAAAAACCTATCTGAAGTAAACAAAATCAATTTTTGCCTAATTAAAGTATTTAAATAAAAACAAAACAACTATATATTATAGAAAGAGAATAATAAAATGCATATATACATACGATACATACAACAAAACTATATCCTTACAGTAAATAAACAAAAGAAACTGTTATAAATGAAAACTATTTATTAAATGAATTTTAAGAACCGACCACACACTCACTTTTAGTTTTTAATTTAAAATGCGATCTCTAAAAAAAACAAAATAAATATGTGAATTTATAAACAGAATATATACCGTTATATGATTGTTGAATAGTAACTTGTAGTTAGCATAAATTATGTTACATGTGCGTGTGTGTATGAACTGGCGAAATAGGAAACAAAAATATTATTTATTGAATAGCTAAACACAAAAATAAAAGTATATATAGGTATACATATAAAATGCTGATAACTTTATGAAATAAAAAAAAAACAGACAAAACAAATTCTATAAATCTATAAAAAAAAAGTGTTTTATTAATTTTATTTATTTCTGATGAAGGATTTGCAGATAAAGTATATCTTAACACAACTTATGAAACTGTCAGCGGTTGAACACATCACAAATACATTAGGGAAGTCATCGTCAATGAACTGTCAAAATTTGTATGGGACATCTTTTAGAACAAATAATGGTAAGTATGCAACCTCGTAAGTTTACAAAGTGCGAAAAATTGTAAGTTTATGACGACGTTTTATGATAATCATGGCTAAAACACAATCACGCTTTGGAGCTTCGCTTTACCAACTTTACGCCCAACTGCTTTGCGCACGCTTTGACATATTTATTTTCTCAGCGGTTTCAACTTCTGCTACAAAAATGGGGGAAATGATTAAAATCTTTGCTAAAAATATCGTACTCCACAACCTTTTCAGAAAATAATCCAGAAAACAACAACAAATATTTTGACAATACACACTTTTTCCAACCTTTGCTTTGCCCATGGCGCTTTACAGCAACGTTACGTTAAGATTTTACGTTTTTCATTTTGAGGTGGAAACTCAACGGCAGGCAAAGCTAAATTGGGATAGGTTACATTGATTTCATATGGTTAAACTAGATGCGTTAGCCAACGCGTGATTGTGTTTCAGCCATCAATGTCACAAGTCCGACGTCTGGCTGGGAATCGAAGAATCTGCGAGCCGGAGTATTGGTGTCCATTCGTTCTACATATCCTAGCCATCTTAAACGTCCAATGCGGCGTTTTTTGACCAGGGGTGTGTCGCTGTACAGCTGGTACAGTTCGTGGTTGAATCTGGTTGAATCTTCGTCTCCATAGCCCGTCAACGCAAACGGGATCGAAGATTTTTCGAAGAATTTTTCTCTCGCATCGACCAAGAATTCCTTCAACCGGTTTTGATATGGTCCATGCTTCAGCGCTGTAGAGCATGACTGGGATAATCAGGTTCTTATATATGATCTCCTTAGTAGTTCGAGTGAGGGCTTTACTACTAAATTGCCTTCTTAGCATGAAGAAACAGCGGTTGGCAAGAGTAATTCTTCGTTTGATTTCTGACGAGATGTTGTTTTAAGAGTTAATAGCGGAGCCGAGGAGATAGACAAAGTCCCGTACTACCTCAAAGTTATATCTGTCAAGGGTGACGTTCTTTCCAATTCGTCGATGTTTTGAGCACGTGCCCAAAGTAATGTGAGATTTTTACTCACTTAAACCACCACCCATTTTGTATTTCTATTGCAACTAAGTATTCGACTTATCTAGCAATTTTTTTATCACGAGTATATAATAGGTTTGGTACTGGTCTCATCCAACCGGATTTGACTTGCTAAACGATAAGTGCGAGTGTTGATAACACGACAAAAAACAGCAACACTATAAACACCCTGGTGAGAATGGCACGGATGAATACCCGCCTGCTGTCCCAGGCGAACCTAGATGAGCTGCTCTGACATATTCGGACAACAGGTTGTCTAGGAATTTCAAGGGTAAGTCAGGCCCCTTGAACAGAGCTGGTGGTAACAATCCGCATCAAGGCCAAATTCGCCAACATAAGCCTTATATGCGCTCACGCTCCGACGGAAGAAAAAGATGATTACAGCTAAGGATTGCTTCTACGAGCTCCTTGACAAAACCTATGAGCGACTACCAAAGTACGATGTTAAAATCGTGCTGGGAGATTTTAACGCAATGGTATGAAGAGAAGACATCTTTAGCAGTATTGTCGGAAAACATAGCCTACACGACAAGACGTCTGGTAACGGACTTAAGCTAATTGATTGCGCTACGGAACGAAATGCCACCATAGCCAGCACACGGTTCTCTCACCTCAATATCCATGAGGGGACATGGCGGCCTCCAGATCAACGAATGGTCAACCAAATTGATCACATTGCGATAGAAAAGAGGCACGCATCCAGTATTTTGGATGTCCGAACATTCCGAGGAGCTAACATCGACTCGGATCACTACCTTGTAGCAGCCAAGGTAAGAATGCGGATATCCACCACGCCACGACAATCCAGAAATACTGTGAAAAAAATTAATGTCGGAAGACTGCAATCGCAAGAGAGCGCCAAGACCTTCGCACAACGCGTATCCCTTAACCTCTCGATTAACGCCATACCACCAGCATCGAATGTCGAAGAGCAATGGCAACGATGCCAACAGGCCATTAAATCAGCCGCAACTGATGTGCTAGGTTTCTCCCGCCCACCAGCAAGAAACCCCTGGTTTGATGAGCCAAGAACGAGGCCTACAAGGCTAAGCTGCAGGTGAAGAGGAGAGCTGCCTTTGAGCTCTATAGGCAAAGAAGAAGGGAAGAACATCGAGTTTTCAGCAAGAAGAAAAAAGAGCAAGAAAAGCGCGAGAGCGAGGATATAGAGAGGTGCCACTCCAGGAACGATGTTCGCAAGTTTTACCAAAGTGTAAAACGTCAAAGCCAAGGATACAAGGCTCGAACAGAATCCTGTCGAGATGAACAATATATCGTAGTTGAGACACAGTCGATGCTGAGGATATGGAAGAACCACTTCTGCAGACTGTTAACCGGCGATGACGAACAACATTCCGCTGTCAGGCAGAACGAACCATTCAATATTGGCAACGACAGCGAAAACTGCCAACCACCCGACCTGAGTGAAGTGAGGATAGCAATATCTAAACTCAAGCTTCATAAGACCTCCGGAAATGACGGCCTTCCCGCTGAGCTTTATAAGGCCGGCGGAGATGACTTGGTAAGTAACATCCACCAACTCATAAGCCAAATCTGGTCGGATGAAAATATGCCTGAAGAATGGAACCTCAGCATCGTTTGCCCGATCCACAAAAAAGGAGACCCTCTGAACTGCGCCAACTACAGAGGCATAAGTCTCCTCAACATCGCCTACAAGATCCTATCTGCCGTAATATGTGAACGCCTGAACGTTTACCAACAACCTGATTGTCCTTATCAGTGTAGTTTTAGGCCAGGAAAGTCCACAACCGATCAAATTTTTACACCTCGGCAGATCCTGGAAAAAACTCAAGGAGTCCAAATCGATACCCACCACCTATTCATCGATTTCAAAGCCGCATATGACAGCATTTATGGAGACGAACTGTACAGAGCCATGTCTAGTTTTGGTATACCGCCCAAACTCGTCCGTTTGTGTAGGATGACGATAGAGAATTCTCGCTGCTCCATCAGGGTCGGAAACGACCTCACCGACACATTCGATACCAAAAAAAGGATTAAGGCAAGGCGATGCGCTGTCATGTGACTTCTTTAATCTGATTCTTGACTCCAAAGCCAACACCTGATGCACAATTTTCCAAAAGTCGGTGCAACTACTAGCATACGCTGACGATATTGACATCATTGGTAGGACTCAACGTGATGTCATAGCCACGTTTGCTAGTATAGAGAAGGAAGCGGCGAAAATGGGTTTAGCAGTAAATGAGGGTAAGACTAAGTATATGCTGTCATCACGAAAGGACTCACAACATCGACGAATTGGACAGAACGTCACCATTGACAGATATAACTTTGAGGTAGTACGGGACTTTGTCTACCTCGGCTCCGCTATTAACTCTGACAACAACATCTCGTCAGAAATTAAACGAAGAATTACTCTTGCCAACCGCTGTTTCTTCGGGCTAAGAAGGCAATTTAGTAGTAAAGCCCTCACTCGAACTACTAAGGAGATCCTATATAAGACCCTGATCATCCCAGTCCTGCTCTACGGCGCTGAAGCATGGACCGTATCAAAAGCGGATGAAGAAATCCTTGGTAGATTCGAGAGGAAAATTCTTCGAAAAATCTTCGGTCCCGTTTGCGTTGACGGGCTATGGAGACGAAGATTCAACCAAGAACTATACGAGCTGTACAGCGACATACCCCTGGTCAATAAACTCCGCATTGGACGTTTAAGATGGCTAGGACATGTAGAACGAATGGAAACCAATACTCCGGCTCGCAGAGTCTTCGATTCCCAGCCAGTCGTCGGACGCAGTAGAGGAAGACCTCGCCTTAAGTGGCGCGCACAAGTGGAAACCGACCTCAACCAACTTGGAGTGCTCAACTGGAGGCAGTTAGCTAAGGACCGGGCTAATTGGAGAGGCATGTTGGTTGAGGCCCAGGTTCATTCCGGACTGTAGCGCCACTTAAGTAAGTAAGTAAGGCTTCAACGGTTGAAAGTAATTCTCTGAGTCCATACTATTGATCTGGTAAGGATACCTCTTTCCTCCACTTACGGACGTTTGTATATAATCCATTCGAGTATCGTTCCCAGTGTGTCTAGAAGACATAAGCGATATGACGAAGATTCTCCATCATATGGTTTCCTTTTTTGCATATAATTTCTGTAAACGTAAGCCCAAGTGTAAGTTTCTACTTAAAAAACAAGATTTAGTACAAACAAACGTTCAAATTATTTTCGAAAATTATAACCACTGAACGATTAACACGATTATTAATCGTCAACCTAAAATCGCTACTTCCTATGTCGTAGTACGATTCTGGTTGATAGGTACGAATAGGGATTTATTAGTTATTTCCGATGACCGACTAGGATTTAAACGAATAGGCGAATTATGGATCGCAGCGAAACGAGTGGATATTATCTTATCCTGTCCAAGAAAACGATCGTGTTACCACCAATGCGGTTGTACAAAATGCTCAAAAGCTCTTTATTTTTGGGTGTTTTTATAGTTTTTTACAATTGGTTTTGTTCTTTGTTTTGTTTTAAAAGCTTTATTATACAATGTAATTAATTAAATAATGATGGCGAATGGTATAAAAGAAGGCGCTAGATTCAAAAATTTATAGCAAACTATCTGCTCCAACATTCCGCCCCCTTTGAAAGCTCTGCCTTTCAAACTGGCAACACAGCTAGTTTTCGGATAGGTCGTCGGATAGTGCCTCTCGCTGTCTTCACATCTGCAACTCGAACCTTTCCATCTTGGCCCTGGATGACGTTGGTTATCCTTCCCATCTGCCATCTTTGGGGTGGAACGTTGTCGTCGTGAACGATGACCAAACTCCCACGTTCTATGTTAGGGCTTTCTGATGACCATTTCGAACGACACTGAAGCTCGTTGACGTACTCAGCTGACCATCTTTGCCAGAAGTGTGTCTTCACTGCATTAAACCTGCGCCACCGCTGGATATAGCTAATGTCCGGAACTTCTGTTGCTGGCTCAGGGATGGCTTTCAGAGAAGAACCGATGAGTAGGTGACCAGGGGTAAGTGCTTCGAAATCGTTGGGATCTGATGTCATCTGCGTGATGGGCCTTGAATTCATCACCGCTTCGATCTCCACAAGTGCAGTTGACAATTCTTCGAAGGTTAGCTTGGCTCCGCCCAGGCTGCGATACAAATGGCCTTTGGCAACCTTGACGGCTGCCTCCCAAATGCCTCCAAAGTGAGGTGCCCTGGGGGGTATAAAATTAAAATGTATGTTTGTGTTACTACAAAATTTTGAAATGGTTTCTTGTTCTTTCATCAACATATTGCGCAATTCGAGAAGTTTTGAATGGGCCCCTACGAAATTGGTAGCATTATCGCAATGAATATTGCTTGGAAGACCTCTACGACCTATCATCCTCTTAAGAGCAGCAATGAATGCTTCAGCCGACAAATCTGTCACAGCCTCCAAATGAACTGCTTTCGAAGAAAAGCACACAAATACCGCCACGTATGATTTGTAGGGTACTTTTCCACGAATCTTCAGATATGTGCTGATTGGACCACAGAAATCTACTCCGCAAACTAAAAACGGACGTGAAGATGTCAACCTCTCCTGGGGTAAATTTCCCATTACTTGCTCCAATAGTTTCGGACGATATTTGACGCAGTGGATACATCGTCGGACAACTTGCCTAGCAATCTCCCTCGCGTTGATTATCCAAAATCTCTGCCGTACCAGTGCTACTAGAGACTTCGCTCCTGCATGGTAATTCGACCGATGCAAATGTCTGACGAGAATGTTGCTGAATTCGTTGTTTCGCGGCAGCAGAAGCGGATGCTTACAATCTTCGGGAAGATTAGCATGCTTTAGGCGTCCACCTACCCGTAGCAAGCAATGTTTATTTGCCTTCTGGATGAACGGATTAAGCCATTTCATACATCCCCTGATTTCTTTGTTTTTCTCCACAGCTTCCATTTCGGCAGCAAAACAACTAGTTTGTACCGCAGATACCACAAGTAAAAGTGCGTCATCTAGTTCGTTTGGAGTTAACGTACCCTTGGTGACATTTGTTTTATTTTTGATGCGATTGCAAAATCGAACAACATATGCCACAATTCTAAGAATTTTGTTATAGGAACTGCAGCGCTCTACAATTGACAACAAAAAGTTTTGTTTTGTTTTCCTACAGACAAGGACAACTTTTCGCTTTTCTAGCTCTAACTCATCTGGGGAAAGGGTAAGTTCGACGACTGACGGCCAATTTTCTTCCTTCTGATACAAGTATCTCGGACCTTTAAACCAAATGGAGCTTTTCAACTCATCCACCGTACATCCTCTGGACACAATGTCTGCTGGATTCTCAAGTGTTGGCACGTGTCTCCAGGTTGCATCCTGGGTCTCCTCCTGTATTTCTGCCACTCTATTTCCAACAAAAGTTCCTAACTTGGATGAATGAGTTGAAATCCAGTGAAGCACAATTGCAGCATCCGTCCAAAAATAGATATTTGGTTTTGTGGCTCCGAAGATATGTTTGATCCTCGTCCATAGCTTGGAAAGGAGGTGTGCAGCGCACAGTTCTAGGCGAGGGAGCTGCTTTTTTCGCGTTGGTGCAACTCGTGATTTAGCCACTAGAAGGTTTGTCTGCACTAAACCTGACGAATTTGTAGCTCTCAGATACAAACAGCAGCCATAGGCCTGCATAGATGCATCCGCAAATCCATGGATTTGATACGTACACGTATCTGCTATTAAAGCGTGTCGTGGAACAGTCAAGTTTTGTAGCGAATGCAGGTCATCCATGAACTGTCGCCACTCTACATCGATAGCCTGTGGGATTGATGCATCCCAATCGAGTTTTTCGATCCATAATCGTTGGAGAATTGTCTTTGCCCTGATGATTACTGGACTCATTAGTCCCATAGGGTCAAAGAGCGACGAAGCGAGCGAAAGAATGGATCTTTTTGTGTACTTATTGTGCATCTGATTTGGTTTGTAGGAGAAGCTAAACTCATCAGAAACAGGGTTCCAAGCGATTCCTAATGTACTTGTAAGATTGGATTCTGTGATGGTTATCTTCTTCTCTTCTCCGCTGATAGCCTGGACAATGCTTGGACAGTTACTATTCCATTTCGACAACTCCAACCCTGCATTTTTCAGAATTTGCGAAACCTCTTTTTGTATCTGTAATACAGTTTCAATATTGTCGTCTCCTGTCAGCAGATCATCTACGTAAAAGTCGGTCTTAATCACCTGTGAGCCAAGTGGAAAGCTATTCTTATTTTGTTCGCTCAAGTGAAGAAGACTGCGAATGGCTAAATAAGGAGCTGAAGACGTACCATATGTCACCGTATTAAGCTGATAGGTCTTTACTGGCGTTGTCTCGCTTTCTCTCCACAAAATAAATTGAAAGCAGCGATGAGATGGGTGCATCATAATTTGCCGATACATTTTTACGATGTCTGCAGTAACAGCGTAGCGATGCAAGCGAAAACGAAGAAGGATGTTGAAAAGATCTTCCTGGATGGTTGGACCAACCATTAAGATTCCGTTGAGGGAAATTTGCGATGATGTACGACAAGAAGCATCGAAAACTACTCTTAGCTTTGTTGAGGTGCTATTTGGCCTGACTACACATTGATGTGGCAAATAATAATGGGGTTGGCTCAAATTTGGTTCTTTAACCAACGTCATGTGACCTAGAGCTTCATATTCTTTCAAAAAAGCTAAATACTGGGACTTAAGTGCATCGTTTTTGGACAGTCTTCGTTCCAGTGCTAAGAACCTTCGAAACGCAATGTCGTATGATACCCCTAAACAGACTGGATCCTTTTTAAACGGAAGTTGAACCATAAGTCGACCGCTGGGTAAAACTTCAACATTTTGCGTGAATAGGTCCTCACACTGCTTTTGTTCCTCTGTCCATCTACACTTTCGTCCTTGAACCTCCTCCAACTCCCAGAATTTCTCGACATACTGCTCCAAGTTGTCTTCTCTTGTTGAACTGGTACAGCAACGTTGATTCTGCTTCTCCTTCAATGTTTTGTATCTGCCCGATACAATCCAGCCCAATGAGGTTTGTTGCAACGTTGGAAGTCCTTCGCCGAGCTTAATTTGTCCTACTTGCAGCACATCAAAGAATGCTTCAGCACCCAACAGCAAGTCTATTGATGATGATTCGTTGAAGTATTCATCTGCTAGTTCCAAGTTCCTCGGCATATTCCAGTTCGTTACATTGAGCGCTGATTCCGGCTGATACCCTGTTATTGATGGAGCCACTAGGAATTCCAATGACAACTCAAAGTTATTATACCTCGAGCGGATGGTTGTTTGTGTTTGACAATTGATCTTCGTTTCAGTAACCCCAATCCCAGCGATGCTAACAATTTTCTTTTCTTTTCTAAGCTGAAGACTGTTTGCGAATCTTTCATTCACAAGATTTACCTGCAAGCCCGAGTCGAGAAGAACCCTACCAATTTGAAAGCTACCAGACGAATCCTGCACAAGAATCAAAGCTGTTGCTAAAATAACTTGAGTTTTTGTAACTCTTCTGCTTTCAACTGCTGCGTGGACTGCTGCTGACGTTGACGGCTCTCCTCTTCTATCGTCACCATGTGATGATGAACCTTCCTCGCTTCTTCCGATGCCTTCATTTGCTTGTGTCCTGTGTAAGAGACTGTGGTGCGGTTGTCTACAGCTCTTGCATCTATATGTTGATGGACACTTTGCTACCCCATGCCCCTTTCCTAAGCAATTAAGACAAAGTCCCAACTTCTTCACGTTTGCGAATCGATCCTTAATAGAGAGTGAAATGAATGTTGAACAACTTGGTATGGAATGGCTGGAATCACGGCAAAAAACACAACAGCGCTGAGTCATAGACAGTGAGGTTTGAGAGCGATGGTTATGATGTGGTCTATTCAATCCTTTTTGAAGTGGTTCCGATCGATGCTGTTTGCTTTCCCTCGCTTCAAGGTATTGGCAGCGTTTGTTCAGGACCTTAGCGCAGTCTTCCCACTTAGGAAGGGTGCTATAGTCTAGTTGTTCTTCCCATTTTGACTGGCTTTCGGAATCGAGTTTGGACATAGCGACATATATGATGATTGCGTTACATATATTTTCAAATGAGCCTATTGATTGTAGCGAATTGTAAAGAGCAGAAATGTTGTCAACTAAACCTTGCAACGAACTCGCAGACGATTTAGTAATCTTGGGTAACTCGAACAATTCCGAGATATACTCTATAAAAATAAGACAATCATTGTCATATTTTTCCTTGAGTCTGGCTATAGCTTTGGAATAGTTCTCCTCAGTGACTTGAAACGTTTTTATGGTTCCTAATGCTTTATCAGTTAAGCATGTCAGTAAGTGATTGAACTTTTCTATTTTTGTCAATGATGGATCGCTATCCACCAAAGTAGTAAACGAATGGATGAAATTCTTGTATTCGGAATATTTACCATTAAATCGAGGTAGCCTTAGCTTTGGTAAATGATTAGCCGAATGTGGAATGGAAAATGATGCCTCTGCAACGCTGAGGCGCCTATTTGTTCCCAAAAGAGAAAGAATTTTTGTTTTTGTGGAAATATACAAATCTTCTAAATCTCCACGACTTTTTTCAGTTGGTACTATTCGTTCTATCTGGGTTTGGTATGCAAGAAGTTGCTTGAAGTATGACTCCACAATACCCAAACGACATTCCAATTCTGTTGGAGAAAGAGAACTTCCCTTTGTATCGACAATATTTTTAATTCTGCTAATATTGCCCTTGGTTGATGAGCGCAGCTGTTTTAATTCTTCAATGGTTGTGGTACTATCCTCATCTGTCATATTGAACAAAATTATTTATTCAATTTAAATTCAAAAATTTCTAAAGGTTTGAATGTTATCAAACGACAGCGACCCGATGCGACAACCGCTGAAATTAAGCTTTTATTACAAAAGCTAAACCGCAAATTCTATTCGAACGAATGTGTAATAGTCGAGCAAACCAAAATCCAACGACGACCTAATTCCCACGGCGAACAATTATACCAAAACGTTAAATCACGTATGCGGCAATATTTTATATCGATGGTTTGTGAATGATGAGATAACGACTAATAGTTATAATAATTTTATTTATAACGACAAGTTAGTGATTTCCGAAGAATACTAATGTGGAATATATTCTGCTGGCTGCGAATTCAAAGCTTTCTTTCTTCATACAATGGATGCAGCACCTTCTCCGGCGACGACGAAAAGTTGTGATGAGTGTGGCGATGTGGGCGAAATAATAATGTATGAAATGAAAGAATGCTTCAGTGTGCGCAGCTTTTACGAAAATGATTAAAACGAACTCGATAAGTAGTTCGATTTCCTATGAGCGAGCGATCTAGCGACGATCAGTGCATGTGCATTGGTGAAAGCTTTTACGAAGACGATTGAAAACGAACACGATAGTTCGATTTTCTATGAGCGAGCGATCTAGCGACGTGCAGTGCATGTGCATTGGTGCAAGCAACGAAGATGATTGAAAAAGAACACGATAGTTCAATTTCCTTTTGACGAGCGATCTAGCGACGAGCAGTGCATGTGCATTGGTGCAAGCTTTTACGAAGCGACAAAAGAAAGTTGTGTAATGAAAGTGGCGAAAAAAAGTGGAATGCAAGATCGTTTTGTGGATTTTAAGTTTTATGTTCCTTGTGTTAACATGGATTATTTAACATGACGTAGAGAAAAACGAATTTGGCACTTTGGACTCTATGCAGCAATATGTTGAATAATATGTCATACATATATTTGATGGTTTATGAGTTACGTAAACCTTTAAGCTACGAATTTGCATGCGTGTCTTATTCCGTCGAATGTGCGCTTTTCTTTACCGAAAGTGTATTCATTTACCATTAAATGAATTTGGTTTGAATTTTGAATTTTTGCGCACGTTCGATTGAATGGACTTATGTGACGTACCTGTGTTGGGAGATTATACTTCTCTACCCACTGGACTTTGACTCCTTGGTGTTGGATGGTTTCTTCTTGGATGGTGTCTTCCTTGTCCTCTTTGTCTCCGCCTTCCACCTTCGTCTTGGTGTGATTCCACTGGGCTTTGCACTTTGCACTCGCGTAACCGAACCGAAACCGAAACCGATGTCGCAACACGTAATTTCTGTTTCGACAGATTTTACTCGTATTTTTGAGTGGTATATTGAATTTTGTGTCTTTTATTGTCTTTCACTACCACATTTGTCTATATATCACCTAATCGGCAATGCATATAATTTAACCGGGGTTCTTTTCAAACACTTTGGGCGCCAAAATGAACGATTAACACGATTATTAATCGTCAACCTAAAATCGCTACTTCCTATGTCGTAGTACGATTCTGGTTGATAGGTACGAATAGGGATTTATTAGTTATTTCCGATGACCGACTAGGATTTAAACGAATAGGCGAATTATGGATCGCAGCGAAACGAGTGGATATTATCTTATCCTGTCCAAGAAAACGATCGTGTTACCACCAATGCGGTTGTACAAAATGCTCAAAAGCTCTTTATTTTTGGGTGTTTTTATAGTTTTTTACAATTGGTTTTGTTCTTTGTTTTGTTTTAAAAGCTTTATTATACAATGTAATTAATTAAATAATGATGGCGAATGGTATAAAAGAAGGCGCTAGATTCAAAAATTTATAGCAAACTATCTGCTCCAACAACCACTTTGTTGATTTAATTAAAAAACACTGCTTCCCAAACTGCAAACATCCGCTGTACACCGCAGCGAACCCCACCAAATATCCAGTCTGTCACATTCCAATTTGACGTTTGACTTTTATAAACATATTCCGTCGGCTTGGTGCAAATCGTAGTCTCAAATATTTTCCAAAATAAACCCCAAACACTCCGGTTTTGATAAAATTATAATTCAACAAAATTCCACTTTCGAATAATGGCTGCCCCTGCCAGCCAGGATGCGTGTTACATCTCTCTCCTCGGCTTAGCCGAATATTTTCGCACCTCGACTCCACCAAATGTGAAGAAGTGCATCCAATGTCTGCAGGCGTTGTTCACTTTCCAGCCGCCTTCAAAAGTTGAGGCACGCACCCATCTACAAATGGGACAGGTTCTTATGGCTTACACGAAGAACATTGATTTGGCACGTAGCCACTTGGAGAAGGCGTGGAAATTGTCGGAGAATCTTCTCAACTTTGACGATGTTAAGTTCGATACAGCTAGTCTCTTGGCGCAGTTGTACCTGCAAATGGAACAGGGCTCTCTGGCAAAAGCGATTCTGAGGAAAGCCGTGGAATTATCACAGAACAATGTCTATTGGCACTGTAAATTGCTGTTACAGCTGTCTCAGATCCATGCCACGGACAAGGAATACAGCCTGGCATCGGAGTTGCTGGCGGTTGGCGCCGAGTCGGCTGAGGAGGCAAATGCGACTTATTTGAAGGTGCTATTCCTGCTGAGTCGTGCTATGATTCTTATGATTGAACGAAAGACAAACGACGTACTTACGCTGCTGAACCAAGCAGGCTCCATCATTGACAACAACATAATGAATCCACACCAGAAGGAGTACCTAAAGGTATTTTTCTTGGTGTTGCAAGTCTGCTACTATCTCGCTCTGGGTCAGGTGAAAACAGTAAAGCCGAGTCTCAAGCAACTCCAAATGAGTATTCAAACGATAATGGCCCCCAATTGGCCGTCGGATGACGTCATCTTTGGACAGAACCCACTGGAGATGTTTGTGTGGCTGCCAAAGGAGCAGTTGTACGTGTTGGTGTATTTGGTTACGGTCTCCCACTCAATGATGGCGGGCTACATGGATAAGGCCCAGAAATACACTGAGAAGGCGCTCACACAGATCGAGAAGTTGAAGACGCAAGACGATAAACCCATCCTCTCGGTGTTCAAGATAATTCTCCTCGAGCACATAGTCATGTGTCGCATGGTCATGGGCAATAGGGAATTGGCCATCACCGAGATCGCAGCAGCCCGGGATGTCTGCCTGGCTACTCCGAATCGGAGTTTGTTGAGACGACATTCGGCGCAATTGCACTGCCTTCTGGGCCTGTATTCGATGTCGACAAGCTTGTTTGACTTCGCCGAGCGGCAATTCCTCGCCTGTGTCAACGAGACCGCCGAGAGAGATCTGAAATTGTTTGCCAATCTCAATCTGGCCATCATCTATCTGCGAACTAAACGCGATCCAGACCTCAAGCAGATTTTGGACTCTGTTTCGACGGAGAACACGCACTCGTATAGTTCACAGGCACTGATGGGTGGATTCTACTATGTCCAGGGATTACACGCCTTCCACAAGAGCAGCTTCCACGAAGCCAAGTGAGTAGAGTCACCAAGTGGGTAGAATCCACTTAATTTCAATTTTTTTTTTTTGCAGACGCTTCCTTCGAGAAACACTGAAGATGGCCAACGCTGAGGATCTCAACCGTCTCACCTCGTGCTCTCTGGTCCTCTTGAGTCATGTCTTCCTCAGTATTGGCAACTCCAAGGAGAGCATGAACATGGTCACACCTGCGATGCAATTGGCTTCGAAAATTCCAGACATCCATGTCCAGCTGTGGGGCAGTGCTATTCTTAAAGATCTCCATCGTATGTCCAAGGACGCGCAACACGAAAAGGAAGCTTATGCGAATCACGTCAAGTACTCGGAGAATCTGATTGCGGACCAGCGAAAGTGTGTCACCATGCCGCAGCACGCCCTCATCAACTGGTTTAATGGGGAGCCGATGGTCACCTCGGAAACCGTGGCAACAGGAGCGTCAACCTCTACCGGACAACAGATGGTCATTGTGACCCAACAGCAACCCTATGGACAATTTTAAAGAGACACCGAAGACCGGCATTCAGCTAGGTTAAGACAACGTTTGATGGCAAATAAAAACTCGTAGACACGACATGGCTCTAGCGTTCCAATTTCTTTATTTTCTAATAAAATGTTCATCCTAACTTGGCTAATCCCCGCTGTAATCGTTGTTCTCGCTGGAACACTCCTCGATGGCGAAATGCATGAGATCTTCTTCGCTTAGAGCGGCGCCTTCTTCTTTGGTTTGGGCGTCGGCCATTGGCATGTCAGCATCCTCCGCCATCTCCCAGTCATCGTCTATTTCTTTCTTCGCGGTTCTGCGGTTTCTAATCGATTTGCGCACCACTTGCTGTGTAGGCTGCTCGTCAGCGCCCGTCTCCTCCCAATCGGTTTTCTCCTCGACCACAGACTTCCTGTGAGTCTTCATGTGCGTCCGCAGCGTGCCCGATTGATGAAAGGCACAACCGCATTCCTGACACACATGTCGCTTGTCGCCGGTATGCGTTCGAATATGGAGCGCACAATCGCTCTTCTGAGCGAATGCCTTATCGCAGTACAAGCAGGAGAACGGTCTTTCGCCGGTGTGCGTGCGACGGTGGTTCTTGAACGTATTCAACGCGGTGAATCGCATCGGACATAAATCGCATCCATACGGCCTTTCACCGGTGTGTATCCGCTTGTGCTTTGCAAGCGAACTAGACGTTGTAAAGGTCGACTTGCAGACGTCACAAGCAAACGGGTGATCACCAGTGTGACTGCGCATATGGGAGAATAGTTCTCCCTTACTGACAAACGAATTTGTACACTGATCACACTTGTACGGCTTGGTCTTGGTGTGACGCATTAAATGCTGCCTCAGATTGCAATTCTGGCTGAATCCCTTCCCACACAGGGAGCAGAGAAATGGCTTCTCGCCGGTGTGTATTCGCATGTGGTCCTTCAGCGTCGACAACATGGTGAAAACTTTCTTGCACGTCGGGCATTGGTTCTTCATCTTGTGGCTGTCGTTCTTATGCTTTGCCAGCGCATCTTTGTTGGGGAACTTAAGATTGCACAGGTCGCAATTGGCATCCGTTTTCATGTGCGTTATTGCGTGTTCCTTAAGCTTCTCTTCAGAGATGAACACTTTGTTGCACTTTGAGCAGTGGTACTGCTTTTTGGTGCATTTACCCGACTTAATGTGGTAGTTGCGCGATTTTAACTGGGCAAAGCTAGCCTTGCAGTGTGGACAGTGGTATTGTCCCTTTGAGTGGGGTGATTCTTTCTCTGATTGTAGCTTTGTGGGTTTTTCATCGTCAGCGACCTCGTTGGTTATCAGTTCGTCTTCAATTGATTGAAATTCCACGGTGAAAACGTCGTCCTCGGTGGCCACTATATTCGTTTGCATTTCCGTGGGGTGATAATTCTTTATGTGTTTCAAAAGATTCCTAGGATGTACAAAGGTCATTATGCACCTAGCACACTTAAGCTCTTCCTTCTTGTTTAAGGATGAGGGATGGTACTCATCCGAATCATCTTCATCCAAGTTTAAGCTTTCTTCAGGTTCCTCAACCTCTTCGTCCTCTTGTTGATCTGAATCCAATTTAAAGATCATTTCTTCCAAAACATTTGAAGTGTCATCCTCCTGAGCGTCAGTTTTGCTGTCAACTTCATTATTTCCCGCTTCCGAATCAATAACAAAGTACGCCGATTCCATTTCATCATCTGTCTGCAGAGAGTAAATCTCATTCGATTCGGTGGATTCGATTGATTCAGTTGGCTTCTGGTTGAGTATTCTGACGCTGGTGTCAGCCTTTCGTTTCTGTGGTTTCTTGTTCCCTTCCGCCGGGTTGTCCGCTGAAATCTTTTTTTCCACAGTAATACTGTCATTAGCATGCACTGGTTCCTCATCTGCCTCCTCGGTTAGATTGAGGAGTTGTCTTAAGGTCCTGTCCGAGTTGTCGCATTTTATTTTGAAAGAGTAACATCGATTGATTTCACTGATGCATGATAGACATACCTTCTCGGGAAGGCCATCAGTTTGTGCTGGCTAAAAGGGGAAAGAAAAGTTGCTTAAAGCGATTTCACATGAAGGTAGGAAATTGTTCTTACTTGAGTGCTCGTCAAGTCGCCAAGCATATCTGCAACACATCCATTTCCATTGGATGCTTTGCTGTCGTAGATGGACAAAAGTGCACCGTCCAGAGCTAGACATGTTCGACAGATTTTTATGAGGTCAATTGACATTATTACACATGGAATGTGTTCTATAGATCCGACATACAGTTCTCAGCGTCCGTAATAAGCGATTTTAGCGCATTTAAAAGAAAAAACTAATTTGCGAAGAATTTTTTTGTTGTGCATCAAGCTGTGACACTAGAATTGACAGTTAATTTGATTTTTTTGACACCAGCATTGCCAGGTGAAATTATTTTATAATCTGCGAAAAGCTGTTCGTTTTTACAACCTCTTCCATAAAATAGTTTCAAATTCGAAAACACTTAGGGTTAGTTATTCCCGAACGTATGTGCAGTGTTTCTCGATGCAGTGCGGTAAGCAAGACACATGAGAAGAATTTTTTTTGACACACATGGAGTCCAGTGGCTTCTGTCTAATATTCAGCTTAGTGAGGTGGTGTTTGTTGATTTTTATTTGAACATTTAACACAAATAATGGCTATCGTTGGATATGCTAACGTCTTGTGGTTCGTAATAGGGGCATAAGTAAGTAATATCGCAGTAAAGTAAATGTTTTGGTTGAGTTGAGAAAAGTATCTCTTCCATTTTGTATGCGGAATAAATGTCATAATCCAATGATGCCAATTTTCTTTAAATTTAGTTTTCTGTTGTGTAATGGTGCCCTTGACTTTTGCAGTGCATTTACAGATAAAGACAACTTGCAGAACTGTAACAATTGCATATTTTACATGTGTTCACTCTCATTGAAAACTGTGTGTTCTATATTTTCTGCCAGAAGAATTCTGCACGTGTGTTTCAAGCTTTTGTTAGTTATTTATTTATTTAGCGGATAATCCACTATTTAGAATTTATTTTTCAATTTCCTTCTAATAGCAATTCGTAGCAATTGCTTACAATGACACATCGTAATGACATATTAAATTAAATTAATTTCGATAAATTAGTTAAATTCATTGGTTACCCCCAAGGAGATATGGGGAACCTCCTCAAGAAACCATTAGCCCACGCTAATAGTAAGCACGATTCACATACCGGATCCTGACGTGTATATCAACTTGCGTTCTAAGTAAGGCTTAGAACGCAAGTTGATATACAATCTGTCCGCAATCTGTCTTCAACTAATCACCACGCAGGACTGCCGTTAGGTACTACTTTGCGGTATTGGTTAGCTTATCATTTGTATGGAGTGTTTGCTTCTGCCGCCTAATTTTACACACCTCTGACCAATTTTCTTCAGAACTTATCAAATGTTGAATTATGGACGATTGTTTGGGTGGAACATTGCATGCTCCGTGGTTTCTTCAAATCCGGCATTTCGAACTAAGTGGCAAGGTGTAATGAACAAAGCGAGGTTTCGACGACACTCTTCATGACCGATCAGAATCTGTATAAGGCGATTATTACAGCTCCCATTACTGGAACATATGCAGATATTATTTCTAAGTAGAAGGTTGTAAGTCCGATCTGTTTTGCCACCTTGGTTATGCTGTGGACTTTTCTCATTTTCTTATTGCTGCTATGGCCTCGTTGTGAGGGAATCTCCTTACATAAAACGTGACACATTGCCTCCGATAATGCAAATTGGGATCAATCCAACGATGCAACGTCGTCAGAAGTTTTTCGAAACCCACTTTTAGTTTTAAGTGAACTGACTTTGTATGCAGATGTGTTGTCGTCTTTGTGGTCAGTGCACTTATGTCCAGAAGTGCGGGGTAGCGTAGGACTGAACTGACTAGTTTTGAGACTAAAATTCGCCAGACATAGCATTACTTGCTTATTTACTTAAGAGGCCCTACATTCCAGGAGGGCTCAGTGGCGCGATGGTTAGTGCGATGAACTGCCGCGCAGAAGGTCTGGGTTCGATTCCCAGCCGTAGCAACACCTAAATGATTTTTCACTGGCCCTCCTCTCGTGATGATCTGACAAATCGTCCGAGTAGTATCAATTGTCAAGAATAGCTTATCTCAACTTAGCCGTTCGGAGTCGGCATAAAACAGGAGGTCCCGCCATCGTGCAAGAAGTACACACGCACACATGAATGGTTGTGAGAAAGCTAGGCCCTGGGTACTAACGAGCCTGTTGCGCCAAAAATTTGTATTTTTTTGTATTTGCCCTACATTCCAGAATAAACCTGCCCAACTAACAATTTCGCTTCGATAAAGCAATATCGAAACTATTTCCCCTCCAGCAATATTACTTGTAGGAAGTCTTATGGAAAAACAGTTGGCGCACTTTTAGGAAGCAATTTACTTCTATAAGAATTCTTTACATACTTCTAATAAGCCTTAAAGAAAAATCTTAGTTTGCTTATAAAAGCAAATACAGAAGCAAATTATAGGCTTTCGTAAGCTCTATACGTGCTATGCTTCGGATTAACTTGTGCGAAGTTCTACCGAAACATCTTAACTTATGGTACATGTACACACATCTCCGGAAGCTTAAAAACAACCTTACAGAAGTTTCGCTATCGCAATTGCGGTTATGCTTGTGAATTTTCCTGCATAATGTCTTAAACAAGCTTCGACCCAAACAATCGACTGCCAAAATGCTTAACCACTGCGCACAAGTACTATATAAGGCCTATAGAAATAATTGCTTGTGGAAATTATATTTTTGTGCCTTATAGAAGAATAATTGTTAGTTGGGTGGGTTTCAACCAACATGCCTCTCTAATAATACCGGTCCTTAGCTAACTGCCTCATTTTGCGCACTTCAAGTTGGTTGAGGTAGATTTCTACTCTGCGCGCAGGAGTATTGGTGACCATTAACTCTACATAGCCTAGCCATATTAACCGCCAAATGCGGATTTTTTTTTGATCAGGTCTATGTCGCTGTACAGCTTGTATAGTTCGTGGTTTAATAATCGCCTCCATACCCCTTCAACGCAAACGGAACCGAAGATTTTTCGAATAATATTTGCTTTAAAGCGATCAAAGATTTTCTTATCCGCTTTAGATACGGTCCATGCCTTGGTCTGGTATAGGACGTCCTTAGTAGTTCAAGTAGGGGCTTTACTATACTAAACTAACTTCTTAGCCCGAAGAAACAGCATCAGTTAGCCATTTCTTTATGGGGATTATGGTTCATTGGTGGTGTACTTTGCAACGTTAACCACAACGTCCTCTAAGCCCATAGTTTTAAAACCACTAGGTAAGTCTACTACAAGACTCTGTCATACAAGATATTCCATCACAGCTGTCCAAGTACTAAGCCTAGCCTTACTCCCGCTATGAACTTATAGTATTTTTTCCATCGGCTTTTTTCATATATTTCGATTGAGAATTCCCTGTTATAATAGCGGTAAAAAGTATTAGGCAGAAGATATCCTACGATGTTAATCCGAAACTATAGAGTTCGCTTTGGTTGAATCTCCTATCAGTTTAATCGCTCGCTTTTGTATCCTATCCAGTAGGTGGAATGATGTTTTCGCTTCACCTGACCACATGTGTGCGTTAAACTAATGTTTGGGGCTTATGTACGCTATATATATTGATCCCAGAGCAAAAAGAATGAGTTATTTTTGCATCGGTTAATAACATCATGACTTTGAATATGTGGTCATTCCAACGAAGGTCGTTACTAACATACATACCGAGCATATGGAAAGTTTTTCGGTTTCGACGATGGATAATGGATGTAAATTTTGGTTTTGGTTATAGATGACAGAAAACAGCATCGTGAAGAATTTAATTACATTCTATTAGACTTACCCCATTTAATTATGATGTCAAGATCGGAATTTAGTAGCTGCTTTGTTCCACTTCCGAATATGAAGGGCGTGGTTTGAGAAAGAGTATCAAAAGCTGAGAGTGCTCTCATCATCAAACAAGAGATCGTTAACAAAAATGAAAAAGGTGTCAGAGACAGAACGGAGCATTGGGGAAAATCAGCATTCATTTGGTAAGTAGGAGACTTGAAAGCGGCCGAAACTAATAATTGAACATTTCGAGAGAAAAAGGGTTTGATGCCAAACCCTCTCAAATGCTTTTGAAATATCAAGTGCAACGATCTTGTTTTCGCCACCAAGGTGGATATATTGGTTCAACTTTTCAGATATGTCACCAAATCACAACTGGACCTGTCGCTACTGTTTGCCTCATACCTGAGTTGTTTTTTGTTAATGTAATTTGCGATTATTCGCCTTAGTCGGTTTTCCCGATCCAGTGATCTCCTTATGAACTACCAGTCTGCGAATCGAAGGGTTTTTTTTTATATCCAGCGTTAATATTCTTGGTTGCCGAATCGCCATTTTTTTTTTTTTGTTACTCTGTTTATGGCGACAACTGTAGAGCGGCCTTTTTTGTAGCCAGTAGCAGAGTAGCGCAGAGTAAATAATTCGCTCCAGAACCCTTTTAATCGTATACAAGACACAAATGGTGATGTGATGATAGTTCTATATTTCTCTGGGAATACGTTTGCTTCATTGTTCGAAAAGTATCTGTCCTCTTTTGATGGTCGTCGGTTAATGCGGTATTTGGTATGTTATCTGGACCGAGCGCATTCTTGTCGCTTATTTTTTAGCAATAAAGTTATTTCGCCGTGACGGGGGGAATCTCCTTGAATGTCGATTCTCTTAAGATGTTACACACTCCCGACAGGGTCTTTTTCTAATATAAGACAATGTAAATGTATACACATTAGCGTGCACTTTCGGACACAAGCCCTACAAAAGATATTTTGACTTCGAGTACCCAACTCTATACTCTACGTCAAGGGGCTATTACCGCAAGTTTATCTTAAAAAAAAAACATCCGTGAGCTTCAAATGTCCAAAATATAAAAACTGTCACTATGATTAAAATCTAAATTTGTGTGTCAAAGAATTTTCGAAATGATGTCAACGAAAACACACACGAATTTCAAAAACAAACATCCCCAGGCATTACAACTTGACATGACTGTCAAAAAATTGCAAACAAGTTCAACAAGAATTTCTGACATAAAGAATAGATGGCATGTTTTGACATCGAATCGAAGTTTGTGTTCCAAAATGAATAATAAAACTTATACAGATCTAACATGTCGGGTTTGTCTGAATGTCGAGGAGTTGATGGTGAATATCTACGAGGAAGTGGAAGATTTGCAATCGAACTTGGTCGAGTTACTTGAATCATGTGGAGGATTAATGGTAAGACCTTGCCCGTGGAAGTGCTCCGCCAATGTAAATCCAAGTTCGCTTCCCTAGGTAGATCGATCCGATAATCTCCCCAAGTACCTTTGTAAAGTTTGCGCCGAGGAGCTCCTAGTGGCGGCGAAATTCCGTGAAAAATGCTCAAAGTCCAATGAACTGCTGATCCAAATGATGCCCAAATTGGACGAAGAGGAAGTGGCAGTGGATGTGTTGTATGAAGTTGAAACCAATCCCTTTATTGCTATGACGGAGGAGATTTTAAATGAAATTATCATCGAGGAAGTAGAAGATAAGTTACAAACGAATGACGAATGGTGTGAAAATGCGCAAATCGAGGATGAATCGGAGTCCATCATAATCGAGAGTCCAGATCAAGAGCTCCAAAACGAAGTGACAGACAAAATAGAAGACCAAGCTTTGATTATTAACCAGCAAGATGAATTTATTAAAACCGAACCGAAGGTGCAATCAGAAGAGGAGCTAATTATCTCCGACAAGGACGACACTGGCTATGTTGTGGAGACCATAACCAAGAAGAAACTTAAGGTACAACTAGTGCAACTGACCAAAAAATCCTTTTAAAACATTTTTCCTTCTAGATGAAGATGAGAAAAAAAGCACAAACATCGGCTCCTTTGAAATTTCATTGCGATGCGTGTGGTGCAGCTTTCTTCAACCATGAGAATCTCAATCGGCATTTGCGGACGCATTCAGAATTCGCGGGGAATGTAAACACATGTCAATACTGTCAGCATCCGTTCACAACGATGGAGTCATTGCAGGTGCATTACCAAACCTCCCATCCAAGTGATACCCCCATCATCTACTCAAAAAAGCAAAACATTCTCAATAGTGAAACCTGCGAAACCTGTGGCAAGGTGTTCAAAACCAAGTCCAATCTTAAGGTTCATCTTCGTATACACACCGGAGATCGACCCTATCCATGCAGCGAGTGTTCGAAGACCTTCAAGACACAAGCAGCACTGACACTTCATCAGAAAAGGTACTAGATGCGATTGATTCTGAACAGCTTTCACTTTTGTTCTCCTCTACAGACACGCTGGTCAATTTGACTACGAGTGCGAGGTGTGTGGGAAGCTGTTTGTCGAGTCCAGTAATCTGACAGTACACATGCGCACCCATACCGGAGAAAAGCCACATCCGTGCAAATTGTGTGGGAAAAAATTCTCGAGGGTGTTCCTTTTGCAGCTGCATTTACGAACGCACACCGGGGAGAAGCCTTACAAGTGTGAGATGTGCAATAAGGCGTACAGCCAGAAGTGCGATTTGAGTATTCACATGAGGACCCATACCGGCGCCAGGCCATATGTATGTCCGATTTGCTTTAGGGGGTTCGTCAAGAATCACGCATTGCAGAAGCACTTGCAATTGCATCCGAAGGAGGAAGTGAAATGAGAGGCCTTAGGAAGTCATGGTGTGCTGTTGGAAATAGAATAAATGGAAGGATTTGAAGTGATTCAAGTCAGTTAGTCAAAGGATTCGTCTGTTTTTATTTTTCTCTTGTGGCCAAGTGCATAAAACAACGGAAAGGGTATTCAAGCGGAAACGGTATACCAAACCTAAACATGGTTCTGTATAAGTCGTCTCTATAAATGCCGTCATATCCGCCTTTGAAATCGTTGAATAGCTGGTGGGTATCAGTTTGCACGACTTGGACTTTATCCAGGATCAGCCGAAGTGTGGAGATTTGGTCAGTTGAGGTAAACGGTTTCAGGCGTTCATATATTACGGCAGATAGGATCTTGTTGGCGATTTTATGGAGACTTGTGCCTCTGTAGTTGGCGCAGTTCAGAGGATCTCCTTTTTGTGGATGCAATCTTCAGACAGTTGGTGAATGGTAAGTGACATTCACCAACTGTCATCTCCACAGGCTTTATAAACCTAGTCAGGGAGGCTATCATTTCGGGCGAGCTTAATAAGCTTAAGCTATCCTCACTTCAGTAGGTCGGGTGGTTGGTAGTTTTTGCTGTCATCGCAAATTTCTGAAAAGCCGGTGTTTTTCCCTCCTTCTTTCCCTATAAAGCTCAATCTCGTCTTCACCTGCAGCTTAACCTTGTATGCCTCCTTCTTTGCTGCAAGCACCTGTCGGCACGCTTAACCAAACCAAGGGTTTCTTGCTAGTGGGCGCGAGAAACCTAGCACATCAGTTGCGTCTGATCAGATTGTTTGTTGACATCGTCGCCATTGTTTGTTCTTCGAGATGCAAAATGTTATGCTTTCGCTAATGTCTTCAAAGCATAAGACGTCTTGCGTAAGTCTGGCACTTATAAGACATCCACATCCGAGTAGTCGCTATTTCTGATCACTATGACAGGGTCCGTAGTAGATGTCATAGTTTTTCATTCTTTCTTTGCCCGGCCCATCTCATCGTATTTCCTGGATGTCAGTAATCGGCCCTATCGAGGTATCCGTCGGAGCGGAAAATTCTCCGATTTTGTACGATTCAGAGGATTTTTGCTTCGAGGTATTCTTCCGAAAAGCTGTTCGGAATATTTCTCCGACATTTTGAAACGCGTTGCGTTGAAGTGCGTTCAGGTGCATTTTTCGTGCAATTTTTAACAGCTAAGTGCAATTCTTTTTCCGATTTCCTCCGACACAAATTCTTCGCGGAATTTATTTACGAATTGTAGTGAAGTGAAGCCGTTGCATTTGTGTAGTATTTTCTTCCGATGGCACATACCTCGAATGAGATTTAAACCTCCGACGAAGTATGCGTTGCGGAAAATTTTCCGCTCCGACGGATACCTCGATAGGGCTGAATATTTGCTTTGTAGCAGCTTAGCTTAGGGCTTCCACTATTTGTTCGGCTACACATTTTCTGTCAGGTGTTCTAACATTCAAGGTACAGATACAAACGTCGTTGTCCTTTTTAAGTTTAGCATGGTCATCAAAAGCATATTCAGGGTAATCATCCCCTAAGTTCAAAACGATAATCGTTTACGATAAGAAAGGAGACTTTCTGAGTACATCCCGTGTAATTTGTTTACATGTGCACACACTCAATATAAAAGTACACCCTACGTACCCAGAAAGTCTCCTTCACTATCGTAAACGATTATCGTTTCGAGAGTTACATAACGAGTACCCAGTTCTTTTCGAGGCTTTTGTTAGATAAGATACCCCTAGGACACAAGGCCATCAGTTTCCACTACGGGATTGAGCGCTGCCGTTTGCCTATCGGCTTATCTCTGTTGCCTAATCCTTGAGATTCATAAATGATATTTTGTCCAAATTTGTCGAAGCACTCATCTGTCATCTTAGCCAAAAACGACCCTTGAAAGGCATATGAAATTTCATAATTTATGCAACAAATCTTAAGTGAACCAAGCCTTCGCATGCTAAACAAATTCCAGCAAAATGTTCAGAATTCAACTGCACTACATCCAATGAATTTCACAAATATCGCCAGCTGGGCATTAAAGCAATTTTCGTACACAGGATTGAACTATTTCGGTCCTAAGTCGGAAGATATCGTGATGCCACTTGTCTGTCTTAGGAGTCATTCACATGGAGACCCACTATCTCTCTCGTGATTCTTGTATATTTGGCTTCAAAAGATTTGTTTCGAGAGGAGTAATGCCCAAAGAACTATACTCAACCAACTTTCGCGACGCAAGAAGGGTGTTACAAGATGCCATACGAGATTCAAACGATAATGCGATGAGCAAGATGAAGAAGGTAGAAAGTATTGTGAAAATGGCACTAACGCCAAACCATCTGCTGATTCGGACTTCGAATCGAGATTGCTTTGATCAAGTGCTTGTTCTGACGCAGATGGCTTAAGAAATATCAACCAGATCTGACTATGTTTATACCAGTCTGGTACAACAAAAAAATCCAGAGGAAAAGTCTTTAAGATGTTTCTAGGAAAAGATTATGAGGTCCGTAGTTCGGTTGTACAAACTCTTGTACCGACAGTAAAGTTGGCTGTACTCGACGTGCGTAAATTCGACAATGGTTATAAAGTGGTGTAGGGTTAGCGATCTTGGCCGTACTAAATTATAATTTAGGTTGGTATTACAGACAGACGACTCGATTTATGTCGCACAACATTTCTTTATAGTTTTTAACTCGATGACTGCAAGAACGAATCTATTTTCTTCTAAATATTAATGCCAACAAAAACAAATCCAATATAAATTTCAAATACAAATTCTTAAATTATTTGTTAATTAGAGAGTACAAAACATACAAACATGGCCGTGAGCTCACACAAAAAAGCGGCATTGCAATGAAGTAAGTTTTTACAGCTACAACATGATGAAACCTAACGTTCATCTGATAAGTCTGTTTGAAATTGATCCTCGGTGCAATCTTCCCTTTTCTTTTTTCGGCTCACATGAAATCGACCTGAACAATTTTATTGTGTGGAATGTAAATCTACATTAAATATACTTTCCAAATTGCTTTTAATACATGCAACGTCGTAAGCTTACAACTTGCAAAAAATTGTAAAGGCCTGCTCAGAATGCATATCTGTAGCTTGTAAATTGCATCGCTGTCAAACGAGAGATATATTTCTAGCATGAAGTTGCCCTCTATTCAACTTCAAGCTACATATTCACGAAGATACTGAAGGCCTGCTCAAAATGCGTATCTGTAGCTGAGTGAAAAGTTAAAAACAAGGCAACCCGTAAGCGCTTACACAATGTGTATCTTCGAGAATCTGTAGCTTGAAGTTGAATAGAGGGCAACTTCATGCAAGAAATGTATCTGTCTTTTGACAGCGATGCAAGATACCAGCTACAGATATGCATTCTGAGCAGGCCTTTATTGTGTAAGCGCTTACGGTTTGCCTTGTTTTTAACTTTTCATTCAGCTACAGATACCAGCTACAGATACGCATTCTGGTCAGCCCATAAGTTTATGACGATGGCCCTATCGTGGTATTCGTTCGGAGAGTAATTTTCTACGCAACGCAAATCCAGTCGGAGACTGAATTTTCAATCATAGTAGGTATTCGTTTTCCGAAGGTGCATCAACGCATTCATTTGACATCGGCAAAAATCAGCAAACTTTTCTGGTGTCCCCTTGGTGAAATTCCAAGCTGCGCCTACGTAGGTCTAGTTTCTGATCAACTCACATCAACTCAACCAGACGCTCATATTTGGTGCTATTTATTTTGATTTGCATTTTTCGCACCAGTTTTAACAAAAAAATCGACAAAAACTTATAGCGTTTTCGATTGGGATTTTTAGATTTACTCTCAGATTTCAGATTTTACCCGTCCCAATCGAACATTAAAGAGGTTACTCTGGTTTTGTATGTGTGGAAGTGTGCCATTTGACAGCTTATTGTTTATCGTTAGGCCGCAATTATAGCTATTAGCTATCAATGAAAACCATCATATGAAATTTCCTTTTACTCATTGCGGCTTTTTTATAAATTCAACCATTGGCGAGTTGGTGTCAAAACAAAGCTTATGAATTTTAGAACATGATTATCCAATAATATTTTAGTTTCTAATTATAGTTTTCGCAGAAATAACAAAAAACACCAATCAAACTGCGAAATGCAAACTTCAAACTGACATAAGTCAGATGTTAAATGTTTTTGTGTTGGTGCATGTTGGTGTAAATCTGACTTGGAATCCAGATTCATCAAAAGTACTCTAGAGTAAAAAAAGAGTGCTTTTTGTATCCCAATCGAAAACGAAAAAATTAATCTAGAGTAAAAAAAGTGCTCTAGAGTATAAAAAGAGTGCTTTTTGTATCCCAATCGAAAACGCTATTAAATAAAATTATTTTTTTGCTTACATTTGGTCACTTAAAAATATTTCCGCGACGAACAGATGTGGGAGACCATCAGAGAGAAATTGACGTATGTCTGTCAAAAACAGATGCAAAAAATACAACCATCGCAATGAAACGTAGAATGCCGATGTGCGTTACGCTTAGTCGGAGAAATGTTCCGAACAGCTGATCGGAACGATTACCATGAAGCAAAATTCTCCGATTGATACAAAATTGGAGAATTTTTCTTTCGGAACGAAAACCATGATAGGGCAGACAATCTCATTTCAGTATTTTTGTATTCATAGATATGTTTTCTTTTGTTCTCTTTTTGTTCTCGATAATCTTATTCAGTTTAGCGCATATGTGAGATGTGTGAAAGTGACTGATTAAATGTCAAAATAGCTTTTCAAAAGTTAACAACGTTAACCATCTCAGTTTACACACCCAATTCGTGTGCGAAATTTCCGATATTGTTGTAACAGATTCTGCATAAAAATGTTGACAGTATATTTACCACGTTTACAACGACATTCCGACATTGCATGAATAGCCCTATTGTAATAGCTTTCATTCAAAAGCCTAATTTTACTTTTTGTAGCTTTTTTATTAAGTGAATCATTGGCGAGTTGGTGTTAAAACTAAGCCTATGCATTTTAGAACAAATTAATTAATTTAACTTTTCTCAGAAAATCACTTTTTGTTTTTTATTGATCAATATTAATTTTTCTGAGGTATTGTTTCTCATTCCACGCAAATGAAACAGAATTTTCCAATGCTTTCAATAACCAACTACCCTAATAAAATTTCAATTCCATCATGTTTTGTGTTTGATGTTTTTAATGATAGCTATAATCCAATTCGCAAATTTTTACTTCTCTGGATACTACAAAAGAAAAATTCAACAAATTCGCGCTGAATGCCTTCATTCATGTGTCACAGGTAGGTACATTTAATATCGGTTCAAGCTTGACGTTTTAGTTTTGGACCAGCAGACGAAAATATATAATTTTGCTTTGAGTAAAATTTGTTTGTGCCTGTGTACAGTTCGGTAAAAACAAACGATTTGTTTTGATTTAAAATAACAAAAGAAAAGAAAAGACAAATCAAAGTTTCCGATGTTCATATAAGTTTTACAGTGTTTGTTATATATAGTTTCGTGTGGAAGTGTTGGGAAAAACAAAGAAATTCCATTCTAATCCGCTACCACAATGGTTTCAATGTGCCGCTTGTGTGCTTCGTTGAAGAAAAATGAACATTTGACGTTTATTCGCGACAACAACCATGATTTGTGTCTGAAGTTATCCAAGTGCTGCCAGCTCCATATTAATTTAAAAGACATTCTACCGAAAGGTGTGTGTACAGAATGCATTCGTTCTTTGAATACTTCGTTTGAATTCTACGAGAGGGTACAAGAATCGCAGCAATCCCTTAGGCAGCTCCTCAATATCGAAGATGACCCAACAACAACACCACCACCCACCGCGACAGCATCGGAAGTTGATGTTGACCCTGAGGCAATTTTAAAAGAACGTACATCTCAGGCTATGTTAGCAGCTGCTGTTGCTACCGCAATTGATAATACTTCCCCTGAGGAACCACAATCAACTACAAGTGAGGAGCATGATGAAGTCGTTACTCGAGTTATCAATGAAATACTCTCAGTGAAAGAGGAACAAATAGCGTATATGGTAGTCGACCCAGAGCCTGAGGACGATGCACAGGTAGAACCCCATTCGGAAATCGACGAGGAAGAGGTATTCGAAGAACAGGATGACACTCAGAATGTTATTCTGGAAACGTCATATGCTGGCGAAGAATCCATCGAAGAAGATGAAGTTGAAATCGAGTATGACCTAAGTAAATTTGAAATCATTGAAGATGAAGTAATGCAAGCAGAGCTAGATGACGAGGAAGAGGCAGACGATCCGACATATTTTGAAGACCATCGGGAGTATGTGATTCAAGAAATCGAAGATAACGATGAGGAGTCAAAGAAACCTTCTACTTCATTGCTTGTAAAGGCGGAACCAACCGACACTTGGATCGAATATCCTTGGAAATGTGTTAGTTGTTCGGAAGTGTTTTGCTCTGTCAAGGAGTTGATTGAACATAACTTGATGGGACACTTCTTGGTTCTAGCCGACATGGAGTGGGAATGTGCGGATTGTCTAAAAACGTTCTCACGGTACTATATGCTGATCACTCATATTCGTCAGAGACATCGGACACACTTGGCTCTGTTTTGTGATGTCTGCAATGAAAGATGTGAATCGTTTGTTTCGCTTCAGGAACATCGAATCAAGGAGCATGCACAAGAGGATCAACTGATTATGCTGTTATGTGCGACTTGTGGAAAGGGATTTCATAATACGAATGCTCTGCAGATACATAGCAAATGTCATTTGCCCGAGGATCAACGATCGCGGTTCCCCTGTTTGTTGTGTGATAAGAAGTTTCGTACTGCGTCCAATTTGAAGTTTCATCAGAAAATGCATACAGGTGAGTGGCAAAATAATTCCTAATACTTGGTCTATTTGCTGAAGGGTTGGGATTAGTTTGTGCACTGAACTAGGTCCCTCAAAAGTGCAAGAAGTGGCATGCTTAAATAGTTGCGAGGTAAAGGCCAGACCCTGGGTCTTACTAGTCTTTTTGGTTTTATATTTGTTTGACTTAGATGTTTGCATATTGGTTTTGATAGACAAGGCTGATTTCCATGATCCGCCAATCAAGAGATAAAGATGAACGAACCTAAGGATATTGGTTTTAAAAACGGTTCCTAACGTAAGAACATCTAATAACTAAGGGCTTCCATTAAAAAAAAAACTAGGGTCTGCGTTATCTAAATATTTCTGAACATTTTGACAATGCTGATTGTTAATGACTTAATATAAGGAATGTTCCAATTCCAGATAAATAGTTGTTATTCGGCAAGAATTAGTTTATGGTCAGGTATCTATGGATTCATCTCATTTGCTACCTCAGTTACCATGAGTAAGATCGGTAAAGTTTTTGACTATCACCCTTATTCATTAATGGCGTTTTCCATTGGGAAATCTTGATTTTGATCTGAAATTTGATCTTTTTGAGTGTCAATGGAACACGATTCAGATTTTTTTTTGTCATTGTATTGGTGTCATTTCGTGTCTGTAAAGTTAGCGTCGGTGTAGCTGCCAACATTAAAAACATAACAAACATTTGAAAATACAGAAATTATCTTCATTTAATTCATTCAATCAATTTAATAGTTCACGTATAACTTTCTTTTCTGTGTCTATATCCATTATTAATTAAACCCAAAACACTCTTGTTTTTCACAACCGAAGTAAAAAATCAAAATGAAAATCACTCTTGTCAAACTGACAGCTATCATTTGTATTGGTATTGGTAAATCTGCCGAAAAATTCAGTTTTGCAAAATTGATCTCTGATCAAAAATAAAATCAATTTTTTCGCCCAATGGAACACAACAACTGTCAAAATCGGTCTTCAGATCAAAAAAAAATTGATTTTTTTCCCAATGGAAAACGCCATAACTCATTATAAGGAGTGTATAAACGCATGTGGGTGGTCGTGGTGTAGTGGTAATGTGTTCGCTTGTTGAGTGGAAGGTTGCGCGTTCAATCCCAGCCAAAAACCATGAGACTTTTATTCAAAGAAATAAAAAAGGTCGGTAGTTACTCCTAGAAGTATAGGTACACCATCTTAAAAGCTCTGCGAATTTAACGAAACACAAAAAAACAGTGACTCCCCGAAGTAAGTTCGGACACCACCCATGGAGTAAGTCTCCACTACATCCAAAAATCTTTCCTATCACTCTCTTTCTTCCCCTTCTCTAACGCTCGTACTGTGGTCAAACATTTAAAGGGTATTCATAACCCCTTGAGTGCGCGTAAATTATAAAAAAAAAAAAAAAAAAAAAACGCATGTACTCCTAAAAATGCAGCTAAACGCGAAAAGCTTATTCATAATACTTATACAACGATGAATACAGTGTCTGTAGGTCTGTTCCCGTACAAAATAATATTTACTGATTCTTACTGATTTTTTACTGATTTTTATTTATTGCCGTTCCCATACGCAAAAATAAGTAAAAGAGAGAGCTCACGAGAGAGCAAAAAACTACCCCTCCATAAAAATCTGTTTAAAAATTTACTGCAGACATTTCTGATTGTAAAAATCAGTCAGTTGGTATCTAAAAGTGACAACTCGCTTGTTTGGACAGGTGATCTATGTCATTTGTTCTTTAAAAGGCATACAAAATATATAATGTTACTGTTTTTTTTTTACTTAAACGCGTTCCTGACTTCCCGTACTTTTTGGTAATTTTGTCTCTTTCTGAGATAATTTACCCCCCTCCAAGAAATTTGAGAATGGTCGATTGACCAATGAAAACAGTGCATCTGCAAAGTTAACTTGGGAAATCTAAAACCCGGAACACGGTCGATCTGATAGCGTTTTCGGTTGGGATACAAAAAGCACGATTTATTTTTTTCGAGATCACTTTTGAAAAATCTCGATTTCAAGTGAGATTTACACCTATGTGAATCAACCCAAAAAGATTTGACACCTGACTGATGTCAGTTTGAAATTTGCATTTCGCAGTTTGATTTGTGTTTTATTTAGATTTTTTTTTGATAACATAAGAAAAATTTAAATCCACAGTAAATAAAATATTGGAATATTCTTCCTTATCTGTTATAATATGAGATGATTTCAGTATGTAATGTAAATTCACTGAACACATTCATTGCTACGCACGAAATGCAGTCATTTAAGATACCTAATTGTAAGACGTCATTTCCGCTCTATGTAAGTGCATGTACATGTAGTCAGTTGAATATTACGATCGGATGTGTATAGTTGATTAGTGGAAATATAAAACTGAATTTGCAAAGCTTAAAGTGTGTATTATTTTACTAACTTGTACATGGTGTCAGAAGTGAAACCTTTTTTATATTAAAACAAATATATTCAACAAGATGTCTAAAGTGGAAATAAAAGCTCCTGAACAACTTAATTTTGATGACGCTGGCAAAGAGTGGTCAATTTGGAAACAAAAATTCAAGATTTATCTTGTTGCGTCTGGAAAATCAAGCGAGAATGACAAAACAAAAATTTCTCTATTTCTTACGTTCATTGGAGAGAAGGGGATAGAGATATACAATACTCTTTTCGATGTACCGTTTGATCCAGACAGTGATGATGAGTTCAAGGATGCAGTGGAAATTGAACAAGTAGACGAACAAGCAAAACCGAAAATTTCCCTAAAGATGGTCCTTAGTAAATTCGAAGAATATTGTCTTCCAAAGAAAAATGTCCTAATGGAGTCACATAAATTTAATATGATTGTTCAAAAGGAGAACCAATCCTTCACAGAGTACATAACTGAACTTCGTACACAGATGAAGTACTGTGATTACAGTTGCACAAAGTGTAAGGAATCTTATACAGACCGTATGCTGAGAGAACGACTGATCCTGGGGCTGTTTGATAAAAACCTACAATTGAAATTGCTGGAGGATGCAAATCTGTCATTAAGTGATATAATTAATAAGTGCAAGATTGCAGAAGCTGTTATTGCAAATAAAAAATTGCTGTCCCAAGTGGAAAAGATTTGCACAATTGATACGTCGCAAAAGGAAGATCAAAAGAAGAGGTTCCTGAGATACCCGAACACACCAAAATGTGATCGTTGTGGTGGATTTTCAACGGGCCAACACCAAAAATATTGTCCAGCTGCAAAGGAAGGAGTAACTTGTAACAAGTGTGGAAAACCAGGCCATTTCGGAAGAGTTTGTCGCTCACGTCAACAGGAGGAAAAGCCAAAAGGAAACAAGCTGCAGCTCTATAGAGGACCAAGGCAGAATCGTGTCAACGAACTAAGATATGGATCTAGTTCTGAAGAAGGTAACCAATTATGTCAGAATAATAATTTAGTTTTAAAAAAATTTGTATTTAGAATAAACACTGATGCTAAGGGTTGGTTCAAAATATTGAATGTGGGTGGTGCTGAAGTACAATTTAAATTAGATACTGGAGCTGATATCAGTTGTCTCCCAATAAAATACATTGAGCAGACCAACAACCAAGATAAAATTAAAAAGTCTAACAACCAATTGTTTGCTTATAATAATTGTAAGATTGAGACATTTGGAAAAATAGATTTAATTTGTGTTGACTGTGATACACAGTTAAAAAAAGTTGTTTCATTTGAAATCGTTGGTGACAAATTTCAGCCTATATTAAGCAGAGATGCATGCGTTGAACTTAATTTGCTAAATAGAACTAATGTATTCAATATATCCATAGATTCAAACGAAAAGTTTATTGAGCAAAATATGGAAGTATTTGATGGTATTGGTACAATTCCTGGGGAATGTAGTATTATGCTTAAGGAAAATTCTGTCCCAACACTTAAGTATAAAAAACGTATCCCTGAAAGTTTACATAAGAGATTGAAACTTACGTTAGAAGATATGCAGGAACACGGCATCATTACACCTGTTGATTACCCTACAGATTGGGTCAATAATTTAGAAATTGTTGAAAAACCAAACGGCTCATTAAGGATATGCCTTGATCCAATACCATTAAATAAATGTATTCGTAGGGAACATTTTTTGATTCCAACAGTGGAAGAAATAATAAGTAGACTGTCAAATAAATCATTTTTTACAGTGTTAGATCTAAAGCAAGGATTTTGGCAACTATCACTTGATAAAAAAAGTTCAGAATTAACAACCTTCATGACTCCATTTGGTCGTTTTCGATGGAATAGGGTTCCTTTTGGAATAAGTAGTGCTCCGGAAATGTTCATGAAGAAAATGGTTGCAATATTTGGAAATATAACAAATGTAGAAGTTTATTTCGATGATATTTTCATTTCTGGTAGAACAAAAAAAGAACACGATGAAACTTTAGAGTTAGTAATGACAAAAGCAAAACAAAATGGGATAAAATTTAATAAAGAAAAGTTACAGTTGTGTCAAAAGAGGGTCAAATTTATGGGACAAATAATACAAGAAAATAGAGTAGAACCAGATAACAAATATGTGGAAGCTATTAAAAATATTAATACACCAACAAATAAGAAAGACATTTTAAGAATACTAGGTATGTTCAAATATCTTGCAAGGTTTATTCCAAATTTGACAAAGAAATCAGCAAATTTAAGAAACTTAACACGATTAGAAACAGAGTGGAAATGGTTAGATGTACATCAACGCGAACTGGAGGATTTGAAGGAAATCCTGTGCAAAGGCACTTCTCTAAGAATTTTTGATCCCAAACTTCCTTTAATAATGCAAACAGATGCATCTAAGAATGGCTTGGGTTGTGTTTTAATGCAAAATGACCAACCAATTGCATTTGCTTCCAGAAGTCTTACTATAACAGAACAAAAGTGGAGTACAATGGAAAAGGAATTACTGGCCATTGTATTTGCTTGTGAAAAATTCCACCATTTCATTTATGGTCGTGAGGTAATGGTTCAATCAGACCATAAGCCTCTCGAACAATTAATTAAAAAAGAGTTAGATGATGTTACTGTAAGACTTCAAAGAATGTTCTTAATACTATTAAGATACCCTGGTCTGCAAATAAAATACACACCTGGGAGTAAAGTAGTCATAGCTGACTGTCTTTCAAGGGCTCCATTAAAGGAAACGGGTTCCGAGAATGAGGAATTGAAATACGTGATTCATTTAGTAAAAAGAAAAGTTTGCTTATCAGCAAATAATTATGAAATTTATGTTGAGGCAACAAGAAATGATTCTGAACTAGCTAAAATAGTAGATCATCTTCAAACAGAATGGCCAGAATATAAACGTTTATCCGAGGTTGGAAAACGTTTTCATAAGATAAAAGACCAACTTAAGTTTGAGGAAGGATTATTATTTTTGGATGATAAATTAATCATTCCGCATTTGTTGAGAATGTCATTACTTAGAATTCTACATGAACCACACCTGGGGATTGAAAAAACTCTCGCTAGGGCTCGTAAATTATTTTATTGGCCAGGAATAACAGGTGATATTAAAGCGATGATTAAAGATTGTCGTGTATGTGAAAAATATATGAGAAATAATTGTTCGGAACCACTCATTCAAGAGGAAAATCCGCAATATCCATGGCATAAAACTTCAATGGATATTTATGAATATGCAGGCAAATTTTATATAGCATTTGTTGATGCATATTCTGGTTGGATTTGTTCTGATAGACTTAAAGATAAGTCGATTACAAGTGTTATTACCTTCTTGGAAAATATATTTAATCATTTTGGTAGCCCAACAGAAATCAGAACTGATAACAGTCCATTTAATTCGAAACAACTTCTACAATATGCTAGTATTAATAATATTACATTAAAATTTTCAAGCCCCAATTACCCTCAAAGTAATGGGTTAGCTGAAAAAGCAGTTGGAATTGCTAAACAGATAATAAAAAAGGCAATTAATGAGGACAAAGAAAAAGAAATTGGGTATAGAATTTTAGAATACAATACAACACCAATAACTAGTATGGGTTTATCCCCTACAGAATTATTTTTGGGACGAATGGTTAAAACAAAACTACCAGTTAATATGAAGAGACTCGTTAGGACATTTATAGCTGAAGAACAAATTCAAAGGAAAATAACAGAAAAAAAGAATAAACAAAAACAGTATTATGATATGCATACGAAATTATTGAGCGAATTACGGATAGGAGATAAAGTTATGTTTAAAAAAAATGAAACTGACTGGGTCTATGGAGAGATTGTACAGCAATTGAATGAGAGGTCATACAATATTAAATGTAGTTCAGGAAAAATATTCAGGAGAAACAGAAAATTTATAGTTAAAACAAATAATTCAGATGAAAAAAAGGTTGATGATTATGACTTCTTGGATCATGGTATGTTCGATGAGGATAATAGTGTTGATAGAGAAGTATCTCATGATGAACAGTCAAGTTCAATACCAGACACAGCAGCACCCACGGTAAATGTTGAAAACGAGCCTTTACTTCAGGGAACAGAAAAGAATGGTGTAACAACCCATAGTGGGCGCATTTCTAGGCCACCTGTTAGACTAGGTGATTGGGATTTTGATTGAAACTACTGACATAGTTGGTTGCATAAGATATTATTTATTTATTATTTATTTATTATTTATTTACTATTTATTTACTAACTTAATTATATTATTATTATTCAGTAAGTAGTTGTTTAAAAAAAAAAAAAAAAAAAAAAAAAACAAAAAAAAAAAAAAAAAAAAAATTATATTTTAACTTTAATTCTAATTAAAAAAAAAAAAAAAAAAAATAGCATGTTATAATATGAGATGATTTCAGTATGTAATGTAAATTCACTGAACACATTCATTGCTACGCACGAAATGCAGTCATTTAAGATACCTAATTGTAAGACGTCATTTCCGCTCTATGTAAGTGCATGTACATGTAGTCAGTTGAATATTACGATCGGATGTGTATAGTTGATTAGTGGAAATATAAAACTGAATTTGCAAAGCTTAAAGTGTGTATTATTTTACTAACTTGTACATTATCATCTACATCAAGCGACAGCTTCTTGGATTTCCACAACAGCAATTCCTCATTCATTGTTAAGGTACAACAATGTAATCATTTAAATGTTTCTCATCCATTTTCGTAAGTTCATTTTTCCACTGCAAGAAGATAAACAATGAGCTTTTAAATGGCATACTAACACACATACAAAAACATATGAGAGGCTACAATCCGCTATGCGGATCGTTGAAAACCCTATCCCATCCCATCCTTAAAATTTATATCCTCAAAATATAGGCCTTATGGCGATGAAATACAGAAAATGACATTGTCACAATATATTGCTCAGACAGTTTATCAAAATCTTTTGTGGTTCGACAAAAAACAACGGTTTTCTATTGCTAATGCGTTGGGATGGGGTATACAAATGGTTTTTGTAAGAAAACGCCCCCAAAATGGGGGCGTAGGTGAAAATGATCTATGGACAAAATGTTTATATTACCATTGCGGAAGTATTTGCATCAAATTTTTTTTCGAAAGTTTTAAAATTTGGACAAAAAACGTTTTTTACTAAAAACTCCCCCAAAAAGTGGGCGTGGCAAAAAACTTTGTATGGACGAAATATAGATATTAGGATTGTCTAAATATGTTGCTAACACACTTTTTTGAAATTTTTTACGGTTTGGCTTAAAACTACGTTTTTTCTAAAAGGGGGCGTGGCAGTTGGCGGATTTTAAAAATTTTTACACTTGTTCTGGTGACTCGGCCAAGGATCCTATTTACCAAATTTCATTATCCTAGCTCAAAATTTAAGGCCCAAAAATCGGTGACGAACAGACAGACGGACGGACGGACGGACACACGGACGGACGGACAGACAGACATAGCTAATTCGACTCAGCTAGCGATTCTGAGTCGATCCATATACTTTGAGGTATATGTAGCTAAATCTGAAAATCAAAACTAATATACCCCTATGGGATAGGGTATAAACAGATCAATCTCTTTTATGTTCGATAGGGACGCGTAAAAATTTGAAATCTGAGAGCAAATCTGAAAATCCCAATCGAAAACGTTATGTATTCCATTGGCACCAAAAAAGATCCAATTTCCGATCAAAATCCAGATTTACCAATGGAAAATGCCATAAGGCTGTTTTATTTATTTTGTCTCTTTTTTCAATATCGGTTACCAATGATACAGTTTTAAGTCGTAAACAAATTCCTCAGAAGTAAAAGAAGGTATTTTTGTATTCTTGAATTTATTTTTCTTAATCTATAGACTCATCATTGTAAACGATGTAATTGAGTTAATATAATTCACCAAAATATTATAAAAGTGTAGAAAAACATATGAGAAGGCTACAATCCGCTGTGCGGATAGTTTAATACCCTATCCCATCCCATCCCTAAAATTAATATTCCCAAAAAGTGGGACGAAATATTTATATTATCATAATCAATAATCCTACATAAAAAGTTTTTTTCAAATATTTTAAAAATGTACCGAAAAAGGTTTTTATACCCTATCCCATAGGGTATTCAAATTTTAAAATTTTCGAAAAAAATGTTGATGCAGAGTCATTAGTATTATTAATATTAACATTTCGTCGATAGACCATTTCAACCCACGTCCACTTTTTGGGGGCGTTTTTATATAAAAACCATTTTTATACACTACCCCATAACATATGCAGGAGAAAAACCTTGTCTTTTGTAGAACCGTAAAATTTGTTTTGACAAAGTCATTTTCTATATTTAAATCCCCATCGTGTTCTAAGCCATGTCCACTTTTTGGGGATATTAGTTTTACAGATGGGATGGGATAGGGTATTCAACGATCCGCACAGTGGATTGTAGCCTTCTCATATGTTTATACCCTATCCCATAGGGGTATATTAGTTTTGATACATAGTTTGTAACATAGAGAAATAATTTAGCTATATATACCTCAAAGTATATGGATCGACTCAGAATCGATAGCTGAGTCGATTTAGCCATGTCTGTCCGTCCGTCCGTCCGTCCGTCCGTCCGTACGTCACCAGTTTTTGGGCCTTAAATTTTGAGCTAGAAGGATGAAATTTGGTACACGTGCTCTTTGTTGCTCCCAGCAGAACAAGTGTAAACATTTTTGAAATCCGCCCACTCTAATATAGATATATATATTGAGATTCTCAGACACTTTTAAAATTCCTTACGGTTTGGCCAAAAACTACGTTTTTCTAAAAAGGGATCGTGGTCTGAATCACTGAGTCGATTAAGCCATGTCTGTCTGTCCGTCCGTCCGTCTGTCTGTATGTCACCGATTTTTAGGCCTTAAATTTTGAGCTAGGATAATGAAATTTGGTATATAGGATCCTTGTCCGAGGCTACAAAACAAGTGTAAACATTTTCAAAATCCGCCCACTGCCACGCCTACTTCTCAAATAATATTTTAGTTCCACGCAGATATCGTCGCATATTATGTACAGGCTGGCTGTTTTAGGAATAATGTTAATAACTCTCATGCAAATCTCTATTCTGAATTTCCCTACAAAATGAAAAGGGAGATATTATGGCAGCGTTCCAAAACTCAGGCGATACCTTAATTTCGACATGTCCACATCTTTGTTTATACCCTATCCCATAGGGGGGTATATTAGTTTTGATACATAGTTTGTAACATAGAGAAATAATTTTGCTACTAATACCTCAAAGTATATGGATCGACTCAGAATCGCTAGCTGAGTCGAATTAGCCATGTCTGTCTGTCCGTCCGTCCGTCCGTGTGTCCGTCCGTCCGTCTGTCTGTTCGTCACCGATTTTTGGGCCTTAAATTTTGAGCTAGGATAATGAAATTTGATATATAGGATCCTTGTGCGAGTCACCAGAACAAGTGTTAACATTTTTGAAATCCGCCCACTGCCACGCCCCTTTTTTAGAAAAACTTATTTTTTGGCCAAACCGTAAGGAATTTCAAAAAAGTGTCTGAGCAGAATATTTAGACAATCCTAATATCTATATTTCGTTCATACAAAGTTTTTTGCCACGCCCACTTTTTGGGGGCGTTTTTAGTAAAAAAAGCTTTTTGTCCAAATTTTAAAACTTTCGAAAAAATTTTTGATGCAAATACTTCCGCAATGGTAATATAAACATTTTGTCCATAGATCATTTTCACCTACGCCCACATTTTGGGGGCGTTTTTTTACAAAAACCATTTGTGTACCCCATCCCAAGGCATTAGCAATAGAAATACGTTGTTTTTTGTCGAACCACAAAAGATTTTGAGAAACTGTCTGAGCAATATATTGTGACAATGTCATTTTCTGTATTTCATCGCCATAAAGCCTATATTTTGAGGATATTAATTTAAAGGATGGGATGGGATAGGGTATTCAACGATCCGCATAGCGGATTGTAGCCTCTCATATGTTTTTGTTTGTATTCACAAAAGCAAAATCAGGCAAAATTTTATTCCCAGAGTATCCCGTTTTTAACTTTATCTTACAACGAGAAAAATATTGTTTTCGTGAAAATTTTCGATCTTGAGATTTTAATTGATTCCAACATTACGATGATAGCGGAACCCAAAAAAGTGCTTTTTTGAATTCTGTCCGTCGCGTCGGAACTCCGGTACGTCGGTCCGTTTGTCCGTAATGGTCTCCCCAGTCTTAACGGCTTGACCGATTTTCTTCAAAGTTCGTATCCAAGTTTGTTTTGGTCATAATTCTAGGGCATTTGTTTTTGTTTGCTTTTAGCCATGTTTATAACGGTACTTGCCATACAAAAATTACACATAACCTCAATTTTCTCGAAAACGGCTCTAACGATTTTGATTAAACTTTATATATACTATAACCATATTAGTTCCAACAAAAGTGCATACCCAGTTTTTTTTTGAGAAAATACATTTAACGGATTTTGTCATACAGTGCCGCTAACTTGAATAGCACCCCCCTTTGCTGTGAGTTTTAAGCTTAATATCTTCAAAAATAATTATGGTAATGACTTGTTTTTTTTTTCTAATGAAAGTTTATTAAATTCTGTAAATAAAACAGGTGGAATGGAATTCATATTTACAGTGGTAATTTTTTTTTATAGATTTTGAAGCGATATGACTCAAAATATACACATCACATTTTGGCTCACTTGAATAGCACCCCCTCATAAAAAAATTATTTATAAGTATAATTTAAGTTGGACTTAAAAATTTATTAGGAACACAATTAAGAATTAAATTTTGAATTGAATTTGAATTAAAATAAAAAATTAGTAACGGGTGCTTCCGCCTTTGTTATAAATAACCTCATACATCCTGTTAGGTAGGGAATCATACAATTTCCTGATGTAATCCAGCGAAATGGAGGCCCAGCTACTTCTAATTGCTGCTATTAGCTCCTCCTTATTGGAGTATTGCTTCCCTGATTCGTACACCTTCCGAGCAAGCCATCCCAAAAAATTTTCGATGATGTTTAGGTCTGGCGAGTATGGTGGCCAATCCAACAATAAAATGTTTTGACGCCCAAGAAATTGTTTTACCACTCTGGCATTGTGAATTGGTGCGTTATCCTGCTGCAATTTCCATGGCAAGTCACCAAATAATCCATTAATGGAATCCAATTGATGTTCCTCCTTCCGCAAATCATGAAAGTAATAATTAAAACCGTCAGGATCCTCTAAATTAAATTTTTTTTCGTCGGAGAAAACAACACGGTACCATTCCTTGCTCCATGTCATGTTAGCACGGCAGAAACTAAGGCGTTGCTCTTTGCGATATGGGTTAAGCGGTGGTTTTTTCTTTAATAAGTGCTTAGCCTTCGAAATAATCCGCTTTACTGTGGACACGCTTGCTTTAACACCACTTTTTTCTCTTATTTTGGCTGCAGAGTCGTGCGAATTTGAAGCGAGCCGCAGAATTGCTCTTTTTCCAGCTGGGGTAACGGCACTAACTGTTCGTCCTTTCATGTTTTTGCGCTACTCAAGTGAGCCAAAATGTGATGTGTATATTTTGAGTCATATCGCTTCAAAATATATAAAAAAAATTACCACTGTAAATATGAATTCCATTCCTTCTGTTTTATTTACAGAATTTAATAAACTTTCATTAGAAAAAAAAACAAGTCATTACCATAATTATTTTTGAAGATATTAAGCTTAAAACTCACAGCAAAGGGGGGTGCTATTCAAGTGAGCGGCACTGTATAAAGAAAATTGTTAATTTCTCGCAAACTATTATGTAAAATTGAATGAAATTTAATATGTATATTACTATTACTGTTTGAAACGATTCCACATAATTAGTTTTAGCCCAACTATCACTAAACGGAATTGTCAGCTTTGGCCAATAATGGAAAATCGTTATTATTCTCATATAGTCACCGATTCCTTCAAATTTCGGAATAAACATTCGTAAAATCACATTTCGACATCATTTATATCATTTTTAGCATCAATAATAAAAATGCTTATGCTTTGATCTAAGGCCCAACTCGCTGTAAAAAAGAAAATTGCGTACGACCCAGTCGTGCACCTACCGCCAACACTCGTTTCTATTCTGACTTCCAATTTTCCATTTATTTTCTCTAACATTTGACAGCTGTCTAGAGTATTTGACAGCAGTTTGTATTTTTACTTCTGACCTTTGGTAATTTTCTTGTGTATATGTATATGCGCCCAGAAATTCGAAAGGTGTGTTTCGCTCATAAAACTAACCTTACCTTAAGTTTTGTTAGTCCATACAAAGTGTTCATTATAAGTTATTTATTTTACTACCAAAATAAATCGCTATTTCGAAAATCTTCTTTCGGTATTAATATAATATTCCAACAAGCTTAGCTATGAGAAGACAAAAACAGGCTTTTTTTTTTAGAGAAAACTGGATATGGATCTAAATTCAAAATTGAATCAAAATCGTAAGATCCGTTTTGGAGAAAATCAATATTTAAAAAAAAACTTGAAGCAAAATGTACCGTTACTGAACTATTTTTAAAAAATCTGAGTATTTAGTTATATTTAAAATATCCATATATCACATATCAACTCGGTCGTTCTTAAGAAATCAGTCATTTTCAACTACCGTTATGTGCATTTTTAACGAAAAACTGTTTATGCCATCTAGATACTTGTAGATGCTTAGTTGTCCATTTTAAATAACATCGTAAGAGCCGTTATCAAGCAAATTGCGTTTTCAAATTTTCGTTATATGGAAGGTACCGTTAGTTTTGAAGCTGGAACACAAGTTCCAAAAACCTCTTTGTAACGGGTGATCCAAGTAGAGATACTTTTTTCAATAGCCTTTTTTGACAGATCACGTGTGAGTCGTGTCATGCTGTCATGTCATTTTTGTTTAGTATTGTTTGGCATTTCATAATGGAAAGACTTACGCGTGAACAACGTTTACAAATTGTTCAACTTTATTATGAAAATTCACGTTCTGTGAGGAATGTGTTTCGTGCACTTCGCTCAACTTATGGTCAACATAATCGGCCTACATAGCGTACTATTCGCAACACCATCACCCATTTTGAGACCCAGCATTCATTATTGGATAATATTCGACCGAATAGACCACGTCCAGCACGCTGTGAAGAAAATATAGCGGCCGTAGCTGAGAGTGTACACGAAGACCGTAGAGAGTCCATTCGGCGCCGTTCGCAGCAACTCGGACTGACGTATGGAACGACTTGGCGCATTTTACGTCAAGATCTTAAATTGAAAGCGTACAAAATACAGCTTGTGCAACAACTGAAGCCGCTCCACCTTCCCAAGCGACATCGCTTCGCTCTATGGGCTCTTGAAAAGTTCCAAGAAGATCCGACGTTTCCGAGGCAAATTTTGTTTAGCGATGAGGCCCACTTCTGGCTCAATGGGTATGTAAACAAACAAAATTGCCGCTTTTGGGACGAAGAGCAACCTGAAGAGATTGAAGAACTGCCACTTCATCCAGAAAAAACAACGGTTTGGTGTGGTTTGTGGGTCGGTGGAATCATCGGTCCATATTTCTTTAAAAATTATGCCGGTGCGAACGTAACCGTCAATGGCGACCGTTATCGTGCCATGATAACCGACTATTTGATGCCTGAAATTGAAGCTCGTGATCTCGGCGACATTTGGTTTCAGCAAGACGGCGTCACTTCCCACACATCGCATCAATCAATGGGCCTGCGCACACGAGTATGCTTCAACCGGTTGAACGTCATGTTTGTTGGTGGGACGGGTGAGGAGGGAGCACAGTTTGAGAGGCATTGGAGAGCAATTTTTCACCCAAAATTAAGTGGTTGAAGAGGTTGAATCTACCAACACATGCATGCGTTTCTGACAGTTGTGGTAATAAAAAAAAAATACGGCGGCTAGTTCGGTGTTAATCGAATTACACATACATATAAAGTTTGGTATATTACACAAAATTCAACCGGTTGAACATATTCCCGTGTGTTTGGAAAGTAACCATAATGACTACGGTTGAAGCATACTCGTGTGCGCAGGCCCATTGAGAGAACATTTCGGTGAGCACATAATTTCACGTTTTGGGCCGGTCGATTGGCCACCAAGATCGTGTGATATCACACCGTTAGACTTTTTCCTGTGGGGATATGTAAAGTCAAAAGCTTATGCCGACAAACCCGCTTCGATTCAGGCCTTGGAGGAAAACATCACGCGTGTCATTCGCCAGTTACCAGTCGAAATGCTCGAACGAGTGATCGAAAATTGGACTCAACGGATGGACCATCTGCGACGTAGCAACGGCCAACATTTGATAGACATAATCTTCAAAAAATAAATGCCAAAGAATGTTCTTTCAAATGATAATAAAAATTCTCCATTAAATTTGAATTTTCTGTGTTTTTTTCTTTAAAAAAGTAGGGAACCCCGAAATGGATCACCCTTTATTTGCTGCTTTGATTCTAATATTACATTTTCCAATGCTAAAAGAATGAAACAGCATGATAATTAGTTTTCGTTATTCTTTAGGCCTATGGGGACTAAAAAAAATCGCCAATTATTGTTCCAAATAATTTTAATTTTTAATTTTAAAATTTTCAGGAGCTCGAGACTTTGTCTGCGATCAGTGTGGAAAAAATTTCCGACAAAAAACCAACTTGGAAGAACATTTGCTATCGCATGTATCATCAACACCCTATGAGTGTTCTATTTGCAACAAATTGTAAGTAAATATGACAGATGTCAACCTTTTTTTTTTTTTTGCAATTTAACTACTTTACACACGTAATCTACTTAGAAAGCATTTTCTAATTAAATTAAGTAGTTCTCGTGCAACTAAAACGCAACCACACTTGCATCATTCAGCGCTGACGACTATAACTACTTAAAAACGAATGTCAAAGTTATCTCTATAATTACATGCTCCCTTAACCCCTTTTTTGCAGCAGCACCAGAAAAGGTCTATAAAATTCAATCTTCTCTGATTACATTCCAAATCTCTAGATCTACCCATATAGCCAGTCTACAAACAAAAAACTTCCAACATTATAATTTTCGATGACATTTTAGTAAGGTGTCAGGGTGTGAGACAACCCATGAGCATACACTCATTGAATAGGGCAAAAACAAAAAAAAAGTTTGCATTCAAACAACAGCAGCAAAACATTGCCGTTCCGAACAGTGACAGCGCAGCGCTGTCAAAGTACGAGAGCAGTTTCCATCCTCACAAATAAAATACGCAATTTATACCGTAAGTTCTATGGCCCCATTGCAGCTTCAACTTGGTTGGTATGAGTGTGTGCAAGGATGGCGAAAGGCTTTCATGTAGACGCCATATATGACACTTGCTGCATAATATGGTTAGAATGGCTATAAATGTGTTTTCATTGCCATTGGGTTGGAGGGCGAGACGCGGCACTAACGGAAGAAAAACTTTGCACATAATTTTCCGGCTTAACAATTATATTCAATTGGTAACAAAGGCTGGAGTGGTTTCTTTGATATGGCACCGACTTTTAGTGCAACAGGGATATGGAAGGGTAGCTGGGTAGGTCGGGTGTGGAAAAGGCTATATACTTCAACAAAAGTAGGTGGTGGTGTAGCAAGCATAATGTTAGGAGAGTTGGACTTATTTTGGATCATAGAAGGGGTTCAGAAAACCCACATGTTGTTTTTGGAGCGGTGGCATTATTGGGTTTAGGTATATAAATATAAAATAATTGTTACTAAGTGACCTTGAGCTTCGGAATGGACGGATTTTATTGTCGACGACCATGCTTATTGCAAAAGACACGACGACTCTCGTACTGACACATGCAATGCGACTAACAGCGGCCGTAACTACTACAAATCAGACATACTGCCATCCAGGAAATACATTGGGGTGGGTTGGGTAAAAGGTGGATGAAACACTTTTACATTTTTTTAGGGCCCATGCAGAACAGAGGCTATTTAAATGCAAATTTCTAATGAGTGACAGATTAAGCAGGAAGTCTTAAGATTCGAGGACAAAGCAAGCATTGTGACAATTAACGTCAAGTCGAAATTTACCAAAGTAATCCTTATAAGCACTTATGCTCTAATGGTGGAAAAATAGAAGAGGAGACGTCTTTTCACCAATACACAATACGCAACAATTCAGGAGAAATCTGTAAGCACCATCTCAGGATGCTCTTTGAGTTATAGGCTCGCCTCAGCTGAGAAAAGTTAAAAAAAATTGGCATTTCTAAGGACTGTTCCTACGAGCTCCTAGACAATACTTTAAGCGACTACCGAAGTACGATGCTAAAATCGTGTTCGAGGATTTTAACGACAAGGCAGGAAGAGAGGATATCTTTAGCAGTATTGTCAAAAAAAAGAAGAACAGCCGACATAACACCACGTTTGGCAACAGACTTAGGATTGGCTTCGCTTCGGAAAGAAAAGCCACCACAACCAGCACAAGGTTTCATCACCATAAAAACTATAAGGAGACATTTCAGAGTGCAGACAAACAATCGGTTATTCAAATTGACCATATCCAGATAGGTATTTTGGATGTCCGACTATTCGGAAGGGCTAACATCGACTATAAACAGTTCTTGTTGCGGCCAAGATAAGAATACCAGCCAAACTTTTGCAGAACGCCTTTACCTTAATCTCTCGATTAATCGTAAGATACCGCCAGTATCTGTAGTTGAAGATCAATGGCGACGATGTTCTTTTTTCGCCCAGCAGCGAGAAACCCCTGATTTGACTAAGAAAGCCAACAAATGCGGCCTCCAAAGAAACGCTGCAGGTGAACATCAGAGCTGCTGAAAAAGCTGCTATTGAGTTTTAAGGCACAGAATGGTAAAAACAAACCGGCCTTTCAGAAACAAATAACAATAAGCAAGCGACTGAGGTATATAGAGGTTCCCCTCAAGGAATGGTGGAAATGTAAAACTTCAAAGCAGTGATGCCAGATCGTGGGATTTATCCCTTTTTGTGGGATTTTTTCGTCTAAAATAAGCTAAAAGGGATAAAGGGATTTATCCAAGCCCGTAGTGCAAAAATGAGGGATTTTACGTTATGCTCAAATCATTTCCAAAAGTACCTAATTGTTCGTTTTATCATGAAGAATACAATATCCAAAATCCAACTATAAACATTTTCATCTTCAAAAACGAACACACAGCCTTTATAGCTTACTCACACGTATTCATATTTTTTTTGCAAGACTTGCGGATCGACAGTTCACTGTGGGAAAACAGCAATTTTGAGACACAGTTCAAGTTCCAAACATTTAAAGAACTTAAAATGTATAAAATAAACTGCCTCAGTGAGTTCAATATTTCGAACAAAAAATAAAGCTAAAGAACAAATTAAAGTAGCAGAAATAAGGCTTAGTGCTTTCTTTGCTGAGCACAGTGTTGCCTATGAAATTGTGGATCACCTTTCCATTGCTTAAAAACATCTTCCCTGATTCGGAAATATTATCAGGAGTTACTATTGGAAGAACAAAGTGCTCCCAGCTAATAAAAAACGTGCTTGCTGCTGTGAAAGAAAGAGAACTTGTAAAAATTCTGCAATGCAAAACAACAAATTTTCTATTCTCGTGGACGAAAGCACGGACATTACGAACACCAAACATATGTGCTGTTTAGTTCGTTTTGTTCATCCTAATGATGGAAAAGTGACGGCAAAACTTTTAGATCTAATTAACATTAATACAGTAGGTTCGGGCGCAGTTCGTTATACGAACAATTTTCTAAGATGATGACTGAAAAACAAATTCCTTTGAATAACATCGTTGGTATGGCTTCAGACAACGCTTCAGTTATGATAGGTACGAATTCATCCTTCTATACTAGATTGAAGCAAGCAAGCCCAAATAAAATTCTTATTAAGTGTTTATGCCATTCATCGGCATTAGCTGCTTCTTATGCCTGTAAGCAACTGCCTACTTTGTTGGAAGATCTTATGAAAGACATTTCCACATATATTTCAGAGAGCCCAAAATGTTCAGCGGAATTCATTGAATTTCAAGAATACTTTAATGGGGAAGTACGTAAGATTTTAAAACCCGCAAAAACCCGTTGGTTGTCCATGCATCCGTGTGTAGTGAGGCTTCTCGATAATTGGGAAATTCTTAAAACTTTTTTTCGGCTGGCTTCGTTTGAGGAAAAACGGAAAAAAGCAAACCAAAATTTACGAAAATATGCAAGAAAATAAAAATAAAATTTACTTTTATTTTCTAAAACATGTACTTTCCTTATTTAATCAATTCAACGCTCTTTGTCAAAATAAAAAGGTTTTAGTTCACTGCATTGTGCAGGAGAGTCGAATATTAGTATTGAAAATGTGTCGTTATTTTATTAAATCTAATTTTTTTGAGCTCCAATGGGATGCCCAACTATCTATTTTGAGAGAAGCCAATACACACTACATGGATGATCTAGACAATCTATTCGTAGAACAAGAATGTCAAGACTCCTTCACAGATTTAAATAATAAAGACAAGTTAGAGATAAAGATCAACTGTCTAAGTTTTTATAAAACTGCTGTCGTCGAAATGGTAAATCGCTTACCTTTTGATGATGTTGCTATTGAACAACTTGAATTTCTTGATCCACAAGTAAAAAAATGTTCCTCCAAAAACTTCCTATTGATAAAATGTGGTTCGAGATTTGTCAAATGCAAAATTTTGACGACATGCTATTATTTCCTAATTTAGGAAAATTAGTTAAAGTCGCATTGGCTCTTTCCCACTCAAACGCAGAGGCAGAGAGGATATTTTCGGTTGTTACCGATGTCAAATCAAAAAATAAATTACAATATTAATTGTTAATTTTTTTTTTAATAGCGCTAGCTGCTAGGGCTTTCGGCTAGGACTAAAAAAAAGACTGAATTATAATTAAATATACACATAATATTTTCTATTGTTTTTATTTCATGGGATAATTGTGGGATTTTAATAAAAACGGCGTGGGATAAAAGGGATTTTTTGAGTACCACTGTGGGAAAACGTGCTTCCAAAGTCTGGCATCACTGCTTCAAAGTTAGCCTCGAACAGAATTTTGTTGAAGTGAAAGAGCAATATCGTGGTTAAGTCAGTCAATGTTGAGAATATGGAGGAATTACTTCTGCAGATTCTAAAACATCTATGGTGCACAATCTACCGCTGTTCAGTAGTCAAGTTAAATTTTGACTTAAGCTTTCAAAAGTGACTGTCTTCCTGCAGAACTATATAAATCGGGGGCAGATAATTTAAGTGACATAAACCTACTCATTATCAAAATTTGGTCCGATGATAGTAAACCACCGCAATACTTCACCCAAGATAATCCTCTAATCCCAGCCTTCAGGTTCTAGATGACAAGCAGGGCCGAACCTCCCCCGGTCAAGGATCAACCGATCGCGGATGACAGAGCGCTTGGACTACATAACCAATGGCAATGTGCTCAGGATCAAAGAGAATGGAAAGCTGCGTTGTCTGAGGCAGATACCCTCAACGGTTCGGGAGCCCGTTAAGTATGTAGTAGATAGTAGACCTGAAGACTGATCAAATCATCACACATCGAAAGATCCCAGAAAAAATATCGCAAGAAGTCCAAATCGATACCAATTACTTATTTATCGATTTTAAAGCCGCATACGACAGGATATAGGAAGACGAACTATACAGATCCATCCCTAGTTTTGGAATACCTCGTATCGTCTCGTTTATCTTTTTAGGACGACGATGGTGAATTCTCGTTGCTCCGTCAAAGCCGACAACAACCTCACCGAGGCATATAAAAAAAATATTAAGATATGGTTGTCGTTGTCATGTTATTTCTTAAATATTGCTCTTGAGAGGATTGTGCAAAATTCCTGACTTAACACGACAGGCACAATCTTTCATAAATCCGTACAACTAGAATATGCCGATAATATTGGCAAAATTGTTCGGACCAATCGAGATGTCGTCGCCGGGAGTATAACGGAGAAAGCGGCAAAAAAATGGATTTCACAGCAAATGTGGACAAGAGGACAATAAGAAGAGACATACAACATCGACAAATCTGACAGAACGTCACTATCGACAACCTTCGCTATTAATTCAGCCAACGACACCTTGTCAAAAAATCAAACGAAAGGATTAATCTCGGCACCTTCTATTTCTTAGGGCCACAAGGCAGTTTAGTAATAAAGCCCTTACTCAAACTGCTAAGGAGATTCTATATAAGACTGCGATGATCGCGGTCCTACATATGGGTACACAGACTGACTACCGGAAGACGGACGGAAATGCCGGGCCCAGTTTTTCGAGCTTCTCCATCGTCGTAATGTTAGGTTCGAATTTTTTTCGCGAAACCAATACTTGCTCTATTAGTGCTCTGCCTAGTGGTAAGTTCGTTGGACTACTAAGCGGGGGCCTAAATCCTTTTTTGGTATCGAATGTGTCGGTGAGGTCGTTTCCGACCCTGATGGTGAAGTGAGAATTCTCCATCGTCATCCTACACAAACGGACGAGTTTGGACGGTATATCAAAACTATACATGGCTCTGTATAGTTCGTCTCTATAAATGCTTTCGTATGCGGCTTTGAAATCGATAAATAGGTGGTGGGTATCGATTTGGACTCCTTGGGTTTTTCCAGGATCTGCCGAAGTGTGAAAATTTGATCGATTGTGGACTTTCCTGGCCTAAAACCACACTGATAAGGGCCGATCAGGTTGTTGGTATACGGTTTCAGGCGTTTACATATTACGGCAGATAGGATCTTGTAGGCGATGTTGAGTAGACTTATGCCTCTGTAGCTGGCGCAGTTCAGAGGGTCTCCTTTTTTGTGGATCGGGCAAACGATGCTGAGGTTCCATTCTTCAGGCATGCTTTCAACCGACCAGATTTGGCTTATGAGTTGGTGGATGTTGCGTCATTTCCGGCGGCCTTATTAAGCTTGAGTTTAGATATAGCTATCCTCACTTCACTTAGGTCGGGTGGTTGGCAGTTTTCGTTGTCGTTGCCAATATTAAATGGTTCGTTCTGATGGGATCTACAAGGCGGTATCCTTTCGTATCATCGCAGTAACCAGTAAAGATTAATTCACGGGACTTCGGGTCCCATTTTAATCGTTTCTCTTTTGGGACATGTGACATTGCTTTGCAACCAAAAATTCGAAGATTACTTACATCTGGCTTCATACCTGTCCAAATTTCTTCCGGAGTGACATTCCGGGAATTGTTTGTCGGCGTTCGGTTAATGAGATAAACTGCTGATGCCACTGCTTCGGCCCAATACTCTTTAGACAGTCCAGCGTCGAATAACATGCTTCGACCTTTCTCCACTATAGTGCGGTTTAATCGTTCCGCGACTCCATTTTGTTGCGGTGTATAAGCAATAGTCAATTGGTGTCTGGTACCTGAATTCCTCAAAAAATGTTTTAGCTTTGAATTCACATACTCACCACCATTATCTGATCGAACGATTTTAATTTTCCGATCCTTTTGTGTTTCTACAAGTGCCATAAAAGTTTTTATCGTCTCGAAAACTTCGCTTTTCTCTTTTAAAAAATAGACAAAAACTTTCTTTGAACAATCATCGATAAGGGTGAGAAAGTACCTGGCACCTCCAATTGATTTTATTTCCATTGGCCCACATAAGTCGGTGTGGACTAGGTCCAGTACATGATCGGCTCTTTTACCCACGTGCTTAAATGGTTCTCGATGCTGTTTTCCTTTTATGCAATTTTTGCGCGGCACATTGCTAGGTTGACCAAACTTACATCCTGTTGCTAATCCATTACGCAATAGTTCCAGGTTCTTGCGACTCATGTGACCTAAACGTCGATGCCATAACTCTGCCTGTTCATCTTTCCGGGAAATTAATGCCTTTTGTTGTGGACAATCCAATTTAAAAATTCCATTCTCATCACTGGCTGTTGCCAAAAGCTCTCCATCGGCACTTTTGATTTTACATCCTTCAGAAGTGAATTCCACTATGTGTCCTCGCTTCACAATTTTACTTACAGACAACAAGTTGGCTGAGACATTTGGAATGAAAATCACATCGTTTGCTGTTATTTTATCAGTTTTATTATTGACTTGTACGGGAATCGTCGCTTGACCCATGGCAACTGCTTTCATTTTTTCATTGTTTGCTGTGGAAATTTCGGTGGAACATGGACGGGCATCTTCATGGAGCCCAATCAGCGTGAGAAGTTATATGTGTGGACGCACATGAATCCAAATACCATGCCTGGTCATCAGAGGCATTAACGGCACAGCAAGCAAGAAATGTTTTCGATGGTGTATTTTGTTGCGAAGACTTCTTACCTTTTTTGTTTTTACAGAATCTACTAATGTGTCCATACGCGTTGCAATTAAAACAACGAGTCTTCTCCGTATTGGTTGGATTCTGCGGACGACTACGATTTTTATTCCAATGTTTTGTCATCAACGCAGAATCAGTTTCTCTGTTGGAAGAATTATCGGTGGGAATTTCTTGAAGAAGCTTGGTTTTAATTGAGTCTCCTGTAATAGGAACTCCGGAGCTCTCCAACCCCATTATCATCGTTAACTTCAAATTTAAACGAATTTAATTTGTGCGCTGTAGTCATTATTTTGTTGACATACTCATCAACCGATGCACCATTTGATAATCTCGTGGTAATCAATGCTCTCAGTAGACATACCCTACGAGTCAATCCGGAATCCTCGAATGCTTGTTGCAATTTATCCCATGCGTCCTTTGCGGTTTTTGCATCTTGTATATGCATATAGTTCACGGGATCAACGGCGAGAATTTTTTTTGCCTTGGCCTTTGTTATTTTCTTCGAGTCAGTTTCGGTACCTTCAACACATGTCCATAGCTCCTCGTGTTCCAAATAAGCCCGCATGGCAAATTTCCACGTGGTGTAATTATCTCTGCCAGTGAGCTTTTCGAGTGAAGGTATAGTATTACTTGTCGACATGATTTGGCTGATGCAATTTATATGTTTTCTTGAATTTAATTTATCTTATTATAATTGCCTGGGCCCATAACCTGATGGGATGTTAAATCCACTTTGGCGAAAGATAATTAAACTAAAAATGCGTCGACAATAATTAATACTAAATACTTTATTATAAAAAAATAGAATGTATGTATGCTTCAAAGCACGAACAAAAACCAAAGTAAGTGAAAAAAGAATTGTTACATGTGAGAGAGCAAACAAATAATAGAGATAACTATATAACTGGTAGAGTATGGTTAAGGGCGACGTTACATTTTGGGTACACCATCTTAACACGTTCTGCCTGACAGCGGAAGATTCTTCTTCATCGCTGTATAAAAGTCTGCAGAAGTGGTTCTTCCATATCCTCAGCATCGACTGTGTCTCAACTACGATATTTCCTTGTTCATCTCGACAGGATTCTGTTCGAGCCTTGTATCCTTGGCTTTGACGTTTTACACTTTGGTAAAACTTGCGAACATCGTTCCTGGAGTTGCACCTCTCTAAATCCTCGATCGCGCGCTTTTGTTGCTCTTTTTTCTTCTTTCTGAAAAGCCGGTGTTCTTCCCTTCTTCTTTGCCTATAGAGCTCAATTGCAGCTCTCGTCTTCACCTGCAACTTAGCCTTGTATGCCTCGTTCTTGGCTGCGAGCATCTGTCGGCATTCCTCATCAAACCAGGGGTTTCTTGCTGGTGGCCGCGAGAAACCTAGCACATCAGTTCGGCTGATCTAATGGCTTGTTGGCATCGTTGCCATCGTTCTTTGACATTAGATGCTGGTGGTGTGTTGTGAGTCGAGAGGTTAAGGGATACGCGTTGCGCGAAGGTCTTGGCGGTCTCTGGCGATTGCAGTCTTTCGACATTAAATTTTAAATATTTATAAATATAAAGGCAACCTATATTCAAGGCCGCACAAATGCTTATTCATACAAAAAAATACTTATTCATATATGTACATACCTATGACATTTTTATACATGGATGGTGTCAAACAAAAAACAGGGAAATCTATTTTTTTTTTAAAACGTTTATTTATTCACAATTTCTTTAATATTAATTAATAGCCTAAATAAACTTAAAGACTAGACATTTTTAAATTTTGCCATAGTAAAAGACCATTATGGTTCGCATTACATGATATATAATTTGTTTGTTTAATTCAATTTTTATATTTTTTGTGAATTTTTGTATTATTGTTATGTCCTATATATATTATTTTTTTGAAAATAGGAAAATGTGAATCAAAACCTATTAGAAGACAGTCGCAACTTTTTTTTTTTTATATAAAACTAAAACCTACAAGACTAACTTAACCTATCTAAACCTTTCTAAATCTATCTAGGCCCTGTCATGTGATCTCTGTGATCTCTATAAGTCATCGTTAGATCAGAGATGACATGTCAGGGCCTAGTTTTACTTAACCTAAGTATCGGCTTCAGCCCAGTCTAGCCACCAGTATCGGTCTCTATTTAACCTGTTAGTGTTACTTTTGTCGCTTTCAGGTATGCTAATGCAGTATCTAATTTGATCAGTATTCCCGTCCCCCGACTCAAAAGGCTCATAAAGGATCCTTTTATCTGTTGCTCTCCTTGCAGCATGGTATATTATTGGAACGTTCGTTGAATCCGATATGTAGCCATATGAATCCAGAAACAGAAATGTTTCTGGCGGAATGTATCCACTTTCCAAGGCATTTCTGAAATACCCAGGATTCGGATAGAATAATCCAGAGATTAATTCGTTTTCGCTAACACTTGCCGAACGAACAAAGTGATTCCTTACAAGATCTAGAATGACATTGTCAATTCTGGACACACCGGAAGCATCCAGAAGTCTTTTGTTTGAGACATAATGCCTATAATCGGAATGTGCACTCCTATACATCTGTGTGCAGGCTCTAAGACATTTGCGCTCGAACACTCGAAGTTTTTCCATATACGATGCTCCACCACACTGGACTCGCATAAGTCAGAATTGGACGAACGAATGCTTGGTAACAAATTATCTTCACATCGGATCTAAGATAGTTGGAATAAAACAGGCTTTTTAGCGACATGAATGCCGCTCTTGCCTTGTCTAATTGAATATTTATGTGCTCATTGTAATACAGAAACTTGTCCAAATGAACACCTAAATATTTTACCACGGTCCTCGACTCGATCCGAAGACCATTTGAACTCGTTATTTTGAGATTTCTCCAGTTGCGTCTCAAATCTGAATTACCGCGTCTTATTGGGGTGCGGAACAGTATGGTTTCACATTTCGTATAGTTTATTTTAAGCTTCCATTCGGAGCAGAAAGCTTGAAACCTATCAGACTTGCTTTGAAGTTGGATTTGAATGTCTTCAATTTTTGAGCCGCTTGCATACAGTGTAGCGTCGTCGGCAAATGCCAATGAATTATCGAGTTCCCTAAGTATATCAGAAATGTAGATATTAAAGAGCTGTGGAGTAGTTACTCTGCCTTGAAGTAGACCATTATGGACATTAAAAACTTCAGCTGTCGTGTATTCTCTATCTGTTACAACAAATTTCTTTCCGTATAGCATGGATGCTATCATCTTTGTAAGATTAGATGGAAATTCATATCGAATAAGTTTGTAAATTAACCCGTCAATCCAAACCGTGTCAAAGGCTTTTTCGATATCCACTAGGCAGGCAGCTGTACATCTTTTGGCGTTGAGATTCCAATTAACATCCGAAATCAATTTTGTAATAGCATGCACTGCCGAGTGATTTCTTTTGAACCCAAATTGATTCCGCGGTATAATCTCCTTTTCTATTACATTTATGTGTTACAATTATGTGTTCCACAACTCAGCAGAGCTACCAACAGTCATTTTTTGTTGCGAAACTCAGGTTTTTGGGTTTAGACGGATTTAAAGAAGTCCATTCCATTATTAGTAAGTCTGATAAAGTTTTTTCTGAATCTGAACGACTTTCGTGTTCAGTCATAAAAGGCTCCACCATATTGCAGTCAAAGATGTGTGTCAAAGTGATGATCGATTTCCCAACAATTAAACCCAACTTCCGTGTAAACATTGGAAATGCATTTTCCAAAATCGATAAGTCAACACATTTGTCACATCCTAACCTCTACGTTCAGGTAAAACCGTTCCATTCTTCGAAATGTCACATTGTAAACTGTAGGTAACTGTACCATTCCCTCCATTTTATTACAATGCCATGCACTTCTTGCATTCGTCAGTCGTTAATGCAGCCCGAGTGTATTGTCCCCAATTCGCCATTGCCAAATGGAATGTGTTTTTGTGTGCGATGCTCCATGCAACAGCGAAGCCATTGAAAGCGGTCAGTTTCCGGACAGGCACCCGAGTCACCAACACACCACCCATCCCGTCATTCAGTTGACGATGCCACATGCAATGCACTGCACAGGCACATAGTCACAGTTCACAGACAACAGAGCGCTCGCTGAACAACGTCGACGATGACGACAGTCGACAACGACGACGACTGGCTTCCGTAGATTTGTTTGTTGTCACAGAAATAATAAGAAAAACCAAATAAAGCAGGAGAACAAAACAGAAACGGAACAGAAGAAAAAAATTAAATTTAATTAAAAAAACCTGTCCCCTAAATCAAACGACGGATACGGTTAAATTTAACTTTCGAGCCACCCTGTCACCCCTACTGCACGAACACGACCAATTCTAGGGCTATAAAATCCCGTTACACTGTGCGGAATTTCGCATTGCAACTCTAAATGGTCACCTCGCCTCGCAATTGCACAAAGTGTCTGTGTGTGGGTTGTATGATGATTGGGGATCCCCTCCATGTACTCACGTCGTCAATCTCTGGGAGTTTTTGTTATTTAAACAAAAGGACTGTCTGCTAAGGGTGGGGGCTGATGTGTGTGCAACAAGAATTAACTTTTAATTTCGAAATGTTTTTCAGTTATTTAAAAAAGCAAACAAACTGTCTAGAGAGAGAGGGAGAAAAAATACCATTCCAACAACAACAAGAACAATATAGAATAACCGTCGAGCTGGAAAAGGACATTCGTGGATATGGATGACGTATACTCGTACGATGGAGTTGGTTGGAGTCATAGAGCAATCAGTTTCACCATCGTATAGCGACGTCGCGTCGGTCCTCGTCGTCGTGTTCGTTTACTTGTGTTGTGAATTCTCGTGCATGGTCGGTTAGGGGTGCACAATCCATTGCTCCTTTTTATTTATTTTACTCAAAGCGATAGTTGCATTTTTACAAAAGTGGTACCCATTTTGGAAGAGAGAGAAGGGGCAAGTCCCGGGTGTATCTTTGTCCCTAATGCAAAATAACAGATGCATTTGCAGACCAGTGGCTTCTCCATGATGTCAAGAAGGGAATATGCACCACCCCGTGGAGTATATGACTGCACTTTCAGGGAGGATGTTAACATTTTCTATTTTCAATCTCTGACTGGGTATAACACAATTCACTGGTGGCTGCGTAACTAAAGAATGGCTGGGCAGGAATTTCTGTCACATTTCATTTGTTGGAGTTCTATGTCTCCCCTGGCGGTAGGGTATGGCTCATGTGATTGGTTTTAGTCAGTTTAGTTGCTTTTCTAAAGCTCATTATGTTGCTGGATACTTTTTGTGAAGTATTTTCAATAAATATAGGTAGGTACACATCTATGAGAGTATGGATCTAGTACATTTTTTATTACGATTGGCACTAATTCAATTTTCGGTTAATCCATTTTCAATTTGCTTCTAGTACGTTTTCTACGAACAAACTTCAATGGATTACAGCCCTTTTAACATATGTCAAGCAGTATATGCATCTAGTACACAATTCAATTTTGTTTACCAATCATTAAAGGCCTGCTCAGAATGCATGTCTGTAGCTGGTATCTGTAGCTGAGTGAAACGTCAAACGTGAATCTGAAGCGTGAAGTTGAACCCCATTCAACTTCAAGCTACAGATTCACGGGAGATACACATTGTGAAAGCGCTTACGGGTTGCCTTGTTTTTAACTTTCACTCAGCTACAGATACCAGCTACAGATATGCATTCTGAGCAGGCCTTAATACTGTTTACGTTTTTTACATCTAGTACAATATTCAACTAGTAAACAGTGGGTACATTGACTCTATGATTAGTGGGTAGCACTGCACTGAGCAAAATTAACAACCCTACGGTTTTTTTACCGCCCCACCTTTTGCAAACGTCTGACAAATATGACGAATATCTAAGGTTACAAAAATGTAAAGATTCTCAAGCTCGCCGTATGGAGCCTTACTGAAGAACCGTTTTGTCCTGACAAAAGTACAAATTCAAGAATTTCTTAAAGATTTTCCTCAGCTGAAAATTTTTAATTAAGTAGAACAGCAGTCTCAGAATTGAACTTTTACTGTCAAACAGCAGTTTTCTTACTTACCAGCTTATAATAATGATGAATTCACATCATGATACATACAAAATAACTATTTGCAATTTTTTTAACAAAAAGGATAAGGATTGGATTCGTCTAACAAATTTTAGTCTCAGCTTATTCCAAAAAATCTCCTCTTCAAGTGAGGAATCGTGTTCCGTAAATGGGAGGCGCTTATAAATTAAGAAACAAGATTTTATGTATTGCATGGCTAATATACAATTTAACAAGTTATACTATGTGCAGAATATACCAGTCCATCACTCTAAGAATGGCAGTGGAGAAGGCCACAAAAAAATGTCTACAGTTGTTTTGTGTACCGTGCCCCCTCTGGAGCGTATTGCAGGTTCTCTACTAAGACCCATTCAATCTCACCTGCAAAATCTATGGTAAGGTAAACTAGGGATTACAACACCTTTTACAGTCGTAAAAATTCGTTATGGTTTTGTACCTCTACTATTCATTGGTTTTGATTTGATCAGATTTAAGACAAACTTAGTCTGTTATCAGAATGTCTAAACATGGTATCCCGATTTTGGAACACTTCATCCCTGAGGCCAATCTAATCCTGTTGTGATCTAGACGTTTTTAGAATTTCTTCTCTTCCTCTTTTGTATTTTGGATAGATAATAGAGTTATAGAGTTGTTTATGAGACTATCTCCCTCACAAGTTTGTTGTCGCTTTCATTAAAACTTCAAAATCACTTGCAGTAATACAATGAGATATTTTATATGGCGGGAGTACTAATTTTTGGATAATTTGCTTTGGAATATGAAAATATACTGCCCGACAACCGATTAGCGCCCCCTATTATACTTGTCTTTGGAGTTTAATATCACCCAATCAGATAAAGCATTTCAAATGAATTTTTTGCCACTGAAATTTTATGATATTATCCCAACTAACAATTATTCTTCTATAAGGCACAGAAATTGAATTTCCAAAAGCAATTATTTCTATAGGGCTTATATAGTACTTGTGGGCGTAGGTTGAGCATTTTGGCAGTCGATTGTTTGGGTAGAAGCTTGTTTAAGACATTATGCAGGAAAATTCACAAGCATAACCGAAATTGTGATGGCGTAACTTCTGTAAGGTTATTTTAAAGCTTCCGGAGATGTGTGTACATGTACCATACGTTAATCCGAACCATGGCATGTGTAGAGTTTACGAATGAAGGCTTAAAAAAGCTAAGTTTAAAAGATCGGGAAAAAGGTGAAAAGATCGGGACAAGGTGAAAAGATCGGAAAAAAGGTGAAGAGATCGGGAACTTACCGGAGAATGAGCCATCACGATTCAAGTACTTCGTTGTACTTACTCGTCTTTCATGTTCCAGAGTACAGCCTTGTGGATAGCGTGTCGGACTACCGTGCGAAAGAACGTAAGATAAGAGTTTTTATAGAATGAATTGCATTGAATTTCATACTTTCATAATAACGAATTGGGTTCTAATAATTATAAGAGATTGATATTAATAAAACTAAACAATAGAAGAAAATATAAAAACAAAAAGAAAATAATAAAAATGGTTATTTTTCAACTTCGAGAAGGTTTGCAAATATTTTCGGAAAGACTTTTTGTAAAGCCTGTAATTTGTTTCTATAAAGCCTTTTATAAGCAAACAAAGTTTTTTGTGTAAGGCTTTTTAAAAGTATTTAAAGAAGTCTTATAGAAGTAAATAGCTTCCTAAAAGTGCGCCAAATGTTTTTCCATAAGACTTCCTACAAGTAATATTGCTTGGGGCTTCGATAGTGCTTTATCGAAGCGAAATTGTTAGTTGGGATAAGTGAAAAGAAATGTTAGTTACGGTACTAACTTAATTAATTACATTTTCATAGAATTTCAAAGAATTCAACATCAGAAATCTACCTTTTTTGCGACATTTGATTAGAACCCCCTTTTGTAAATGTCAAAAGACATAAGAAAACAGGCACAGATTATTCGGAAAGAATCGGAGAATTTTCCACTCCGACGGATACCTCGTTAGGGCCGATTATGGTCGTACAATACAAATTGCATGTGTTCGCACAGTTACGGGAGTGGTCGTCCGCAACCATCTTCTATTATAGTTCAGCCTTTATTTTCGAAAAATTGGCTAAGAAACAAATACAACCAAACCCACATCGAATATTTCACTACAAAGAATGTATGTCACCATTCTTTGTAGTGAAATATTCGATGTGGGTTTGGTTGTATTGGTTGTATACCAATTCCTTTCGAATAACTCCAATAGGGTATCGCACAACCGATGTCGAACTGCTGCTAGCCCCTCAACGTGTTCCAGTTAGGTTTTACTCAGCTCAGACCGAGCATAAGTTCTGCCCTGTCCTCTCCTATGTGGTACTCATTTTTGCAATGTCAAGTGAACTCTACGAACTTTGTTGTTAATTGCATGTGTATTGTTTGACTGGCAGTTTTGTGGCATTTATTGTTTGTCGGTTGACGGGAATAGGAATGCGGTATTTTTGTTAGTTTTGCTAAAAGAACATTTTTACATGACAGTCGTGTTTAAAAATTAAGCATCAGATGGGAGAATATGATGATGATGATTGAATGATTAATGCTTGTCAATATGTTTTCGATTTTGGTTTACAGTGACGTTTACACATTATTCTTTTTTCACTGTCTTCGTATTGTTTTATTAATTTTTTTAATTTCTATTAATTGTTAATGCTGAGAATAAAGACTATTCTGCAGAATTGGCCGACTATTAAACGTCATTTTTGTCGAGCTATATATAGCTGCGAAGGATTTCTTGGTATAAGCATGATTTACCAGTTCATAAACAAAATCTTATCTGTTGAAAGTATACCAATAGATTAAAGCCTCTGTACCACCTATAAATTGCGTCATTTACAGAGGCATAAATCTCTCAAATATTCGCACTTTGGCAAATCCTATTAATGAAATCATTTAATGGCGTGTGAAGAGTCATGTCTAGTATTGATAGAAGACAAAAATAAAAGTGTGCAATAAAATTGTAAGAAAAAAAATATTTTGTACTACTACTACTACTATCTTAAACTTAGTTTCTCTCTTCAGTTGTGTGTGATTATTTTTGTAATACAATGAAAAGGGCCTTATTTTTAACACTGAATCCGAACGGACAATCTGAGTAGCTTCTTATGACAGTGTGACTCTTGGATATTTGTCAGACTTTCGCCAGATTTGCACCAGGGACCCAGCACTTAGTATTCTAATGCACTAACCGTTACTTAGACAAAAAATCCCAATCGACAGCTATAAATTTAATGTAGAAATGAAAAAAAGAAATAATCAAAAATTTCATACCATGCGAATGTAGCCGCGAACTTTTCTGAACAATAAGGGCATTCATGCAACCTCGTAATATTATTACGTGCGAAAGATTGTAATATTACGACGACGTTTCATGAACGACCCTAAAACTACACCACTAAATAATTCTGTAACCCACTGAATTCAATCTCATTTTAGTACTTTATTTATTGATAGAATTTTGTTGCTATTGTTCTCTTTCCGTTCTTGATAATTTTATTCGGTTTAGCGCATAAGTTTGATGTGTGAAAGTGACTGATTAAATGTCAAAATAGCATTTCAAAAGTATACAACGTTTACTACCTAATATACCCCTATGGGATAGGGTATAATGAGAACATGATCATTCGCGATTGTTTTAATTAAAATTTCATTTTTTATACCCTATCCCATAGGGGGGTATATTAGTTTTGATACTTAGTTTGTAACATAGAGAAATAATTTAGCTACATATACCTCAAAGTATATGGATCGACTCAGAATCGCTAGCTGAGTCGAATTAGCCATGTCTGTCTGTCCGTCCGTCCGTCCGTCTGTCTGTCTGTTCGTCACCGATTTTTGGGCCTTAAATTTTGAGCTAGGATAATGAAATTTGGTATATAGGATCCTCGTCCGTGCCACCAGAACAAGTGTAAAATTTTTTGAAATCCGCCCACTGCCACGCCCCCTTTTTAGGAAAACTTATTTTTTGGCCAAACCGTAAGGAATTTCAAAAAAGTGTCTGAGCAGCATATTTAGACAATCTTTATATCTATATTTCGTTCATACAAAGTTTTTTGCCACGCCCACTTTTTGGGGGCGTTTTTAGTAAAAAACCCTTTTTGTCCAAATTTTAAAACTTTCGAAAAAAATTTTGATGCAAATACTTCCGCAATGGTAATATAAACATTTTGTCCATAGATCATTTTCACCTACGCCCACATTTTGGGGGCGTTTTCTTACAAAAACCATTTGTATACCCCATCCCAAGGCATTAGCAATAGAAATACGTTGTTTTTTGTCGAACCACAAACGATTTTGAGAAACTGTCTGAGCAATATATTATGACAATGTCATTTTCTGTTTTTCATCGCCATAAGGCCTATATTTTGAGGATATTAATTTAAAGGATGGGATGGGATAGGGTATTCAACGATCCGCATAGCGGATTGTAGCCTCTCATATGTTTTTGGATATACTTTTCAAATTCAGAAGCTTTTAATTGGCGAATGCAAATGTTTGTCTGGGCAGCCTATTAATAGTTTTCGTGAGGAACAACGTTAATTAGTATCTGTGAGCCACTGGACATTGTCAGTGCCATTTCAAACATACTTTTTTGTACATGCTTTTTCATTTTTCTTTTTATGTTGACAAACAATCCATGTTGTATTGTTTAAAGCGGATTATAGCCACAATCAAATCTTCAAAGGAAATTAACATTATTAGGAGCTCAGGTATTCCCGCGTCTGAAATGTCAGTACTTTCGTTCGTGTTATTATTACTTTAGATTTTTTTCAAATGTATTTTTTTCTATGTCTTTTAATTTACCAAACAGTGCGCTCAATGGCAGTAACATTTCAGCGTCAATTAAAGACGAAGTGACATTTTGTTTGTCAATTCAGCTATTTCCCGGGAATGACATTAGGTGAAAATCAGTAAAAATAATATTGTGCGGGAACAGATAAATTATAAAATTCAATTTTACAGTCGGTCATTTTTTTAAATACGGCATTTATCAATTATTAATCGACAAATGGAAACATAGCTTAACGCATTAGATAGAATGAGACAAAAAAAGTTGTAGCAGCGAAGAAATCATTTTTTACAGGAAGGCAATAATAAAACCCGAAAATAATAGTATGTACGTCCAAAAACATCAGTAGATTACAGTTTTTACTATGGAATCTATAGCAAAAGAGTTCTGACAGGTGAAACAAAAAAAAAGAACGAACAAATCAACTGAACGAAATGTTTCAAGTTTGTGAATTGACTGCCAATTTTTTGTTTTGTCTTTTCGTACAATACCAACATTAACTTCATTTCAAGACTAATATCGGGTTAAACTGTTACGTATAAATGTTCAAAGGGAAAATAAATTTGTTTTCGTAAGCCGTAATAGCTACACAAAAAACAAGAAACAATACATTTGATGTGAATTTACTGATCGATAAATTCAACAAAAAAAATGTTTTTTTCTAGCTAATAATAGGTCCGCTTGGGTATATACTTTTATGGAAAAAATGAAAAATATCCAAATAGAAAGAGAGAATTCCCTTATTTCAGTGAAAAATACCCGTATGGTTTTGCAAAGAAAAATGAAAAAACGTAAAATTTTGAAGTACATATGTTGAAAGAAACGACAAATAAAAACAACATTCCACTTAATTGTTTTGTCTTTAAAAACATCAAAGATAATTTTTAGGAACTCAAATATTACAAAGAATTTTCAAAACATTAACATTATACTTAGGGCCCAGTTATAGCTATCATTGAAAAACATCATTGGAAATTTTCTTTTAGGTACTTCTTGCATCATTGGCGAGTTGGTGTCAAAACAAAGCTTTTGAAAAATCACTTTTTATTTTTTACTGATCAAGATTTATTTCTGTGAAGAATTGTTTGCCGTTCCACCGAAATGAAACGGAATTTTCCAATCAATCCTATATGTATCTATGGGGGAAAAGTGTCAACTCCATCATGTTTTTTTTGTTCCAATGAAGTTGTTCAATGATAGCTATAACTGGGCCCTTATGCAGTAAAGGCTGAACTATAATAGAAGATGGTTGCGGACGACCACTTCCGTAACTGTGCGAACACATGCAATTTGTATTGTACGAAAATAAAAGCTTTGCACTTCGATTCGTTCAGTTTTCGTTCACTTTTGATCATTTGCGAAAAAGCGAATTCATTTGCACTTTCTCTTTTGTTCTTTCATACACAAATCTGACATTTCACTTCAACAGCTGTGTATATTCAAATTTGTAAGTTCATAAGCAACGAAATGTTGTTTTTATTAAGGGTATTCAAGCAACGTCGTAATTTTACTACGTGCGAATGATTATAATTTTACGACGACTTTTCATGAACGACCCTAAAACTGCACCTCTAAATGCACCAATGAATTCAATATCATTTTAGGAATATATTTATTGATAGAATTTTCTTCCAATTGTTCTCTTTCCGTTCTCGATAATTTTTTTTTTCAGTTTAGCGCATACGTTTGATGTGTGAAAGTGACTGATTAAATGTCAAAATAGCATTTCAAAAGTTTACAACGTTTACCATCTCAATTTACGCAGCACCCAATTCCCAATGTGAGAAAATTCCGATATTGTCGGAAAAGATTTCCCATACAATTTTGACAGTTCATTTATCACGTCGTAATTTTATCACGTTTACAACGTTTACGACGACTTTCTGACGTTGCATGAATACCCCTATTGTTTTTAAGGTAAGTGCGTTCACAAGAGTCTATTATGGGCAACTAGAGTAATTGACAGTACTGAAGAAAACTTAACGTAGAATTTTTACATTAGCTTTCGATTGCAGCCATAAGCTTGGGGTAGAATCGCGTCCTTCGTGAACGGATCGGCAATCGTACGAACAATAATTACGTGATTCGTCGTACGAACGACTGTATTGAGATTGTGTCATACGAATGCTCAAGGAACGTAATTTTTAGTTTGACGTGGTAGTTGTACTAGAATAACCGTTTCCCTTCTTTTGGGTTTTGTGACTGGCGAATGAAATCCTCTATTGAATCCTTGGACGCAGTACTTTTCGGCGTTGGACATTGGTAACTCGGAACTTCCAAATGTTTAAGCATTTACAACTGCTGCTTCTAATCCAGTTACTTTAAATTTTAAATTATCTTCTTCGATGAGATGCCTCTCCTCATACGGTCCACCTCCAGTTGTATTGAAAGATAATTTCTTTTTCGTCTGAAATTTTTGGTCAGCGAAAACCCCTTAAAAAATTTAATAATAAACAGCGAATCAATTAACTAGGGGCCGATTTTTCAATCACCAGATAAGCAATCAGATAACACTTAACAGTCATATAACACAAAAATTCATTTTTCAATAGGCGTATAGCATACCGGGTAAACTTTAACTGACTGTTTATGAACTGCCAACAGTGAGAAAACTAGTCTGCTAGCTCTAACCTTATAGGTTAGAGCTAGCTTGTCACTATATCTCTCTCTTTTTATTTCAGTTTCGTAAAGTTAGACCCAATTGAGTTTGACAAAATCGTTCAGTTACAATCTAGGAGTTATTCAATGATTGAAAAACCAACACCTACTTAACTAGTAGATAAAGAATAGATATATTTATTCATTAGACAGCAAACAGACTGTTTAACTGACAATTGAAAAATTGGCCCTAAATGTGCTTTCCAAACTTCTTCCATGGTTTAACTTATTTAACCGGAGGTACTACAATATTCAACTTAGTGGTCAAGCTATCTGACATTTTTAGGGATGTAGTAGGTTTGCCTTGAGCATTATTTAACATTTATAAACCATTTAAAATTATTAAACTGACATTTTTCTTCATTATTTTTCGTACGACACAAATTACGAACACTGCAATTCGATCGTTTGGCATTAAGGTTCAATGTGTACTTTCTGGCATCCGTTCACCCAAGTGGTGATGCCAAATTACGTGAACGACTTTAAGAAAACGAGTTACTCGATCACGGGGGTCGCGATTCGACCCCTGGATGGCATTTCGATAAGCTATAAAATGAGTTGTGGCATTACCGTTTATGCCTTCACACCGAAACGAAAACTGAGGTTTCGTCAAAAAGTTTTCGAAAACTACCCGACGCTTTCACACTAAACATCAACCAGGTTTCGTTGACATTTAAAAAAAATGCACTCCGTTTATAAGGTGTTATGCATACATTTCATTTTCAAATCACATTTTATGACATTCTAAATGACATTTAAACATTTATTTTGTAAATAATGTTGTTGCAAGTACGAAAATAATACTGACACCGAAGTGTTCCCAATAAAATTAATTTGTTTTGATAGCTAGTACGTCAGATATTCTGTGAAAGGTGTGTATCACACGTGTGAAATGTATAAAAAGTTGTTCGCTCTAAAACATTCAACGAAATGACGTTTGCAAAGCGGTTTCGAGTCGGTTACGGCGTTACTTCAGTTTTTAAAGAAGACGGGAATTCCGGTATTTTTGCGAAACTCAGTTTTTAGTTCTTTCTGAAAGCAGTATATGTCATACCATTATCACTAAAAAAAAATAATACATTTTATTATTCTACTACAATTTTCCAAAAACAGTCTACAAACATTTCACCTCGCCTGTATACCCTTGCAATTTTTCAATTTTCCTCATGTGCAGACTGAATCAGTTTTCATCAGCATTCATCAGCGAGAAAACGTTTGCAGTTTTTCCATTTCTCACATATCCTTCCTCTTCCTTCTTGTATTCCCTTGTATGTTTTTCATTTGCGAAATTTTAACTTTATTCAGATTTCTATGCACCGCTATGCACGCTCCTCTCAAGAACGAAATTAAAAAAAAAATGGAGTCCAAAGAGAATGTTAAAATGCACCAGCTTCGCCGTTCCGTTGCTCGCATTTTGCATTCCCAGCTAGTGTGAACATTTTCTGAAAATGCATTTCAGATGCGCTGCTCTCGGGTGTAGTGTTGCTTTGTTGCGAAACCTTACGAGTATATGTGCACGATTTAGCATGGCGACCATGATGTATCCGTTCCTTTTGCAGAAAAGGACCAAATCTCGCTTCTCCCTCCTTAACTCTACAATTTGCAATTTCGTATTAATACCTTGGCGTGATCCTCTACCGCCGCGCCAGCCGATGCTTCCTTTTCAAAGCGAGTGCAATGTTGTGCTAAACAGGAGGGTTTCAGGGTTTCAGAGGTGGGGGCGTTTTAGAAAATATGTTGCATTTAGTTGAATGATTTTTAATTGAATTTTAGTGCCGCCGTGCATTTGCATGTTTGCTTGGAATGCTCTCGTTTCGCTGTTTTGTGGATGAAATCACAACGAGGCTGGTGGTGAGTTAAAAGTCGCAACTCGGGGTTGGGGGTTGTAATTTGCATGCAGAGACGCAGGTCTAGCGTGTCTGGGGGCTCTTTTAAAGCGCAGGAAAATCACTTTTGCATTAATTACATCGATGTTAACTAAGTAAATTACAACGTGTACACAACACCACGTGCGTGGGTGGAAGCGAAGGATAGTTTATTTTTTCTGTTCCATACAATCCTTGCAGGATAATCTTTTGAATTTTTTTTTGTTTCTTTTTTGGTGTATTTTTGTAATTTTTCCGCGTGACTTTATGAAAAACATGAAAAACACTTGTTCCACTTGTTCACAGGGTGGTAGTTAATGCATATCGGGGGTGAATTGTGGTGGTTTTTGCACACCCAATGCTTGGGATACGGCAAAAAAGGAAGCTAATGACATTTTTTTTTGCCACAAGCACGCTTGCCGGGCTCGAGAATTTATCGGTTAAGGTCTATAATTCAGAATTATGTAAATCGCTTGTAAATGTTTTTGCTCTATGACAGCCATTATGATCAAGGACAGTTGTGCTGAGTGATTTTTTTAAGTCATGCGAATTGGTTGGAGTGGTGATTGAATAAAATTATTTTTTTTCTGCTTTCAGTTTCAAAACTCCGGATCGGCTAACGAAACACAAGCAACGGCATACCGATGATAAACCATTCACCTGTACAGAATGTGGAAATGGGTTTCGTACAAAGGATAGTCTGGCGACGCATATGAGGATTCACACGGGCGAGATGCCATTTCGATGTGAATTCTGCCAGAAACCATTCCGGTTCAGGAGTACACTTAACGTGAGTATATATTTTTTTTTTAACTTTTAAGCAAGTCTGGAAGTCTGGAAGACTCATTACATTACATTCCCATCGAAATACGTCATTTGACGAAAGGACGACGCCAAAGACTAAACCAAGTAGGAATTTTATGATTTCCTCGACATATCCTGACCGAAGTAAATCTGCCCTAGCGGTGTACCCGTCGGAGCGGAAAATTCTCCAATTTTTTATTATTCGGACTATTTTTGCTTTTTCGTTTTGAAAAGCTGTTCGGAATATTTCTCTGACATTTTGTAACGCATCCCGACAAATTGCGGTAAAGTGCGTTCAGGTGAATTTTCGTGGAATTTTTGACAGCAGAGTTCAATTCTTTTTCCGATTTCCTCCGACACAAATTCTTTGCGGAATTTATTTACGAATTGTAGTGAAGTGAATCCGTCGCATTTTTGTAGTATTTTTTGGTGGCACATATCTACCTCGAATGGAATTTGAAACTCCGACGAAGTATGCGCTGCGGAAAATTGTCCCCTCCGACGGATACCTCGCTAGGGCAGAATACCTATTCGGGGATTCAACGCAGAAAGTTTGTCAATGATATTAAAATCGCGTTATAAAGGGTCCGCCAAATAACTTTTTTTTTGAAAATGCTATAAAAAAAACTACTGAACATTTTTTTCAAATAAAATATCTTTTTTATTTGAAAGTACAATCCTTCCGGTTAATAATGGAAGATAATTTCATTCAAATTGCTGCCTCTGCTGGCCATGCAGTAGCCTACACGATCGGTCCAATTTTTAAGCACATTATCGATTGTGTGCAGCTGTATTTCATCAATGGCTTCACGGATATTGTCCTTTAAAGCATCAATTGTCTCTGGCTTGTCGGCGTAGCACTTATCTTTTACGGCACCCCACAAATAATAGTCCAACGGTGTCAAATCGCAGCTCCGAGGTGGCCAAACGACATAAGCTCTGCGGCTGATAATGTGATCTTCAAAAACAGGGCGCAAAATATCGAGTGTAGCTTCGGCTGTGTGGCATGTAGCGCCGTCCTGTTGAAACCAAATGTTGCCAATATCCTCCTCTTTAATTTTTGTGAACAAAAATTCGTTCAACATGGCCCGATAACGATCGCCATTGACTGTAACGGCCACTCCTTGCTCATTTTCGAAGATCCAATAGGAGACCTCGAAGCGAAGTTTCGTTAATTCGTTAATAAGCGATCTGCGGCGAATGATGCCATAGCAGTTTACTGTAAAAGCAAATCGTGAACCAATCCAGCCGACTTTATGTAGGTGTGTTCAATAAGGAATGAAGTGGGAGAGTCACTTGATGTTGCTGCTAATTACTTACCTTGGTTAGTAGTGACTTAGTAACTTCGATTCCTGACCGCGTTTGCTATGGAACCAATAAGGAATCGGTGTGGAGTCTTACCATAGACTATAGTATGGTACCACGGGAATCAGTAGCCCTAAGAGTTTTCTTAGCCTGATTTTGAGGAAGGCCCACTTGTGGGAGATCATGTTGGTTGTGGTTTATCCTGAAAGGCTGGGAGGGTATGGTATTCTAAAGATGGATGTGGAAACTTTAGAATACAAAAGGTGCAAATAGACCTCGGTCCTTACCAAGTACGAAGTTCATGATAAGCAATATGATTGTCGAAATGCACTGATGCAAGGTGTCCTGTATAAGGGTGTTAACCAACACTTTTGTATGGTTCTGATTTGTAAGTAAACCCACCGTGACTGTAACGGCCACTCCTTGCTCATTTTCGAAGAAAAATGGCCCAATTATGCCTCTGGACCAAAATCCGCACCAAACAATGACTCGTTTTGGGTGTATCGGCTTATCAATGTATGCGACAATTTTTCTTGTTTACATACCCGCCAAGCTCAAAATGAGCTTCACCTGAAAAGATGATTTTTTTGGAAAAATCGGCATCTTCTCTAAGTCAATCGCAGGCCCACTTAGCGAAGCGAAAAAGCATTGGATTGTCAGTTGGCTTCAACTCCTGAACCAATTGGACTTTGTATGGCGTCATACCAAGGTCTTTATGCAAAATTCATCTCAATGATGTCTCCGAAATGTTCAATTGTTGAGAACGACGGTGAATTGATGTTGATGGCGCTTCAAGCACACTTTCTGCCACAGCAGCAATATTCTCGGTGAACGCACTGTTTTTGGGTTTTCACGCTTTGGTTTATCGATGAGGATGCCAGTTTCTTTCAATTTTTTCACAAGATAACGAACATACGGAGCTGATGGTGCTTCTCTTCTTCCAAAATCCGTACGCAATTTTCGCACACATTCTGCAACATTACCATGATTTTCAAAGTAATGTCCCAATATTTCCCAGCTTGAACAACCATATTCGTTCAGCGGAAGGATAAAACTAATTATCTGTCAAATCAGACATGAGCTAAGTGTTACCATTCACGAAATATGCCCTAGTTGAAAAAAAGATGGCGGACCCGTTATATATGGATTCCGCAACAATAATACGTCGGACAACATCGGAAGAAATTCAACGCTTAGCTGTCAAATATTGTTGACTTGATGCATTATGCAGCTACGTGATCTTATGTGATGAATTTCGTTGAAAGGTATGCTCGAAATGCTTATCGGAAAGTTAATCTCGGTAGAGATTTCTACGATAACCGAGGTTTCCTTTCCGATAAGCATTTCGAAAATATGTTCCAAACGAATACCTCGATAGGGCCAATGATTTTCGAAAAACTGACTTTGCAGCAATGTGTAATACTAGTGGCTAGTAGAATTATGTTCTCTTTAAGTCCACAACGTCGAATCGTCAATGATAACATGGCCTCATACTCACACTAAGGCGCCTCTTTCTTTTTCAAGACGGCAGTCTAAGAATTGACAAGATGAAGTCAATGATGGCGTCTACAGGTCCAGTTAGGGTAAAAAAACCTACATGAGCTGCTGCGTCATATTCGGACAACAGGTCATCTAGGAATCACCAGAGTTAGTCAGCCCACTTGAACAAAGATGGTGGATGAGACGAAAGGCCAACGGGTGCACTTATTCTCGTACTGATAGTGATAAATCTTGTCACCGAGACATCTAATAAATTAGAATCTAGATGATTTGGGCGTACAGTGGCCTAGTGGTTAGTACTATGGACCCTTAAGCGCAGGGTCTATGGTTCAATTCCCGAAAGTGACAACACCTAGGTTTTTTCACTGCTCCACCTATTGCGAAACCTGACAAACATCCAAGAGTAACACTGTCATGAGAAGCTTCTAAAATTTCCCGTTCGGATTCTGCGTTAAACAGGAGGTCTAATTCTTTGTGACAAAAATTCGCATACAGAATTGAAGGGAAAAGCTAGGTTTGAGGCCCTGTATGGACCGTAAACGCCAGATATTTAATTTTTCCAGGTCGGGGGTTGTCACGTGAAAAAAAAACTACGTATGTGGGAGAGAACAGAGTTGGATCACGGATCCTCGCTATTACCAAATCCCGGAATGACCGCAGACTTATGTCTTTATATTTATAACCCCTGATGGTTCTCAAAAAATTGAATTTGTCCTCGAGAACCCCTATTACTCCGATTCAGAAAAATATGATTAAAACATTTATTACAGTTTCCACCAATGGCTGCACATGCCAGGATACAAATTCTTTGTATGGAGCCGATTTAGACCTAATTGAATGACTTTAAGCCTGTTAGTGAACGCCTGGCTACGATCCTCTTCATAGCAACTTTCTACAAAATCAGCTTTACACATTTATGCACACTCCTCTAATGATGAAACTGAAGACCCTCTAAGGGAGGAATTTTCAATCTCCAGGATGGAGCCTACCAAATCTGTCGGAAATAAAATTTGGGGATTTCAATGTAAGAATCAAGAAGATTCTTCTGCTTTGGGTTATTATTGGGTTATTTGGAAAGCTCCATGAAACGAATACAGCTTATGACATCCGATTAACTGACTTTGCAGAAGTAGATACTACTGGGACTAGCAGCTCTAGGTTTCCTCGATTTCAAATCCATAAAGCAACGATATTCAGATGGTCGAACAGCCAACCAAATCGGCCACTAGTATAGAGGCGACATCCAGGATGTAATTTTAGTGGATCCAACGTCGACCCTGATCATTTTGTTGTCGCAGCCAAATTCAGAGCTCGACTATCCAAAGAGTAGCAGCTGTGAATGACACAGGAGAAGATACTTCGCATTGAACACTTCAGAGAACTGGAGATTAGCCAGAGTCTACAGGACCACTGATTGAAAGACTTTCAGTTATGCTGTTACGCTCCATTAACGCAACACTCAGTGAATGCTGATCAGCAGTATTATTGAGATGTTAGCCAAATCCACCCTAAGCTAGCAGCAACATCTGACTAAATTCTTGTAGTATGGTTATATTTACTTACTTACTTAAGTGCCGCTACAATCCGGGATGAACCTGGGCCTCAACCAAAATGACTCCCCAATAAGCCGGTCCTTAGCTAACTGCCTCCAATTGCCCACTTCAAGTTGAGGTCAGTTTGTCGGTTTGTGCGCGCCACTTAAGGCGAGGTCTTCCTCTATTACGTCCGACGCCTTTCTGAAAATCGTAGACTCTGAGAGCCGAATTATTGGTGTCCATTAGCTCTATGTGGACTCCATCTGGACTTTTTTTTTTTTTTGCCAGGTCTATGTCGTCTCCAACTGTCAACGCAAATGGGACCGAAGATTTTTTGAAGAATATTTCTGTCAAGACGACCGTAGATTTCTTTATCCGCTTTTGATACGGTCCATGTATCAGCACGGTAGAGCAGGACTGGGACGATCAGGGTCTTGTATAGGACCTTCTTAGTTGTTCGAGTATGACAATGTAAAACCATGGCAGAGTGGAAATGTAGATGGGAAAAGAAGATAGTCCTCGTAGGAAAAAGAGGACATGTAGCCTCGCAGCAGAACTACTTTTTACTATTTTTCCAAAAAGCCAAGCACCTATCACGGTCACACTGGGAATTTTAGATTTTTTCAGCAGTTGATAAATGGAAAATTGAAAACCGCTCAACACCAGTTAACGAAGAGATTACTCTCCCTATAAGTATAGAAGAGGCTGGCTAGTGTAGCTATCAAATAGCTGAATAGCAACGGCCCGCGGGTTTTGATGGTTTTGTCATGTGAAACGGTGGTGATACCGTAAAATTGTACATGCACCAAACCATCCAACAAGGATGGCCGATATACAAGAAAGGCTATCCCTTGTCTTGCCCCAACTACCTAGACATATATCTGCTAAATGTCGCATATAACTTTCTATCTAAAATACTATGTGAACGTCGGAAGCAAGAGTGAGCCACTTTTTTACTTCAAGGCAAATCCTGAAGAAGATCAAGGAATTCTAAAAACCTCATGCAAAGCTCGCCTGTGCTTCTATAAAAAAAAAGTAAAAAATTTTCTCAACCGGCTCGTTAATACCCATGGCCTAGCTTTTTTCTCATAAAAATTAATGTGTGCGTGCGTACTTCTTGCACGATGGCGGGACCTCCTGTTTAATGCCGACTCCGAAAGGCTAAGTTGAGATAAACTTTTCTTAACACTTGATACTACTGGAATGATTCAGATTATCACGAGAGGTGGGTCTGGGTTAAAGAACCTGAAACTCTGCGTTAAAGACCCTAAATGTTACCGTCTATTATCTCGCAAGCTTAATACCGATAAAATAGAATGATATTCTTTTGAAAATAAATCTGAAAGGCCTTTACGCGTTGTAGCTAGAGGGTTACATGCGTTTCGATAACAAATGAAAAAAATAGGTTTGGTAGCACATTTTCTATCCAGGCTAAGGGCGTAAGACTGGATAATTATCCAGGTTTCGCGAAATCTATATAGGCTAAGGTGTTGTTGTATTTTACACGTAAATTGTTTGCTAAGCCTATATAGATTTGAAGTGAAGAGAAAAAAAACACGCCTATAAAAGAGTGTATCGAACATTCGATTGATCTTAAACTAGAAATCGAAACAATGCAAGTTAGCTCTATACAAGTCAAAAGCAGACAATCCTTTCTGAAGATATCGTCTATTTACTGCCCACCACGATGCAAGGTTGAGAAAATTGACTTTGAAAACTTTGCTTAATTCCCTTGGACAACGTTTTGTCATCGGAGGGGACTTTAATGCAAAACATACATTCTGGGGATCTAGATGCATATCACAGAAAGGTAGGATGCTTTATGATGTAGGTAGAAAGTACAATACCGAATTTCATTCTACGGGAAAACCAACTTACTGGCCAACTGATGTTAGAAAAATACCGGATTTGATCGATTTTTTCATTGTAAAAGGTCTGCCGTCCAATCGAATCAAAGTTGAAGAATGCTTTGATCATTCCTCTGATCATTCTCCGGTCATTTTAACAACGAGCGAGCCACTCATTATAAATGAAAAACCACCCAGATTATCAAACGGGAAAACCAACTGGGAAGGTTTCAAAAACGATATTGAAAATAATATCCGACTGAGTGTATCGCTTAGAACCCCATTCGAACTCGAAGTCGCGGTTGACTCCTTTATCGATACCATCCAAATAGCAGCATGGAAAAATACTCCTCAACAGATCAAATTGTGAGCTATAGTAAAATTAAGTACCCCCGAGAAATTCAAGATTTAGTAAGACAAAAAAGAAAAGCTCGTAAAAGATGGCACCAAACTCAAGATCTCAATCGGTTGAGTAATTTGCTATCAAATTCGATTAAAAATTTTAAAAACCATGCAGTCGAAACTTATCAGCAAAGCCTAACCGCTGGAAAAGAATCGAATTATTCACTTTGGAAAGCAATTAGGATCATAAAACGGCCAAAAAACGCTGTGCCGCCAATTAGGGTAACTCAAGACGTTTGGGCAAAGAGCGATAAGGAAAAAGCTGACGTTTTTGCCTCACATCTTGAGGAAACATTTAAGCCATTTGATAATCCAGCGCTAAATGAAAACATTAATTTATTCAAGAGTTACAACCTATAATAATATAATAAGGTATGCAAGTATTGCCGAGCTTAAACAGGAAATACAGAAACTAAAGCCTAAAAAAGCTCCGGGTTATGACCTGATTACAGGAGAACTTCCTAAAATGTTGCCTCGGAGAGCATTAACTAAGCTTCTTTTTATTATAAATGCGGCAATCAGATTAGAATACATACCAAGCCAGTAAAAAGTCGCGGAAGTGATTATGGTCCTAAAACCAGGAAAATCACCGAATGAAATAAAATCTTACAGGTCTATTTCACTTCTTCCAATAATTTCAAAAGTTTTTGAACGGATATTACTCGGTCGCTTACACCCCATAGTTGAACAGAAACGTCTTTTACCTGGCCATCAATTTGGGTTTAGAAGTAAACATTCAACGGTGGACCAAGTACATCGAATTACAGATGTGTTTGAGAAAGCTTTCGAAGAAAAGAAAATTTGTTCAGCCGTATTTCTTGACGTGTCGCAAGCTTTTGACAAGGTGTGGCACAAAGGCCTTACTTATAAACTAAGTCAAGTTCTGCCAGAGCAATTAAATAAAATCCTCGTGTCGTATCATGAGCATTGACTCTTCCGTGTGAAACTTGGAAGCGAATATTCCGAGTTCAAAGAAAAAATGGCAGGTGTACCGCAAGGAAGCGTCCTTGGACCAATCCTGTACCTCCTATTCACTCGTGATATCCCACAAACAAACGATACAATAGTTGCAACGTTTGCTGACGATACTGCTTTACTAGCAGTTGGCACAACAATAGAGGAAACAAATACCAAATTACAAAACGCTCTTAACGAGGTTAATGAATGGACTAAATCCTGGCGGATTGCACTTAATGAGAGCAAATCGATCCATGTAGATTTTTCGTATAAATGGACAAACATTTTGCCTGTATTTCTAAATACGGTTCGAGTCCCGTTTGCAAATGAAGCGAAATATCTCGGTATGACACTCGATGCAAAATTAAAATGGAAGACGCATGTAAAAAAGAAATGCGAAGAACTTAAGAATAAATACAGAGAACTGTACTGGTTGCTCGGAAAATATTCGAAGCTTAATCTAGATAACAAGCTGCTATTATACAAGCAAGTGCTGAAGGCGGTTTGGACATATGGTATACAACTATGGGGTTGTACCAGTGAAACGAATCTAAACATTCTACAAACTTTTGAAAACAAAATGTTAAGATCATTCGTCAATGCGCCGTGGTACGTAAGGAACGAAGATCTACGCAGAGAGCTGGGTATTCCCGCGGTTAAAGATGAAACAAACAATTTTGCACGAAAACATAAAAAACGTTTATTAGGACACGTTAACTCAACAGTCCTCCAAATTCTTGACGAAACAAATATATTGCGGCGTCTTCAAGGAACTAAACCCTTAGATCTGGCCCGATAATAACAAACCGCGCTATAAATTGCGGAAAAAGCAGGAACTCTCAAAGGAAAGTTACCTGCCAAACATATTATATACTCGTGATAAAAAAATTGCTGGATAAGTCGAATACTTAGTTGCAATAGAAATACAAAATGGATGGTGGTTTTAGTGAGTAAAAATCTCACACTACTTTGGGCACGTGCTCATCGTGTCTATGAAGATTTCCACCAGCCCACGGAAAAAAAAAACGAGAGGTGGGCCAGTAAAAAATCATTTAGTTCATGGCACTAACCGTCGTGCCACTGAGCTCTAGAGGCACGATAATGCGATGATCAAATTTAGGGTTCCGGAAAAATTGTTCCAGCTTTCAATCACTGTGACACCAAGTCCCCATTCATTTTAAAAATGGACATACGGTCATTGTAGGCGAATGGCAGTTCTGCCTATTCACGTGTCTGTTAAGATGGAAGTGAGCTTCATCCAAAAAGCCAACAATGAAGGCTACGCTATGCACAGTTTAGTTTGGAACCAGCACTTCCTAATTATTCCAAACATAATACTCGGTATTACTTACTTACTTAAGTGGCGCTACAGTCCGGGATGAACCTGGGCCTCAACCAACATGCATCTCCAATTAGCCCGGTCCTTAGCTAACTGCCTCCAGTTGCGCACTCCAAGTTGGTTGAGGTCGGTTTCTACTTGTGCGCGCCACTTAAGGCGAGGTCTTCCTCTACTGCGTCCGACGTCTGGCTGGGAATCGAAGACTCTGCGAGCCGGAGTATTGGTGTCCATTCGTTCTACATGTCCTAGACATCTTAAACGTCCAATGCGGAGTTTTTTGACTAGGGGTATGTCGCTGTACAACTCGTATAGTTCGTGGTTGAATCTTCGTCTCCATAGCCCGTCAACGCAAACGGGACCGAAGATTTTCCGAAGAATTTTCCGCTCGAATCGACCAAGGATTTCTTCATCCGCTTTTGATACGGTCCATGCTTCAGCGCCGTAGAGCAGGACTGGGATGATCAGGGTCTTATATAGGATCTCCTTAGTAGTTCGACTGAGGGCTTTACTACTAAATTGCCTTCTTAGCCCGAAGAAACAGCGATTGGCAAGAGTAATTCTTCGTTTAATTTCTGACGAGATGTTGTTGTCAGAGTTATTGGCTGAGCCGAGGTAGACAAAGTCCCGTACTACCTCAAAGTTATATCTGTCAATGGTGTCAATTCGTCGATGTTGTGAGTCCTTTCGTGATGACAGCATATACTTTGTCTTACCCTCATTTACTGCTAAACCCATTTTCGCCGCTTCCTTCTCTATACTAGCAAACGTGGCTATGACATCACGTTGAGTCCTACCAATGATGTCAATATCGTCAGCGTATGCTAGTAGCTGCACGGACTTTTGGAAAATTGTGCCTCTGGTGTTGGCTTTGGAGTTTTGCACAATCCTCTCAAGAATCAGATTAAAGAAGTCACATGACAGCGCATCGCCTTGCCTAAATCCTTTTTTGGTATCGAATGTGTCGGTGAGGTCGTTTCCGACCCTGATGGAGCAGCGAGAATTCTCTATCGTCATCCCACACAAACGGACGAGTTTGGGCGATATACCAAAACTAGACATGGCTCTGTACAGTTCGTCTCTATAAATGCTGTCATATGCGGCTTTTAAATCGATGAGTAGGTGGTGGGTATCGATTTGGACTTCTTGAGTTTTTTCCAGGATCTGCCGAAGTGTGAAAATTTGATCGGTTGTGGACTTTCCTGGCCTAAAACCACACTGATAAGGACCAATCAGGTTGTTGGTAAACGGTTTCAGGCGTTCACATATTACGGCAGATAGGATCTTGTAGGCGATGTTGAGGAGACTTATGCCTCTGTAGTTGGCGCAGTTCAGAGGGTCTCCTTTTTTGTGGATCGAGCAAAAGCTGGGAGGCTGGGTGTTTGCTTTTACGCGCAATTGTGATCACCTCTTAGAAGTGTACTACATCCTATCGTTGCTACGATATTGAACTTGCAACGCCTTGACTTGTGCCTTCTCGGCCGAAATCCGTGTCTTACAATTAAAAGAAAAAATCAGCTTTAACCACCAAGGATCTATTCATTCCCCCTTTGTGGATAAAATTTGCAGACATCATCAACAACCTTGTCCCCTGCCCTGTTACTCCTTTCTAAAAATCAACTCTTTGTCTTCTTCTTCATCTGTCCTCAGTCAATCCTCTTAAATGAAGGAAAAAAAAGTTACACACTTCTAACGGTTATGATTTAATGGATTTATAACTTTTTTCTTATTTCACAGACTCATCACAACGTTCATACCGGCGTTAGACCATACTCGTGTCTTGAATGCGACCATCACTTCACCAATTGGCCAAACTACAACAAACACATGAAACGTCGTCACGGTAAGCTTGCCAGCAAATAAATTGAATTTCCCCCTTCCGATAACATCCTGTTTGTTTACCTTTATCCAGGAATTGATGCGTCCAGCAAAAATCCACGTGGCAAGAAACCCAGCAATCAACCCAAACCTCTGAAAAAACCAACAAAACCCATCGCAAAGGAGGAGCAGACTATTCGCAATGATGCTGTTGAAGCATTTGAGGATGAAGACTATGCAGAACAACTTACCGGTGAATAAGAATTAGAAGAGGACACCACACACCACAGTGGCAAAACATCCGATTTGTTGAACAATTTATTGCGGAATAAAACAAAAAGTTTCCGTTACGTATCCTGGTGCGTTGTCATTAATATTTCTCTTTCTGAATGAGTTGGAGCTGGAGCTGGATTGAATCTATTTCTTTGTGTACCTGTGTTTGTACGCCATCAATGAATGAAATATTTGAGATTTCCGGTCGTGCAATTACCCAAAAGATTGCTCCCCTTGCAGGACGTTTACGTTTTCATCGACGTCGCTCGTTATCCTTACGACGATAGTTTTGCCAGTTAGCAAATTGTTATGGCATCGTCCTTATGCGAGCATCGACAGAGGGTGAAAATTGATTTTTAATCCAACATCCAGTAAGCACGGCGTACTCCTTCGCCATCCTGCCACGACAAATTTACCGGAAAATTCACGATGGAAGGTCGTAGCGCGGCAAAACAATAGTCGACGCGAAGCCAAGGCACCTTCCCTTCCGCTGTTTAAGCGTTTGCAATTAATTTAATCCTTTCTTTCAATGCGTCGGGCGCGAGCACACACATCCACTTGAAGAACTGGGCCACCGACACCGGTAGGGTTACCTAACACACACAACCACTCTTTGGTAGTTAGCGATGGTCATGGCGGGAGTCTATGAATGTGCGAGTCTATACCACATCTGCTGCTGGCCACACATTTTAAGTTGGCACATCCGCAGCCTTTGCTGCCAACTAGCGCTGGCTGGGGTTATGTGTAGGACAAGGACTAACTTGAGTGTGCCCTCTAAGACCGGAAACTTGTCAATGGGGGTTTAATTTGAGTGTGTAAGCTTTTTCGGGTTGTTATTGTTTGCGAGTGCGACGATTATAACTACGAGGGGTGGGTCATGCGGATGGCAGGCTGGTGTTGGAAACGGATGTGGATTTGAAAATAATTATTGGACGATATGTCATTGACGCTTCCCCAATGGGGACAAAATGTGATTTATGGGAATTTTTGCAAACGGAAATGGTTGGGTTCGTAGTGGCAGTGGGAGCGACAGTGAATTGTTTTTCTATGGTTCGCGTTTATTTGTGTTCCTGACGGTGGGCAGGATTTATGGCAGGACATTGAACTGAACATGGGAGACGGGATGAGGATGTTTATTTAAATGGATTACTAGAAGAGTTATAGTCGTTTGATATACCTTCGCAAAATAGAGTCGTTTGTTATGTAGTCCCCGAGGGATTCATTCGAAATGGGAACAATTATTAGGTCCAGGGCGATAGGAAACATGGAATTAATTGCAAAGTAGGTATTCCTCAGATTGAAGCTTCAATTGGTGGGCTTTCGAATGAGTGGTCATCTGTATTAAAGCGACAAGTAGTTCTTTCGAAATTCCAGTTGGAAGATGTGGGCCGTGACATTGAACGGGTTCGTTGCGGATAATCGTTCAATGGATTTGGATAAGGAGCTCTACAACAGCTTCGTTTTGACGGATCTCGCAAGTGAATTATAAAAAATTTGCACTACGACAGGCAGAAGCCGAAAATCATCCAAACCTTTTCGAAATCTAGGAGGATTCGCAATTTTTCTCACCGATAAGTTGTTGGATATGCCTGCGGAGATGTCTAAACCATCGAAATCATCCCTTTGTAAGAGGGGATGATTGCTGACACATCAACCCATCTGTACAAGTGGCAGTTGTTTAAAGATAAGCGAGTGCCGTAAATGATTTAACTGCGGATTAAGGGTTTGACTTTGCCAAAGCCAAGACCATCTGTTTGGGATGCACCTAGTAATTGGAGGTGTTGTAACGAAATATTTGTTATTGCGAACTTGATATTCAAATAGTCCCGCGGTAACAAAGATAGATAAACCTCCCACCGTCTGTCACCCATATGACCTCTTAACCACAGGCATCGCAAGAGGCCAGTCCGGGCAAAGTGGGAGGGCGTTCGACCAATTAGCAGCGGTAGGCATGCTAGTGGAGCTCCGTCCTCAGCTCGTCGGAATGGGGGGGATCTTGCTACCTATTAGCGAACTGTGTTACCATGCTTCCATGCCTTCTCTCAGGTGGTAATCGAGATTCAGAAAAAAAGGAAACCCGAAATTTCATCCCTAACACGTATCTGCATTCAAACAAAAAAAAAGGAAAAGAATCTACAAGGATTGCTATTGGCCGTTGGAGAGAACTAGATGGTGACGTTCTCTCCTCGTGTACCCACCCCTATGTCAGTAACTAGTGTTACCGGCACCTTGGTAGCTACGGTCACTCATTTTCGAGTAGCTACCCCTTATGTCCTACGGGACGTCTAAGTCCCCTTGGCTGGTCGCTGCCCTTAGGCCCACATCATCTCCGTCTTATATGTCGCTTAGCACCCCATGGTCTTACGACTCCGAATGGAAAAAGATAAATGCGAGCGATTTAGTTTCATTGAAGGAGAATTCAAATGTTTAATTAAATTCAATGTGGTATGTTAAATTCATTATAAATGTCCTGTTTCTTAATACTAAGGGAGGGGGAATGGATCATACATATATGTTTTGTTTTATTTTTTTTTTTGCTCACTGTATTTGGGAAATCAAAAAAATTATATAAGTTCTACGCGATTTATTTTTGTTTCTGTTTCTTTAGATGGTACTATAGCTGGTTCACGATTTTGTTTTATAGGTATAATATATTAAGAGATAATTTTCTCACTCACCGATTATTGGCAAACTACAATTTTACCAAATTATTTTTGTTGAAAAAAAACTCTCTTTCTGGAGGTGGTTGGTCCGGAGATGTGCACACGTCCGGTCCGATGCGATGGGGTAACCTCGATTACGTCCCTGTTCGAAATTTAAATTATACATATATATAGTGAAACAGCTAGGATTTTGTTTCTTTGTTTTTTTTTGTTTCAACAATTTATATACTTATTTTTTTTTGTCTTTTTGAGTTCCCAGTATATTTAAATATGATGGATTAAGGGTGGGATTGGGAAGGATTAAGGGTGTTGATTCCAGTTTTCGTTTCACGTCCGTGTCTTCTTGGTGGTAACGGGGATCTTCCTCAGATGTCTTCTTGTTGGTAAGGGTATCTTCCTTGTGTGTCTTGTGTCCTTCTTGGGGTATTCGAGTCTTCAGTGCGGAGTTTCTTTGCCCTTCGGGAGCCTTTCTTGCACTTCCTTTGGGTGTCGGTCGGAGCACGTTCTTTGGGTGTCTGGGCACTTTCTTTGGGTGCCTGTGCACTTTCTTTGGGTGCCTGTGCACTTTCTTTGGGTGCCGGAGCACGTTGCTTGAGCGCTTGGTGCACTTCCCTTGGTGTTTCGGTGGGGGTGAATCGTCGGGGCTTTTTATTGAGGGTTTTCCACTTCTCAAACAATTGGAGGTTATTTTTGTCGTCCTCTCACTTTTGTTTCTTTTTTTTTTTTGCTTTTGAAAACACGTTTTATTTCACTTTTACGTATTTGGAACCGAAAGTCTTCGTATTTTTTTTTTCTCGAACGAACGTTTTATGACCGTGTTTGAAACGACGTCGTGTTTCGTTGCTCTCAGAAAATCAACTGTCGCTTTGTCCGTTTTTGACCGATTTTCTATCACGGCGACTACGGTTTTTCTCCCTTCTTCTATCAGACCTCTCGCTCTTCAATGAGTGGTAGTCCCACAATTCCTTTGTTCGACCGCATCACATTACGCGGTACCGTATTTTTTTTCCTTTGTTCGCGGTAATTGTGAGCGGCCGAACTCCTTCTATCTCTTTCTATTGGCAGCATGTATCTCTTTCCTCCATTTTTCCTCTCTGCGAGAAAAAAATCGCACGTCTAGCCGATTTCTCCCATGCTAGGTCCTTGCATGCAAATTTATTCTGTTCATATTTTTATGTCGTGATACCTTTTCCTTGCAGGGGAGTGTAGGTACATAGGAATATTCACTTAAGGAGTTGTTCAAGGTAAAAAGGATAGATTTAGGGTAAAACAGACATAAAAACATATAACAGGATACCATTAACTTCTGAAGTAAAATAACAATTTTTTTTTTCGCGTTTCCCACAGTGTTCAAGGTTGTTAGAAACGTCATCACCCTGTACTCCATTCATCAGTTTCCAAGTCAGTTCATCTGCTCCTCCCTACATTCCACAACCGCAGTTCCAATCGTCGCATGTAGGAGCTAAGCTACCAGTTCTGTTTAAGGTGTTCCATTCGCTTATACAGGATTAACGGTAAAACTGTAGATACTTTCGCCTTCTTGAATAATGGTTCCCCGATTACGATGCTCGGGAATGAGGTTTTCTACCAGCTTGAGTTGGCAGGTGATCCAGAGCAGCTTACACTTCAGTGGACGAAAGGAGTATCAATGGTTGAGGATTTAGTGCGCACCAATTTATGGGTTTCAGTCGTGAACAAGGGTAAGCGGCACATGGAAAGGGAGATTTATACTGTGAATGGTCTTGAACTGCCGTCCCAGTCTTCATCGTCTTCAGACGATGTATCCAAATCGTTAACGTTTCTCTGTAATGCGAAGCCAAAGAATTTGCTGGGCTTAGACCAAGCCAAGTGGCAATTGATCTGGGAAAGATTAAGAGCCACATGCTCTCAAGAAAGCTCAGGTTATGTGTCTTACGTGTCATGTGTTAAACCTCCAAAAAGGTCCTCGCAAATATTTTTCCACGACAGTATCAAGCATGATGAAGTTCTTCACAATATTTCACCACCGAGGAATTTAGGGTGCGACCTTCCAAATGAAGTTTCGTATGTCAGACTTCGTGCCAGATGTTCGTGCTTTAGAGATGATGGAGCGGACTCTGCATCAGATCGGAGGTCACTATGAAATCGGCTTACTGTGGGACTCAGATGAGGTTGACCTTCCAGATAGCCACCCTATGACGGCAAGACGGCTTATTAGTTTGGAAGAGGTCGTTGTTGAAAATCCCGAGTCGCTAGAGTGGAAAAACCACCATATGCGTGAATTGGTAGCCAAGGGTTATGCTAGGATCTCATCAGATAACGAGTTGAAACAAGAATGGACTAGAGATTGGTAAACAGGAAAAAGGACCCACCAAGACCAAAGAGATGTTGCTGCGAGAGTTAATTGAGCCACTTTGAAGTTGCACTTGTTACACTTGATGTTTGTTCCTCTTCCTGCCGGACTTTTTAAGTTCCGGAGGCAGCGACTTGCTGTGAATGCAGACGTTAGAGAAATATTTCACCACATAAAGATCAGCGAGGCAGATTAACAATGCCAGCAGATTCTCTGGGGAGATGGTGATACTTCTCGAAAGCCTTCGGTCTACATCATAGAGGTCATGATGATTGATCCTGGTTGCTCTCCCACCTCAAGAACTATCATGTTGGTAAATTCAGAATAGAGTGTCCGGAAGCAGTCGATGGACTAGTCAATCGAACTTTTTACGACTAAAAGACACAATACGGTGGAGGAGGCTCTTCTGGCGGTGAGTCGAGATTCCATTAGAATCTGTTAAACAATGAATTTCGACCTCTTGAATTTTAAGTCGAAGATTTGGTCAATTTTAGAGCAGATGCCAGAAGTTTATATCAAACCAGGTCTGGTCAGCATCGATCTAAATGAATCCGAGTGTTATGTCAGAAAGATTTTAGGTGTGTTTTGGCATCCTTCAGAGTATTTGCTTTATAAAAAACTATCGAATGACAAAATCGGATCTAGAAACGCAAATTTCAAAACTAGAGATTCTTAGGACCATCATGAGAGTTTTCGATCCACTTGGCCTTATTTTCTCACAGGCGAGTTATTTTGCAAGAGATTTGGAGAGAGTGACCACCGGTATCGAGCCAATTGAGATATCAGTGGATGGACTTCTTGAAGTGTCTATGGGAAATAGAAGTAATAAGGATTCCCGAGCAATTCTGTCTTCGACACCCAAATCTTCTACTATTAGATTGATCACTTTTGTCAACGCGTCGGAGAAGGCTTTTGCGGCCGTGTCTATTGGCGTTTTGAACAGAATGGAAACGTGGAGATGGCCGTTGCTATGGCTAAGGCCAAGGTGGGCCCAGTTAAGAAGTTGTCATTGCCTCTCTTGGAGTTGCACCCGGATGTGGTCGGTGTGCGAGTGGCGGAGACGGTCATGAACAACATTTAACCTGCTGAGCAGTTTTTCCTATTGGATTATATGACGGTGCTCTTATGAATTGGTTCCTCTATACGTTCAAGATTTCATTCTTTGTAACCGAATGTGCTGGTGAGATTTTGGAGTCTATTGCTTCACATCAATGGTGGTTTGTTGGATCTGCGAATAATGTTGCTGTTGATGGAACTCAATAGAATGCATCGTCGAGCAGATTTGAAAGCCAGAAATCGTTCACAGGACATACTTTTTTAAAGCAGTAAATGTGAATCAGCTTGCATATGCATTAGGGGAGTTCTTAGAACAATCCCCTTCGCAGCCCTTGATGCGCTATCCTACGTTTAGTGCCCCTAGATATCTACGGCAAACGGACTACAGCTTGTGCAGCTGTAAGACTGAGAGCCTCTTGACAATGGACACTCAATCAGGGTGAACACAAAAAGATTCTGAATAACCTTAGCATTACAGAAAACACCGACCACACCCCTACCCAACTCAGTTTTGAGCATAACATCAGGACAATCATTCCCAGTCGCCTTGAATGGGAATCGGATTCGATTCACATCTACACGGATGGGTCTAAAATAGAATCAGGAGTGGGTTAACCTAAGGATATCCTTTCGACTTCCCGATCATTGTGGAGTTTCCCAGGCTGAACTCATGGCAATCAAAGAAGCCTTGTCTTGGCTCAAAAGGAATGTAATATCCACGAAACATATTAGCATCTTCAGCCACAGCCAAGGAAGCAATCTCGTTCAACTTGAAATCAGCCCACGAATGCCGTCTCTTAACGAGATGGCGGAGCATTTAGCCATTCACCTGTTTTAGGTGCCGGGCCACAGAGACATACCAGGGAATTGCAAGGCAGATGAGCTTGCCAGACAAGGCACTACCCTTGACATTCTACCGCCAGTAGATGTGCTAAGTTACTGATCAAACAGGATGCGATCAAGAAAGCAAACTGCATTCAAGTAACTCTGGCCTAGCTTGAACCAGAAGGACTCCATCTGCTTAACAATGCTGAACAGATCAAACATTAGCACCATAATCGGTGTCCCCACCTGACACTGTGCTATAGGTCTATACGCAAAAAGACTAGGCGTTTTCTGTAGAACTTCTTGGACGAGGAAGAGGAGGAAACTATTACTCACCTTCTTTGCTCTTGTCCAGCTCTCTCAGGAAAAAGGAAACTTCATCTGGGAGACCACTTCTTGGATAATCTAAGTGAGCTGGCTAGTATCAGTGTCAGAAACCTCCTATGCTAGTACGCTACATAGTTAGCTTTGAATGGTTCAATTAGGCGACCGAATATAGGGAAGTCGATGGATCCACGTGGTACCACAACCTAACCTAACCAAGATGGTATTTGGCTGTAAGAGTGCTGGCGCTAATACTTCGCTTGAAAATTTTTTGACAAGGGAATGCAACTGCGCTATAGCTGTTCACGCAACACTGTCGGATATTGTACAAGCTGAGAACTGAATGTTTAGAAAAATCCAACAAGATGCCTTTCATGCTGATATTGTTCGTCTTCAGCGATGTTTGAAATCTACAAGTCATTTGATGCGTTTATCGCCGTTTTTTAAATGAGGACGGTACAATGCGGTTAAGTTCGAGAGCACAAAGCGCGTAATCAAACTATTATACCTACATCCCTTCAGTTAGTTGATTTACTTTTACAAAGTCACCATAAGGCCAATCTGCACGTGGGGACAGCTAAAACAATTTCAGATATCAGGGAGAAAGACTGGATAAAAAGCATTCGTAAAGCTGTAGCCCGAGTCAAATCGAGGTACTTTAGACGACTTAAGGCAAATCCAGTCATGCCTATTAAGCCGGCCTGAACAGTCATACTGGACAGTTTTGCCTGCGCGTGTTTAGCCGCCTTTATATGGGCCAGCTCTATGAAGGGGGCTATCTTTCGACTTGAGACCATTTGCTCATGTTGGGGTCGATTGTTGCAAACCAATGTGCGTCAAATACGGAAGAAGCCCTTCTAAAAGTTGTGGAATGTTGACTTATCGGGGTGTACACACCGAAATGCTCAATGATCTCATCTTGGACCCGTCTCATCAACCATGGTCTCAACTTCTTCGGAAACAAAAATAGATTGAGAAGGACGTAAAGGTGATGGAGACCGCTCTTGGAGAATACTGTGGGAAATACGAAGGCATTCTTACTTACTTACTTAAGTAAGTGACGAACCTGGGCCTGGGCCAACCAACATGCCTCTCCAATTAGCCCGGTCCTTAGCTAACTGCCTCCAGTTGCGCATTCCAAGTTGGTTGAGATCGGTTTCTACTTGTGCGCGCCACTTAAGGCGAGGTCTTCCTCTACTGCGTCCAACGTCTGGCTGGGAATCGAAGACTCTGCGAGCCGGAGTATTGGTGTCCAGTCGTTCTACATGTCCTAGCCATCTTAAACGTCCAATGCGGAGTTTTTTTTGACCAGGGACATGTCGCTGTACAGCTCGTATAGTTCTTCGTTGAATCTTCGTCTCCATAGCCCGCCAACGCAAACGGGACAGAAGATTTTTCGAATAATTTTTCTCTCGAATCGACCAATGATTTCTTCATCCGCTTTTGATACGGTCCATGCTTCAGCGCCGTAGAGCAGGACTGGGATGATCAGGGTCTTATATAGGATCTCCTTAGTTGTTCAAGTGGGGGCTTTACTACCAAATTGCCTTCTTAGCCCGAAGAAACAGCGATTGGCAAGAGCAATTCTTCGTTTGATTTCTAACGAGATGTTGTTGTCAGAGTTAATAGCGGAGCCGAGGTAGACAAAGTCCCGTACTACCTCAAAGTTATATCTGTCAATGGTGACGTTCTGTCCAATTCGTCGGTGTTGTGAGTCCTTTCGTGATGACAGCATATACTTAGTCTTACCCTCATTTACTGCTAAACCCATTTTCGCCGCTTCCTTCTCTATACTAGCAAACTTGGCTATGACATCACGTTGAGTCCTACCAATGATGTCAATATCGTCAGCGTATGCTAGTAGTTGCACTGACTTTTGGAAATTTGCGCCTCTGGTGTTGGCTTTGGAGTTTTGCACAATCCTCTCAAGAATCAGATTAAAGAAGTCACATGACAGCGCATCGCCTTGCCTAAATCCTTTTTTGGTATCGAATGTGTCGGTGAGGTCGTTTCCGACCCTGATGGAGCAGCGAGAATTCTCCATCGTCATCCTACACAAACGGACGAGTTTGGGCGGTTTACCAAAACTAGACATGGCTCTGTACAGTTCGTCTCTATAAATGCTGTCATATGCGGCTTTGAAATCGATGAATAGGTGGTGGGTATCGATTTGGACTTCTTGAGTTTTTTCCAGGATCTGCCGAAGTGTGAAAATTTGATCGGTTGTGGACTTTCCTGGCCTAAAACCACACTGATAAGGGCCGATCAGGTTGTTGGTAAACGGTTTCAGGCGTTCACATATTACGGCAGATAGGATCTTGAAGGAGATGTTGAGCAGACTTATGCCCCTGTAGGTGGCCCAGTTCAGAGGGTCTCCTTTTTTGTGGATCGGGCAAACGATGCTGAGGTTCCATTCTTCAGGCATGCTTTCAATCGACCAGATTTGGCTTATGAGTTGGTGGATGTTGCTTACCAAGTCATCTCCGCCAGCTTTATAAAGCTCAGCGGGAAGGCCGTCATTTCCGGCGGCCTTATCAAGCTTGAGTTTAGATATAGCTATACTCACTTCACTTAGGTCGGGTGGTTGGCAGTTTTCACTGTCGTCCCCAATATTAAATGGTTCGTTCTGCCTGACAGTGGAATGTTTTTCGTCATCGCCGTTTAACAGTCTGCAGAAGTTGTTCTTCCATATCCTCAGCATCGACTGTGTCTCAACTACGATATTTCCTTGTTCATCTCGATAGGATTCTGTTCGAGCCTTGTATCCTTGGCTTTGACGTTTTACAATTTCGTAAAACTTGCGAACATCGTTCCTGGAGTGGCACCTCTCTATATCCTCGATCGCGCGCTTTTCCTGATCTTTTTTCATCGTTCCGTAAAGCAGTTGTTCTTCCCTTCTTCTCTGCATATAGAGCTCAATGCCAGCTCACGTCTTCACCTGCAGCTTAGCCTTGTAGGCCTCATTCTTGGCTGCGAGCATCTGTCGGCATTCCTCATCAAACCAGGGGTTTCTTGCTGGTGGCCGCGAGAAACCTAGCACTTCAGTTGCGGCTGATCTTAATACGAAGGTATTCGTTGGCATTTTATGAAATCAATCCATTAAGGTCAGCTTGGAATTTATTCTTTAGGGTATGCCACCTTAGGAGGACGTTCTTCTCAATGCGTTAGTCAAGGCTTAAATGCAGGTAAATATACGTCCGCAGAGGATTGAAGGCCACTCACACGGAATTCAATTCTTTTTGGCGATGCTGAACGAGATGTCACAGCGCATGGAGTGTGCATCGGTCGTTACCATTGTAGTAGGCTGTACAATAGGCTTGCACAACACTGTATGAAGTAGAGATCTCATCACCTTGGTACACTGAATACCTTCCAGAGACGTTTTGTTGGTGAAAAAGGTCGTTGGTAGGCTCTCTGATCTTGATCTGGAGTCTTCATCCTAGATTTTGAGATGGGCATCATGTATAGAGTGCTTCAGACGTTGGTACACTGAATACCTTAAAGAGATTACGCGACTCTCGAAGTGGAATAAAGATATAAAGCCAGTGGAGATCGGGAGCATTGTTCTTGTGATGGTGCCGGTTGAAGGTCCTTTTGGATGCTTGGCAGAGTTACAACCGCTTACCTACGGCCAGATGTGGATGTCCATCTGTCTTACAATGACTTTATGGTGAAGTAGGTCGTTGATAGGCACACTGTTCTTGATCTGGAGTCTTCATCCTAGATTTTGAGATGGGCATCTTATTATAGAGTGCTTCAGACGTTGGTACACTGAATACCTTCCAGAGATTACGCGACTCTCGAAGTGGAATAAATATATAAAGCCAGTGGAGATCGGGAGCATTGTTCATGTGGTGGTGCCGGTTGAAGGTCCTTTTGGAAGCTTGGGCCAGATGGTATTGTGAGGACAGCGGATGTCCGTCTGGCTAACAACGTTTTGTTGGTGAAAAAGGTCGTTGGTAGGCTCTCTGATCTTGATCTGGAGTCTTCATCCTAGATTTTGAGATGGGCATCTTGTTATAGAGTGCTTCAGACATTGGTACACTGAATACCTTCCAGAGATTACGCGACTCTCGAAGTGGAATAAAGATATAAAGCCAGTGGAGATCGGGAGCATTGTTCTTGTGATGGAGCCGGTTGAAGGTCCTTTTGGAAGCTTGGGCCAGATGGTATTGTGCGGCCTGCGGATGTCCGTCTGGCTAACAACGTTTTGTTGGTGAAAAAGGTCGTTGGTAGGCTCTCTGATCTTGATCTGGAGTCTTCATCCTAGATTTTGAGATGGGCATCTTGTTATAGAGTGCTTCATACGTTGGTACACTGAATACCTTCCAGAGATTACGTGACTCTCGAAGTGGAATAAAGATATAAAGCCAGTGGAGATCGGGAGCATTGTTCTTGTGGGGAAGACGGTTGAAGGTCCTTCTGGAAGCTTGGGCCAGATGGTATTGTGCGGACTGCGGATGTCCGTCTGGCTAAAAACGTTTTGTTGGCGAAAAAGGTCGTTGGTAGGCTGTTCTTGATCTGGAGTCTTCATCCTGGATTTTGAGATGGGCATCTTGTTATAGAGTGCTTCAGACGTTGGTGCGCTGAATACCTTCCAGAGATTACGCGACGCTCGAAGTGGAATAAAGATATAAAGCCAGTGGAGATCGGGAGTATTGTTCTTGTGATGGAGCCGGTTGAAGGTCCTTTTGGAAGCTTGGGCCAGATGGTATTGTGAGGACTGCGGATGTCCGTCTGGCTTACAGCGTTTTGTTGGTGAAAAAGGTCGTTGGTAGGCTGCCTGTTCTTGATCTGGAGTCTACATCCTAGATTTTGAGATGGGCATCTTGTTATAGAGTGCTTCAGACGTTGGTACACTGAATACCTTCCAGAGATTACGCGACTCTCGAAGTGGAATAAAGATATAAAGCCAGTGGAGATCGGGAGCATTGTTCTTGTGATGGAGCCGGTTGAAGGTCCTTTTGGAAGCTTGGCAGAGTTACAACCGCTTACCTACGGCCAGATGTGGATGTCCATCTGTCTTACAATGTCTTTATGGTGAAGAAGGTCGTTGGTAGGCTCGATGTTCTTGATCTGGAGACTTAATCCTAAATTCTGAGAAAAACATCAATAGCTTCCAATGTTTAGAATCCTAAAGAAGTGATTTACTTCCTCGTTTTTAATCAAGCCTCACCTGCTCCAATGATTACCAAATTTCTGACAGAAGTAAATCCTTGAAAATATAAGTACACGTGTTTTAATGCGTTCCAAAATGTCCTCCAAAAAAAAAAACAACACCACTCCTTCAACTAAAATACCACTTACCCCAATGTCCTCCAAACTATAAACCAACTGCATATTCCATTAGTTCGTCCTGCATTTAAATGCATTACCGCTCTCCGGCTTCATAACAACGTACAAAACAACTAAAACTTCACAACAGATATCCCTAAATACACGTAAACAGAAAAGCCCGGGCATAACAGCCTCTTAACCGATCAAATTCAATTTAACTTCGTCGTCGTAAATTTTATTACTTTGTTATTCAGCACTAGTTGGCATCCAAGAACAATGCATTTAAAGCAACAGGAAAGGACATTCAAGACATTGAAGACGCCCTTCATTGGACGATGTATACACGAACTGATATAGCCAGGCAAAAGGATACCCCTATAGCTCATTCTTCTTCCTGTTTATCTCAGTTTCCTGTTACCCTAAGTGCACTTCCTGGTAAAAATAGGAAAATAAAAATTCAAAACATGATGGTACAACAAAAAAATAAAAAAAAATAAAAATAAAATAAAAGTTTAAGGAACGCGCGCTTGACAGGATTTCTCGAAGAAGTTTTCCCCATCTTATCCGCAATGTTTCTTCCGGTTTAGTCTTGTTCCGCTTTTGTTGGCCCCCATACCTACCCCTCTCGTGCAGGATGTTATTATTATTTTATTTACGCTTTGGTTGACAATTCTGTTGGTCCTTTACTCCCTAACCAGTGCGATGCACCTTCGACTTTATGCCGACAAAATGTCTGTCTCGAGAAAAAAAACAACAAACCGCTTCAATGGCCATATATAAGGATAGATGAGGATTGTCACAGGATCTGCCCTGCCTCTTGTTTATTATGATTTCCTTTTTAATGTTCCCCTTCTTTCCATGGTTACTGGTTTTTTTTTTCACCGAGAAGCATATGCAACAAGAAACCTTCGGATAAGATGAAAATATCCTGCTAGCAGTCTGCCTAATTAAATTTATGGCAACTTTTCCCTTTACATTGTGGCACGACGCTGGCACGACTTGTAAGAGCAATAATATGCTCGCTACGGTTGTCCGCATCCTTGTCATTGGTCGACGTCATCGTCAGCATTGGAAAACGGTTTCATTTTTAATCAAAACGCCGGAAGGGTACAAATAAAGGGCCCATCATAGGCGGTTGCGTTAAGCAGGCTTCAAAATTAAATCATCACAAAGGCTTTGCCAACAATTAGGCGAGTAATTTCAGGACGAAGTTTTTTTTTTCGTTGCTTGTTTATGAAGAGATTTTCTATTCTTACGGGTTTTCTATTACCAACCCTTGGAGGTTTCTTTTTTGTTTTTGTTATTTCCCTAGACGAGGACGTAGTCCTTTGGGTATTGCGTGGAAACTTGTAAACAGCGAAATTTAATATTCGCAAGAGTGTAAAAAAAAAGTTTTTTAGTGGCTTTAAAAATGTGGCATGGCTTAAGATTACTTAGTGACTTAACCCCTTTTGGGCAAACCTTGCTGCGGTTTAGGGGTTTATGCTCCTGTGAGTCATGTATCTAAAGCAATGCTATCGCAGGATTTTTTTTTGTAAGGAATGGTGTTCTAAGGGTCGACAAGCCAAGTGGATTTGTATGTCCTAGAAAAGTATGTCCTCATCAACAACTGGACTTAGGCATTCCTTAACATCCGCACATACTTACTTACTTACGTGGCGCTACAGTCCGGAATGAACCAACCAACATGCCTCTCCAATTAGCCCGGTCCTTAGCTAACTGCCTCCAGTTGCGTACCCCAAGTTGGTTGAGGTCGGTTTCCACTTGTGCTCGCCACTTAAGGCGAGGTCTTCCTCTACTGCGTCCGACGTCTGGCTGGGAATCCAAGACTCTGCGAGCCGGAGTATTGGTGTCCATTCGTTCTACATGTCCTAGCCATCTTAAACGTCCAATGCGGAGTTTTTTGACCAGGGGCATGTCGCTGTACAGCTCGTATGGTTCTTGGTTGAATCTTCGTCTCCATAGCCCGTCAACGCAAACGGGGCCGAAGATTTTTCGAAGAATTTTGCTCTCGAATCTAACAAGGATTTCTTCATCCGCTTTTGATACGGTCCATGCTACAGCGCCGTAGAGCAGGACTGGGATGATCAGGGTCTTACATAGGATCTCCTTAGTAGTTCGAGTGAGGGCTTTACTACTAAATTGCCTTCTTAGCCCGAAGAAACAGCGATTGGCAAGCGTAATTCTTCGTTTGATTTCTGACGAGATGTTGTTGTCTGAGTTAATAGCGGAGCCGAGGCAGACAACGTCCCGTGCTACCTCAAAGTTATATCTGTCAATGTTGATGTTCTGTCCAATTCGTCGATGTTGTGTGTCCTTTCGTGTTGACAGGATATACTTAGTCTTGCCCTCATTCACTGCTAAGATCCTTTGTGCAGTTTCCTTTTATATACAAGCAAACGTGACTATGACATCACGTTGAGTCCTACCAATGATGCCAATATCGTCGGCGTATCCTAGTAGTTGCACCGACTTTTGGAGAATTGTGCCTCTGGTGTTGGCTCGGGAGTTTTGCACAATCCTCTCAAGAATCAAATTGAAAAATTCGCATCGCCTAGCCTAAATCCTTTCTTGGTATCGAATGTGTCGGTGAGGTCGTTTCCGACCCTGATGGTGCAGCGAGAATTCTCCATCGTCATCCTACACAAACGGACGAGTTTGGGCGGTATACCAAAACTAGACATGGCTCTGTATAGTTCGTCTCCATAAATGCTGTCGTATGCGGCTTTGAAATCGATAGACAGGTGGTGGGTATCGATTTGGACTTCTTGGGTTTTTTCCAGAATCTGCCGAAGTGTGAAGATTTGATCGGTTGTGGACTTTCCTGGCCTAAAACCGATCAGGTTATTGGTAAACGATTTCAGGCGTTTAAATATTACGGTAGATACGATCTTGTAAGCGATGCTAAGGAGACTTATGCCTCTGTAGTTGTCGCAGTTGATAGGATATCCTTTTTTTTGTATATCGGGAAAACGATTCCGAGGTCGCATTTTCATGCATACTTTCATCCGACCAAATGTTGCTTATGAGTTGGTGAATGTTACTTACCAAATCATCTCCAACGGCTTTATAAAACTCAGTGGGCTCAGTTCGATTTCCAGCCGTAGCAACACCTAATTGATTTTTCACTGGCCCTCCTCTCGTGATGATCTGACAAATTATCTGAGCTGTATCAATTGTCAAGAAAAGCTTATGTGAACTTAGCCGTTCGGATACGGAATAAAACAGGAAGTTGTGAGAAAAGGCTAGGCCCTGGGTATTATTGAGGCTGTTGCGCCAAAAAGTTGTATTTGTTTGGTTTTTTTTTTGGCTTTATAAAGCTCAGGAAGGCTGTCATTTCCGGCAGGCCTGTTAAGCTTATTCTTAGATATTGCTATCCTCAATTCGGTCGAGTGGTTGGTCGTTTTCGCTTTCATCTCCAATGTTGAATGGTTCGTTCTGCCTGATAGCGGAAGATTCTTCTTCATCGCTGTATAAAAGTCTGCAGAAGTTGTTCTTTCATATCCCCACCATCGAAGGTATCTCATCTTATATACTTCCTTGTTCATCTCGATAGGTTTCGGTTTGCGCCTTGTATTCCTGACTTTGACGTTTTACACGTTGGGTGTCACCTCTTTAGGTCTTCGAGGGCGTACTTTTCTGGCTCATTGCTTCCTTCTGAAAAACTGCTTTTCTTCCTTCTTTATTTGCCTATAGAGCTCAATGGCGGCTCTTGTCTTCAAGTGTCATAGTACAGGGCCACCTACTACTATTTTGAGATATTAAGAGCTAGGTGAAATCAGAACCCAGTTCGATCGATCATTTGTTGGTCAAAAAAAAAAAGAACTATCGGGGTTTTCAATAAGAGCGCTCCAAAAGTTTTTTTTTTAAATAAAACAAAAACGGTTTTGGATATCAATGAAATTCTTTATTCCTGTGAAAGTACTTTCGATGACATTATGTATGGAACTCGATTTCTTTTGAATGGCCACCACGGGCACGCTTGCAGAAGTCCAGACGCTGAACCCAATTTTCGACGGTTTTCAAGCATAAATCGGCCGATACTGCTGAAATTTCACGTTCGATATTCGTACGAAGTTCATCAATTGTCGCTGGCTTGTTGGCATAGACCATAGACTTGACGTAGCCTCACAGGAAAAAGTATAACGGCGTCAAATCGCACGACCGAGGCGGCCAAGCGACTGGACCATTTCGTCAGATAACACGTTCTCCAAACTTGGTTTCCAATAAATTGATTATGACATTCGCTGTGTGGCTTGTGGCGCCGTCCTGTTGGAACCACATGTCCTCCAAGTCCATATCATCCAATTGGGGCCAAAAATATTCGGTTATCATTGAACGGTAGCGATTCCCATTCACGGTAACATGCCGGTCTTGATCATCACGGAAGAAGTACGGCCCAATGATGCCGCCGGCCCATAAACCACACCAAACCGTAATTTTTTTCGGGATGCAATGATGACTCATGGAGTAGGTGTGGATTGCTGGCTGACCAATACCGCATATTTTGTTTATTGACGAAGCCATTCAGCCAGAAATGAGCCTTATCCCTGAAGATGATTTTTCGATTAAAATCCGAATCATTTTCAAGTTGTTGCTCAGTCCAATTCACGAACATACGACGCTTCTGGTGGTCAAGCGGCTTCAGTTCTTGCGTCAATTTAAGCTTGTAAGGATGCAGGCCAAGATCTTTTCGCAAAATTCGCCACAACGACGTCACAGAGATGCCCAACGCTTGAGAACGACTTGTGAGAGACACATTTGGCCTTTCTTCAACTAAAGCCTCAGCGGCATCAGGCCCAAAATATTCTCGACACTACGGGCACTTCTTTGTGGCCCAAAATATTCTCGACACTACGGGCACTTCTTTGTCTCACTGGCAAGGGAACATTTTGTACTGTGCCTGTGTGGACTCAAATTTTTCCACAAGACGCTCAATTGTTGATCTGCTAGGACGATTATGACGACCACAAGTTGGACGTAGCGCTCTTAACGTTGAGGCCACTGACTCCGAATTTCGGTAGTAAATTTTAATAATTTCGACTCGTTGTTGGCTCGTATATCTTTCCATCATGAAATGGCAAACCTTACTGAAGAGAAATGTCAAAAGAGCGGCAAGAAATATAGCGTCGTTTGCTGTCCCTGTCACTCTACTTTTGTAGCGTCGCTGTAGAAAAACCCTTTATTTCCGTTATTCTTAGCGATGGCACGGCAATCAGCTGGCTGTCAATAATGTCCTCATTGATTCTCCCATTACCAAATTTATTTAAACGAACCGCTCTATAAAAAATGCCTGTCAGCGGTAGCGGAACGCCCTCGTAAATTGTTGTAAAAACGCAAACTCAGTATGTCGAACTGCAGGAATGTCGAATTCCCTGTAGGCCATCCACAATTAACTGGTTATGTTGTTGCTATTAAATAACAATAACTGTACAATCTCCATTTAAAACAAATTCCCTTACATGTCCACGCCAATCGACCAGGACAACGGAGCACGGTTAATAAAACAGCGACAACAACAAAACAAAAAAATCGGTTTAAGGAAACCCCAACATTGTGTTCACTCATACCATGGCACCACCCCCCCATTTGGATGTGTTGTTACTACGATTACGATACTATCCGGTTCGTGTATGCAAAATATCCCTCAAAGTATGTCAAAATATCATGTAGATGGGGTGGTGGTCGGTGCAAGCATGGCGGTGGTCATGTTTTATGGTTATTTATGTGTGTCCATTATTAACACGAAAATATTTTCCCCAGAATATAAGGATACAATTTATTGAGTATTAAATATCCGCGTGTTTGCCTTGTTCACTCTCGCAACGAGAGAGCATTTATTCATCCGCCGAAAACCGTCGTCGTCCCTAGCCTCATCCCCCAAACTACAATGCGACTTGTATTTCACAAGAGCGCTCGGGATAAGTTATCAAATGTTGTTGGTGTTTGTATGTGTGTGTGTGTATTTGTTAAAAGTCCTTGATGCGCTCACATGTATGCGAAGCGAAAAACGGATTTTTCGGCAGGACCTCCAATGACGTCGATCATAAATATTAATCTGAGATGAGAGCTCCAAAGAGATACACTTACCATCAGCTCACTGAATGGTATCAGATATCCAGCGATATCCTGATAATGGGATTCTCTGAGTGCTCGGCATGGGAAATTGTATCAATTGGAGGGATGGGAGTGGATTTTTCCCGGCTGTGCAGAGATTAACTGAACGAAGGATGAGACCAAGTTGTGAAATATCAGTAGGGGTATTTTTTTGTTTTTTTTTGTTAAATTTAACTTGAAATTGTCGAGGATCATAAATACGAAAAAGGATTGGCATAGGGTGTATCCAGGCACCAGGGTCACTGGTGATGGTGATGATAGCTATAATGGTGTCGGGGTATTATGTATTTAAGAGCGAGTTCAATTAATTTTAGTGAATAATGAGCGCGTGAGGATGTGCTGTGGATAGTGTTTTTCGAACACAAGGAGATAATCCTTAGTTGGCGGTTTTAAAGGACCAAAAGAGTATGCAGTTTAATTACTCGATGTTGTTCAAGGATTATTGTTTGACTAAGCTATACGTGTCATAGAAATAAGTTGAACTCGAGCGAATAAGCGGTTTTTTTTGTTGCGATAGGATTATGTGCGAACACCAAGCCATGGGGTGAGCTAATAAAAAAAAATTTAAACTCTATGACCGGAGGGATAGTTTAATCCTTTTATGATGTTTTAGTTATAAAACAATCATGATGCTAATCGTGGGATGATGAGTGTGAATATAATTGATGGTGATGATTAATGATGCATGCGGTTACAGGGTGTTCATATACGACTTGGCTAATTCTTTGTCATTTTGAGTTACTTCAGTGCAGAAAGATAGAGATTCGCTGTATACTTACTAACGTAAGTGGCGCTACAGTCTGGGATGAACCTAGCCCTCAACCAACATGCATCTCCAAATAGCCCGGTCCCGGCTTTGCGGCTTTGAAATCGATAAATAGGTGGTTGGTATCGATTTGGATTTCTTGGGCTTTTTCCAGGATCTGCCGATGTGTGATGTGGACTTTCCTGGCCTAAAACCACACTGATAAGGGCCGATCAGGTTGTTGGTAAACGGTTTCAGGCGTTCACATATTACGGCAGATAGGATCTTGTAGGCGAAGTTGAGTAGACTTATGCCTCTGTAGTTGGCGCAGTTCAGAGGGTCTCCTTTTTTGTGGATCGGGCAAACGATGCTGAGATTCCATTCTTCAGGCATGCTTTCATCGGACCAGATTTGGTTTATGAGTTGGTGGATGTTACTTACCAAGTCATCTCCGCCAGCTTTATAAAGCTCAGCGGGAAGACCGTCATATCCGGCGGCCTTATTAAGCTTGAGTTTAGATATAGCTATCCTCACTTCACTTAGGTCGGGTGGTTGGCCGTTTTCGCTGTAGTTGCCAATATTAAATGGTTCGTTCTGCCTGACAGCGGAATGTTGTTCGTCATCGCCGTTTAACAGTCTGCAGAAATGGTTCTTCCATATCCTCAGCATCGACTGTGTCTCAACTACGATATTTCCTTGTTCATCTCGACACGATTCTGTTCGAGCCTTGTAGCCTTGGCTTTGACGTTTTACACTTTGGTAAAACTTGCGAACATCGTTCCTGGAGTTACACCTCTCTATATCCTCGATCGCGAGCTTTTCTTGCTCTTTTTTCTTCTTTCTGAAAAGCCGATGTTCTTCCCTTCTTCTTTGCCTATAGAGCTCAATGGCAGTTCTCGTCTTCACATGCAGCTTATCCTTGTAGGCCTCGTTCTTGGCTGCGAGCATCTGTCGGCATTCCTCATCAAACCAGGGGTTTCTTGCTGGTGGGCGCGAGAAACCTAGCACATCAAATGAGGCTGATCGAATGGCTTGTTGGCATCGTTGCCATTGTTCTTCGACATTAGATGCTGGTGGTTTGGTTTGAATCGAGAGGTTAAGGGATACGCGTTGCGCTAAGGTCTTGGCGGTCTCTGGCGATTGCAGTCTTTCGACATTAAATTTCTTCACAGTATTTCTGGTTTGTTTTGGCGTGATGGATATCCGCATCCTTACCTTGGCTGCAACAAGGTAGTGGTCCGAGTCGATGTTAGCCCCTCGGAATGTTCGGACATCCAAAATACTGGATGCGTGCCTCTTGTCTATCGCAATGTGATCAATTTGGTTGACTGTTCGTTGATCTGGAGACCGCCATGTCCCCTTTTGGATATCGAGGTGAGGAAACCGTGTGCTGGCTATAGTGGCATTTCGTTCCGTAGCGAAGTCAATTAGCCTAAGTCCGTTACCAGACGTGTTGTCGTGTAGGCTATATTTTCGACAGTACTGCTAAAGATGTCTTCTCTTCTTACCTTTGCGTTAAAATCCCAGCACGATTTTAACATCGTACTTTTGCAGTCGCTCATAGGTCGCTCATAGATTCGCTGTGTAGGACTTTTAAATATCTCCAGTCACTTTTGCTTGAATTCCTTTACAATGAGAAGAATGAAGTAGATTGGTTTTGTTGATAGGACAAGATAGGAGAAAAGGTAGTGGTAGAAGACCGATCAAACTTTCACACTTCGGCAGATCCTGAAAAACCCCAAGAAGTCCAAATCGATACCCACTACCTATTTATCGATTTCAAAGCCGCATACGACAGCATTTATGGAGACGAACTATACAGAGCCATGTCTAGTTTTGGTATACCGCCCAAACTCGTCCGTTTGTGTAGGATGACGATGGAGAATTCTCGCTGCACCATCAGGGTCGGCAACGACCTCACCGATACATTCGATACAAAAAAAGAATTTAGGCAAGGCAATGCGCTGTCATGTGACTTTTTCAATATGATTCTTGAGAGGATTGTGCAAAACTCCGGAGCCAACACCAGAAGCACAATTTTCCAAAAATCGGTGGAACTCCTAGTATACGCCGACGATGGTGATATCATTGGTAGGACTCAAGGTGATGTCATAGCCACGTTTGCTAGTATAGAGAAGGAAGCGGCGAAAATGGGTTTAGCAGTAAATGAGGGTAAGACTAAGTTTATGCTGTCAACACGAAAGGACACACAACATCGACGAATTGGACAGAACGTCACCATTGACAGATATAACTTTGAGGTAGTACGGGTCTTTGTATACCTCGGCTCCGCTTTAACTCTGACCGCAACATCTCTTTAGAAATCAAACCAAGAATTACTCTTGCCTACAGCTGTTTCTTCGGGCTAAGAAGGCAATTTAGTAGTAAAGCCCTCACTCGAACTACTAAGGATATCCTCTATAAGACCCTGATCATCCCAGTCCTGCTCTACGGCGCTGAATCATGGAGGGTATCAAAAGCGGATGAAGAAATCCTTGGTCGATTCGAGAGAAAAATTCTTCGGAAAATCTTCGGTCCCGTTTGCGTTGACGGGCTATGGAGACGAAGATTCAACCACGAACGATACGAGCTGTACAGCGACATACCCCTCGTCAAAAAACTCCGCATTGGACGTTTAAGATGGCTAGGACATGTACGAGTGGACACCAATACTCCGGCTCATAGAGTGTTCGATTCCCAGCCAGACGTCAGACGCAGTAGAGGAAGACCTTGCCTTAAGTGGCGCGCACAAGTAGAAACCGATTTCAACCAACTTGGAGTGCGCAACTTGAGGCAGTTAGCTAAGGACCGGCCTAATTGGAGAGGCATGTTGGTTGAGGCCCAGGTTCATCCCGGACTGTAGCGCCACTTAAGTAAGTTAATAGAGAATGTACACCTCCTTTGCACAAGTATGTGGCGTTCTTCTGACTGAGCAATTGCCGAAGATGGTGGTGATAACTCATCCACAAAGCCTTCTGATCGCAAGGTTTTCTACATTGTTGAAGGCTCCCTCAATAATACCACGAATGACATCGGTGAATTTCTGGAAAGGTTAATTGATTGCTTAAAGAGATATTTCCAGAGATTTATCTTTTTAATAGGCATGTTGTGATTGGAGTGTCTGTTGAAATCTGTAGGTTCCATTACTTGTAGGCCGCCGATAATTCTCTCCAGTGGTTTGAGTCGAAAACGTAACAGGCTAATCGGTCTATAGGGTGTTTGCATACTTAGTTCTCTTTAGGCTGCAAGTTACTTATAACTAAGTCCAGGCACTGGGTAAAGTATCGAGAGCTAGATAGCCTCTGAGAATACAGGCCATTGTTTTGAGTCAGGGAGGGACCATAAAGGCATCTTCAGTGGAGATGAGAAGAGCAAGAACACCACCCGTCTGAAGAGTACAACCGAGCAACTACAAGTATGAAGGGCCCTTATCACCTGCATCGAAGTTTCCCAGTGGCTTTTTAAGACTCCCAACAATGGCGCCCAACGTGCTGGAATAAGTTATGTCGGAAAGACATCATCCGGTCCTGTGGCCTTGTATGGTTGGAAACTCCAAACTTATAAGTCTAGATTTTTATCAAAAATGAGGCTAAGGTGATTATGGCGGGTTTATTATGAGTAGCAGGTCCAGAGATTCCACTTCCGAATCTAAAATAACATATCTGACATTGACGGTCCATATAGTGCCTCAAACCTAGGCTCTTCAATTATTTGTCCAAAGTTATACTTTTTCCACAAAGACTGAGTCCTCTAGCTTAACGCCGATTCCAAAAGACAAACTTGAGATGCTTCTTATGACATTTTTATGCTCTCTTGGACGTTTGTCAGACTTTCGCAAGAGGTGAAAAAATAATTGCTCTTTCCAACCCCTGTTTTTAAGACAATTATGTAGTAAAGCCTTCAGTCAAACTACCAAGAAGATCCTATATATGACTCTGATAATCCCAGTCCTGCTCTACGGCGGTGAAGCATTGATCGTTTCAAAAGCGGATGTGGTCCTTGGTCGTTAAAAATTCGTCGAAAAGTCTTCAGTCCCGTCTGCTTGACGGACTATGCAGACGAAGATTTAACCACGAACTATACAACGATCAAACCCCTTAAGTGTCGTGGACAAGTAGAAACCGCCCTCAACCAACTTGAAGTGAGTAACTTGAGGCTGTTTGCTAAGGACCGAATTAATTGAACAGGCATGTTGGTTGAGGCTCAGGTTCGTTTCGGACTGTATCCTCAAAATCCTCAAAGTTATTTGTTCCACAACACCCGTAGATGATCTTGTTTCTCTTTTATCGATATTGTTGTTGTAAAGATCGCTGTTATTGATGATAGATCCGAGTTTCTCAATGGGCTTGGGATTGTGGTCTTCTACTTTTCTGGATCTGAACTGAGGAAGAGTGACGGCGACACATCGGACTTCCACTCTAGGGTCACTTGCACTAACCAGTGTTTAGCAGCCTGAAATCCGTTAGAAAATGGAAATTAAATCTACTCCATAGACACCTTCTCCGTGGCATCGGTTAGTGCGTTGAACTGCCGCGCAGAAAGTCTGGGTTCGATTCCCAGCCGTACCAACACCTAGATGATTTTTTACTGGCCCTCCTCTCGTGATGACCTGATAAATCATCCGAGTAGTATCAATTGTCAAGAAAAACTTATCTCAGCTTAGCCCTTCGGATTCGGCATAAAACAGGAGGTCCCGCCATCGTGCAAGAAGTACACACGCCACATGAATGGGTGCGAGAAAGCGAGGCCCTGGGTACTAACGAACCTGTTGCGCCAAAAGACACCTTCTCATATCGAACAACAAACCTGAAGTCAAATCATCCTTTTAACTGTAAATTACTCCCTAAACTAATAAACTCATAAAAAGCGTGACTGCGTGCCGCTGGCATTTCCATCATTGCCACTGACAATCAATGGGAATTTTCTTATTAACCCACTGGCCCGGTTTTGTATAATTGCACAGTGCCCACAATATTACCAGCTACTCAGTGTGTTCACTGCCGTCACTTTGTATAAAGGACGATACTTATATGCCAAGCCAACAACATATCCTTGTCAGACGTGAGCCGTGCCTCGGTCGAACACGCTTCTCGCGCTGTTGTCGACTTTGTTGTATGCAATCAGTATCGCAACCACCAACCACAGTCAGTTGGAAATGCACACACATCCACACAATGAAGTGTCAGTTACGATTGCATTCAACCAAAAACTCAACCACCCACTAGTGTACAGCAATTGGAACTGCCATCGATTTACGTCAAAGAATTGTTACCGTCACCATTCACCATCACCACCGTCACCATTCACCATCACCACCGCCGCCATGTTGCTCCGTCGCGAGTGCCAAATATTCTGACGCAAAACAACATACACGCCGGCAAGGATAATAAAGTAAATACATTTCGCAATATGAATTTGGTGGGGGAAGTTCTTAATGCGCAGATAGGACAGCAAATGGCGTCAAAACATTTCCAACATACCGTTGTACGTCGTAACCGAATTTAATTTTAAATGAAAGGCCGTTGGGGAAATTTATTAATTCGAAACTGATTGCAATAAGTAAAGTTGATTGGTGGCCGCACGTCGGACAAGTAGAGATAATCCCAGGAGCACCAGGCACACCGCAGCGATCCAGAGTCAGTAAATTGCAAAATTAAATATTTAAGAGTAAGCGGTGGGCTAAGTTCAAAAATGATTGTAATTTCATGATAAACGATATAAAACACTTCCAACATGAGGATTTTTGTTTAAATTTATTGACCTTAGTCCCTGATTACATGCTCATCGCATCGACTTTCATTCCCATGAACAACGGGAACACACACAAAAAAGGCGCCATTGGAATGATGTCTGTTTTTACAGATAGACTCCGGTAGATCTTACAGAACCCGTAATATTTTCTGGTGCCTCTTGCAATGCTAGAAGATTTCCGGAACTATGTGATACAAAAACGTTAAGCCGATTAGAAGATTCCAGGTGGTCTTAACCGGACTAATCGCTGGAATCTATATGGCTAAACAGCAATTGGTGGTTCATTTACCAATTGCATTGATATTTGACTTTGCCGACTATCAAAGTGATCCCGAAGCAAAGTGATCTTGAATCAAAGTGATCTCAGCACCAAGTATCGGGGTGTTCATAACGCCGCGACAAAAACAACGACAGAGCACCATAGCCATTGTAACCAGGGGCGTAGAGAAATTCATCGACACAAAAGGACCCACAACATCGACGAATTCGAAAGAAAGTCACCATTGACAGATATAACTTAGAGGTAACATGGGTCTTTTATTTATTTATTTATTTATTTATTCATAGTTTGCTTAAACAGTAAGATATAATATCTTATAAACTAGTTTACAGCTTCAATATTTAAATAGCTACTTCATAGACGATATTACATTTTATTTTATTTTTTTTCCACGATATTCCTATTCATACATGTTCCCCCTTTTTTTTCCTTTTTCTTGCTAGAAATGTTAATTTAATGAAATGTTTACTTAGCATTTACAAAATCTCCATTTAATTATATTTTCATAAAAATAATAATAAAACAACCTCAGTCATAATTACCTTGAAAATAAACAAGTAACTCTTTTCGAAACTGTGTTTCGCACCTCAATCCCCTAACCTGCCGTGGTAAAGTGTTCCACAGGCGCGTAGCATTGATAAAAAACTGTCTCTTAGATGTTAAATAAGAAAACCGTGGATGTATTAGTATTAGAGATCTGTTTGAAGAACCAAATCTTAATCTATTGAATAGATAGCAAGGTTGATGTGTCTGGATCACATTGAATAATAATATTAATGTTCTATAGCGCAAGAGCTGATCGAGGGAAATATTAAATATTTGGTTTGAGAAATTAGAGATACGATCATATCTTCTCAAACCATAAATATAGCGAGCAGTATTGTTATAAGCAACGTTTAACTTTCTTCTGCTGATAGCGTCACAGTCGCAAAATATTTCACACCCAAATGTTAAAATTGGTATAATTAATGTTTTCGCAAGCATTAGTCGGGTTTTTAAGGGGGTGTAGTACTGTGAGACCCATAGCATGCGGAGTACTCCATAGACTTTACCAATAGCGATGTTTATGTGGCTATCCCATGTTAGCTTTCTATTGAATAGAATTCCCAGATTTCTTGCTGTTTCCACATATTCAATTGGAGACCTATTAAGGTAAATGATTGGAAAGTACGTAAGACTCAAAGGGTATCTACTGACAACGATGCATTTGGATTTTATCGGGTTTAAACACAAACCGTTTTTTTTGGACCATAGCGAAATCTTTTCTAGATTATTGTTGATGGTATCAGCGCAATCTTCGATGAGTCCAGGGGGGCAGCTATTAAACAATTGAACATCGTCGGCATACATTTGTATGGATGATGATGAGATAAGAGAAGGGAGTTCATTAATATAGAGGGAGAAAAGCAAAGGTCCAAGAATTGATCCTTGTGGGACCCCTCTAACGGTGGGTAGAGCACTCGATGTTTTCGTACCTACCACAACAGCTTGCTTTCTCTGACAACAAATTTACAGCAGTGGAAGAGAACTTATACAACATTGAAAGTTTATTACAGAGAATAGAATGGTCAATCGTATCAAAAGCTTTAGAAAAGTCTAACAGAACAAGAAACGTGACATGGTCTTTATCCATGGCCTGTCTCATATCGTCGACAATGTTTAGTACGGCTGACGTGCAACTATGTTTTTGACGGAAGCCAGACTGCATGGGAGATAAAATGTTATGCGATCTCAGATGAGCTTCAATTTGTTTTTGCATAACTCTTTCTAATACTTTCGAGAGAAAAGGAAGCACGGAAACAGGTCTGAAGTCATTACCTTGGCGGGTTTTAGGTATTGGTATAATTTTTGCTAGTTTCCATTGACTTGGAAAATTACCTGTCGTTAGTATGGTGTTGAACGCATGCGTAATGTAAGGCAAAATGATAGGTTAAATTGACTTAACGAACACGGGGTGAATCCCATCAATACCAACAGCATTTGACTTAATGGATAAAAACACTTAACTATTTCGTAACCATCTACACAAGAAAACTCAAAACCATCTTCTTGTCTACGCGAAAAAACATTGTGTGGAAGTAGAGTACTTGATTGAGCATCAAACGAGTTATGTTCCGGTATAGTCACAAATCTGCAATTGAGTTCTTCAACGTCGATGTTTTCAGCACAAACAGAATTCTGCTTACCGATGCCCATTTCCCTCAAATTCTTCCACAATTGTCGTCCCTTCATAGACGGACTTAACTTGTTTTTGTACATTAGTGTTTTTGCAGTTCTTATTTTACTTACAACTCGATTACGCAATCTACGATAAAGTTGGCGGTGGGCATCCAGCCTAAACCGCTTCCATAGACTGTAAGCTTGGTCCCGTTCTAACAAAAGCTGTCGAATCTCGTTAGTGAACCAGGAGCGTTGACCATGCTTGATCGTTTTGGATCTAATAGGAACGTGATTGTTAAAGAGCGTAACTATACTTTTATTTAAAAATTCAATTTGATCAGTAGCAGATGTCAAGTTGTAAATATATTCCCAATTAATATTACGGGTATTTTGCTCCAAGCAAGTATAATTGATGTGCTTAAATCTCTAAAATCATACGTACTTATAGGAGAGTTGAAATTAAAATCGAATGTCAGATATATCAAATCGTGCCTAGAAAAGGCTGGGGCCGATAGCTGATCATAAAGTTAGACATTAGTTATATCGCTGACAAAAAAACGTCTAGTAGTGTGCTAGATTCCCTTGTGAAGTGAGTGGGACAGATAGTGTTTACTGGGATCATATTAAATGTTCTCATACTATCATTAATATGATGTTCCAACAGTAAGTTACTATTTAAATCGCCACAAATAATAATGTTAGATGCACTAATTGACTTTTCTTCAAGCAGTGTGAACAATGGAGTTGCATCAATGTATCTATTTGGTCTGTATACTGACCCTATAAGGAGACTACTATCCTCAGATTCGGATATGATATTAACGAATACAAAATCCATCGAGCTTCGCTCATCCGATCTTATATTAAACTTGCAAGTAATGCCTTCGCGAATATAAATCGCGGCACCACCGCCTCTTCTGCCATCAAGTCTATCGGCTCGAAAAAGCATATATCCACCCAAACCGCACGTAACATCACTTATATCGCCAGTAAGCCATGTCTCAGTGACACAGACGACATCGACCTTTGATCCCTCAAACAAATCTCTAAATTCATCAATTCTTGCTCCGTTATTAACTCTGACAACAACATTTTGTCAGAACTTAACGAAGAACTACTCTTGCCAACCTCTGTTTCTTCATGCTATGAAGGCAATTTAGTAGGAAAGCCCTCACTCGAGCTACTAAGGAAATTCCATGCAAGATCCTGATCATCCCAGTCCTGCTCTACGGTGCTGAAGCATGGATCGAATCAATAGTGGATGAAGGAATTTAAGAGGAAAATTCTTTTAAAAATCTTCGGTTCCGTTTACGTTGATGGGCTATGGAGACGAAGGTTCAACGAAGAGCAATATGAGCTGTACAACGACATGCCCTTAGTAAAAAAAAAAAAAATCCGCATTAGACGTTAGAACACGTGTAGATTGAAAAGACACCAATACTCCTGCTCGCAGGCTCTTCGATTTCCAGCTAGACATCGGACGCAGTAGAGGAAGAACTCGCCTTAAGTGACGCCCACATGTAGAAACCAACTTGGAAGCAGTTAACTAATGTTCGGGCTAACTGGAGAAACACGTTGGTTGAAGCCCAGGTTCATTCCGTACTGTAGCCCCACTTAAGTAATATTTCTCACTTGAGATGGCCGGCATATTGTCGAACATGGACATCGCTGTTGGCCAGCTATACAGGTGGTACATTGGCGTTGGCAAGGCTATATCGACTATATCTCCTTAGTCCAATCAGAACGCCTTCAACAACAACAATACGCATGCACAAAACTTAACCATTTACGCTAACAAGTATCAGGGCACTCAGACCTGGATATTCGTTCCAAGGTATAAAATATCTAAAAGTTCACAGCAATAGTTTCCATTGAAATCAGGTGAACAATACGAATAACTGTTTGCAGGTGACGCCAGTGGTAACTCGCCCAGGAATAGCCACAACAACAATTCGCGATACGGTAACAACACAACGAATAGCATTGCCAGAGCTTTAACTGCAGTTCTACTTCATTTGACAAGGCCTATCCGCTCTATACTGGACAGCAACGTCAACAACGGTGATCAAGCGACGGTGTGCTGTCAGGAATGAGCGGAACTGTGAGCGGATTCACAGGATGGGCAGGCGATGATTATCGAATTCAGCACTTTAACGTGAGGATCCTCGGATTCAAGGCCATGGAACGTCCACCAGTAAGCATGCCGAATACCAAATAGATTGGCCTAGCTCAGAGACGCACTTTGCTGGTACCGTTGGAAGCTGTTGACGAAATTGCATATGGAATTGCAATTCTATGGTACGGCTCAAGGTGGTGCAGGAGCAGCAGGAGGATACCCCGGCGGTGGCCGATGTAACATTGAAAAGAATGGAAGAAGTAATGCCGGAAGTCGTGAAACAGCAAATTCGCACTTTGACTTGAGCGTAACATCGGGAATTGTTAATTCGACACCATTGAATCGCGGTATACAAATGTCTCAGCATAAGGACATTCATTCTCTTTGAAAAGACTCGGATTGGAATATTACCTAAGGACCTTCGATTTGAACAAATTGATTTGTAAATGTTCACAACGCTGACTAAAGACGACCTTATTCAGAAGGCCTTTGGAGCACGCACTCCTTGTTGCCATTCATACAATCCAGGCTTACGAGGTAGCAGTTCGATGCATGCCGTCCTCGTCAAATTCCTCTTCACGTTTCATAGTTTCGGTTCGGTTACATAAATGTTAATACCAACGTTCATGTCTGAGACAAGCCAGCCTACTATCTTTTTCGATCCAGTTATTCAGTCCAAGCGCTCTGTCAGACACTATCATGGTTATGTTAGGTTAGAGTGGCTGTAAGCGTTCGCCAGCACACTTAGAACATTTTGACCCATTGTGATACCACGTGGATCTTGTCCATTCTACTTACTATCAGTGTGGGGAAAATCCTGCTCAACATTTGATGAAGCGTAGGAGGCTTTTCACTTCCGTTTTTGCCAAATCACTGAGATTTTGAAAATAGAAAGCTTCAAGATGTAGCTTCCTTTTGTTTACTAGGGCCGGCCAGTTACAAAGGAGATGAAGTATCGTTTCTTCTTCCTCTTCGGCCATGCAGCTCATACAGAAGTCGTTTGAGAAAAAGGCCTAGCCTTCAGCGTGCCTAGTTATTAAACAGTGTCCAGTGATGACACCTATGGTGGCGCAAATATACGGTCAATCGACCGAAATCAGACCCCTTGATCTTCTCAAAACAAGCTTTGGCCAATTTTTTCTGGTTATTTGATACGGCGTGCCAAGACTCAATTCAATCTGAGGTTTGATCTGCTATAGCATGTTTCGCTAGTAAAGGGCCGACCAGACTGCGTATCTGTAGCTGGTATCTGTAGCTGAGTGAAAAGTTAAAATCAAGCAACCCGTAAGCGCTTACACAATGAGTATCTTCGTGAATCTGTAGCTTTAAATTGGATAGAGGGCAACTTCATGTAAGAAATGTATCTCTCTTTTGACAGCGATGCAAGATACCAGCTCAAATATGCATTCTGGGAAGGCCTTAAGCTTTTGCATGTAGGTACCGATAGGAATACCTAGTGCACCCGTGTCGGTACAACTGGTACTTTAGTACCTACCATGTCTGGCGAGTTCATCAGCCTTACAGAACCCTGGAATGTCAATATACCCAGTCACCCAGCATAAGTGAATGTTTAAATGCTCTGACATCTCCTGCAGACATGATCGGCAATATAGGGTTGTCTTTGAATTTGTTGAGACTGATTCCAGGGTTTTGATGGCTGCTTGACTGTCCTTGGCAAATATTACATTCTCTTTCAGCCAGGATAACACTTCTTTGATCGCCATGAGTTCAACCTGAAGACGGAGATTTTTGACGTAGAAGGCACCTGCAACCACTCCGTCATTTGTTTTGAAGCCATCGGTATAAAAATGGATCGATTCGGTACAGGTTCGTTACTCTCCCATGACGATCTGTCCGGGATTGCGACCTGGAAACCCTTGTCAAAGTTTAACCTGAAAAGGGTTTATTCGGTGTTTCCAGGAATATTTGTATATTCGTTTAGAATTTTTGAGTGTCCAGAGTGGCCACCGTTGAATGGATTTAAGACGTATGTCTGAGTTAGCTGCCATTTGCTTGCCGAAAATATCTAGGGGTAGTAGGTGAAAAAGAATGTCTAGTGCTGCTGAGTGCACTACCGATACACAGACACACAGTTCTTTGCACCTTGGCTAGTTTTTTGCTGTTTAAAGCTATCTTTAGCGCTGTCCACCATACTACTACTCCATAAAGGAGTATACGAGGTTTTATTCCCCCATTTCAAGCCTATGGAGTTCTTGCAGGAATAAAGTGCTACTGTCGCTTTCTCTACTCATACTGTTATGACCTGCTTCCAGTTAAGCTTCCTGTCCAGAATAAGTCCCAGGTATTTAACTTTGCCTGAGAAGACTAGTTCGATTCCGCTTAGTGACGGGGGGTCAGTGTGAGGAATTTTATATTTCCTAGTGAATAGGACCAGTTCAGTCTTGTGGGGCTTGACACCTAATCCATAGCTGCCCATTTGGTACACAATTTTCTTTTCCATGATTTGCCTTGGTGTGGAAATTTGGTCTATGGGCCGGCTTAAGACGTTGACACAACTAGTTGGATAGGATCCTATATTCGATATTTAGCAGAGATTCACCTCGGTAGGTAATGCAATACCTGGGATCGCCTTTTTCTAGACGAGATATAGGGATCTGATATTTCAGTAACGGGTATGCTCTCATCCTTCCAAACTTTATTGATGGTTTGGTGCATATGCACACTTCTATGACTACATTCCCGTATTTGAAGAGTTCTGCTGGTAATTCATCAGAACCGGCTGTCTTGCTGTTCCACAATTTTTGGATGGCTGCGCTTTATTGATGGTTTGGTGCATATGCACACTTCTATGACAACATTCCCGTATTTGAAGAGTTCTGCTGGTAATTCATCAGAACCGGCTGTCTTGCTGTTCCACAATTTTTGGATGGCTGCGCTAATTTTGTCTCTCTTGGCATTAAGCCTATTAGGTAGCTGCTGGAAATGCTATGCCAGTCAGTGATTATAGGTTGAAATTGTTTTTTTCGTAGAACCTGCGTTTCTACTTTTAGGCCTGCTGCTATTTGTTGGACTTTTTGTAAAATAAGCGGATGTTCGACTTATCGAGGGATTCTTCGAGTTCTCTGAGCTGGGAAGTTGTGTGCTGTATATTTGCGCAGGATTTTCGTTCCTTCCCTTCTGGCTGGAAACTCTTCCCGCATGGCGCGTGTTTTGCCCTGATGTGTGCCTCTTCTGTTATCTCTGTTTGGTCCTTGCAAATATCAACATACCACGGGCATCTTTTCTGTGTAGGCTATCAGCCCTATAATGGTTTCGATAAATTCTTTGATGATATTGCGAAACTGTACCCCCTGGATGGGGATATTGGTAGAGGATGAGGGCACATTCTCTGGTTCAATATCGGTCCCACTAAGGCGACCAACGTGAAGTCTCTTTTTTCCACCATTTGTAGCTTCTTACTTATTTACTTACTTAAGTGGCGCTACAGTCCGGAATGAACCTGGGCCTCAACCAACATGCCTCTCCAATTAGCCCGGTCCTTAGCTAACTGCCTCCAGTTGCGCACTCCAAGTTGGTTGAGGTCGGTTTCCACTTGTGCGCGCCACTTAAGGCGAGGTCTTCCTCTACTGCGTCCGACGTCTGGCTGGGAATCGAAGACTCTGCGAGCCGGAGTATTGGTGTCCAATCGTTCTACATGTCCTAGCCATCTTAAACGTCCAATGCGGAGTTTTTTGACCAGGGGCATGTCGCTGTACAGCTCGTATAGTTCTTGGTTGAATCTTCGTCTCCATAGCCCGTCAACGCAAACGGGACCGAAGATTTTCCGAAGAATTTTCCTCTCGAATCGACCAAGGATTTCTTCATCCGCTTTTGATACGGTCCATGCTTCAGCGCCGTAGAGCAGGACTGGGATGATCAGGGTCTTATATAGGATCTCCTTAGTAGTTCGAGTGAGGGCTTTACTACTAAATTGCCTTCTTAGCCCGAAGAAACAGCGGTTGGCAAGAGTAATTCTTCGTTTAATTTCTGACGAGATGTTGTTGTCAGAGTTAATAGCGGAGCCGAGGTAGGCAAAGTCCCGTACTACCTCAAAGTTATATCTGTCAATGGTGACGTTCTGTCCAATTCGTCGATGTTGTGAGTCCTTTCGTGATGACAGCATATACTTAGTCTTACCCTCATTTACTGCTAAACCCATTTTCGCCGCTTCCTTCTCTATACTAGCAAACGTGGCTTTGACATCACGTTGAGTCCTACCAATGATGTCAATATCGTCAGCGTATGCTAGTAGTTGCACCGACTTTTGGAAAATTGTGCCTCTGGTGTTGGCTTTGGAGTTTTGCACAATCCTCTCAAGAATCAGATTAAAGAAGTCACATGACAGCGCATTGCCTTGTCTAAATCCTTTTTTGGTATCGAATGTGTCGGTGAGGTCGTTTCCGACCCTGATGGAGCAGCGAGAATTCTCTATCGTCATCCTACACAAACGGACGAGTTTGGGCGGTATACCAAAACTAGACATGGCTCTGTACAGTTCGTCTCTATAAATGCTGTCGTATGCGGCTTTGAAATCGATAAATAGGTGGTGGGTATCGATTTGGATTTCTTGAGTTTTTTCCAGGATCTGCCGAAGAGTGAAAATTTGATCGGTTGTGGACTTTCCTGGCCTAAAACCACACTGATAAGGACCAATCAGGTTGTTGGTAAACGGTTTCAGGCGTTCACATATTACGGCAGATAGGATCTTGTAGGCGATGTTGAGGAGACTTATGCCTCTGTTGTTGGCGCAGTTCAGAGGGTCTCCTTTTTTGTGGATCGGGCAAACGATGCTGAGGTTCCATTCTTCAGGCATATTTTCATCCGACCGGATTTGGCTTATGAGTTGGTGGATGTTACTTACCAAGTCATCTCCGCCGGCCTTATAAAGCTCAGCGGGAAGGCCGTCATTTCCGGCAGCCTTATTAAGCTTGAGTTTATAGAGCCTATAGAGCTCAATGGCAGCTCTCGTCTTCACCTCTAAGCCTTGTAGGCCTCGTTCTTGGCTGCGAGCATCTGTCGGCATTCCTCATCAAACCAGGGGTTTCTGGCTGGTGGGCGCGAGAAACCTAGCACATCAGTTGCGGCTGATCTAATGGCCTGTTGGCATCGTTGCCATTGTTCTTCGACATTAGGTGCTGGTGGTATGGTTTTAATCGAGAGGTTAAAGGATACACGTTGAGCGAAGGCCTTGGCGGTCTCTTGCGATTGAAGTCTTTCGACATTAAATTTTTTCACAGTATTTCTGGATTGTTGTGGCGTGGTGGATATCCGCATTCTTACCTTGGCTGCTACAAGGTAGTGATCCGAGTCGATGTTAGCTCCTCGGAATGTTCGGACATCCAAAATACTGGATGCGTGCCTCTTATCTATCGCAATGTGATCAATTTGGTTGACCGTTCGTTGTTCTGGAGACCGCCATGTCCCCTTATGGATATCGAGGTGAGGAAACCGTGTGCTGGCTATAGTGGCATTTCGTTCCGTAGCGAAATCAATTAGCCTAATTCGTTACCAGACGTGTTGTCGTGTAGGCTATGTTTTCCGACAATACTTCTAAAGATGTCTTCTCTTCCTACTCTTGCGTTAAAATCTCCCAGCACGATTTTAACATCGTACTTCGGTAGTCGCTCATAGGTTTTGTCGAGGAGCTCGTAGAAGCAATCCTTAGCTATATCATCTTTTTCTTCCGTCGGAGCGTGAGCGCATATAAGGCTTATGTTGGCGAATTTGGCCTTGATGCGGATTGTTACTATGCGTTCGCTAATGTCTTGGAAACATAAGACTTCTTGCCTAAGTCTGGCACTTATAACAAATCCGCATCTGAATAATCGCTGTTTCTGCTCACTATAACACGGTCCGTAGTAGATGTCACAGTTTTTCATCCTCTTTTTGCCCGGCCCATCCCATCGTATTTCCTGGATGGCAGTAATGTCTGCTTTGTAGCAGTTTAGGGCTTCCGCTAGTTGTTCGCCTGCACCTCTCCTGTTTAATGTTCTCACATTCCAGGTGCAGATACGAACGTCGTTGTCCTCTTTTTTTTTTTTTTTTCGTTCAGTTTGTAGCTTCTTATCGTTGGAAATTTGGCTGAGACGAGAAAATGGTCATATTTGACGTTTACCAATCTGAATGTGTGGTTACATTCAATTTGTTGGATGCGTGTCTCGCATCTATGAGCATATGAACGATATGGTTAGTGGTTCGACCATTTGGATATCGCCAGGTTGCTTTGTGGAATCGAAGTCGTGGAAACCTAATACTGCTGATCGCAGTATTACATGCTACTGCAATGTCTGGTAGTCGAAACCCATTATCGGTTGTCGTTTCGTAAAGACTGTTTCCAACTAAACCGCCGAAGATGTTTTTCTTAACGATTTTTGAAGTAAAGTCCCCTAAATGAATTTCACATCGTATTCCGGACAGGCTCCTTAGGCTCCATCCAGGAGGTCGTATAATTCCTCCTTGCTAGGGTTTTCAATATCGTCGGTAGGGGCGCGTGCATATAAAACGCTGGATGTAGCAAAACGCTGTGGCTCTGATGCCGATCACAACCAGGCGATCAATAACCGGCTTAAGGTCGATTACATCCTTGGGTGGCAGTTGTAACGTATGTCGCATTTTTTTCGTTTTTGCATTCCTGATCCTGCCCAACGTATTTTCTGAATCGCAATAAGGTCCTCCCTGTACAGAGCGAGGACAGATTCATATTTTTGAGTAGAACTCGAGCCTGCTTAATATTCTGGTGCACACTCGTAAGTCGTTCCGGGTATGGTTGCTATTTGAGGAAATCCTTTATCTGAAGCTATTGCCTCTCTTATAACCGGCGAGTTTTTACGTGATAAGGATGATCTAACAACAGCCAACTTGGAAGGCCAGGTCCAGTTTAGTAGATACCCCTAGGATACAGGGCCATCACAATCTACTACCGGTTTGAACGATGCCATTGGGCTTTCGGCTCATCCGCCACCATTTCTGTTCATGGGCTCTGACTAACTGTCTGTCCTAACTGGGACTATATACGCCACTGTTAACTCCATCTTGGGAATTCTTTCACTGCCGTGAATATATGCCTTAGTGTGTGGACAGGTCTTCCACCTGTATTGGTGTTACTCGCTTTAAAAACGATCGTTCCGCACAATAGTATTGCCAGTTTGGAACTTTCAATAAATTCAAAATACAAGGTGGCGCAAAAGTAATCCTCCTATCAGAAAATGCTATAAATTTTGCGATTGGCCCCTAATGTCAGTTCTGTTGTGACATTTGTGTAGTAAACACATGCGAAATACACGTTAATAAACAATGTAACGCTACACTGCTCCAGAACGCGGAATATTGGTGACTATTTATTTGAGCAATAATCGGTCGGTGACTTTGGCACAACGTGAATTTCGTCGCAGATTTCCTAGCCGTCCAACGCCTACTGGTGAAACACTGCGACGTTTAGCCGCTCGAGAGACACGAGATGCTGCCAGGCGTGGCAGACCCGGGAGTAGCCGTTCTGCAGAGAATATTGCTGCTGTAGCCGAAGATGTCATGGAAGCGCCGTCGACATCGACCAGACGACGTGCCACGCAAATGGGTACCAGTCGACGGTCTTTACAGCGAATTTTGGTACAAGATTTGAAGATGCATCAGCTGTTAGCTGCTGACCGCCAATCGCGTCTAATATACGCTCAAGCCATCCTTAATCACCACCAAGAGGAAGATGATTTTTCATCAAAAATAATCATGAGTGATGAGGCCGATTTCCATCTTAGCGGGTACGTAAATAAGCAAAATTTACGCTCCTGGGGCACTGAAAATCCGCGTGTAACCCACGAAGAGCCATTACACCCGCTCAAAGTCACTGTATGGTGTGCTGTTTTCGCTGGAGGAGTCATCAGACCTTTTTTCTTCGAAGACGTCGCGGGCCAAACTGTTACTGTGAATGGTGAGCGCTACAGAGCAATGATCGACGAGTTCTTTTTGCCGCAACTTGATGAATTGGGATTGGTAAACATGTGGTTCCAACAGGACGGTGCAACGGCACACACTGCACGTGCCACAACCGATATGCTGAAGGATGCATTTCCCGGGCGCCTAATCTCCCGTTTTGGCGATTTGCACTGGCCTGCAAGATCGCCTGATTTGACCGCTCCAGACTTCTTTTTGGGGGCTTTTTGAAGTCGCGGATTTATGTCAACAAGCCGCAGACTCTTGCAGCTCTTAAAGACAATATCCGTCAAGAATGTGAGGACCTATCGCCGGAAGTTTTGGCCAAAGTGATGGAAAATGCCATAAAAAGGGCTCAAATGAAATCAACTGTGGCGGCGGCCATTTACATGACATCATATTCTCGACTTGATGTAAAAAAAATTAAAAGACCAAATAAAAATAATCCACAAGAAGAATCAAAGTTTTTCATTTTTTTTTTAAATTACAGCCAAAAAACATCGGAAGGTTATTTTTGCGCCACCTTGTACCAATAGGTTTTCCAACATCCCTCCCTATTGAGAAAAACATGCCCTAATGCTGGGATTTTTTCACAATTCCTTGAATCTGGGAATGAAGTTCCAAATTGACTTTTTTTTTATTTTCTCTTCAAGAACCATTGACACAATAAACTCGCGCCCTACTTTTGCGCACTTAACCATTACATACCTGGAACTGGTGTCACACCTCAATCATCAATGACGCTCCTCCAAAATAAATACCACACGTGTCGATGCGCGTAAAATCCTCTTCCATTAAAATGTTGTCCATTCGTCTCGCATTAAAATTGTCCCAATTGTCCTTTCGCTTTGTCATTTCCATTAAGTGGTTTTCGGTTCATCACCACCAGCATTCACAAGGCTCACTTACGCCATCAGTTGGCCAATAACAGCTCGACAAATGAGTGTGTGTATGTGTTTGCGTGTAAGTGGAAGCAGCAGACATAAATAACGTCAGAAAACTGCGTTACACAAGGATTCAGTGGGCAATAATTTGCATTCACAGTTTAATATGCAAAAAGGACGAATTACCAATTTTTCACCAGCTCCCCACATCACAAGAGTGGTACAACATCTCGTACATTTCCAATTACCCTTTACCCAATTACAGGACCCTTTGTCCATTATACACCCATCATGCACACATGCATAGATGCATGTATGTGTTGTATGTACATGCAACATGCCAGAAGGCTGTTTACTTAATTTATAAATATTTTATTGCCAAAATGATTTGTTGACACCACAGATGCACTCATGCTGAGAGCAAAGTTCTGCTGGAATTCCGCTGATGGGCCGGTGTCCATCTCATATCCTTTTTACAGTGGGGTGGATCTGTGAGGGGGTGCATAAAATAAACAACGATACCGGACATTATCGTTCGAGGTCAACATGCTACGCACTCGAGTGACGTCGCACAGGCCACAGAACAATGTTCACGCACACAATAAATAAACAAAAAAATGGAAAAATATTGTGAAGCTACGTAAAAAGGATACGAACCACATCAGGGTCAATAAATAATTCATTATGAGGTTTATAATGTTTGCTCGTGCGCCTACCCAATTCCACTTGATGCGAGCACATTGTCGGGGGCGAAAACATCGCAAATAATTGTTCGACATAAATTGTTTGAGATCCACAGATAGCCGTATTCAGGTGAATTGTAATTGCCGGCAATAACAGATGTCATTTCCCATCATATGGTATTCCATGAAGGGAATAACTGAAGGGGTGGCATTTGGATTTGTGATGAGAATCAGGATTCTGAGACGTATCGTCTAATGTCTGAACTTGACTTGAATTTAATTAATTTTCCAATTGAGGATGCATCCCTGAGGATAACAACAAGCCTACCAACTCCGACGGCGAATGCCTAATATATTGACCGCAGATAGGATTTGAGCTTCTGTCTAAAGTATTGGCAGCAGAAGATGAGAGCTGAGGTTAAGACGTTTCATCACACAGGGGCACATATTCCTTTTCCAACACGGTAGAGTATAAACAGTGGCGTCTGCAGTTTTAGTAAGGATGGAAAAATTCAACAATCTTCATAAGCGGTTTCGATATATTCGGACAGCAGCCGCTGCTTAAGGATAGTGGTGCGATTACATGAGGACACAAGTGTTCTCACTCTAGCCTCTCGCTATCAACTCCTACTCTCACCTCCACGCTGGTGACTGGTGCGTGCCTAGTACCTCGACTGGAGATGGGGTAATAAACCCCTGTGGAAGGTCGTTGGTGGCAGCAAACGAGAGAGGGTGGAGGAGTGTCCTCCCAGTAAGGCACTCACTCTCAGGCGGAGGAATTCCCTAGATGGAGTCAACTGTGGCGCCTACAGCTCCAGTTTGATCGAACTGGTAGCGTAATCCCTAAATGAGCTGCTTCGACATATTTGAACATCAGGTATATAGGGATTTCCAATACTGAGACGGGGTGTTGGAAAAGAGTTGGTGGCTGAGGAGCCCTCAATGGGTCAACGGCAGCGCTCATATCCCTACTGACATCGGTATTTTTCCGGCCCGCTGTACCAGGGTCAAAACAAGGGCCTGGCCCTCTAGGTTAATGGTTGTGCTTTGGGTTAACTACCCATCCACGGAAAAAGCTTATGTTACGAAGCAACCAATAGCCTCGGAAAGGACTGATATTATTGCTGACGACCATGCTAAACGAAAAAAGGACAACGACGTTCGTATCTGCACCTGGAATGTGAGAACATTAAACAGGAGAGGTGGAACAACTAGCGGAAGCCTTAAACTGCTACAAAGCAGACATTACTGCCATTCAGGAAATACGATGGGATGGGCCGGGCAAAAAGAGGACGAAAAACTGTGACATATACTATGGACCGTGTTATAGTGAGCAGAAACAGCGACTATTCGGATGCGGATTTGATGAAAGTGTCAGACTTAGGCAAGAAGTTTTATGTTTCGAAGACATTAGCGAACGCATTGTAACAATCCGCATCAAGGCCAAATTCGTCAACATAAACATTATATGCGCTCATGCTCCGACGGGGGAAAAAGATGATACAACTAAGAATTGAGGGGCTCAGTGGCGCGATGGTTAGTGCGATGAACTACCGCGCAGGAGTTCTGGGTTCGATTCCCAGCCGTAGCAACACCTAAATGATTTTTCACTGGCCCTCCTCTCGTGATGATCTGACAAATCATCCGAGTAGTATCAATTGTCAAGAATAGCTTATCTCAACTTAGCCGTTCGGAGTCGGCATAAAACAGGAGGTCCCGCCATCGTGCAAGAAGTACACACGCACACATGAATGGTTTTGAGAAAGCTAGGCCCTGGGTACTAACGAGCCTGTTGCGCCAAAAATTTGTATTTGTATTTATAACTAAGAATTACTTCTACGAGCTCCTTGACAAAACCTATGAGCGACTACCAAAGTACGATGTTAAAATCGTGCTGGGAGATTTTAACGCAAAGGTAGGAATAGAAGACATCTTTAGCAGTACTGTCGGAAAATATAGCCTACACGACAACACGTCTGGTAACGGACTTAGGCTAATTGACTTCGCTACGGAACAAAATGCCACTATAGCCAGCACACGGTTTTCGCATCTCAATATTCATAAGGGGACATGGCGGTCTCCAGAAACGAACGGTCAACCAAATTGATCACATTGCGATAGACAAGAGGCACGCATCCAGTATTTTGGATGTCCGAACATTCCGAGGGGCTAACATCGACTCGGACCACTACCTTGTTGCAGCCAAGGTAAGGACGCGGATATTCACCGCGCCACAACAAACCAGAAGTACTGTGAAAAAATTCAATGTCGAAAGACTGCAATCGCCAGAGACCGCCAAGACGTTCGCGCAACGCGTATCCCTTAACCTCTCGACTCGCAACACACCACCAGCATCTAATGTCGAAGAACAATGGCAACGATGCCAACAGGCCATTAGATCAGCCGCAACTGATGCGGCCACAAGCGAGAAACCCATGTTTTGATGAGGAATGCCGACAGCCAAGAACGAGGCCTACCAGGCTAAGCTGCAGGTGAAGACGAGAGCTGCCATTGAGCTCTATAGGCAAGGAAGAAGGAAAGAACATCGGCTGTTCAGAAAAAAGAAAAAAGAGCAAGAAAAGCGCGCGATCGAGGATATAGAGAGGAGCCACTCCAGGAACGATGTTCGCAAGTTTTACCAAAGTGTAAAACGTCAAAGCCAAGGCTACAAGGCTCGAACAGAATCCTGTCGAGATGAACGAGGAAGTTGAGACACAGTCGATGCAGAGGATATAGATGAACCACTTCTGCAGAAAGTTAAAAGGCGATAACGAACAACATTTCGCTGTCAGGCAGAACGAACCATTAGCAACGATAGCGAAAACTGCCAACCACCAGGCCTAAGTGAAGTGAGGATAGCAATATCTAGACTCAGTCTTAATAAGGCCTCCGGAAATGACGCCCTCCCCGCTGAGCTTTATAAAGCTGGCGGAGATGACTTGGTAAGTAAAATCCACCAACTCATAAGCCAAATCTGGTCCGATGAAAGCATATGCCTGAAGATTGGAACCTCAGCATCGTTTGCCCGATCCACAAAAAAGGAGACCCTCTGAACTGCGCCAACTACAGAGGCATAAGTCTGCTCAACATCGCCTACAAGATCCTATCTGCCGTAATATGTGAACGCCTGAAACCGTTTACCAACAACCTGATCGGCCCTTATCAGTGTGGTTTTAGGCCAGGAAAGTCCACAATCGATCAAATTTTCACAGTTCGGCAGATCCTGGAAAAAATCCAAGAAATCCAAATCGATATCCACCACCTATTTATCGGTTTCAAAGCCGCATTCGACAGCATTTATAGAGACGAACTATACAGAGCCATGTCTAGTTTTGGTATACCGCCCAAACTCGTCCGTTTGTGAAGGATGACGATGGAGAATTCTCGCTGTAACATCAGGGTGGGAAACGACCTCACCGACACATTCGATACCAAAAAAGGATTTAGGCAAGGCGATGTGCTGTCATGTGACTTCTTTAATTTGATTCTTGAGAGGATTGTGCAAAACTCCTGAGCCAACACCAGATTCACAATTTTCCAAAAATCGGTGCAACTACTAGCAAACGCTGACGATATTGACATCATTGGACGGACTCAAGGTGACGTCATAGCCACGTTTGCTAGTATAGAGAAGGAAGCGGCAAAAATGGGTTTAGCAGTAAATGCGGGTAAGACTAAGTATATGCTGTCAACACGAAAGGACACACAACATCGACGAATTGGACAGAACGTCACCATTCACAGATATAACATTGAGGTAGCACGGGACTTTGTCTACCTCGGCTCCGCTATTAACTCTGACAACAACATTTCGTCAGAAATCAAACGAAGAATTACTCTTGCCAACCGTTGTTACTTCGGACTAAGAGGGCAATTTAGTAGTAAAGCCCTCACTCGAACTACTAGGAAGATCCTATATAAGACCCTGTTCTGCTCTAGACGCTGAAGCATGGACCGTATCAAAAGCGGATGAAGAAACCCTTGGGCGATTCGAGAGAAAAATTCTTCGAAAAATCTTCGGTCCCGTTTGCGTTGACGGGCTATGGAGACGGAAATTCAACCAAGAACTATACGAGCTGTACAACGACATACCCCTGGTCAAAAAACTCCGCATTGGGCGTTTAAGATTGCTAGGACATATAGAACGAGTGGACACCAATACTCCGGCTCGCAGAGTCGTCGATTCCCAGCCAGACGTAGGACGCAGTAGAGGAAGACCTCGCCTTAAGTGGCGCGCAAGTATAAAACGACCTCAACCAACTTGGAGTGCGCAGCTGGAGGCAGTTAGCTAAGGACCGGGTTAATTGGAGAGGCATGTTGGTTGAGGCACAGGTTCATACCAGACTGAAGCGCCACTAAAGTAAGTAAGTAAGTTAGCATAGAGGCTATCCATTGGCTAATAGATTCCTCTATACCTAGCTCGATCAGAGATTCAAGAATAGCTCCAGTGAGGACGTTGTTGAAAGCTCCCACTAGATTGTATTCTTTATAGTGTATGGATTTTTTGATTACCTCGTGGACAGCCGTTTCCGTGGATCTGCCCTTGAAGTAGGCGTGCTGTGATTTGGATTGTGAAGATTCTTCTAGAAAACTTCGCATGTGGATGTCTAGAACAGAGGAGACTTAAACGGTGAGAAGCTGTTAATAGCCCAGGAAATCTTTTCCTCGAAAATTATGGAAGTGATATTGCTGTATGGTGCAGTTCGTACATGCCGAGAACTCCCGGGTTCCGTATCATTGCATCAGAAATGGGATATGCAACGAAATATCTCTCTCTGGCTTTAGTCTATAATTGGAACTCTTTTATGGTGTGTTAATCTGTTGACTCTAGAAAAAGCCTCCAAATGCAACCATTTTGTAACTTTTCTGAATTCCTCAGCGTCGACCTTTTTCCGACATACTCACCTTAACCAAATCCCCAAAAATTCATCACCAAAAAATCATTTAAATAAAAAAAAAAAACTTTTTCTAAATTTTTAAACAAAATTCATTTGCATTTCATTTATTAATCAATTTAGTCCATTCAATTTCAATACAATTTCCTTTCTTTGTTACATTTTTTGTTTTGTTTTAGTTTAAATTGGTAATAGTATATTTTAATAATTTTGAATTTCTTTTTTTTTCAAATTTACTTATTGTTACAATTGTTTTGTGTTGCTTTGTTTTATTATTTTTATTATATTTCCTTCAAAAAAATTACTTTTAATATTTTACATCATATTATAACAGAAATATTTGTTTTTATTACGTTTGATTTTATATCCATTTTGTAATTTTATATAATTTATGGTAATTTATCTCCATTTATTCGGCAAATAAAATAAAAATATTTATTAACAATATTACAAATACATTTTTTCTTTAATAATAATTAATTTATTTTATATATTATATTTTGTTTAAATTTGTACAAGTAACATTTTTTTTTAATTGAAAATTTAATTAAAAATTTACTTCATAACTAACAATAAATATTAATTTTTTTTGTTATACAATTTATTAACAGATAAAATGTAATTTTTAAACCTAGTTTTTACTTAAAATATTTAATATTTTTGTTTGTTAAATAAATTATTAATATTATCATTTCAGTACAAAACATATAAAAAATTGTGTTTATATTAATTTTCTTCTTATAGCAATATTAAATATTTTATTTTCTTTTTGGTTTTAAAAATAATTGAAAATTATTTCAGTTTTGTTTGTAAATTAAATGTATGTGAACATATTGTTTTTTTTTTTTAATTTGAGAATATATAACAGTTTATTTATTTTTTTAATTACAAAGTTTTACTTTTTTTTGTTATTTTAGCTACAGACACTTAGATTATTTTTGTTAAGTACAGCTCATCTTTTGGAGAATAATAATAAATAGTATTTTTGGTTGGTTTTCATTTAGTTTTTTTTTAAAGATTTAAGTAAATAAAGTAAGACTTTGTATAAGTAAAGATTTAGTTTTGTAAATTAAATAAACAAATTATAATAATTTAAATAAATTCATAAAATAAATGCAGTTCAGTAGTGTTATTTAATTTTTGTTAATAAAAATAAAACAAACGTTTTTATGGCAGCTTTTAGTATTTTGTAAAGATTTTTATTTGTTTTTACTCTTTTTGATATAAGTCAGTTAATTTGTTTGACAATTTGTTGTTTTTTTAGGCACAAATTGACACTTAATGAACGATTTTTATAAAAAAAAGGTGGATTGTGCAGTGAAGTTGTGAGTGCAACCAATTAGCGGGAGGGGGTTTCGATTTCTTTTTTAAATTAAATTTCAACAGACATTTGGCTTTAGATTGATCAAGAGATATGGCAGGATTTCGAAATTATAATATTGTTGGAATAATAAAGTTCATTTCATTTTAAAGTAATTTTTAAACTTAGAAAACTAAAAATAAAAAGCGCTACATGAAATTAACACAAAATCGGTGGAATTTAAAGGCCACATGAAAATAAGGTATATAACATGTCGACTAATATAGGACCAGAGGTAAGGTAGAAATATGAATAGGGATGAGTTCTTAAATAAGTGACTCTTCTTAGAGAAATCATTCAATAAAATAAAGGGTTTCCCATAATTTACGCAAAATTTGAATTTGGCGCCATTTGATGTGACAGCTGACAGTTCGGGGTAAGTAAAAAGTTAAATAATGGAACGAAAAAACAACACATTTCATTGTTAAGCTATATTTTAAAAATAATGAAGGTTTGCCAGCTACAGTCTTCAATTTTTCTACAAAATATGACCGCCGTAGTGATTTCAAAAAAAAAAAAACTAAAAATTATTCAGAGACTGAATCAATTAGTAACCTGAGACACTCTGAGTGTTCTTTCACAAGTCGTTCAATGGCAAACATCGAAGCAGTTCATGAGCGTATTGCGACAGTCCAGGAACATCAATTCGTCACCATAGTAAAGAATTGGGCAGTTCCAGAAGCTCTCTACAGCAAAATCCGACAAAAAACTTGAAACTTCTTGCTTACATAGTTCAATTGACTTAAGAGCTGAAGACTACAGACCATGCAACGCGATTAGAGTTCGTTGAATAGGTTTTGGAACAACAATTGGATGCTGATTTTCGAACAAAATCATCCTTAGTGATGGAGCTCATTTTCATTTTGATGATGATTGTCACAATTTTGGATCAGAAAACCCACGAGTAAATGGTGAGGAGCAAATATCGTCAATATTGTCACATTGTTGGTTCAGAAAACCCACGAGTAATTGTTGAGGAACAAGTGCATGTAGAACGCCTGACGGATTTTGGGCTGTAGGTACTATCAGACCATTCTTCTTCGAAAAAGCGGCTGGCCAAGCAAAAAGGCTTAATGGTGTTCCTTATCGTGACATGATAACCCAGTTTTTAGTGCCTAAATTTCAAGATATGGGTGTAACCAACATCTGGTTTCAACAAGGCGGTGCCACATGCCATACAGCCAGAGAAAAAAATAAATCACTGGATGTCGTTTCTTAATCGTATAATCGGCCATTTTTTTCCATCAGAATTGGCAAACCAGATCTTGCGATTTAACGCCATTGCACTTTTTTCTTTGGGGGTTTTGAAGTCAAAGGTCTATGCAAACAAGCCCAGGACCATCAACGCATTCAAAGAGGAAATCGGGCTTAGGCTTTTCGGCATTTCTGAACCCATTAGAAGAAGTCTAAATGGCATCCAACATAATGTTAATGCTGGGTCCCTGGACAGACAGGCATACAGGGCAAAGAAATTCCTGGCGAACTGACAAGGAAAGGGTTTGCCACCAGCATTAATCAGGCATACCAGTCTGTTGAACCGCCAATCACATCACATCCAAGAGGTTGTGATTCAAATATGACATGACAGAACCCAAAAATTTCTTAAAAGAAACAGAAAATCTTTTTCAACACTAGTAGGGATACTTCCCGGACACAACTTATCTAAACCCCACAAACTGAAAATGATGGCCTTGTAGAGACTGCGGTGATGAAGAAATACACGAGTAGTTTCAACAAAAGTCGACAAGTTGATGTCAGACACTCTGAAGATGTTATAGAGGTTAATACATAGAGGACTGTGGAGTTTACTAGGTTAATGCTCTCTAGAATCCCCGAAAAGTTTCGACAAAAGTCGTCAAGTTGATGTCTGACATTCTGAAGATCGTATTGTAGTTGATACATAGAGGACTAAGGAGTTTACTGCGTAAATTCTCTGAGAAATCCCCGAAAAGATTCGACGAAAAGTCGTCAAGTTTATGTCAGACACTATGAAGATCGTATAGAGGTTGATACATAGAGGACTATGAAGTTTACTATGTAAATGCCCTGAGAAATCCCCGAAAAGTTTCGACAAAAGTCGCCAAGTTGATGTCAGACACTCTGAAGATCGTTTAGAGGTTAATTCCTAGAGGACTGAGGAGTTTACTAGGTAAATGCCCTCTGAAATCCCCGAAAAGTTTCGACAAAAGTCCGCAAGTTGATGTCAGACACTCTGAAAATTGTTTAGAGGTTAATTCCTAGAGTTTACTAGGTAAATGCCCTCTGAAATCCCCAAAAAGTTTCGACAAAAGTCAACAAGTTGATGTCAGACACTCTGAAGATCGTTTAGAGGTTAATACATAGAGGACTGGGGAGTTTACTAAGTAATTGCCCTCCGGAATCCCCGAAAAGTTTCGACAAAAGTCAACAAGTTGATGTCAGACACTCTGAAGATCGTTTAGAGGTTAATACATAGAGGACTGGGGAGTTTACTAAGTAATTGCCCTCCGGAATCCCTGAAAAGTTTCAACAAAAGTCGTCAAGTTGATGTCAGGCACTCTGAAGATCGTTTAGAGGTTAATACATAGAGGACTGGGGAGTTTACTAAGTAATTGCCCTCCGGAATCCCTGAAAAGTTTCGACAAAAAGTCGTCAAGTTGATGTCTGACACTCTGAAGATCGTTTAGAGATTATTACATAGAGGACTGGGGAGTTTACCAGGTAAATGCCCTCCGAAATCTCCCGAAAAGTTTCGACAAAAGTCGTCAAGTTGATGTCAGGCACTCTGAAGATCGTTTAGAGGTTAATACATAGAGGACTGGGGAGTTTACTTAGTAATTGCCCTCCGGAATCCCTGAAAAGTTTCGACAAAAAGTCGTCAAGTTGATGTCTGACACTCTGAAGATCGTTTAGAGATTATTACATAGAGGACTGGGGAGTTTACCAGGTAAATGCCCTCCGAAATCCCCCGAAAAGTTTCGACAAAAGTCGTCAAGTTGATGTCTGACATTCTGAAGATCGTATTGTAGTTGATACATAGAGGACTAAGGAGTTTACTGCGTAAATTCTCTGAGAAATCCCCGAAAAGATTCGACGAAAAGTCGTCAAGTTTATGTCAGACACTATGAAGATCGTATAGAGGTTGATACATAGAGGACTATGAAGTTTACTACGTAAATGCCCTGAGAAATCCCCGAAAAGTTTCGACAAAAGTCGCTAAGTTGATGTCAGACACTCTGAAGATCGTTTAGAGGTTAATACATAGAGGACTGGGGAGTTTACTACGTAAATGACCTCCAAAATCCCCGAAAAGTTTCGACAAAAGTCCGCAAGTTAATGTCAGACACTCTGAAGGTCGTTAAGAGGTTAATACCTAGAGGACTGGGGAGTTTACTATGTAAATGCCCTCCAAAATCCCCGAAAAGTTTCGACAAAAGTCCGCAAGTTAATGTCAGACACTCTGAAGGTCGTTTAGAGGTTAATACCTAGAGGACTGGGGACTTTACTACGTAAATGACCTCCGAAATCCCCCGAAAAGTTTCGACAAAAGTCGTCAAGTTGATGTCAGGCACTCTGATGATCGTTTAGAGGTTAATACATAGAGGACAGGGGAGTTTACTAAGTAAATGCCCTCCGGAATCCCTGAAAAGTTTCGAGAAAAAGTCGTCAAGTTGATGTCAGACACTCTGAAGATCGTATGGAGGTTAATGCATAGGGGACCGGGGAGTTTACTAGGTAAATGCCGTCCGGAATGCTAGAAAAGTTTCCACAAAAAAGTTGTGGTACTCAATGGAAGATTCGTTAAGCCTTCATTCTCAGCTTCAAGGAGAAGAAGTGTTCCTCAAAGGCTACGATCTATTCCTTGTTGACAGAGGAGTTTTCATAACGTCAGCATAGGTTGAGGTATAGGTGGATGTTTGGTAGGAGATTTAGTCCAAAAAAAGACAGAGACCTGGGCTGAATGTTTCAATGGATTCTCTTCGACCTACTCCAGACATTTTTTTTTAGAAAGAAGAAGTCCTTCCCATGTTTGAAAAGATCAATAGTCTGAGGTCTATGATGAACAGGTAAAACAGCTGTAACCACGACATCAATCATCACATGAGCGTTGAATGGATTTAGTGGTCAGAAAACTCCAAATTCCTATGTGAAAAGGTGCATCTGAAGCTTGAATACGTCCACAATGATTGATCGTGTAATGAAGGATCAGATCAAACAACCGACCCTGTGAGATGAAGATCTATTGCGGAGGAGTGAAGTAATCAGGTTTAATCAACAAAGAGGTTCTGGAACTGGAAAAAGCCTCCTCAACAAAGGACTTATCTCAACCGGCCTGTAGTATGAAAATCCATTGTGGAACAGTGAAGTAATCACGTTTAATCAACTGAGAGGTTCAGGAACTGGGAAAAGCCTCTTCATCAAAGGACTGATCTCAAGGTATATAGAAAGTAAGATATGGAAACGAAAAATGAAACGATGTTGAACAAAACAGAAGACCAGTAGGGATATACATAAGCGGGACAGCATGAGGCCTCTGATACCATGTTCAAAGGCTTGCGATAAAGAAGGAAAGAATCCACTTCAGCCTTTCGATAAACTACCTTAAACTAGACTCCTTCCTCAGCAGGATTGATTTGGGTAATTTAAGGATGGGCTGTGAAACTTGACGACCCTCTCTAAGCAGGTTGATTTATTGAAAGACGAGCAGTGAAACTTCAGAGGGAGAGAAACTCTTACAAAGGACTATCACAGGTGTTTACCATATTGACCTCTTGGGTATTTTGTACATCTATTCAAAAGGTCCTTGATCTTAAAGTTCTCCGGCTGTGCAATGAACTAAAAAGACATTCAAGCACTCACCATATTCCCAGATCTAATCAAGTCTAATTTGTAAGGTTGCGGATTATACAGGTGTTAGAAAGTCAGTTAAATGGCCTCAGGTAGATAGGAACCCTTTATCGAATCCTTTATAAATACACACAATGAACTTTATTCCGTCTAGAAACCTTTCTTTCCTTGAATGGAAAGAAAAAACATTTTTCAGAAATATCAGTGAAAATAAACATCCTTCGCTCAAAATAAACAAAATGGCACTTGATTGGTCAAGGGAATACAACTTTATCGGTGGTACAAATAAATCCCTTAAGTGGGTCCCTCCCATTCAAATCTCAGCTCTGTCCAATGGCATTGGTCGGAAGCAACCCGAATTTCTTTGCGACGTGGTCCTTTTGAAGTAACCCCCCTCGAAACTACTCCTCTTTGGCAAATCGGCTGCTTCACAACCCCCTGCTGAGGGTGAGAACTGCCGGTGACAACTCGGATTGTATGACACTTCACCGTCAATACCACCACTCGACCGTTGGTGGTAGTATTTTCGCGTCTGAACTTCGAGGTCATCTAACAAAAGCTCACTGGAGGACTTAGAGCGTTTCGTAAGGAAACCCATTTTGTTATTCTTTATGAAATTCTTTGGCGGCTTTTGTGGTCCTGATGGTTTCACTGGTGGTGGTGGTGGTGGTGGTGTTTGGAGAGTGAAATTCTCGCGAATTATCGCCCCTTTGATGGGATTTCTTATGAACGACTGGCTTATTGTGGTGCCACGGAGAAATTCGTCCTTGGACTCTTCGGTGTTATTGTGCAGGTCCATTTGATTGGCATACTTATGCAGGGCTTTGGGTTGTAATTGTTCGCTTTTTAGCAGACCATCCGATGGCGTCTTGGAAAGCGCACGTTTTGGATGGGAACTTTTTATGCGCTCGAAGATGTTTGTGAGGGTGGTTGAGCGAGATTTGAATGGCTTTGGTGGCGGCGCCGGGGGTTGAGGTGCTGGTCCCTTGCGAGACCGCCTTTGATTTGGTATATCAGTATTATCATCGTCGTCTTCACTGTAACCAGTGAAGATACCTTCAAAGGCGTCGTTTACAATGCGCTCTTCATTGTTTGGGTCGTTAGGATCGAGCGAGTGCGGTACAGTGCTATTTTGTGCGGTTAGTTTGAAACGATTCCTACTTGGCAACGTTCCGAATTGGGTCTTCCGATAGTCGTCGTCAAAGCTATTGAAAAACGGTGGCGTCTGATCGGATGGATTCAAATGACTGTTGTTGTTGTTGTTGTTGTTGGCGGGTTGGTGGTTGGAAATTTTCGGAAAGGAAGCGGACATAGGGAGATTTTTATTAAAATTGCAATTGGCTAGGGCGAGCTTTTGACGACACTCTTGGGATTTACGTTTCAATTTGTTGTACTTACTTGTTGAGGTAATTGTCGGTACACCGCCCCCATTGTATGATCGTTTAGTAGGCGTGGCAGCATTACCGCCAACATACTTACAGTTGGGTGTATCGGGCGGGTTATGTTGTTGGTCTTGTTGTTGTTGTCGTCGGAGCATGGCTAGTGTCTCAAAAGTGTGCACCACACTACCGACACGAGTGTTGATCTCTGGTATACCAAGATCACCGGAGAAAAGATCACGTTGATGCCGTTGACAGGTGTCAAGCAATTCACCGCCAAGACCACATTTGTTGATTACCGTCGACTGGCGATAGAGAGTACCAGCGGATGCTGATGGTCGAAGGATGTGATTGGGGGCGGCCGCGGTGGTTGTTGTAGACTCTTGGAAAAGTTCTTCCCGCCAAATTAGGTCGTTTTCGAGTGTAGCTGTTGCTGTTGTTGTTGACTGCACATATTTAATATATATATACATACACAGAGTTATTGTAAGATTTTTGTTTTTTTTTTCAAATGAATGTTTTTTTAAGAAATTAAATTAAATAATATAAATAAATTAAAAGGGGTTAATGAAAAAAGGGTTTAAAGTTACGACTAAGTATTGATAGTGATAGGACTGCTCATTCAGTTAATTAGCGTCTTTTATAAAATCCATCTTTTGTTTGAGTGATTAAATTTGTATTTAGTTTTAGTGAATTCTGTTGAACATGTCAATGTTTTGGAATATAACGTTTTTTGTATTGTAACCTCAATTTATTTTTTAAAAATGGTTAAGCAATCTTTAAATAAAAATTTAATGAGTAAATTTTAACAGTTTGGAATTGAATCATTTCTACATCATCCTTATGGAAAGAAAATTACATAAAATTAGCGCAGGATGGTCGTTACGAGATAGGGGCTTCAGTTGCCTGAGTTAAAAAAAAACTTCATGTCCTCTGATAATAAAAGAACAAAATCCCTTATAGCCAACAATTAAATTTAAATAAATCGCAAACTTTATTTTATATATTTTTACACTCCAAAGATTTACAATGACAAGTTCGTATTTTTTTTGACAAAACGTGAATCTGTCAAACCCTGAGCAAACGGCTAAATGCAGTCCAACAAAATGTAAGTTGCTTATGCAGACACTACATCTGTCCAGGAAATGCAATGGTTTAGGCTTGATAAATGAGATTGGAAACCTTTCACTTCAAGGAATTTCATAGAAAGATTCAAAATTCCAAGAATGAAAGGCTATTACAGCCGCTGGCGAAGACCAAGGGCAAAAGGTATGTGAAGAAGGAAACTTTTCAGAGAGATGAACAAGAAGAACAGCCTTCGATAGAGAAATTAGAGTGGTGCCACTTTAGAAACTCTAGGTGCCAAGGCCAGAAATAGAAGACTTAATGAATCTAAGAATCCCTCGATGAACAAAAACCTAAAAAAAAAATACGTGCAATAGGACCTAGGGCCTACAGTAAAATTTCTGGCATTTACAGACCATAAAAAGCCTCAAACCTAGGTTCTCTATTCTGCCACAAACAATGGGACCTGCTTTTTAATGCCGATTCCGTCCGACAAATTTGAGAAGCTTCTCCTGGCTGTTTTATAGTCTTAGATGCTTGATAGACTTTCGTAAGCGGCGGGGGAGTAAGAAAACTAAGGTGTTATCACTTTTAAGATTTGAACCAGGGACCAGACCCTCCCATTGGGATGTCACAATCGATGCTTAAAATATGGGCAAACTACTTCCCTAGACCACAACCATGGTAATTATAGTCCGCTAAACTATTGACCTGATGTGCGCTAGGTTTCTCGCGCCCACCATCAAGAAACCCTTGGTTTGATGAGGAATGCCGACAAATGCCCACGGCCAAGAACGAGGCCTACAACGCTCAGCCTTAGGTGAAGACGAAAGCTGCCATTGAGCTCTATAGGCTTAGAAGGTGGAAAGAACAATGGCTTTTCAGAAAAAAAGAACGCGACCGCGAATATAGAGAGGTGCCACTCCAGGAATAATGTTCGCAAGTTTTACCAACGTGTAAAACTTCAAAGTCAGGGATACAAGGCACGAGGAGAATGGTGTCGAGATAAACAAGGAAATGTCGTAGTTGAGATGGAGACGATGCTGAAGATATGGAAAAAGCACGCCTGGATGCTGTCAAACGACGATGACGAAAAATGTCCCCCTCTCAGGCAGAACGAACCATAATACATTGGCTACGACAGCGACCACCAACCAGTAACCACCCGACCTAAGTGAAGTGAGGATAGCAATGTCAAAACTTAAGCTTAAGACGTCTGGAAATGACGGCCTTCTTGCAGAGTGATGGCCCCATGTCTTAGGGGTATCTAATAAATTGGAACTGGCCCTCCAGGGTGGGGGTTGTGCTTTGGGTTAACTACCCACCAATGGAAAAAAAACTTTGTTACGAAACAACTAATAGCCTCGGAAAGTACTGATATTACTGTTGAAGACCCTGCTAAACAAAAAACGAGTGGTGGGTGCACGACTGGGTCGTACGCAACTTTCTCTTTCACAGCGAGTTGGGTGTTAGATCAAATAGTGCACATTTTGATTATTGTTGCTAAAAATTATATAAAATGTCGAAATGTGATTATACGAACGTTTACTCCGAAATTTGAAGGAATCGGTGTCTTTGTGAAAAATAATTAATTTTCGTTATTGGCCAAAACTGAAAATTCCGTTAAGTGATAGTTGGGCTAAAACTAATTATGTAGAATTGTTTAAAACTATTATAGTAGTATATATATTAAATTTCATTCAATTTGACATAGTAGTTTGCGAGAAATTATCAATTTTCTTTATATGGCCTGAATGACAAAATCCGTTACATGGATTTTCTCGAAAAAACTGGGTATGCAGTTTTGTTGGAACTAATATTCTTATGGTATGTGTAAAGTTTATTCAAAATCGTTAGAGCCGTTTTCGAGAAAATTGAGGTTATGTGTAATTTTTATATGGCAGGTACCGTTAATAACATGGCTAAAAGCAAACAAAAAAAATGGCCTAGAATTATGACCACAACAAGCTTGGGTACGAAGTTTGAAGAAAATCGGCCAAGCCGTTTAGGCTGGGGAGACCATTACGGACAGACGGACCGACGGACCGACGGACCGACGGACCGACGGACCGACGGACGGAATTCCAAAAACCACTTTTTTAGGCTTCGCTATCATCGTAATGTTAGAATCAATCAAAATCTCGAGGTCGAAAATTTTCACGAAAACAATATCTTTCTCTTTGTAAGAGAAAGTTAAAAAAGGACAATGACGTTCGTATCTGCACCTGGAATGTGAGAACATTAAACAGGAGAGGTGCAGGCGAACAACTACCGTAAGCCTTAAACTGCTACAAAGCAGACATTACTGCCATTCAGGAAATACGATGGGATGGGCAGGGCAAAAAGAGGATGAAAAACTGTGACATCTACTATGGACCGTGTTATAGTGAGCAGAAACAGCGACTATTCGGATGCGGATTTGTTGAAAGTGCCAGACTTAGGCAAGAAGTCTTTTGTTTCGAAGACATAAGCAAACGCATTGTAACAATCCTCATCAAGGTCAAATTCGCCAACATCAGCCTTATATGCGCTCATGCTCCGACGGAGGAAAAAGATGATACAACTAAGGACTGCTTCTACGAGCTCCTAGACAAAACCTATAAGCGACTGCCAAAGTACGATGTTAAAATCGTGCTGGGAGATTTTAACGCAAAGGTAGGAAGAGAAGACATCTTTAGCAGTACTGTCGGAAAATATAGCCTACACGACAACACGTCTGGTAACGGACTTAGGCTAATGGACTTGCCTACGGAACGAAATGCCACTATAGCCAGCACACGGTTTCCTCACCTCGATATCCACAAGGGGACATGGCGGTCTCCAGATCAACGAACATTCAACCAAATTGATCACATTGCGATAGACAAGAGGCACGCATCCAGTATTTTGGATTTCCGAACATTCCGAGGAGCTAACATCAACTCGGATCACTACCTCGTAGCAGCCAAGGTGAGAATGCGGATATCCACCACGCCACAACAATCCAGAAATACTGTGAAAAAATTTAATGTCGAAAGACTGCAATCGCCAGAGACCGCCAAGATCCGCCGGAAATGACGGCCTTCCCGCTGAGCTGTATAAAGCTGGCGGTGATGACTTGGTATGTAACATCCACCAACTCATAAGCCAAATCTGGTCGAATGAAAGTATGCCCGAAGAATGGAACCTCAGCATCGTTTGCCCGATCCACAAAAAAGGAGATCCTCTGAACTGCGTCAACTACAGAGGCATAAGTCTGCTCAACATCGCCTACAAGATCCTATCTGCCGTAATATGTGAACGCCTGAAACCGTTTTCCAACAACCTGTTCGGCCCTTATCAGTGTGGTTTTAGGCCAGGAAAGTCCACAATCGATCAAATTTTCACACTTCGTCAGATCCTGGGAAAAACCCAAGAAGTCCAAATCGATACCCACCACCTTTTTATCGATTTCAAAGCACCATACAGCATTTATAGAGACGAACTATACAGAGCCATGTCTAGTTTTGGTATACCGCCCAAACTCGTCCGTTTGTGTAGGTTGACGATGGAGAATTCTCGCTGCACCATCAGGGTCGAAAACGACCTCACCGACACATTCGATACCAAAAAAGGATTTAGGCAAGGCGATGGACTGTCATGTGATTTCTTTAATTTGATTCTGGAGAGGATTGTGCAAAACTCCCGAACCAACACCAGAGGCACAAAAACCGGTGCAACTACTAGCATACACCGACGATATTGACATCATTGGACGGACTCAAGGTGATGTCATAGCCATGTTTGCTAGTATAGAGAAGGAAGCGGCAAAAATGGGTTTAGCAGTAAATGAGGGTAAGACTTAGTATATGCTGTCATCACGAAAGGACTCACAACATCGACGAATTGGACAGAACGTCACCATTGACAGATATAACTTTGAGGTAGTACGGGTCTTTGTATACCTCGGCTCCGCAATTAACTCTGACAACAACATCTCTTCAGAAATCAAACGAAGAATTACTCTTGCCAACCGCTGTTTCTTCGGACTAAGAAGGCAATTTAGTAGTAAAGCCCTCACTCGAACTACTAGGAAGATCCTATATAAGACCCTGATCATCACAGTTCTGCTCTAGACGCTGAAGCATGGACCGTATCAAAAGCGGATGAAGAAATCCTTAGTCGATTCGAGAGAAAAATTCTTCGAAAAATCTTCGGTCCCGTTTGCGTTGACGGGCTATGGAGACGAAAATTCAATCACGAACTATACGAGCTTTACAGCGACATACCCCTAGTCAAAAAACTCCTTATTGGCTGTTTAAGATGGCTAGGACATGTAGAAAGAATGGACACCAATACTCCGGCTCGCAGAGTCTTCGATTCCCAGCCAGACGTCGGACGCAGTAGAGGAAGACCTCGCCTTAAGTGGCGCGCACAAGTGGAAACCGACCTCAACCAACTTGGAGTGCGCAACTGGAGGCAGTTAGCTAAGGACCGGGCTAATTGGAGAGGCATGTTGGTTGAGGCCCAGGTTCATCCCGGACTGTAGCGCCACTTAAATCAAAGGATCATGAAGACCATTGTTCATTTTTCTTTTTCTTTAAATTAAGGTTTCATGGATTCTGCCTGCAATTGAATGCACAATCTTCCACTCAATTATGTAAATTATCCAGCTTATGGATTAAATTCAAAAGTAATTTCTCACTTTCGACTTGTCCAAGCTCAATTGCATCCTCCCTCACTTATCACTGAAATCATCCGAGAAATTTGCTTCACAATTTATTTTCTCCGACAGGCATAATTGCTGAAAATCTCAGCAATAAATTAAACTGAATTTCCAAAAACACTTAAAACGCTCTATAGTTGCAATCCAAAGCCTCAATTATACCCATCTCCTCCAACATTATACATTTAATTCAAAGATAACAAAATCCAACATATTCCCATACAAACCACGCTAATGGATAATAATTATGACCTCTGCTCCCTGATAATTTCAATTCCATTTACAACTAATTTTTCATCGTACAATAAATTATAATTACCTCTCCAAATAAAATCGAAACAAAAAAAAAATACCAAAAACTAATAAAAAAAACCTATATAGCCCGCTTCTGTAATTAACAAAATAAATTTATGAATTTACAAATAAAACGAAGAACGTATTACATTTCACCGAAACATTAAAAAAACAAAATTAAACAAAATATGCAATAATTGCGTTCATTTTAATTTTTTAAAAAAAACATACATTTGCACTCGTATGAATGCGAAAAGTATTTTCCTTATATAAATAAATTTGCAATAAATATAATTGCCCACTCCATGGACCGTATTTGCATTTTATTTATTCTTTTATTTATTGCCATGCAAAATATATTTATTTTACATTAAAATTTAAAAATTAAAGAAAATATTTTTCCTATTTTTATATTTTTCGTGGAAATTCTTTTCACAATTTATGACCGCTATATTCGAGGGCCATTACAAATGTACACCCTTTGCTTTCTCTCTAGAAAATACAAATTTAGTCACTCATTAACCGTTTGTTTGTGTTTATTTTTAATATCATTCTTTGTTTACGTTGTATAAGGACAATGAATTTTGTTTTTTAAATTTAATCATATTTTTCTGTTTGTTACTCTCCTATGTAAGCAGCAATTATTTTTAAATACACATATGAATAATATTTTACAACTACAGATATTTATTTTTAAATGTTTTTGATTTCATTTTTGTAACAGTCTATAACAGAAATTAATATTTTTATATTTACACAGAGTGTTTTGTTTTTTCTTTTTTTAGGTTGGAAATTTACATTCATCTACTTGGTTTGGTTGTAGATATTTTTTTTTTAATAATCGTAGTACTTAGAGATATAATAATAAATCACACACACACACATCACCACCAGAATACCGTGAAAAATGGAATAAACAAAAGTTTTCCTACACTGACATGGTTTAGTACAATTAGTCGATGGGTGTTCATTTTGGGGCGTGGTTGAGAAGTTTTTGGGTAGATAGTTGAATTTTCGTTGTGGATGAACATATTGTTGTTGTGGTCTTTTGGAGATGGCATTCAAAGTCATTGAAAAGCATCATTTCAACATAAAACATGACGAACTGAAATTTAACTCAGGCAGTTGCTTATCACAATCATTGGAAAATTCTGTCATTAAAATCATGAGATTTGTGAGGTTAGAGTTGATCATACAAAAGACTAGTGACAGCTTAGAATAAACGAGGTTAGGTTGGTTAGGTAGTTCAAACAATCGGTATATCAGGAAGAACACACACTAGCAGCCTTCATAGATATAGAAGCCCAACTAACAATTTTGCTTCGACAAAGCACTATCGAAGATGGTTGGGTGTTGTAGAACGAGGGTAGACTCTGATTGGCGTTAACTTGGCAATGCCCAGTGTTGCAACTCTGACTAAACATCAAATGTGCTTATCTTTACCTCCAAGTGGTAACCATCGGGTACTGGTCTCATCCAACCGGATTTGACTTGCAAAACGATAAGTGCGAGTGTTGATAACACGACGAAAAACAGCAACACTATAAACACCCTGGTGAGAATGGCACGGATGAGTACCCGGCCTGCTGTCCCAGGTGAACCTAGATGAGCTGCTCTGACATATTCGGACAACAGGTTGTCTAGGAATTTCAAGGGTTAGTCAGGCCCCTTGAACAGAGATGGTGGCGGATGAACCGAAAGGCCAACGGCAGCGCTCAATCCTGTAGTGGATACTGATGGCCCCGTGTCCTAGGGGTATCTAATAAATTGGAACTGGCCCTCCAGGTTGGGGGTTGTGCTTTGGGTTAACTACCCACCCACAGAAAAAAAATATTGTTACGAAGCAACCAATAGCCTCGGAAAGGACTGATTTTATTGTTGACGACCCTGCTAAACGAAAAAAGGACAACGACGTTCGTATCTGCACCTGGAATGTGAGAACATTAAACAGGAAAGGTGCAGGCGAACAACTAGCGGAAGCCCTAAACTGCTACAAAGCAGACATTACTGCCATCCAGGAAATACGATGGGATGGGCCGGGCAAAAAGAGGATGAAAAACTGTGACATATACTACGGACCGTGTTATAGTGAGCAGAAACAGCGACTATTCGGATGCGGATTTGTTATAAGTGCCAGACTTAGGCAAGAAGTCTTATGTTTCCAAGACATTAGCGAACGCATAGTAACAATCCGCATCAAGGCCAAATTCGCCAACATAAGCCTTATATGCGCTCACGCTCCGACGGAAGAAAAAGATGATATAGCTAAGGATTGCTTCTACGAGCTCCTTGACAAAACCTATGAGCGACTACCGAAGTACGATGTTAAAATCGTGCTGGGAGATTTTAACGCAAAGGTAGGAAGAGAAGACATCTTTAGAAGTATTGTCGGAAAACAAAGCCTACACGACAACACGTCTGGTAACGGACTTAGGCTAATTGATTTCGCTACGGAACGAAACGACACTATAGCCAGCACACGGTTTCATCACCTCGATATCCATAAGGGGACATGGCGGTCTCCAGATCAACGAACAGAGGCACGCATCCAGTATTTTGGATGTCCGAACATTCCGAGGAGCTAACATCGACTCGGTCACTACCTTGTAGCAGCCAAGGTAAGAATGCGGATATCCACCACGCCACAACAATCCAGAAATACTGTGAAAAAATTAAATGTCGGAAGACTGCAATCGCAAGAGACCGCCAAGACCTTCGCACAACGCGTATCCCTTAACCTCTCGATTAACACCATACCACCAGCATCGAATGTCGAAGAACAATGGCAACGATGCCAACAGGCCATTAGATCAGCCGCAACTGATGTGCTAGGTTTCTCGCGGCCACCAGCAAAAAAACCCTGGTTTGATGAGGAATGCCGACAGATGCTCGCAGCCAAGAACGAGGCCTACAAGGCTAAGCTGCAGGTGATGACGAGAGCTGCCATTGAGCTCTATAGGCAAAGAAGAAGGGAAGAACATCGGCTTTTCAGAAAAAAAGAAAAAAGAGCAAGAAAAGCGCTCCAGATCGAGGATATAGAGAGGTGCCACTCCAGGAACGATATTCGCAAGTTTTACCAAAGTGTAAAACGTCAAAGCCAAGGATACAAGGCTCGAACAGAATCCTGTCGAGATGAACAAGGAAATATTGTAGTTGAGACACAGTCGATGCTGAGGATATGGAAGAACCACTTCAGCAGACTGTTAAACGGCGATGACGAACAACATTCCGCTGTCAGGCAGAACGAACCATTTAATATTGGCAACGACAGCGAAAACTGCCAACCACCCGAACTAAGTGAAGTGAGGATAGCAATATCTAAACTCAAGCTTCATAAGGCTGCCGGAAATGACGGCTTTCCCGCTGAGCTTTATAAGGCCGGCGGAGATGACTTGGTATGTAACATCCACCAACTCATAAGCCATATCTGGTCGGATGAAAATCGTTTGCCCGATCCACAAAAAAGGAGACCCTCTGAACTGCGCCAACTACAGGGGCATAAGTCTGCTCAACATCGCCTACAAGATCCTATCTGCCGTAATATGTGAACGCCTGAAACCGTTTTCCAACAACCTGATCGGCCCTTATCAGTGTGGTTTTAGGCCAGAAAAGTCCACAATCGATCAAATTTTCACACTTCGGCAGATCCTGGAAAAAACCCAAGAAGTTCAAATCGATACCCACCACCTATTTATCGATTTCAAAGCCGCATACGACAGCATTTATAGAGACGAACTGTACGGACCCATGTCTAGTTTTGGTATACCGTCCAAACTCGTCCGTTTTTGTAGGAGGACGATAGAGAATTCTCGCTGCACCATCAGGGTCGGAAACGACCTCACCGACACATTCGATACGAAAAAAGCATTTAGGCAAGGCGATGCGCTGCCATGTGACTTCTTTAATCTGATTCTTGAGAGGATTTGCAAAACTCCAAAGCCAACACCAGAGGCACAATTTTCCAAAAGTCGGTGCAACTACTAGCATACGCCGACGATGGTGTTGTCATTTTTAAGGACTCAAGGTGATGTCATAGCCACGTTTGCTAGTATAGAGAAGGAAGCGGCAAAAATTGGTTTAGCAGTACATGAAGGTAAGGCTAAGTATATGCTGTCAACAAGAAAGGACACACAACATCGACGAATTGGACAGAACGTCACCATTGAGAAATATAACTTTGAGGAAGTACGGGACTTGGTCTACCTCGGCTCCGCTATTTAGTCTGACAACAACATCTCGAAGAAGAATTACTCTTGCCAACCGCAGTTTCTTCGGGCTAAGAAGGCAACTTATTAAAAAAGCCCTCACTCGAACTACTAAGGAGATCCTATATAAGACCCTGATCATCCCATGCGCTGAAGCATGGACCGTATCAAAAATGAAGAAATCCATGGTCGATTTGAGAGAAAAATTATTCAAAAAATCTTCGGTCCCGTTTGCGTTGACGGGCTATGGAGACGAAGATTCAACCAAGAACGAGCTGTACAGCGACATACCCCTGGTCAAAAAACTCCGCATTGGACTTTTGAGATGGCTAGGACATGTAGAACGAATGGACACCAATACTCCAGACGTCGGACGCAGTAGAGGAAGACCTCGCCTTAAGTGCCGCGCACAAGTAGAAACCGACCTCAACCAACTTGGAGTGCTCAACTGAAGGCGGTTAGCGATGGACCGGACTAATTGAAGAGGCATGTTGGTTGAGGCCCAGGTTCATCCCGGGCTGTAGCTCCACTTAAGGAAGTAAGTAAGTACGGATGTGCGATGAGTGCTCTGTCTTCATCGTCTTTCAATTTTCTTCTAGCGCCAGTCATGTTTTCTCGTTAGCGACACAAAACACAATGGGTTATTGCGTCAATCCAACCCTTACACACATCAATCAGCATGACGTTCATCATTCAAAATCAAACTAGCTTTGATTTTCGTCAATCAGACTTCACCAAATGTGTGTAACTCATACATGTTCATTTTTACAAATAGGTGTTAGCGATTTACGTCAATCGATTGACCGTATAAGGGCCTCATAAGCCTCTTTTGAAATTACTTCAGTAGAAGCTGCTAGGACGAAGAAAAGGAGGACATATCATCCTCCTTGAAAACGATGAGGAATGTATTCCTGCTCTTGTTCAGCTCTCTCCAACAAAAGAAAACTCCATCTAGGAGACTACTTCCTTGACAATCTGGGTAAGCTGGCTAATAGTAATGTCAGAAACCTCATTCTATTTTATAGTCAACTCTAATTGGATCGATTATGCAAACGAATATCAGGAAAGTCGACAGATCAATGAGGTACCACAAAGCACCTCTCTGGTCGCTTGCAGCCACTGTATCCTAACTTAACATGGAGATTGGAGATGTATTATTCACCTTGATCTGATTAAAAAAATGTAAGTCTCTTATTTTTCTGTCTTTTTTTTTTAAATTTATTGTCTGCATTCCCTGAAAAAATCTTTTTTTTATTCTGTAGCTTGAGTTCAGGAATTTCAAAATTTTCACAACCTTCTAAGACTATTTGTGTCTTAATGTGAATTTTCGTAATGAAATTAATAAATCAAAATCCTCGAAAACATAAAAAAAACATTTATGCAATCTGTAATACCTTTCACGAGCTCATTTCAAATACCTCACTGCCAACTCATTTCCACCAAAAATAAACAACCTGGATAAGCGTTATTACATTTTCCGATTTGTATGTAGACAAACCCCATTTAATTCGTCTCCCATTTCAAGCCACCCTAAAATATGCCATCTCCTGAAATTCCATATCATAAAATGTCCTTCCACAAAGAAAAAAAAAAACAAACTCCCTCGCAAATATTTTTCGCTCATAATTACCCACTACATAAATTCACCATATCCACCTGATGTACTCATTACTTCTCAACCCACATCCCCCCACACCTCACCCATTACCTACCTATGTTCAGCACAAAAATAATAACCACCACTTAATCAAGACCCATATCATAATGGCCTCGTGTCGGGCGCCACAGTGGTTCTCACGCGGAAATAGATTCTTATTAATTGTCGCATTTTGCGTACGAGTTTTATATAATATTTTCCAACAACAACAACAAAAAAAATATATAAATTAAAAATAAACCCACTAAAACATAAAATTAATTAATTTTGTTTGTATTTTTGTTTTGTGAAAGCACACCACCGTTAATCATTATACTAATTACTTTCAATTAAACATTAGTATCCTGTTTGTGATTAATTATTAAAATAAAAAAAAAAATAATTCGTTTCGTTTCGTTTTTCTTTCTCTTTTTCATTTAAATTATTTGCTTTTTGTTTTTTTTTGTTTAAAAATAATTTTCGCTCTTTTATAATTTGCATAATATATGTGACTATACATACATACATACGAGTACAATTTATTTATTTTTTTTTGTTTGATGTCGCATTTTATTTATTTTATATGTGGGAATGTGTGTAAGGGATACCCTACTCGCGTGGGTGAAGGTATCCTTGAAATGAGTGTGTAGTTATATGTGGAATGACTGTATGGTAACTTTTGTGTTATTAATTTCGTCGAAAAGAAAATAATACACACACCAACAAAAAATAAAAAAAAAAATATAAAAATGATGATTTATATGGACGCCGAGGATGACGATGATGATGGTGGCACGTTTTGGGATCGTTTTCGTGTATTTAATTGATGTAATCTGACGTTATAGCGGCAAATTTGAAAAATATTGATTCCTTATGTATATTTGCAGTTTTTTTAAAAAGTTTTTTTTTTTTCTCAATGAGTATCATCACTCTTATGGAGAAAAAAATGATTTTTCGCGAGAGTAAACAACAGCAGCAGATAGATGGGTGAATGGTTAATTTGTTTGTGTTCGTCCTTGAGAGGTATATGTCCTAGGATTCTGTTCAATTTATTTTAATTAATAAAACCGATAGTAATGGTATATCTATTTTAATTAAGGAAAATTTAATTTAATTGGAAAAATCGAGGTCATCTGTGAGTCGATGTGATGATGCGATGAATTGTTAGTTGGTATTGGTAATCCTTAATGAGAAAGCTGGGAGTGGTAGCCATCCATCTTGACTGAAGGGGAATGGAAATCCTAGGAATTTTCATGCATTTTTGACTTAATTTAGATGGAAGCCCTGGGGTTTTAAAAAACAACATCGTGGTTACATCAAAGGACTTTTGCTGCGGTGGCGGTTTGAGCAAGGAAATACCACAGTTTGGCGGGGAAACCATATTCTATTAGCTTCGGTCCTCTTATTAGTCAGTGCGACATCAAAAAAAATGATTTTGGGATGCGTATAAAAAGGAGATACGATGGATAGGATCAGGTATAATGAAGAGAAAAATTTGCGACATTTATTACAGCTGCAACAAAAGATTGCCTGTATTAGGATGCGGATGGGAAATCGTCTTAGGACAAAACTCATTGACTTCAAGCCGATAAGTGATCGTCTTTCTGTGATCCGCTACGTTCCAAAACATAAGCTTAGGACAAAACTCATTGACTTCAAGCCGATAAGTGATCGCCTTTCTGTGATCCGCATCAAAGCTACGTTCCAAAACATAAGCCTAATATGTGCACACGCCCCTACCGACGAGGCTGAAGATCCCATCAAGGAGGAGTTTTATGAACTGCTGGATGGAGCCTACGGAGCCTGTCCGGAGTATGATGTAAAAGTTGTACTCGGGGATTTCAATGCTAAAGTTGGAAAGGAAAACATCTTTGGCGGTTTAAGCAGAGAATCCATGAAATGACAACAGACAACGGCTACCGACTAATCGATTTTGCAGCAGCTCGTAATACGGTGATAAGTAGCACCAGGTTCCCAATGCTAAGGATCCACATAGCAACCTGGCGCTCTCCAGACGGTCGAACCGCCAACTAAATCCACCATTTGCTAATCGATGCGAGGCACGCATCCAACATCCTCGACGTGCATACATTCCGAGGGGCAAACGTCGACTCTGACCATTTTCTTGTCGCAGCTAAATTCAGAGCTCGACTGTCCAACGAGAAGAAGCTGCGAACTGCCCAGAAGAAAAAAATTCGACGTTGGACGCCTTAGCACACCTGGAGTAGCCAGAGCCTACAGTGAGCGCCTGAGTATGAAGCTCTCCTCTGTGCACTGACCTACCACAGGCGCCAACAATCAGTGGTGGCAGTATCGCGATATCATCAAGGAGGCAGCCGAAAACACTGTAGGGTACCAGCCACCCTAGAGAAAGACCTCGTGGTATGATGATGAATGCGTGTAAAAGAAAAAGGTGACAGAAGATGCCCATAAGAAAGCGCTGCAGTGCTGCAGAAGGGAGGAAAAGAAGATCATAAAAGAAGAGGACTTACACAGCTTCCCAGCTCAAGGAGATCGAAGAGTCGCGCGAAGGTAATAACATCTGGAGGTTTTATAAAAAGACCAAGCAACTGGCTGCTGGCTACAAAACCGGAACACAGGCTCTTCGAGAAAGCTATGAAAACCTAGTCACCGATGGGCCGGGAGTAGTAGATGTGTTTAAGCCGCATTTCCTACAGCTGCTAAATTGGCATCATGTAGAGGGAGTGATAGGGCAAGAAGAGAACCCACGTCCAGTCAATGAAGAACTAGTTCCACCACCTAGTATAGAAGAAGTTGGCTTAGCTATAAAAAAGCTTAAGAACAACAAGGCCGCAGGCTCTGATGGCTTACCAGCGGTGCTTTTTAAATACGGTGGTGATGTTTTGGTAGGTAGCATGCATCGAATCATCAACCAAGTATGGGTGGAAGAAAACATGCCCGATGACTGGACTATCACCTCCATATGCCCCATCTACAAAAAAGGCGATCCTCTGTCTTGCAAGAACTATCGAGGCATATCCCTGCCAAATGTCGCATACAAGATCCTATCCAACGTACTGTGTGATAGTCTAAAACCATTCTGCAACACACTAATCGGTCAGTGTGGCTTACGGTCCGGGAGATCGACTATAGACCAAATTTGCACACTGAGGCAAATCTTGGAAAGAACCAACGAATTTCAAGTCGAAACTCACCACCAATTCATCGACTTCAAAGCCGCGTATGATGGCATACATCGTCAGGAGCTTTATATGGCAATGGCCGAATTCGGAATCCCGACAAAACTGATTCAGTTGTGTCGTGTGACGCTGGAAAACACGAGCTGCAACGTGCAGTTTGGTAGTAGCCCCTCCGAACTGTTCCAAACGTGCACCGGATTTCGGCAAGGAAACGCGCTATCATGTGACTTCTTCAATCTCGTACTGGAGTAGATAGTGCGCAGGGCAGGTGTTAACACGGAAGGCATTATTTTCAACAGGTCCGTCCAGCTTCTGGACTATGCGCAAGATATTGACATCATCGGTCGCTCTCAACATGCCGTGATAAAAGCGTTCATGGAGATTGAAGAACAGGAAATCCGTTGGCCTTGAAGTAAATGAGGACAAGACTAAGTACATGCTATAAACAAACAAACAAGTATCTGACTATGCTTGTGTGTTGACTGCATTGGCTAGGCCACATCGAGCGAATGGACAATAATGCTCCAGCTAAGAGGATCTTTGAATCCAAGCCCCCAGGTTCGAGAAGGCAAGGAAGACCGAACCCCCGTTTCAAAGACCAACCCATCGCGGATGCCAGAGCGCAATTAGCCATCAGCCGGTCGTCCCTAAGTCGAATTTTGGTCAAAGACTTGCGTACAAAGTCCAGTTCGTGCATCAGCTGCTACCTGTCGACCGCCAAACGCGTGCAACATACGCCCAAGCCTACCTCAATCTCGAGGACGAAGTGGACGATTTTTCGACCAAAATCATATTGAGCGATGAGGCTCATTTCCACCTCAGCGGGTACGTGAATAAGCAAAACTATCGCTTCTGGGGCACCGAAATGCACGAGGAGTCATTACACCCGCTCAAAGTTACTGCATGGTGCGTTGTTCACGCTGGAGGAGTTATCGGGCCATTTTTTTTTGTCGAGAAGGCCGCTGGTCAAACGAGAAAAGTTGACGGTGCGCGCTACAGACCATGTTAACCAAGTTTTTTCTGCCGCAATTGGACGAATTAGGACTGGAGGATATGTGGTTCCAACAGGACGGAGCAACGGCACATACTGTGAGAGCCACAGTCGACATTCTGAAGGCATCGTTCCCGGGTCATTCGGGCCATTTTTTTTTTTCGAGAAGGCCGCTGGTCAAACGAGAAAAGTGGACGGTGCGCGCTACAGGACCATGTTAACCAAGTTTTTTCTGCCGCAATTGGACGAATTAGGACTGGAGGACATGTGGTTCCAACAGGACGGAGCAACGGCACATACTGCGCGAGCCACAATCGATATTCTGAAGGCATCGTTCCCGGGTCGCCTCATCTCTCGTTTTGGCGATTTGCACTGGCCCGCAAGATCGCCCAATTTAACCGTTCCAGACTTTTTTTTGTTGGTTTGTTGAAGTCCCGTGTTGAAGTGTATAAGTCCGAGACCCTAGAACCCCTCAGGGACAACATTCGACAAGAGTGCGAGAATCTGTCGCCCAAAGTTCTCGCCGAAGTCATGAAAAATGTCATAAGACGAGCCCGTATGACATCAATTGTGACGGTGCCCATTTGGCCGATATCGCCTTCTCGACTTGACCTTTAAAATTCTAAAGGTTCAAGTAAACATTATCAAAAAACATAATCGAAGTTTTTCATTTAGAAAAAAAATGAGAGCCAAACAACATCGGATGCCTTCTTTTGGCCCAACTTTTACATATGCAAGCTGATCTTTAAACTTTGTCTAGAAGGTTGTGATTGGAGCCTATTTCTAGAGCCTTTCACGTTCAAGCTGAGTCTACATCTGTCCGCCCATTTCGGGAGTACAGAGAGATCGTTTTGTAATAGTTCTTTACCAATGCTATATCTTAGCTATAGGAGCTTTCAACAACGTCTTCATTGGAGCTATTCTTGAATCTCGGATCGACCTGGGTAGAGCGGAATCTATTAGCCAATGGATAGTCTCTATGCTCAGAACAAGAATTATCCAGGCAACACTTGGCAAGAGTCATTTAACCAAATATGCCCATAATGGGACGCCACAGGGCGGCGTCATCTCTCCTCTACTCTGGCTAATGGTTATGAATAAAATTCTTCTTAAATTAGACAAGGAAGGGATCAAAGAAAAATGGCCCTCCGTGATAAGTGAAATCATTGGGTCTGCTCTAAGCAAGGTTAGCACCTGGGCTGCAAGTTGTGGCCTCGGTTTAAACCTGAGCAAAACGGAATTGGTGCTATTCACTACCAAAACCAAAATATCCGAGTACACCCTCCCCCGTCTAAATGGCCAACCACACACCCTAGTTTCCTGCGCTGCGTATTTGGGTATCATGCTTGACCCAAAACTTAACTGGATATAAAGCATCGAACATACAGTAAGGCAGGCGTGTGTTGTCTTCCACGCCTGCAGCAAAACCTTTGGAAAGAAGTGGGGACCAAAGAAGATCTTGTGGATGTACACAGCAGTGGTACGTCCAATTCTCACATACGTCTCACTAGTATGGTGGCCCGCATTGAGTAAAGGCTACAACCTCACAAAACGAAAAAGGCTGCAAATAACAGCCTGTAAGGCACCACGGGAGCACTGAAGTCGGTGCCAACGGATGCCCTTACTGTGCTATTGCATCTCTTGCCTCTCGACCTACACATTTAAGATACCGCTTTATGTAGCTCACTAATACCAAAGATTATGAATTCTATACAGATGAAGCATTGAGAACAAAAAACAGAAACTTTTGCTCAGTAGCTTCATGGTACGGGCGGGCGGTATACATGAAAACACATGAAAAACAAGAACAAAAACATATGGCGGGCTGTGCCAGCACGACCCGCCATAGAACCATTTTTCTTATATGGAGTGCGTCATCTGTATAGAATTCATAATCTTTGCTAATACTCAAGGAGTTAGGATTCTGGATTGCAAGGACGTATGACCACAGTAATATAGTGGCCTCTTTACAAAACGGCATGGTCACGTTTCCATCAGACTACATCACACCTACACTAAGTTTCAAGAAAGGCTTGCATTAGGCTTTCCTACCAGAGCTCAGCGGAAGAGGGACGAAGTTGTAACAGATTTCAACACGATCGTCTACACTGACGAATCTAAGATGAACTGTGGTGTGGGGTCCGGAGTCTACTCGGAATCACCGAAAATATCAGAATCATACCGACTACCGGATTTTGCCAGCGTATTCCAGGTGGATCTACTGGCTATCCGAGAGGCTTGCACGCTACTTTGGCATGACACTACGAAAAAACAAAATATTGGTACCCTCACACATAGTCAAGCGTCCATTAAGGCCATCAACTCGGCAATCATATCCTCCAAGCTGGTACAGAAATGCCGGAACGTAACTTTCCCACCTGGGCGAAAGCTTCAGGTTTACACTTCTCTGGGTTCCAGGGCACAGTGACATTAATGGAAACGAACGTGCAAACGAGCCCAGGCAAGGCTCAGCTCTACATGGCTCACTTGCGGCAAGGGTCCATATTCCATTAGGTGCGGTTAAGGGACAAATCCACTCATACTTCCTGAAGAAGGTCGACTCCAAATGGAAAAGGTTAACAAATTGCGTCATATCGAGGAAAATATGGCCTTCCTACGATAAGAACAGAACAAACGACCTACTGAATAGAGCCCGATCAGACATCGCAAGAATTGCGGCGATAGTCACGGGACACTAGTCAATTGTGTCAATGCTGGCAAACTAGGGATCCCATACAACCCCCAATACCGTAGTTGTGGGAACACAAATGAGAACAAACCCTCCGGCACTTGCAAAAGCCAGTTTGCGTGCATTAGACCAACCATTCTTCGACAACCTTAGCGATACCGGACACTGGTCAATTGTGTCAATACGGGCAAACTAGAAATCCCATACAACCCCCAATACCGTAGTTGCGGGAACACAAATGAGAGACAAACCTTCCGGCACTTGCAAAAGACAGATTGCGTGTATTAGACCAACCATTCTTCGACAACCTTAGCGATACCGGACACTGGTCAATTGTGTCAATACGGGCAAACTAGGGATCCCATACAACCCCCAATACCGTAGTTGCGGGAACACAAATGAGAGACAAACCCTCCGGCACTTGCAAAAGACAGATTGCGTGCCAATCTTTCTTCGACAACCTTAGCGATTATCTTGGGTAAAAGGATACAAGGCTGGATCTAGAGACCGCCTGTATCACATCCATAACTACCGTCATAATAAAGGTCACACGAGTCGTGGTAACAAAAAGGCACATCAGTGCTACTTGGGTTCATGCTGAACCGCCACTACTACCTACCTAGCTACGTAGAGCGTTTTCGATAAGGCATACGAGTGTGTGAAGCGAAGTTTCAACCGACTTCCCTTGCAGTAAGCTTGTTGAGGGTTGGAGATCACAGTCGGTTCTATACTAGTATCGAGGTGTAGATCAATTCAGCTTTCCAAAGTCTTTTTTTAAGAATAGAGGAGGATAGACTGATCGTATTGAGATCCTTCGGATTTATATTTGAGCTCTTTTCAACTTTGGAAATGAATACAATTTCTACTTCCGTCCATGTCTTTGGGATGTGTACTAACCTTAGACAACTGAGCAGGATGGTTAGTAGCCACTTTCCTTAACAAAAGGAAACAACTTCAATCGCAATTCTCATTTAATAAATCTATTATCCTCCAACGATCAAACTTCAAATAAATTGTTTCTCCATTAATGTCCTTTCTCCACCCATGTTCAATCTCAAACCCTCTTTCAAATTAACCCCCCCCCCCCCCCCCCCCAATAATCTAAATTTAATGAACGCAATGAACACAAAATCATCCTCCTCTTATCGAATTAAAACAAAATCATTGATATCGAATAAAAAAAAAATTCACTGCTAATGCCTCGGGTGGTATGGTGGTGTCATTATCCTGAAATTGTGCGCAATGATGACTTGAGGGAATTAATTAAACGATGGGCACACAGTGATTAGAAACGTCAGAGAAAATAGTCGATTGCACAAGAACACACATTCCAGGGAAAAGCCCCACTGGGGATATCGCACCAAAGTGGATAATGAATCCTGCCATTCCTGGTAGTATACCATTGTAGACTACCAATAGTAGTTTCGATGTGAAGGACTTTAAAGAGACAGAATTTTAATGGAAGCATTTTCTTCCTTTTGAAAAGTTTATTGCTTCCGGTTGTGATCCACTTAAGTAGTGCTTTGGTTCAACAACTTTGTACACGAGTTTTTATGACCGTACGTGAGCAATTAAATTCATCGCAAAGGATGCGCGAATGTACATGTATGTGTGCTAGAAGAAAGCCTGAATGCGTGCGTGTGGTATTTTGTTTGATGATGCTCTTGAAGATAGGATAACATGGGCTGAGGCAGTGAATTTAGACGATATAAATGCGAGTGAGTGGGTGAGGGGGTTGGTCCTTAAATAACGGTTTGAGTTAAATTGGTTTTTGATTGTCTCGTGAGGAAGTGGGAATTCTATGGAATTTGTTCAAGGTAGTGTAGAATATTAAATACATTTGGTTATAATTAAGTCAGTTAAATGTGCATGAAACAGAGACTGGAAAAACATGAAAATGTGAGGCAAGATGATCATTTATACTCGTATATGCCGCAAACTCTTGAGAAACGTTGCACATACGTATGCTAAAAAAATGTTGCGTATACGACATACAATGATTTTGTTTAGGAAATCATTTTAGGGAGTGTGATTTGAAGACATTTAGGCAGGTAGTGAATATTTTAATGACAAAAGATAGAATGAAGAAGAAATTCGTCATTGGACGCCTTAGGACACCTGGAGTAGCCAGAGCCTACAGTGAGCGCCTGAGTATGAAACTCTCCTCTGTGCCATCACCTACCACAGGTGCCGAAAATCAGTGGTGGCAGTATCGCGAAACCACTGTAAGGTACCAGCCACCCCCGAGAAAGAGCCGGTGGTATGATGATGAATGCGTGCACAAGAAAAAGGTGACAGAAGATGCACACAAGAAAGCGCTGCAGCGCAAAACAAGGGCAGCGAGAGAAGAATATCGAGACCCTCCCTTCTTAGGGGCTACCTGTTCCTTTTTATACTTGAAGGTAGCCAAGGATGTTTTTATTTCCAGTGACCTTAGGGTTAGGGATGAAGGCGAGGGTGGGAAAAGGAAGATATCTACAATACCACCTATGGTTCTCTTCCCCCTGGAGATTCATGTCATAAATGCAGCGAATTGGGCAGGCTACATGATATGACATAGAAAACACCACAGAATCAGCCAGGCTCAGGAAAATCTTAACTAAAGAATCTACAGTTCCAACGTATCTTAAAGATAGTGATGGTAACTGGACACAATCCTGTACGGACACACTCAACCTCCTACTAAAAACTCATTTTCCGGGATGTACCCAGAGTCGAGACAGTAATCAGGTGACCCTTAACCCTTCAACGACTCTCACAGCTCCAGAAGAAGTCATAACTGAAGGAAAAATAAACTGGGCAATTGATACATTCTCTCCCTTCAAATCCCCAGGAAGCGATGGAATATTTCCAATTATGCTCCAAAAGACAAAAACCCTGATCATACCAGTCCTCACACGACTGTTTAAAAGCAGTATAATGTGTGGCTACATTCCAAGGGCTTGGCGAGAAGTAAAGGTCGTCTTCATTCCCAAAGCAGGTAAATCTAGCCATACAACTGCAAAGGATTTTAGGCCTATAAGTCTGACGTCCTTCGTTCTGAAGACTTTTGAAAAACTAATGAACATATACATTCGTGAAAAACTTAATTAAAATGATATCTCCCCAGCCCAACATGCTTATACAAAGGGTAAAGGGGTTGAAACAGCACTGTATGACGTTGTTAGTGCTATTGAAAAGTCCCTAAAAGACAAAGAATACACACTCGCAGCATTCCTAGATATTGAAGGAGCTTTCAACAATGTCAAAACATGCGCAGTGGAAAGGGCATTGCAGAATTCCAACGTTGACCAGGCACTCACTAACGTGATTGTAAGTCTTCTCAAAGAAAGGAATATCAAGGCAAAACTGGGCGACACTGAACTAAAAGTAAACGCCTCAAGGGGCACACCGCAAGGAGGAGTCATCTCCCCTCTACTATGGGTTCTTGTCGTTAATGAAATACTAATGAAATTCAAAAACAAGGGGGTTAAAGTAATTGCGTACGCAGACGATGTAGTATTGCTTGCGACAGGCAAATTCTTACCAACCATAAGCGAGCTGTTAGAAAACTCGCTCCGGACACTCAACGCGTGGGCAAAGCAGTGCGGCCTTGGGGTCAACCCCCAAAAAACCGAGCTTGTGCTGTTCACAAATAAAAGAACAATACCACACTTCGAACCACCAGCTATAGAAGGAATACCCCTTAAAATAGCTGAAAGTGCGAAATATCTGGGAATAATTCTAGACAAGAAGCTCAATTGGAAACTTAACGTCAATGAAAGAGTTAAGAAAGCAGCAAATGCTTTCTACGCATGTAACCGAATATTCGGCAGAAAGTGGGGACCTAGCCCCAAAATAATCCTGTGGATGTATACGGCTATCGTGCGACCAATACTCACATATGGCAGTATAGTCTGGTGGCAAGCCACAGACAGAGCAACCAACTTGAAGCAAATGACAAAAATACAAAGACTAGCGTGTATAGGGACAACCAGTGCGATGAGAACAACCCCAACCTCTGGATTGGAGGTGATTCTGAATCTGCTACCCTTGGATCTATACATGCAGGAATCAGCTGCCAAAAGCTCCTCGAGGATCAGCCAAACAAACAGCTGGATCCCGAGCCTCGCTGGGCATGCGCAGGTCCTAAAAAAATACGTAGGGAGCGTAGTAAACTCTGATTATCTATCTCCCTATCTAGACTTCGATCGACCCTTCACCTGCTCGTTTCCGAGCAGAGACGAATGGGACAATAATGAACCCACAAAAAGGAAATCGTATTCATCTTCACAGATGGATCAAAGATGGACTGTGGAACAGGTGCTGGCATATTCTCAGAGGAATTAGCAATACACAAATCGATCAGGCTTCCTGATCATAGTAGTGTGTTCCAGGCTGAGGTGCTAGCAATCGCTGAAGCGGCTCATTTGGTGTAAATAATGGAAATACCACAAAGTGATATCACCATATTCATTGACAGCCAAGCGGCCATAAAAGCAGTATCTGCTATGGAGATTAAATCAAAGCTAGTTCGCCGCTGTCGCGAAGAGCTCAAAGTTCTCTGCTCACAGCATAATGCTGATCTCTGCTGGGTTCCTGGTCACAGGGACATAGACGGCAACGAGATGGCCGACGAACTGGCAAGAAATGGATCTGCTACAGATCATGATCAGGACCTACAAACGGTCGAACCACCACTCTGTAACCTCAGAGAAAGAGTGGAATACAAAACCCGAATGAAAGCCAATACCAGGTGGAAGTCATTGACTACCTGCGAAATATCTCGTAAACTCTGGCCAGAATATAACGGAAACCGAACCAAAAAACTTTTGCGGTACGACAGAAGCTCCTTATCTAAACTGGTAGGGGCTCTAACTGGTCACAACTTTCTCAGAACCCATACAATGAAATTAAATCTCAAGGATGACGATATCTGTAGAGGCTGCGGCGATGAGGAAACACACGAGGATACACCTCACTTCCTCTGTCACTGCCCGAGTCTCTGTCACCTGAGGAACAGAACACTTGGAAGCTACTACTTCCAAGACATCCAAGAGCTTTCCGATATTCCATTACCCTATCTTTGCAGGTTCCTACGAACATCAAGATGGCTGGATAGAGTGGAGTAACCCATAGTAACGATAAGGAAGGACGTAATCCCACCAAGGGTATCACAATCGGTCCACATGGACCTAAGTGTGGCGGAATAGAGAATTATTTACTCCACCAACCCGTAAACCTAACCTAACCTAAAGTAAATCGATGTAAGAAATATTTCACCCCCTCTGATCTGGCCACAATATATTAAACGTTTATACGCCCAAAACTTGAATTCAACGCACACGTCTGGTCAGGTGCACCAAAATCAATATTGCACCTACTAGATAGGATTCAAACGCGTGCGAAAAAACTTGTAGGAGACATAAGAATAGCGAACCCCTTAGTTTCGCTCGAACATCGTCGAAATATCTCCTGCCTAATCGCTATTATAACAACCAATGTTAAAATGAAATAGCCAGCTGCATTCTTCCCATTCAACAATTCAGCCACAATACTCGTTTCGCTATGAATGCAAATCAGTTTACCCTCAAGCCTATCTTCGGACGTACGTTGAAATACAGAGATTCGTACATAAACCGAAAAACATGAATGAGGAATGCTCTACCAAACTCTGTTTTTCCTTTCCATTATAACTTACAGACATTTGAAACCAATGTGCATCGGTATCTCCTTTCTTCGTATCCCCAATTTCCTTAACGCTCGCACTGTGTTAAAATATTTAAAGGATATTCCTACCCCTTGAGTGAGCGCAAATTATAATTTTCGATTTTCGAGAACGCACATTCATTTCAAAGTAAAATTTTGAGAAACCGCTGTTTACAGAGTTTTCCAATTCACATGGACTTATCATGAACTTTTTAAGCCTAAGCTAGGATAAGTATTTTTATTTAACTTCGTAGGATTAAAAGCTAAATAGCTAAAAAGAGTTGGTAAAATAATCCTTTGAAGTCCCCATAAACCTAGGCATCCTATTCCATTCTGAGAAATGATTCTTTCGAATTTCAATATTAATTTTTGAATTTAAAAAAGGCCATATGGATCCACAAAGGACTATATATAAACACTTAACCCACGCTGAACAACTATAACATCCAGAAACAAAAACAAGACCTCCAAGGACATCAACAAACTTCGAGAAGAATTCAAAAAAAAACAAAGATCCAGTGTTTTAGTGTTAGGTATCTAATTCATATCTTTATATCTATATATTTCTAAGTTCATATTCTACACACAATTAAACACAGTTATGTTATGAAAAAAAAATACTAATATTAACAGAAATACTCCTTTTGCTCCTAATATACTCCTTAATAGTAGTTATTATCAAATTGCATGCTATCGCTCGAACTGTAATGACTCGCTGTCGAGTTTGTTGTATTACTGTGCTTGCGATTGTGTCGGTGTTGTTGCTGTTGCAGCTGTTGTTGTTGTTTTTGTTGTACCTCCTCACTACACTTGCCCTTGGCGGCCTTCTGCCCACCCTTGCCCTTACTCTTACTCTTATTGTGTTTCAAACTGTGGTGCTGTTTACTCGGATGGTGATTGCCCGTCTGATAGTGATTGACCACCGCCGCGGTCGGATAGTGACTTAAATTCGAATTCGAGTGATACTGATGGGATTCGTTAGCGTTACCGTTCGATTGTTGGTAGATTTGATTTTTCGACTGACTGCGATAATGCAAATTGGCAACACTGTAATGATCGATACTATCGATGGTCTTGAGATAGTGTGCGCTCAATTGCTTGTAATCGTTTGAGTCGAGATCGTTTATAACGGTGCCCGTGTGCCGATCGAGTGAGTTGAATTTATGATGTGAATGATAGTGATGGTGAGTGGCATAGTGTGGTGGTGCATAGTGTTGCTGTTGTTGTGATGATGGCTGAGTGTGGTGAGTATTATTTTCGCTCGCTGACGACAGTTTACTTAACATATTCTGCTTATGGCTATTTTTCAGTGGTAATGGTGGTGGTTGTGGTGATTTACTGTTATTTGTGTTACTGGTGGTGGTTGTGGTGGTTATTGTTGTGGTGGAATTGGCTGTGGTGATTATTGGTGGTGGTGGTGGTGATGGTGATGGTGGTGGTGGTAGTGGTGGTTGTAGTGGAGGTGGTAGAGGTACAAGCTCCCGCTACGCTACTTGGTGGTTGCCAAATGTACGAAGTACTGGTACACTCTAGAATTCGGAAGAAGATTTCGTGGATGAGAAGAAGAGACACACACACATAGTATACATATATATAAAATATTAAATATGTATTTAAAGTAATATTTAACCAAAAAAAAAAAAAAAACGTATACAAACAAACAGGTATATATGTTTGAACAAGAATGTGGAATGTGTAGTGTGGTGAGTTCAAAAAAAAAAAAAATAAATAAATAAACGTATGATTGACGAAGAAGAAAATGTTAGGGATGGGAAAAGCTTGATCGACAGGATTCTACAAATAAAATAAAACGTTCAGAAAAATGGTATCAAGGGAGAAGAAGTGGAATTCTAAAACAAAATGAAATATTCCGCCTGTAAAAGGAATCATGCATGACATTCACCCCTATCGAGGGAAAATTTCTAAAACGAGATGCAATTCCAATCGGTACTAAGTTTGTTGTCTAGGTATCCTTTGCGGAACAAAATAAAAAAAACATGAAGCTGTTTTTGTCATACCCATACCAGAGTGATCCATATTGACATCCTCGTGGACCAGATGCTAAGGATCTACAACAAAAGAACCTCGTGGAAATGAAAGCCAACAGAAATCAAGAAGATCAATGAGAAAGAAAAATTAGTCTACGTGACTCTTTGGGATAGAAATGCGAAAGGCAGATGGACCTACAAGTTGATCACGATTATCGAGATTAGGAAAAATCGAATACACGACGCAATTACCATCTTACGGAGTTCTTGTCTGGACATGGAGGTTGTGGAATATATCTACACCGACCGGTTTGGACACGATAACCCTACTTTTCTCCGAACCGCCATGATCTGGAGACTGCAGATGCTTCACAGAATGATGTTAGTAGGTGAAGCATCTGCAGTCCATGGTCCATATGTACAGCGGTTTATGGAGAAAATGTTTAGCTCAGAACTATCATGATGTGGAAACTGCAGACGCTTCACAAAATGGAGAACATTGTGGATCATATGTCCCGTGGTTTATAGAGGAAAAGTTGAGCTCGGAGGAATACTGAACGGAAATCTTCGGGTTCTGCTGAGGAGAATAGAGAAAATAAGGCGAGCGGAAACAGGAGACGGGCTCAGTTGTGCGATGTTTATTTTGGTGCACTGCCCCAAAAGGTCTGGGTTCAACATCCAGCCCAGCAACACCTAATTGATTTTTCAAAACGCTAAGGTCCGGTTTTCAGAGCTTAGTTAAGGCAGATCATTTAATCTAGAGCTAGCCAAAGGCCAGAAAATAAACCTTTTGTTGTAGTCTAAGGTAAAGCACATCAACAGGTAAGAGCAATAATGAACAACTCATGACCCGTATTACCCGTCGATGCTAGTGATCTGTTATTGACAAGAAACAAACAAAAAAATGTCAACTTAACAATAGACATGGCAGAAGGACGGATCTTGTCATGAATAAGAGCTTTCACTTCCTAGACTTTGATTTACAGCACAAGATTGTATAAAGCGTCAAACCCGACGGCTTTATTTCATGCAGGGTAGGAATTTGATTGAAATGGAAGACGTGGCTCGAGAACCATTGATGAGTCGACTCTCATCAAAATATGTGAAGCTCATTGAATTCCGACCTTGACAGCATTATCAAATGGGGTAAATCCATCCATTGATGAGTCGGTTCAAAATTATTAAGGCACTAGCTGGTTCATAAAATCAATATCATCGAGGTTATATCAATACCACCATCTTAAAAAATTCGGACCATAGTTATGGTATGATATTATGATATTGATTTTATGAACCAGCTAGTGCCTTTATAATTTTGAACCGACTCAACATGTTAGGGAAACACAATGGACCATTACCCGTCCATACCCAGCACTTAGCTGCACGAACTTCCCTAAACTTTGTCTAACCTATAAGGTCAATGCGGCTGTGGATTTCAAAGGCTGTACAAAAATATACTCCAGCTTAACGCCTAATCCGAATTGCAGATTTGAGAACCGCATGACATTGTTACTCTTGGATGTTTGTCAGATTTTCGCAAGTGGGTGGAGCAGTGAAGAAAAAAACGTTGCTGTCACTTTCGGGATTTGAACCAGGGATCCCAGGCTTAGTAGTCCAACGATGTAACCACTAGGCCACTGCACCCGCAAAGTAACAGAGCCTGTAGATTGAGAAAAATCGAAAGGTTATCGCAAGCAATAAGATTAAGCTGCACCGTTGCCAAAAAAGGCTGATTTTAGGGGACGTAAAAATAAACAGCAAAGCATTTTGAAATTTTCTAGGATTTCCCTCAACAGGAAGGCGACAAAAAAATCCACCCGCCATTTTTAAATTGTCTTGGCAATCTTTGAATCAAACCTTGACACAACTTCGATTTTGGTCGAATTGTTGGATGTACAAGGGATTAGTCAAAAAAGAACGCTGTACCCGTGGTTTCCATTCTATGGTCCATTGAGACCTATTTCACACATTTATTTGAAGCCCTTCTCAAGTGCTTCAAAGTGATTTGGATCCATGTTCGATTGGAACCCAAGATGTGATGACAACGTGAATCAAATGAATCAAAATCATCAATAAGCATGATTCGTTAAGATAGTCCAATGATCCGAGAAAGGCTTTCATTAGAAGACTCCATAGCATAGGAAATGCAAAGCTACTGGATGCGTTTTTTTTATTTTAAAGATCAATGGATAGATCATACGAGTCCTGTCAAAGAGGCATTATCCTCGGTCTGGTGGCAATCCAAAAATCCATCTGAAAAACATGACAAAAGATAGCATTTGTGGGGGCTACTAGTGCAATGAAAACCACACCAATAGCTCGATCGGAAACCATCATCAAGCTGCTACCCCTAGAACTTGACATCCAAGAATCTGCAGCCAAAAGTGCACTAGGAATCAGCCAGCTCAACTCCTGAAAAATTAACTCATGAGGACACGCTCAAATTCTAAGCAGAAACCTGGACTCAGCTGTATCTTCTGACTATATGGTGCCTAACCTTGACTTTCAAAGACCATTTTCCTACATCTTTCCAAGTAGAGAGGAGTGGGAGAGTGACGAAATGGGCAACGAAAGGCAGACGTAGGCTTTGGAGCGGGAATGTTTTCATAGACACTTAACCTAAACAGCACTTTTCGTTTCCCTAAGTACAGCACTACCTTTCAGGGTGAGATATTGGCAGTAGCAGAGGCAGCCAAAGAGACCTCAATGTTTGTGATACGAGACCAGTTGATAAGACCATCTTAATCGATAGTCAGGCTGCAATTAAAGCAATCTCTGCTGTCGAAATAAAATCCAATCTTGTGAAGCGTTTCCGTGAAGTAATGAAGGTTCTTGGGGTTCAACATAATTTTAAGCTGTGTTAGGTCCAGGGATAGAAAGGCATACAGGTCAATGAAATTGCTGATAAATTGGCGAGAAGAGGATCTGTCATCAGCATTGATCCGGGGACCAGTCTGTCAAACCGCCACTATGTGACCTCAATGTACATACCGGGTGACAGTCTTGACATGACCCGATCAGTAGATATCGTGTTAGGGAGTTGAACTTTGGCCAGAGTGTCGACATTAGGTGGGACAGAAAACACGCGATATAGCAACAAACAGCTGGAACTTCCTCCCCACATGTCAAACATCCAAGAGAATGTGGCCTGAGGATGACAAAGCCAGAACCCACAAACTTCGTCGAAGAAATATTAAATCTGCTTCGACACTGGTGAGAGAAAGCCAGATCCCACAAACCTCTTCAAAGAAACAGGATATCTGTTTCGAGACTGGTGGACTGGACACAATTTACTTAAAAGCTACAAACTGAAAATGCATCTTATAGATGATGACCTTTGTAGAGGCTGCGGAGATAGAGAAATACACGAGGATACCTTCCACTTTCAGTGCCGCTGAACAGGCCTCAGTCAATTAAGAAAAAGAACTTTAGGAAAATATTTTTTCTATGACCTCATGGATCTATCCAAAATCCCTCCCTCTAATCTTTTTCAGGTTTACAACAACATGTGGATAGCTGTGAAGGGACTAATAATAGACAGTTACGGGGCAAATGAAGGACACATCCATGCACGTAGATGACCAACGGGCATCACAATGAGTCTATATTGACCTAAGTGTGATGAGAGAAGTCGTAAAAAGCGCCTACCTCATCAACCCAGTAACCTTACATAACCTAATCTGTTCCGAAATCGGGAGACCTGCTCTTACTATTTTTGATGTAAAACCGGGAAATCTAATAGGCGTACAAAGGACACACAGAATTGTATGGTCAGGGAGAGAAGGTTAACATTTTTGGCCTAGTGATGTTAGTTCGTTGGACTGCTAAGCGCGGGCTTCCTAACTCAAATCCAGAAAGTGACAACACCAAAGTTTTTTCACTGTTCCACCTCTAGAGAATGTCTGACAAACATCCATGAGTAATTCTGGCATGAGGAGCTTCTCAAATTTTCCGCTCGGAGTTGGCCTGAAGCAGGAGGCCCTCTTCTTTGTGGCAAAAATACTAACTTTGCACACACAAATGAAGGGAAAAGCTAGGTTTGAGGCTCTGTATGGGCAGTATATGCCAGATATTTCATTTTTCCATTAATTTCATGTGGAATGTTTAGGGTACTAAAATCCACAGACAACAGATCCTCAACCAATATTTGTCCGGATTTGTGAAATGAATTTAACATGTCAATGGCGTGCTGTAACAAAGTCTTTTCCTTACTCTAAGGACCAGTCATTGACCTCATGACAAGATAACAAAAACTTAAGCAATTGAAAATCTGCTTAAACAAGAAAAAGTTTCGCCTTTCATGGCCCTAAATCGCCAAACCCATAAGAAAACTGAAAACATTAAGCCAAACCCGTTGAAAGCAATCACCAACTAATGGTCCCTCCACGAACCCTCAGCTAAAATCAAATTATTCGCATTCCTCAGCAAAGTATGCAATTTCATCGTCCAAAAAGAAGTCTAAACCATATCCATCTGGGAACTTCCAAATTCCACCCAAAAGTACTAAACAAAAAAAAAACCAAGCCCAACAAATTAAAAAGGAAATATTCCCGAATAATGTTTTCCCTGCCAAGCTAATTCCGTTTATTTCCAACTCTGAACACATTCCCTCGCTTGTTCCATCTACAACCCTCATCACTTCAATTGCCACTAACTTCGTAACCCTTGCACCAGAAATACGTTAAACCAACCAGCTAACCTCATGCTCCCTTATTATGTTCACATCAAAAAGGATCAAGCCCCCGTAGCAGGAAACACGAAAAAAAATATGTTAATCGTGACCGCTGAAAATTAAAAGGATTATTAGCCGTGGGAATCCAAAATTACATTTCAAGACTGTTGCTCCGTCGTTCCCTTCACAGTTACACCTACCCACCCCATGGCTCGGTTCTTTGTACAGAAGACACCAAAGTTTGTACTTTAAGGTACTTTCGTGACAAAACTTTGATGTTTTTCACCTCATGGGAGTGCAAGACGGATGGTAATAACAAGTTACAGTTATATACCCAACACCACTACATATGCAAAAGAAAAATTTAAATGGAGAAATATTTTTACGATTTCTTAAGCTTCCACTAGCTATACCCCTTTTTGATGTTCCGCATCCACCCCTAAGTGCTCGTAGAGGGTAAAGCATGCAATTGTAAAAATGAGTTTGAAAAGTTTTTTTTTTTTTTTTTGCCCACCCCCCCTTACGAAATTGACAGAACAAAAATTCTATTAAAATGAAAAAAAGGGTAGGGGGGCGGAAAAAGTTTTTTTTTTTTCTATGTGGGTTTTGGAATTTCTTCTTCGTCGAGAGTTGTGTCTTCAAATTTGTAAAACATGGGAAATTATATAAAAAAAAAAATGTTTTCTATGACTTGTTCGGGTGGAAATGGTTAAACAAAAATTTACAAAAAAACGAGAGTAAGAAGAAAAACGAACAAAAAATGTTAAGTAGAAGAAAATAACTCTTTTAGCTCTTTAAATGGTTTTGAAGTTTTGAAGTTTGTCTATTTTGTCTGTCGTTTTGATACATTTTTTATTTAAGGGGGCTTCAAGAATTCAAAAACGGTTTTTCAGAAAATTATAATGGTTTTAAAGTAAGGTTAGGTAAAGTAAAATAATTCTTGAAATTAAATTATAAGACCTGAAGTTGTAATTGGGGAAAAGGATTTATTAAGGGCGGGAGGTTGAGAAAAAGTGTGGCTGTGAAATCACTTGTTAAGTTTCTAAAAGTATTTAATTTTTATTTTTATTTAATAAACGGTCGCCATTTTGTTTGAAAGATTAACTTTATACGGGAGGTGAGGTAAACAAAACTGAGTGACTTACCTTGGTAGACGGTGTCTTCTGGATTTTCGACCTTCATGTGTATTTTTAGATATTTTTTATATTTAATTGTTAAGTTTTAAAAATAAAATAAAATTATTAAATTAATACTAAGAAAGATGCAAATTTTGTTTAACATTTAAAGTTAGGGTTATACGCATACGAAATAAAAATATAAAGCACATATTTGAGTGCCTAATGATACTACGGAATATATGACTACTAATTTAATTCACTGGGTCATGAACCCAGACTCTTTAAAAAGTCCTCACTTGCTAGTGTCTGCATTATTTAAAAAGGACAGCTCAAGTTTCAAGTTATGAAGCAAGATTTCGAATAGTAGGTAACCTCGCAACAATTACTAATTTAATTCACTGGGTCATGAACCCAGACTCTCTAAAAAGTGCTCACATGCTAGTGTCTGCATTATTTCAAAAGGACAGCTCAAGTGTCGAGTTATGAAGCAAGATTTGGAATAGAAGGTAACCTCGCAACAATTACTAATTTAATTCACTGGGTCATGAACCCAGACGCTTTAAAAAGTGCTCACATGATATTGTCTGCATTATTTAAAAAGGACAGCTCAAGTTATGAAGCAAGATTTCGAATAGTAGGTAACCTCGCAACAATTACTAATTTAATTCACTGGGTCATGAACCCAGACGCTTTAAAAAGTGCTCACATGCTATTGTCTGCATCAGTTAAAAAGGACAGCTCAAGTGTCAAGTTATGAAGCAAGATTTCGAATAGTAGGTAACCTCGCAACAATTACTAATTTAATTCACTGGGTCATGGACCCACACTCTTTAAAAAGTGCTCACATGCTATTGTCTGCATCATTTAACAAGGACAGCTCAAGTGTCAAGTTATGAAGCAAGATTTCGAATAGTAGGTAACCTCGCAACAATTACTAATTTAATTCACTGGGTCATGGACCCACACTCTTTAAAAAGTGCTCACATGCTATTGTCTGCATCATTTAACAAGGACAGCTCAAGTGTCAAGTTATGAAGCAAGATTTCGAATAGTAGGTAACCTCGCAACAATTACTAATTTAATTCACTGGGTCATGAACCCAGACGCTTTAAAAAGTGCTCACATGCTATTGTCTGCATCAGTTAAAAAGGAAAGCTCAAGTGTCAACTTATAAAGCAAGATTTCGAATAGTAGGTAACCTCGCAACTATTAGTAATTTAATTCACTTGGTCATGAACCCAGACTCTTTAAAAAGTGCTCACATGCTATTGTCTGCATCATTTAAAAAGGATAGCTCATGTGTCAAGTTATGAAGCAAGATTTCGAATAGTAGGTAACCTCGCAACAATAGCAAAGTTAGTTCACTGGGTCATGCACCTAGAATCTTTAAAAAGTGCTCACATGCTATTGTCTGCATCAGTTAAAAAGGACAGCTCAAGTATCAAGTTATGAAGCAAGATTTCGAATAGTAGGTAACCTCGCAACAATAACAAATTAAATTCACTGGGTCATGCACCTAGAATCTTTAAAAAGTGCTCACATGCTATTGTCTGCATCATTTAAATAGGACAGCTCATGTGTCAAGCTATGAAGCAAGATTTCGAATAGTAGGTAACCTCGCAACAATAACAAATTTAATTCACTGGGTCATGCACCTAGAATCTTTAAAAAGTGCTCACATACTATTGTCTGCATCATTTATATAGCACAGCTCATGTGTCAAGTTATGAAGCAAGATTTCGAATAGTAGGTAACCTCGCAACAATTACTAATTCAATTCACTGGGTCATGAACCCACACTCTTTAAATAGTGCTCACATGCTATTGTCTGCATTATTTAAAAAGGACAGCTCAAGTGTCAAGTTATGAAGCAAGATTTCGAATAGTAGGTAACCTCGCAACAATTACTAATTCAATTCACTGGGTCATGAACCCACACTCTTTAAATAGTGCTCACATGCTATTGTCTGCATTATTTAAAAAGGACAGCTCAAGTGTCAAGTTATGAAGCAAGATTTCGAATAGTAGGTAACCTCGCAACAATTACTAATTCAATTCACTGGGTCATGAACCCACACTCTTTAAATAGTGCTCACATGCTATTGTCTGCATTATTTAAAAAGGACAGCTCATGTGTCAAGCTATGAAGCAAGATTTCGAATAGTAGGTAACCTCGCAACAATAACAAATTTAATTCACTGGGTCATGCACCTAGAATCTTTAAAAAGTGCTCACATACTATTGTCTGCATCATTTATATAGCACAGCTCATGTGTCAAGTTATGAAGCAAGATTTCGAATAGTAGGTAACCTCGCAACAATTACTAATTCAATTCACTGGGTCATGAACCCACACTCTTTAAATAGTGCTCACATGCTATTGTCTGCATCAGTTAAAAAGGACAGCTCAAGTGTCAACTTATAAAGCAAGATTTCGAATAGTAGGTAACCTCGCAACAATTAGTAATTTAATTCACTTGGTCATGAACCCAGACTCTTTTAAAAGTGCTCACATGATATTGTCTGCATCAGTTAAAAAGGACAGCTCCAGTTTCAAGTTATGAAGCAAGATTTCGAAAAGTAGGTAACCTCGCAACAATTACTAATTTAATTCACTGGGTCATGAACCCAGACGCTTTAAAAAGTGCTCACATGCTATTGTCTGCATCAGTTGAAAAGGACAGCTCAAATATCAAGTTATGAAGCAAGATTTCGAATAGTAGGTAACCTCGCAACAATTACTAATTTTATTCACTGGGTCATGAACCCAGACGCTTTAAAAAGTGCTCACATGCTAGTGTCTGCATTATTTAAAAAGCACAGCTCCAGTTTCAAGTTATGAAGCAAGATTTCGAAAAGTAGGTAACCTCGCAACAATTACTAATTTAATTCACTGGGTCATGAACCCAGACGCTTTAAAAAGTGCTCACATGATATTGTCTGCATCAGTTAAAAAGGACAGCTCAAGTGTCAAGTTATGAAGCAAGATTTCGAATAGAAGGTAACTTCGCAACAATTACTAATTTAATTCAGTGGGTCATGAACCTAGAATCTTTAAATAGTGCTCACATGATATTGTCTGCATCATTTATTAAGGGCAGCTCAATAGCCATTTTATGATTTCGAAAAGAAACCTTTTAGTCCTTGAAAGCCAGAAGATTTAATTTGGACATAATGTCTCCCGTTGGAATAGGGACGCAACCTTAGCTCGATATGTGCGGGATAGGCAAAGTTTATGAACAGTACGAATAAAAGTTTCAGTACGAATAGTGAAGAAACCGTCGATAGGTAGCTTAAGTAGCGTAAAAATATGTCGTGACATTTATTGACATCGTCTCAGCAAGGTAAGAAGTTACGATTACTTCTTCTGTACCGACAAACCGGCGTTTACAGTCCCAGTTAGAATGGACAAAGTAAACAACCTATTTGAGCTTCTCCGACACATTTTTTTTTATCATCAAGGAATCTAAAGGGTTAGTCAGGGCTCTTGCACAGAGATTTAGGCGGAAGATCTGAGAGGCACGATGTCAGGACTTCCTGTTAAAGCCGACTCCAAACGGCTAAGTTGGGATTAGCTATTCTTGAGGTTGATACTACTTGGTGGGCCAGTTGGTGTTGCTACGGGTAAGAACTGAACCCATACCCTCTGCGCGGCATTTTTTTGCACTAACCATGATGCCATTTAGTCCGTTGATGACCATGCGAAAGGAAAGATGGAAAACGACGTTAGTGCCTCCACCTGGAATGTGAGATCATTAAACAGGAGCCGTGAAGCCGAACGACTAAGCTGCTTAAAAGCAGACATTACTGTCATCCAGGAAATACGATGGTATGGGCTGGGCAAAAAGTGACATCTGCTACAGACCGGGATATAAGGAGACGAAACAGCGACAATTCGGATGTAGATTTGTTATAATTGCCACACTTCAACAAGAAGTCTTAAGTTTTCAAGACATAAGCAAACGTATTGCAATAATTCGCATTAGGGCCAAATTCGCAAACATAAGTTTCCCCCAAGGGGAAAAAATTTATATCACGAAAGACTGCTTCTACGAGCTCCTTTACAAAACTTATGAACGTCTACCGAAGTACGATGTTAAAATCTTGCTGGGAGACTTAAACGCAAAGGATGTAAGATAAGACGTCTTCAGCAGTATTGTCGGAAAACACAGCCTACACGACAACACGTATGGCAACGAATTTAGGCTTATTGACTGGTTTTGTTTTCTCACCTCGACATTCCTAAGGGAACATGGAGGTCCAAAGATCAACGAACAGTCAACGAAATTATTCACATTGTAGATGTCCGTACATTCAGAGGGACTCAGATAGATCCGGACCACTACGTCGTTGCAGCCAAGGTAAGAATGTGGATATCTACCACGCCACGCCTGTGAAAAGATTGTATTTCGAAAGACTGCAATCGCCAGAGACCGCCAAGGCCTATGCATAACCCGTATCCCTTAACCTCTCGATTAACACCGTACCACGAGCATCTAATGTCGAAGAACAATGGCAACGATGCAAGCAGGCCAATAGATCAGCGGCAACTGATGTGCTAGGTTTCTCGTGCCCACCAGGAAGAATCCTTGGTTCGGTGAGGAATGCCGACAGATGCTTGCAGCCAAGAACGAGGCCTACAAGACTAAGCTGCAGGTGAAGACGGGAGCTGGCATTGAGCTTTATAGACAAAGAAGAAGGGAAGAACATCGGCTTTTCAGAAAGAAGAAAAAAGAGCAAGAAAAGCGCGCGATCGAGGATATAGAGAGGTGCCACTCCAGGAACGATGTTCGCAAGTTTTACCAAAGTGTAAAACGTCAAGGCCAAGGATACAAGGCTCGAACAGAATCCTGTCGAGATGAACAAGGAAATATCGTAGTTGAGACATAGTGGATGCTGAGGATATGGAAGAACTACGTCTGCAGACTTTTAAACGGCGATGACAAACAACATACCGCTGTTAGGCAGAAGGAACCATTCAATAATGGCAACGATAGCGAAAACTGCCAACCACCCAACTTAAGTGAAGTAAGGATAGCAATATCTAACCTCACTCTTAATAAGGCCGCCGGAAATGACGGCCTTCCCCCTGAGCTTTATAAAGCTGGCGGAGATGACATGGTAAGTAACATCCACCAACTCATAAGCCAAATCTGGTCGGATGAAGGTATGCCTGAAGAATGGAACCTCAGCATCGTTTGCCTGATCCACAAAAACGGAGACCCTCTGCACTGCGCCAACTACAGAGGCATTAGTCTCCTCAACAGCGCCTACAAGATCCTATCTGCCGTAATATGTGAACGCCTGAAACCGTTCACCAGCAACCTGATCGGCCCTTATCCGTGTGGTTTTAGGCCAGGAAAGTCCACAACCGATCAAATTTTCAACCTTCGGCAGATGCTGGAAAAAAACCCAAGAAGTCCAAATCGATACCAACCACCTATTTATCGATTTCAAAGCCGCATACGACAGCATTTATAGAGACGAACTATACAGAACCATGTCTAATTTTGGTATACCGCCCAAACTCGTCCGTTTGTGTAGGATGACGATGGAGAATTCTCGCTGCACCATCAGGGTCGGAAACGACCTCACCGACACATTCGATACCAAAAAAGGATTTAGGCAAGGCGATGCGCTGTCATGTGACTTTTTCAGTTTGATTCTTGAGAGGATTGTGCAAAACTACCTAGCCAACACCAAAGGCACAATTTTCCAAAAATCGGTGCAACTCCTAGTATACGCCAACGATATTGACATCATTGGTAGGACTCAACGTATGACATCACGTTGAGTTCTGAGCCACGTTTGCTAGTATAAAGAAGAAAGCGGGTGATGTGGGTTAAGCAGTAATGAGGACAAGACCAAGTATATGCTGTCAGCACGAAAGGACACATAACATCGACGAATTGGAGAGAACGTCACCATTGACAGATAGAACTTTGAGGCTCTCGTCAGAAATCAAACGAAGACTTACTCTTGCCAATCGCTGTTTCTTCGGGCTAAGGAGGCAATTTAGTAGTTTGCGTTGACGGGCTATGGAGACGAAGATTCAACCACAAACTATACGAGTAGAGCAATATACCCCTGGTCAAAAAACTCCGCATTGGACGTTTAAGATGTCTGTGACATGTAGAACTAATGGACACCATTACTCCAGGTCGCAGACTCTTCGATGCCCAGCCAGACTTCGTACGCAGTAAAGGAAGACCAACCGAGGAAAACCCACCTCAGCCAACTTGAAGTGCGCAACTGAAGACAGTTAAGTAAGGACCGGACTAATTGTGTTGTGGAGTATCGTGTTGGTTGAGGCCCAGGTTCATTCTGGACTGCAGCGCCACTTGAGTAAATAGGTAGATTCAGTACAAAGAGGCGCACCCTACAAACTTTCCCTGTCGTCAAAAGGCGACTTGTGTAAGCCAAGAAGCGCTACGTGCCTTAAATATTATTCACATTAGTAACGGTATTAAGAATCGTTAAAAGAAGACGTTCCGAAATTCATCATATGGCGTCATGTTTCACCTTCAGAGTATCAAGTCTTGCTCTACTTGTTGATCCCCAGAATACTAAAATGTTGTACTACTTTTCTAACTGAATCCATTAAACAATTCACAAAAATCCTTAATGTCCTGTTTTTGTATTTATATATTCCTTCTCCTGCACGAAGCCCCTTTCAAGGTCTTCAGGAAACCAAAGCTAACGCTTTCGAAAGAAATAAGGAAAAACTAAACAAAAGTAGTATTAGAAAATATGATCTTAAAGGACACCGACATTTGATAAAAAAATCCTATTTAATTAATTTCAAAAAACGTCCTCGCATTGTTAGCTAGACTTAAGTCTGCCAATGGAAAGGACAATATCATCACATAATTCTCAGGACAGAACTATCAAGGCTTGGATTGCCTGTGGGAAAGCTCTCCCTCGTTGGGTTTCAGGGTATAATTAATTTTTTAGAAAATAAAAATCCCCACCAACTGAACCAACACACTCGTTCCTTGTAATTCATGTTTAACGCCCAGGAGGTACAAGTACCTACATTTGCTGCGGACAAAGTCCCATCTTTACAAAGGAGAAAGGGACTTAATAATTTATTGGAAAGTAAAGGCGACAAAAAAGAAAAAAAAATGTACACCTAGCAAGAACTTCACGGTGGAAGCCTTTTCATCATTTTGCTCTGACTCGTCTGTGGCACATCCTGGCGCCATGTTCAAGTTGCACCACTTCAATGTTAATGCCTCCACTTGCAGTCAAGTCGGGTATCAACATGACTTTTATACTTTACAATCATTTCACAGGATAGCAAGTCAACTTTTATTTCCCAGCCACAGGATGTTAGACAGTGGACAGTGACAGCAGAGTTTAGTTTCTTATTTTCGTTCGTAATTAGGTGTGCGACATTAGTTTGGACTGCTAGCTGCGTTTCGCCTTAATTAAGTCCGATATCGGTGGTTGTTTTTGTGTGTGGCCCGCGAAAGTTTTACGAGTTTAATTTTGAGTTTCAAAACTTCAGGACTAATGCGGTTGACAAAGGTGGAACGTAAAATGAATCTAAAACCAAATGAGCTACTCTATAATCTAAAGTTTTGATTGTTTATTATGCATAGTCGGACGAGCATGAAATTAAATCTCCAAATTGAAGACAAACAAAATGAAAAGTGATGCCAACAACAACAACAACAGCAACATCCGATGACGAACTCTATGAATTTATTTGCATAAATAGAGGTTAGAGTTTACGGATCTAATTTCAGAGAGTGTGCACTGTGCACAAAAAAAAAAAGATTCCAGGAAAAAATAAAATGATTGAGGAAAGTTGAGTAGTGGAGGGATATACGTGTCAATTAAATCTAGGTACAGGAAAATGGAAAATTTCGATAGATAAATGAAAGCATCCATTGTAACTCTAGAAAGGACATATAGCGCATCAAACTCAATTTGGGTTGTAAAAAGTTGCGGAGGGCTGAGGTAAGGTTATAGAGAGCGATTTACTAGTTTATTGTGGGTTAAGTAGCCTATGGACTACTAATCATGGCTATCTGGTTCCCACACCCCATAACTCTTGCAAATCTTTGACAAACATCTAGGAGTAAAAAACTGCCATTAGAAGCTTCTCGAATCGGCGTTAAACTGGAGGTACCATACTTTGTGAGAAAAATTGAACGTCGGCCACACAAATGCTAGGTTTGATGCCCTGTATGACACCAGATATTTCAAAATTTAGTTCAACTTTGCGTTTAATACCAAAGTGAACCAAGAGGCACATATACAGTTTTTCTTTCCAAGGTACCATTTCACATCTGCATAGGAGCTTATGAAACGGTGGCGCCAACGGTTCAAGTTGTACCGAGCTACCTGTCACTGTCACCTGTCACACATTTGTGATACTTGAACGTTTTCAGGTCATATGCTAGTGACGGGATCTTCGAAGGCCCTGCTATTCCAATAGCCTTGGAATACGACTGATTTTTTATGTTGACGAAGCGGAAAAATGACGGATTTAAGACAGTAATGTCAGCTTTGTGAGTGCTAAGTATCTTCAGGTGTTCGTATATCAGGATGAACGGGGACGTCAACAAGCAAAATTGTCGATTTTGAGACGGTACTATTCGAATAGCCGTGGAAAAGTTAGATTTTTATGTTGACGAAGAGGAAAAATGACGGATTTAAGACAGTAATGTCACCATTGTATATGCTAAGGACCTTCACTTATAGTTCACTTTTCTATTTCGTGTTCATATATCCCAGTACTTATAATATATCCCAGTGCTGAACCATTGCATCAGCACTAGGATATATTAACACGAAGTAGAAACGTGAACAATTAGTGAAGGTACGTATTAGCAAAGAGTTACAAGAGTGCGCATCTCATACAACGAAAATTTACTATGTGGGGTACTGATGTTGATACCCCATTGTTCACGTTGCTACCCCAGCACCAAACAACAGCATAGCCGATGCATACGAACGGGAAATTCCCCTTCGCACTTACCGCCCGCGTCTGAAACGACTACAATATTTTTGGCTGTGATGCGTAGGCGTACTCTTGTAGTTCTATACCTCTTTGCTATCAGATACAAAGCTGACATTACTGTTTTAAAACCGTAATATTCTATGTACAATGTTATATTAAGTAAGCAGAATCAACTGCAGAGAGTCGCAATCGGCAAGAGACGACGATTTCGATTTCCCAGGTTTTTACACAGACGGCCAGACATGACCACCCTCGCCACAACAAAAACATATAATGCAACTTGTATTCAATATAAAAGAGTGCACCAAAGCATGTCTCCAAGATGCTGGATACAAAGTGATGTCAAAAATAAACATCGTGACTGCAAAAATAAAAACCTCCTGTACACGCTCTGAATTGGCTTAGAGTCCATCATATAGTAGGCGTGTTTATTTCTCTTCATTCCAAATCTATACAGGCTTAGCACACAATTTACGTGTAAAATTCAACAACACCTTAGCCTATATAGATTTCGCGAAACCTGGATAATTACCCAGTCTTACACCCTAAGCCTGAATAGAAAATGTGATACCAAACCTATTTTCACAATTGCTATCGAAAAAGGTTATCGAAAATGCTAGAAATGGCTGCCGGTACCACATCCGGTAATCATACGCTGCGAAATTGGTGGGAAATCAATGTTGTATGATATAATTTGATGTGAAAATATTATTTTCTTTGCTTTGAATATAAAATCAAAACACTACAATAAGTGTAGTACTGGATAAAGTGAAAAAAATTGGATTTTATTTGCAAAGAAAATAAATGACACAGCAAAAATTGAAACCCTAAACTGCCATCTGTTGGCGGGCACGTGTTTCAGGATCAGTGGTGTCAGATCACCGATTAGCGTTTCTTTCTCATGTGTATCTAAGCTTGCATAGATTTAGAAAAAAAAACACGCCTATTATAGAGCATGTAAAGAATGACACTTTTCCTGTAGTCCTGGAGTTCTAAGCTTCGAAGATGTTAGCGAACTCATTATGACAATCTGCATCAAGATTACTGAGCTTTGATTCTTTCGTCTAGGCAGAGGCTTCTTAAAGACTTTAATACTATGTAAGTACATATGTTAGTCAGAAGGGTGTTGAAACCTAAAATTTTGCTGAATCCCAACTGTGTATATTGAATATCCTAATTGGCCCTAAAACAAACTACATCATGACAACATCGTTATAAGGACGAACTCATTGACGAAATATGTGAGCATCAACATCAATCCAAAAACAAGAAAATGTGATTCCAGCGCGAAGGTACGAAGAGAGGACGTCTTTGAAAGTATTGTCGGAATACAAAATTTACACTTTATAACGTTTGTCATCATTTTTGGTGCACTGACCTGGGATTTGGAGAGGCATATTGGTTGAGGCCCAGGTTCATCCCGGACTGTAGCGCTACTTAAGTAAGTAAGTATGTAAGACCTGGGGTCCCTATGTTCAAATTTCAAAAGTTGCAACACATAGTTTTTTTTTCACCGCACCAACTCTTGCGAAAGTCTAACTAGTGAATGGGTCGGGTGTATATGCCACCTGCAAAGCCAAAATACCATACGGACAGCCAGACATAAACACCCTCGCCACAACAAAAAGTTCGTCTATAATTCTTGATTTCTCATTAACATAATGGCTCGGGTGTATATACCGCCGTCAAAACCAAACAATTAAAAGTCTCTTCGAAGGGCGCCATCAGACACAAACGGTCTAAAAGTTAAGAAAAGACAATTCGTGTTGATTCAATCCAAACATAATAATTTCGGTCACTGTATTATGGGCGCAAGACCTATACGAAAATTTCGATTTCATAGGGTTATTGATCTTTTCAATGAAGAGTCTATGATCTCTTTTGCCATCTAGGACGGCCAGGCATAGACACACTCGCCACAACGAAAACATCTAATGGAACTTTTATAAAATCTAAAGAACAGCACCAAAGCATGTCTCCAAGATGGAAGATATAAGGTGATGTCGAAAATTAACAATGGACATTTCCACAAGTAATACAGAAACCTAACTAGTTAAAAGAAGAAGAAGAAGGATTGCAACGGAAAAAAACCTCATTAACAGGCTGTGGAATGGAATTATGTTGCACTCTACAACATAAATTATAGGAAATATAAAGTATGATACTTGAATAGCATATTCCTTAACCCTCCAACAAAGTTTACGAAATATTGGTATGGATATATTTTAACTGCATTTCTGCATTTTTTTAAAAGTCAGTGCTTTCTAATATAAGCAGTGCCTTTCGCCCACCTCACAGAAGTCCTCCTCTAGCTTTTTATAGGTTATTGATTTACACTTTACATTTAAACTGAGATTTAGAAAAACTGATGCTATCTTAGAAAACTAATTCATTGGAATGATTGAACCTAAAAATACCCGACGTCATTGTATATAGTAACATAAGCTTTTCAAAAAAGAAGATAGAACAAGAAAATAAATTGAAAAGGTAGAGAAATGATGTTTGACAAATATCAAAGACCAGGACATAATGAAGAGAACCATTAAGAGTCGAAGAAATAAACATCGAGCTGTCAGAGTCGTTGCTAAAAGTATGGAAGAACCAATTTTGTAACATCTAAACATCAATCAGCAGAGGGGTTCTTGTAGTAGATGTTGATAGGTCTGCAATAGTTCTGAGAATTAATCGGGCAATCAATGCTAAACGTCTTAAAACTTTTTCCAAAAACCTAAACAAGGGCAAGATCAGTATAGTTTTCAGATAGTCATTGACTTTGTACATCATAGTGCTGCTATAAATCTTGAATTAGACCTCTCATTAGAAATTAAACATGGATCTACTTTTTCTATGTTTCTTCTAGCATTCCTATAGAATCACGATTTTTTTAGGCCTTCACAGTGATGGGGCATCGACCTTACCAAATGACATCCTTGGTAGTTTTGAGCGGAAACTTTATTGAACCATATCCCATATGCTGATTCAACGATGTACTAAACGGGCTACTATACAGCTATATAGGCCTGACCATCAGAATTCACTTTGAGCTGGTAAGGATTCCAGTCTTACATCGACGAGATAGAGAAATACAACGCCTTAAGTGACGCGGACATGTTCAAAATAACCCCAACCCCAAGTGGCTTGTAGATTGAAGCATAGATTAATTTCGGGCTGTGGAGCTACTTAGGCCCGTGTGATTTCAGTGCGAGATCATCCTAGTTTTGGGATTAAACTCAAGTGAACTCGATAAAGTAGTTTTTCAGTCAATTTAATTTCGTTTTATCCGGAGTTAACTTCGAGTAAATTCGAGTAAATTGTCAGATGTTTTTGACAGATGATAAATACCAAGCAAACAATTATTTTTAATTCTATTTATGTGAAAATTTTATTAAATTTTTGTAAACTAAATACGTGTACGATACATTCAGATTCAGATCTAGTGACTCGAAAATGTTTCAAAAATTGACTCGAAACTTTTTTAAAAATTGAATTTGACTGTTTTAAGAAGAACAAAACTTTTAAGATAGCGACAAAAGAATTTTCATTTGTTTGGTTTGTTTAGGGAAAAAGAAACCAAACATATGATAACTGAGCTATTACAGATTCTATGCATTTCGATAAGTTTTTGACAGCAAAATCAATAAAACATGCGTGCTGCCAAATCAAATCTCCACACATGGAGTCAAATTTAATCCTGCACTGAAAAACTAATACTGGATTGAATTTATTCCGGTGTTAGTAAACTCTAGGTTAACTCAGAAAAGTAAGTTGAAGCGTCAATCATCAAAAGCTGATTAAGTATTTCTTAAATAGTTCCAGCGCAAAATTATTGGAAAACCCTTTTTTCGACAATTCAGCTTCAGATTCAGACCTGAACTCCAATCCCGTGTTAAGAAAATGACCAGTCGAAGTTGTTATAGTGTTATAGCTTCTGGCAAGACAAACATTGAATCACAATTGTCAAGGTGACATCGTTTTGATGATTCAACTTAAGCTTTGTTTAGAATAGTCTCAGACAGTTATGCCCTGTTTTGTAAGAATTACCCGATTGGATCATTGGCAAACAGAAATTAAGCTAAGGTCTGTCAATCAAATGTAATGGAGAAGGCGGCTGAAGACCAGAGTTTTCGATTCCCAGTCATAAGGTCGAGGCAATAAATAACGAGTTCGTCTAAATCGAAGCGCAAAGTGTCGATCGTCTTGATCTATTTTAAAACTACGCGATTAGATCTCTTTTTAAAAATCAACTTGGCTAGGAAATATAAATGAAATGGACACCAATAATCCAGACCCCTCGATTCCTAGGCCGATGGTTGAGGGTGTAGGGAAAGAGCTCTTCCTAATTGAAACGTAAAATAGAAAACCATAATTGTTTTAAAAAATTTACGTGATTGGACCTCTGCTAAACGAAAACTAAGTTGGGACATGAAAATTTAATGGACTCCAATAATTCATTAGAACAGTATTCATGCAAAATCTTCCAAGCTTGTGGAGAGTGGTTTCAAAAGACTTGAATTCAAAGGCTTACCTATGCCAAGCTCGTGGGAATTTTTTTCAAAAGATGGTCGAAATTTAACTGGCGCCCCAAAAACAGGGTACTCATTCCGTAACATTTAAAACTATTACCATTGAAGATAGTGTAGGAGACTTGCTAGGTACGTAGCGTGTAATAACGATTATCGCTTTGAAATTTACTGAATGAGTATTCAGAGTACTCATTCGGTAACTTTTGAAACGATTATCGTTGACGATAGTAGAGAAGACTTGCTAGGTACGTAGCGTGTAATTTGTACAAGGTGGCGCAGAAGTAATCCTCCTATCAGAAAATGCTATAAATTTTGCGATTGACCCCTAATGTCAGTTCTGTTTTGACATTTGTGTAGTAAACACATGCGAAATACACGTTAATAAACAATGTTACGCTACACTGCTCCAGAACGCGGAATATTGGTGACTATTTATTTGAGCAATAATCGGTCGGTGACTTTGGCACAACGTGAATTTCGTCGCAGATTTCCTAGCCGTCCAACGCCTACTGGTGAAACACTGCGACGTTTAGCCGCTCGCCTCGAAGAGACTGGCACAACACGAGATGCTGCCAAGCGTGGCAGACCCCGGAGTAGCCGTTCTGCATAGAATATTGCTGCTGTAGCCGAAGATGTCATGGAAGCGCCGTCGACATCGACCAGACGACGTGCCACGCAAATGGGTCTTTCCAGCGAATTTTGGTACAAGATTTGAAGATGTTTCCGTACAAAGTCCAGACGGTGCATCAGCTGTTAGTTGCTGACCGCCAATCGCGTCTAACATACGCTCAAGCCATCCTTAATCACCACCAAGAGGAAGATGATTTTTCATCAAAAATAATCATGAGTGATGAGGCCCATTTCCATCTTAGCGGGTACGTAAATAAGCAAAATTTACGCTTCTGGGGCACTGAAAATCCGCGTGTAACCCACGAAGAGCCATTACACCCGCTCAAAGTCACTGTATGGTGTGCTGTTTTCGCTGGAGGAGTCATCGGACCTTTTTTTCTTCGAAGACGTCGCGGGCCAAACGGTTACTGTGAATGGTGAGCGCTACAGAGCAATGATCAACGAGTTCTTTTTGCCGCAACTTGATGATTTGGGATTGGAAAACATGTGGTTCCAACAGGACGGTGCAACAGCACACACTGCACGTGCCACAACCGATATGCTGAAGGATGCATTTCCCGGGCGCCTAATATCCTATTTTGGCGATTTGCACTGGCCAGCAAGATCGCCTGATTTGACCGCTCCAGACTTCTTTTTGTGGGGCTTTTTGAAGTCGTGGGTTTATGTCAACAAGCCTCAGACTCTTGCAGCTCTTAAAGACAATATCCGTCAAGATTGTGAGGACCTATCGCCGGAAGTTTTGGCCAAAGTGATGGAAAATGCCATAAAAAGGGCTCAAATGACAATCAACTGTGGCGGCGGCCATTTACATGACATCATATTCTCGACTTGATGTAAAAAAAATTAAAAGACCAAATAAAAATAATCCACAAGAAGAATCAAAGTTTTTCATTTTTTTTTAATTTACAGCCAAAAAACATCGGAAGGTTATTTTTGCGCCACCTTGTATATTGTTTGTGTGAACATGTATACAAATTACATGGTACGTACCCAGAAAGCCTTCTTCACTATCGTCAACGATTATCGCTTTGAAAATTACTGAATAAGTATTCAGAGTACTCATTCCGTGACTTTTGAAACGATTATCGTTGACGATAGTGTATGAGACTTGCTAGGTACGTAGCGTGTAATTTGTATATTGTTTGTGTGCACATGTATACAAATTACACGGTACGTACCAAGAGAGTCTCCTTCACTATCGTCAACGATTATCGTTTTGATGATTACGGAATGAGTACCCAGGATACTTATTTTCACCAGTGCATTTTATTTTTGTACAAACTCTAACAGAGTTAAGAAATACAACTTTCTCGGGACTTTTCTTCAACGTTATATGTTTGGCTCATCTGAAGGATGTGTATAAAAAAATAAAAAGGAATTCAAGTAGGTCGTGTCAGTAAAGTAGTTAATTGGTTTTTCCAATTGGGTGTGATGGGCATTTTGTTTATCTGCCCAGAGAATCAACCTATCCTCCTGTTTAATTAGATTTATACCAAGAAATCTCTAACATCCACTTTATTCGAAAAGACGTGTACTAGGGACTTCCCTCCGGGAAGCACAGCAAATTGAAATGTTTCCACAAAAAAAAAACCAACGTTCCCAACATACTTTTTAATTCTCTGCATTTTTATTTTGCACGTTCATCTTTTTTTTAATATTTCATCCAGATACATTGTTTTATTAGAAAAGGTGCCGAAAGGACTTTCCACAGCAAAAAAAACAAATTTCTATACCACTGGTATACCACAGAAATTCAAAAAGAAGACAAAAAATTAACGATTTCACCGACAAGGATGGAGGATAATTTCTCGGATGATCGCATTTGAAATAAAAAAACAACTTATACAGCACGCCCCTAAGGAAAAGATGTACATTCACCAAAAAAAAAGGATACCGAGCGGTTAATGCTATTTAAATTTTATTCCTGGGTCAGGCCAGAAAAAAAAAACGTGTTAATCATTTAATTTGTTGGTCCTGGACGTATCCTCATTATTTAACATTTCTCTGCGCGTTCATTGCGTGACGTCTTCATTAGTTTCATTCAAATTTATATTTATATTTTATATTTTTTTTAATGTTGCTAACCGTTTTATCTACCACCCCGAAGCTGTTTAAAAGAAGTTAATGAGCTGGGAATTTATTGGGTGCTATCCTTATGAGGAGTTCACGGACACACACAGCAGGAATAAATTATTAAAGCTGGTAAATTGGTAATTTCAATGTTGCTTGATGAAATTACTTATGACCACACCCCACTTTGGACACAAATTAAGGTTGTTAAAAAAAAGGATTCGAAAGGGATTTGCTGGGGAAATTTATTACACGGATAATTGGTCGATTTGGATTAAGAAAGTGCTGATGCAAGAAAGATGGATGAACGTTTAATTTTTATTTTTTCAAGGGAAAATTTTTAAAATGTGGTGGGGTTTGGAAAAAGAAAAATTAAAATATGCTGTTAAATAAAATTATGACTTAATTTGGAAGGGTATATAGGGGAATTTGTGGTTATGGTTGGTAGTTTGTTTTTTATGGGTTATAAAAATGATATAACGTTGATTGGAGTAAGCACAATCAAGAAAGTTGAAGATAGCCCTTTTTGAAGACGATATTGGATGAGATGATTCTTTTTTAGGGACCTACAATCTATAGTCTTTGTGGAGACCTGACACTGTTACAAGCTAAAGTGCCAACACTGAACTTTGGTCTTAGTTGGCAACACTACAACGAGCTGACAGTTGTGTCTCGCCAGATGTTCACATTTACTTTTATTTCTATTGTTCTTCGTTCAATAAAGAAGTGATAACTAGTTTCAGTGTTTGTCATTAATTTCATTTATTAAGATTCGCAGGTTTTCACAGTCTTGATATACCAACACATTATGCTGCTGATGTAGTATTCACTTGGTTTCGATATTCGGCAGATGTGCCTGCCCAATAAGGACAAAAACCCAAAGTCATGATAGCAAATACTGTGAGAAAAACTTTATGTAATTCACATATCTAGATAGGACTATCCCAAATGAACTTCATACAAAGAAAACAAAAACTAACCCTCGCTAAAAATTTCCACATCACCGACTCTTCTTCGTACCCCACATTTCCCCACTCCAGATGATTCTTCTACACCAAACTTATCCAACAAAATATAAAAACCTTTGAACTGTGAATACAAGGACATCATCCACAAATGCAATGAACCAGACACCTATAATCGCACGCTGATGGACTGTTGACTATGGAAATCACACTCATGGAACATTTTTGGAGATGATTGGGAACACAATATTGAATGTTCCTTAGCTTTTAAACAACATGGGTGAGTACTGATAGCTTAAATGAATCTTTGTCATCTGTCATGACTTGGCGGTCTATTGCGATTGCAGTTTTTCCTACGTTTCTCGCGCCCACCAGCAAGACTCCCCTAACCAAGAATGAAGCCTACAAGGCTAAGCTCCAGGCGAAGATGAAACCTGCCATTGAGCTATATATGCAAAGAAGGAGGGAAGAACACCGGCTATTCAGAAAGAAGAAACAATAGCAAGAAAAGCGATCTATAGATGATAAAGAGAGATGCCAGTTCTGGGTACTCATTCTGTAACTTTCAAAACGATAATCGTTGACTGTAGTGAAGAAGACTTTCACACACACAATACCTTCAACGATAATCGTTTTGAAAGTTACAGAATGAGTTCCCACGAAAGTTTCGCCAAAGTGTAAGACGTCAAAGCCAGGCTCGAACAGAATCCTGTCGAGATGAACAAGGAAATATCGTAGTTTAGACACAGTCGATGTCTATTAAACGGCGATGACGAACAGTCTTCTGCTGTTAGGCAGAACGAACCATTCACTATTGTCAACGACAGGGAAAACTACCAACCACCTGACCTAAGTAAAGCATGGATAGCAATATCTAGACTTAAGCTTTACAAGGCAGAAGGAAATGACGGCTTTCCTGCAAAGCTTTATAAGGCCCGTGGACATTATTTGGTTAGTTACATTCAACAATTCATAAGAAAAATTTGATCAGATCAGTTTGCCTGAAGAATGGAACCTCAGCCCGATCCACAAAAAATGAGCCCTCTGAACTGCGCCAACTACAGAGGCATAAGTCTCCATAACATCGTCGACAAGATCCTATCTGCCGTAATATGTGAACGCCTGAAACGTTTTACCAACAACCTGATTGGCCCCTAATAGTGTGGGCTTAGGCGAGGAAAGTTCACAACTGATCATATCTTCACACTCCGGCAGATCCTTGAAAAAAACCATGAAGTCCAAATCGATACCCACCACCTATTGACCTTAATCAAAGCCGCATACGGTAGCATTTCTAGAGACGAACTGTACAGACCCAAACTCGTCCGTCTTTGCAGGATGACAATGGAGAATTTTCGCTGCTACATCAGGGTTCGAAACGACCTTGCTGACACATTCGATACCAAAAAAGGTTTTAGGCAAGGCGATGCACTGTCACGTGGCTTCTTCAATCCCATTCTCGAGAGGATTGTGCAAAACTCCCCAGCCAACAGCAGAGGCATAATCTTTCATAAATCGTTGCAGCTAGCATACGTCGATGATATTGACATAATTGGTCGGACTTAACGTGATTTCATAGCCACGTTTGCTGGTATAGACAAGGAAGCGCCGAGAGTGGGTTCAGCAATAAACGAGGCCAAGACCATGCTTTCAAACTAAAGGACACATCGCAGCGAAGAATTGGACTTCGAAATAGTTGGGGACTTTGTCTACCCTGGCTTCGTCGAAATAAAACGAAGAATTACTCTTGCCAACAGCTGTGTCTTCGGGCTAAGAAGCCAATTTAGTAGTAAGGTCCTCACTCGATATACTAAGATGATCCTATTAAAGACCCTGATCATCTTCATTCTTCTCTAAGGCGCTGAAGCTTGGACCGTATCAAAAGCGGATGAAGGAATCCTTGATCGTTTTTGGTAAAAATTTCTTCAAAAGTCCCGTTCGCGTTGACGGGCTACTGAGATGAAGATTCAATCACGAACTATATGAGCTGTACAGCGACATAGACTCTGCATTGGACGTTAAAGACTGCTAGAACATGTAGAGGAAATGGACACCGAAACTCCGGCTCGCAGAGTCTTCGATTCCCAGCCAGACTTCATACGAAGTAGAGGCAGACCTCGACTTAAGTGGCGCGCACATGTCGAAACCAACCTCAGGCAGCTTAAAGTGCGCAACTGAAGGCAGTTGGCTAAAGACTAAGCAAATTGAAGAGTCATATTGGTTAAAGCCCAGGTTAATTTCGGACTATAGCGCCACTTAAGTTAGTAAGTATAGTGACGCGTAAATTCAGCTAATTTTGGATTTTTTTTGTTCTTCTAAATTTATGGAGTGTTTCTGGAATACCTGACACGTAGTCATTTTTAACCTCCAGTTTGCTTTATTTACCCTTCCACGGCATTGAATGGTATCTCATCTTCTGCCCTAAAAATCTTCAATATAAAAAAGCTGTATACTGCATCTTGATAAATTTTATTTTATACTACAGCGTTAGATGTCCTGGTGTCCTGGTTTAAAATCAATTTAAACTTTTCTATTTTATATCGACAGACAGGTCGAAAATCCTCATCCCCAGGTGGTTCCGTACATTTAATTAAACTGCCAATAACCAACGACTTTAACGACGACTTCACATCATTTTTCAAAAAAAAAACATCCATCTACCTCCCACAAAATTCTATTTAGTTTCCCGTATCATAAAATTGTTCCGGAAGCTCCTTTCAAAATACAAAAAAAAAAACTTTCCATCAAGCATTAACTTCCCTCCTGGTAAACGTATATATATCACAAAAAGAATTCTAATGCAAATATCAAAGCTTGTACTAGGCTTGACTTCATATTCACTCACAGTGTGCCAGAAAAAATATCAAAAAAAAAAAAAAGACTAACTACCCCATCATAACCATGGGCACCTTTCCTGGCACATCCTGTATTTTAATAGTGCAATTACGTGGACCCATCATACGAAGCGTTTAATGGTGAAATTATTTTACCATCACCACTCAGGACCCAGGAGTACTTCTTACACTCCCCCCCCCCCCTCTTCTTTAATTCATTCAGAACTGAAAATCCCTTTAGTGTTGAAAAGTCCTTAGAAAATAAACCAACAACAGCAAAACGCCAACAATCTAGGCAGCAGTGTGAACAGCGGGTAAAATTATTGAAAGCGATTTTCAGTTAGAAAAAGTTCTCACAGAAGTTAAACACCACACAAGGGATGACAAAATATCCTGCAGGAGAAGATGAACAACAAAAAAAAAACAGGAAGACTGTTTGCATACATTGTAGTTACCATCCTCTCGCTTGATGTCTACCAATACAGAAAAATCACCATGCGCGTCCTTTATATTGTTCGCCTCGTTTATGCTATTATAACGTCATCATCATCGTCGTCACGGGGATGATCCTTATTTAGGAATTGGTCTACTCTGAACCGCCTGCAGAGATGCTCCATTGTCCCGTTATTGCTTTCGACTTTCGTGACGAAAATCATTAATAAAAAAAAGTAAATTTCTCCTAAAAGGATATTTTTTGTTGTTCCAGTGAGCTCCAGGGAGCTCACTCTCTCCTGATTCCGTTGCTTTATTTTTAAATTCAGTTTTCTTTTCTGGTTATTACACCCACTAACGGATTTCATATTTCATTAGTACCCAGCGCACACTGAAGATATATAAAAAGTTCCGCAAGGTAAAAGGGGGCTTGCAAATAAGGTTTAAGGACCTCTTCGTAATGGCTGAGCAAGTGCATGGCTTGAGGGGTGTGCACACTGTGGGTGGTGGTGTTTGAAGATGATTAACTGCCTGGAGTGAGAAAATGTCATTCTTTGGGACTTGCAAAGACCGCAAGAACGGGAGGAGTACTTTCAGAGGGTAATAGAGTAGAAGTAGTTGGTGTAGAATAATGGGCCACTCTTTGAGGTGGAAAGGTGTCGCTTAGTGAAGATTGGCGTTGTGACAAATTTGAAAAACTTACTCAGCGGGGACACTTATTGAGTTTTCATGGCTTATGAATAAGAATACCGTTTTTTGAGGAAGGTAGTAGAAGGAAGGAAGCTTGTGCAGAGATGTATAAGAGTGTCACATCAACAGGCAATGTCATTAGTTTTGAACGGGTTCAAGAAGTTGATTAAATGCGATGACTACATAAGGTTTGCAGATGACTTGCGGTCTATATAAGTTTCTTTGTGAAACATCTGCTATTTTGACACTGACAGCTCTTTTCCCATCGAAATTTTGATTGTCAGTTGTCAGTTGAGCTTGAAAAATGAAATATCTGGCATTTACGACCCATACAGGGACTCAAACGTAGCTTTTACCTTTATTTGTGTGTGCGAAGTTATTATTGTTTCCACAAAGAAGAGGTCCTTCCATTTAACGCCGACTTCGAACGGCAAATGTGAGAAGCTTTGACAGTGTTACTCTTGAATGTCTGTCAGACTTTCGCAAGAGGTGGAGCAGTAGACAAAATTTAGGTTTGTCACTTTCGAGATTTGAACAGGGGGCCCCTAGCTTAGCAGTTCAACACACGAACCAATATATATCCAAATGTCAGGGCTGTGTTACCGAAATGTTTATAAAAATGAAGATTTCTCCGAAATGACGCACCCACCGCGCCGACTGTAGAGCTCAATGTCAGAGGGCTGTGTTGCCGAAGTGTTTATTAAAATGAAGATTTCCCCGATATGAGGAACCCGCTGTACGACGACTGTAGAGCTCATATCCAAATGTCATAGGGCTGTGTTGCCGAAGTATTTATTGAAATGAAGATTTCTCTGAAATGACGCACAAGCCGCGCCGACTGTAGAGCTCAATGTCAGAGGGCTGTGTTGCCGAAGTGTTTATTAAAATGAAGATTTCCCCGATATGAGGAACCCGCTGTACGCAACTGTAGAGCTCATATCCATATGTCAGAGGGCTGTGTTGCCGAAATGTTTATTAAAATGAAGCTTTCTCTGAAATGACGCAGAAGCCGCGCCGACTGTAGAGCTCAATGTCAGAGGGCTGTGTTGCCGAAGTGTTTATTAAAATCAATATTTCCCCGATATGAGGAACCCGCTGTACGACGACTGTAGAGCTCATATCCAAATGTCAGAGGGCTGTGTTGCCGAAGTGTTTATTGAAAATAAAGCAGCAATCGAGCCGACTGTAGAGCTAACCATTTGTGGATACACGCTCCTTGTCGTCATACGTTGGGTACTAACGAGATTGTGCCTGCTGTGGCCTGGTGGATTTAAATCAATCCAGGAACATGGATTCTCCATCGATTTTAACAACTAAACATTGTAAGCACCAGTTTGATCCGAATTGTGTACAAAAATCTCGAAGCATACCTTAACAAAGTCCAATTTGAAGTTCAAAGTTGTAATTGAAGTAAAACGTCGTAAAACATTGTTGTGAGTCACTTTAGGCCACGGAGGCACACTTGATGCTGGAGAGAAGGGCACGGCAGGCTTTCGATTGGTCTGCTAGATTTTGCCCTCTGACCAAAAATCCCAGCTCAACACACATTTTCGTTATAGGTTGACCCATTGGTGGTCGAGAAATCATATTCAGAGGCTGGCAACATTTACATCTCGCAAGATTTGACATAGTTTTGGACATCTGAAACCATTTCTGGCCAAACGAAAGTTTGTCGTAGTTTTGCCAATTTCTTATGAATACCGCCATGCCCTGAGGCTGAGGAGTTATGCGCTGATTACACAAGGCTCCCATGCAACTCCTTCGGGATACAGAGCTTCTATGCTCGTCGGTCGTCTTGGATAGCGTCACCAGTACTTATTTCAGTTCGTTTATAGACAAATCGGTCCGAAACATAAGTGTCGGGTAGTCTGTCCAGATTTTTCTCCTCGGTAAAAAGTATGAGGAATTGAGGTCAACATGTAGGATTTTCTTTGTGAGTTCTTTCGTTTGCGTGAGAGAGTATCTGGGACAACGTTTCGGGTACCAATCCTATGCTCGATCACAAAGTCAAAGTTTCTGACTTCATCCAGCCAATCGATCAGATAGATGCTTCTCTGTCACCAGCCACTTCAGACTCCCATGATCGGTGATTATAGAGGAACGGCCGTATAGCATTCAAGTTCCGTTACGCTATAATTACGCTTTGTGGAATTAAGCTTTAAAGACATGAATGCTATTGCTATCGGTCGTTCGTTATTCTCTGCATCCATTTGGAACAACACACTACCTACACCTGCTGTGAAAACGTCGGCTTCTATGTAAAAGCGTTTCTTAAAGTCTGGATTTGTATTATTGGTGCGGACACCAAGGTTGTCTTAAGTTGGTCGACATCGGTCATTGCGAAAGTTTGTCCTTTCTTAAGGCAGTCTTTGCGATAAACCTCCTGTACCACCCTGTCATACCCAGAAACCGACGGAGTTGCTTGTGGGTCCTGGGATTCGGAAAGTCCTCCAATGCCGATATCTTATCAGGATCTGTTCTAAGACAGCATTTGGAACTTGACGCCGAATTTGGGAAAGAATTTTTTTTTGTCTGACGGGACACGCATTTTATATCGGTGCCTCTGTTAGCAAGCTATATTGCGCACCTGAAGATCTGATAACCCGCATCGAAAAAGATCATACGCTCCTCATATTAGACATCGAATTTGGCAGGATCGTCTGAGGATCGTAACTTTGTTGTCGCTTTTCAGTTTAGGGCTTTCAGCGGGTCGAGTTAGACGTCGAATTTGGCGGCTTTATCGTTTTTATCGTAACATTGTTGTCTGTCTGCAGTTTAGGCCTTGTAGCAACATCGAGTAAGAGTTCGAATTTGGAGCATAAATTATTTTTTCTGACGAGACGTATTTTATCTCGACGTCTATGTTAACAAACAAAATTTTCTAATCTCGGGATCGGATGACCTGCTTTGAGAACTACCATCCCCTTTGTTATTGCTTCTCAGTGTGGGCCTTTTAGCAGCACAAATTGGACGTTGAATTAAGCTGAAAAGTATTTTTTTCTGAGGCGGAATTTTATTTTGCCGCCATTGTCAACAGTAGGTATTGTAGCAGCTAAAATTGGACGTCAAATTTAGCCGGGAAAAAATATTTTTTTTCTGACGAGGAGGAATTTCATTTCTCAACAAAAAAAAAAAAAAACAAATTTTTGGCGCAACAGGCTCGTTACCCAGGGCCTAGCTTTCTCACAACCATTCATGTGTGCGTGTGTACTTCTTGCACGATGGCGGGACCTCCTGTTTTATGCCGACTCCGAACGGCTAAGTTGAGATAAGCTATTCTTGACAATTGATACTACTCGGATGATTTGTCAGATCATCACGAGAGGAGGGCCAGTGAAAAATCATTTAGGTGTTGCTACGGCTGGGAATCGAACCCAGACCTCCTGCGCGGCAGTTCATCGCACTAACCATCGTGCCACTGAGCCCCTCAAACTCTCAACAAACAAAATAGTTAAATGTGGGACGATACCAATCAAAATGCATCCCGAAAAAGTCACTGTTTGGTATGGGTTTTGGGCCGGCGGTGTCAGCGGTCTATATTTCTTTGACAACGACGTTGGCCAGGCCATCACCGTCAATGGCGAGCACTAAAGGTCGGTGATAATCAACTTCTTTTGAACTGTATTGCATGATATGGACACCAACGACATGTGGTTTCAACAAAACTGCACTACGTTCCACACAGCTCAAGCAATATTGGAAATTCTGCATGAGCGATTTGAGGGCATGGTCATATCACGTGGAGGTGATGTGAACTGGCCATCGAGATCGTGCGATTTGACACCGTTAGACTTTTTCTGGTGGGGTTTTCTGAAATCGCAGGTCTATACGAATAAGACACAAACCACAGCGGCTCTCAAAACCGATATAACCAATACTACCGGTTTCGGATGTGTGCCACCCAGAGAAACCGCCGCGGACATTAAAACAATGTTACATTCCGTACATAATGGCATTGATACCCCTATCTAATGAAAAAAAAATTTCGATAATACCTCACACATACTTTGTTTTATTTAAATTTCAAGATAGGAAGCGCTTTATGAAAGACCCTTTAGTTGGGCGCCAATTTATGTTTTAGTTTAGGTGTGCTACTCTTTTGTCAGGTATTTCGCTTCCGATATTGTTTCAGAGATCTTTTAATGTTGTTATCATTTACCAATTGCTTACCTTTAACGAATTGGCATTTAAACATTAGCCGGGTGGCCATTTGACCGGACAATTTCTCGAGATCACACGATTACCAATCTGGTCTTTGTGAGACCACATATCATTGATATCATGTCACCAATTCTGACAAAAAAGTCTTTCATGACACGATAGAGAACTCCATTGACATGGTTGACTATTTCTTCAACGAAAAAATATCTTGCGGCCCAAAACACAACCGGTCATTTTTTGTGGAAGCAATGGACTCCCTTGAAGCACATTGGGTTTTTTGATATCCAATAACGTATACTTAGCTTATTAACCATTAAGCCAAATATAAGCTTCATGGTTGAAGATGCGTTTCTGTATTTTCTTCAAACCGGACGAGTTTTAGGCCATCAAATGGTCAAGAGGCTTCAGTTATCGAATTGATTTGATCTTTTAAGGATATAAGCCATGACCTTTACACAAATTGGCCGCATTGTGGTCTGAGAGAATTCCATTTTTTTGTTAGATTCGTGGAATCGAGTGATTTGGCTCATTTTGAAGGGAAAAACTTACGTCTGCAATATTTTCAGTACTTCAGCCGTGGTGAATATGTTGAATTGTTGACTCAAACTTATACACTGCAGAACGAACCAGAGTCACCTTTATTTGTTTAAAAGATTGTCCATTGTTGGGCGCCATTTTATTTTTGAATTAAAAAGAAATTGTCTTATCCCATTGTTGGGAGCTACTTTTTGCCCCTTGAATTTGATTGAAATATTATGAAAAAGATTAGGAATATAGTTTTATTGCTTTGAAAAATAAAAAAAATAGAAACGTGTCGGTTCGATCGACTCTTCCCAAATTCCCACTACGCTGAACTAATTCCAACTCTTTTCTAGCGTTATCTAATTTTTCGGCTGTTTCTTGTGATGGCATAACGGTGTGTTCCAATATATGACCAACAACAAACATACAATCTTCTAAAAACGTTTTTCGGTAACATAGCAAAGCCCATTGTTGTTGGCTATATTCAATCACACGCCAGCTATTTAAAAGAAAGCGACCTCACGTTGGGCGCCAATTCATGATTTAAAACCATTTTACTTTAATCGTTTGCATGTTATTTTCTAATTCAATATTTATCCAAGAACTCACATCAAGCAACTAACCCCTTTGAGTTTCTTTCATTTTGTCAAATAAATGTTTTCCTTAGTAGATTGCATCTTTTGATTCCTAACCCCCTTTCAGAATTGTAAATGTATTTTTGTAAATTATGCAATTATTACGTGCCTTTCGAGAATCCTGGCTGCAAAAACTTTTTCTCCAACGACAAACATTGATATAGAGGTAGTTACTAGTTCGAAAATAAAATAAAAGACGTTTCCCAAGACCCCACGTAAAGTACCTAAACTAAATTTAAGTTGTCGCAACGTAACGTTAAAACGTGATTTCTTGTATTTGTACGGGCATGTGCGCACTGTAATGGCGGTAAATTAGCTTAGGAAGCACTTAAAGTTGGAAAATGTAAGAAAAAAAAAAATTATACATCACAAGGATATTTATACACATGAAACGTTTCGTAATAAAATTATCATTTGAAGTGAGTTTTTCCTCTGGGCTAGGAATTCCTGCACGAGGTGGCCCATTTGGAGCAATTTCGTTGGCCTCTAATCGATTTTAAATGTTGCGTGTGACGACTTCACCCCGTTGCTGGTAGGTATGTTTGGTGAACAGTTTTCCTTACTAAATGGTCAATTTGTAAAACGTAGACGTCACAAAGGACGGAAATGTTGCATGCCTCTAGGCGATTATAATGTCGCTAAAGGATTGTACCCGAGATTTGAGGGCGATTTGATGGACGCGATGGTCGTGGTGCTGGTACTTTGAATTAAGTTTACCTTTATGAATTTGCCTGAACGACGATTTAATCAGCCTACATTTCAAGGCGTCACAAATGTGTCCAGGGGTAATTAAATTAAATGAATGATGCCATCAAAGTGAAGGTGTACAATTTTCTATTTGATTGTGATATAGTAGAGGGGAGGTAGTCAAATTTTTAAGCACGAAAAGGCATACGGCGGGCGTGTGATGTAAGATAGTGTTGACACAATAAAGGGTTGACACGATAGGGGATAATGTTTGTTTTGACAGAAGGATCAAACAACAAATACAAGGTGATTAGAGACAAAACGGCGAACTTCATAGGAAGCCCTTAGAGCAGGTGACTAAAAGAGGTCCAATAAAACATTTTTTACGAAATTCCTCAGGAGTACGTTTTGGGACCAGTTTCGTTGAACATAAGCCACGATGAAGTACTGGGTGTATGGAAGCCGCCAGGAGTGGTGGACATCATTTGTTCTGCTGAGGACATCACGGTAGTAGTAATGGCCACAGCTGTTGGGGAGGATATGCAGCAATGGAAAACCAACAACTGGGGGTATAAATCTCTGTGTCAATATTTAATGACGAAACTTGAGACAAAACACAATAAAGAACAACATCAAATGGACGGTTGACGCAACAATGTTCTGCAGGTAATTGACAGGTTTAAAAAGATAAAAAACTGGATACAGAAGCTTCTGGGAAGAATGACCCTCTCTGTAGTCATGACAAGGTTCGAAACGCTAGCTGGAATGCAAAAATAAGGAATCTAACATAACACACATAGGCAAGGTAGTAACTCCACAAAGACTCATTTCGATAAATGAATCTTTAGAAAAACTGCCAGCAGCATCAATATAATGCAATGACAATATAATGCAAGACCTGCTTCAGGAAAACCAAACTAGGTGTAGGTTAAGGGAAAAGACGTTATGTCAAAACCTGTCCCAACAAAGGATTGCTTTGACAGAAATTGCCGCAGTGGGTTGAATTGCTGGATATTTTAGGTTGTATACAAGCAGTATAAAATCGGGAACAACTTGTTGTTCGTATTCATAAAATATTGCAGACCTCCAGAGCTTCCAAAAATTAATATTCGTCATATCCTTAGCTTCTGTAAAACATCACTCAGAGAAAATTAATTTGAAATGCGATCAAATGTTAAGAACCCCAGGTCCTTAAATATCGAACATTAGACTACCTATTTTCGAAAGTGATAGTTGAGGCATTAGAAACTCGTCTGCGTCGAACAGCAATTTATGGACTTCGAAGAGACTTTAGACCATACAAACTGCATTCTCAGAGGAAATACGTAAATCATAATCGTAGGTCATATCCAAAGGTTCGACATAGGACTATCCTTTAGAGAGGGGTAATGTGAATAAGTTAAAAAACAGCTTGTTTGATATGTTATGAGAGATATCGAAAAACGTAGGTGTTGTCACTTTCGGGATTTGAAGCAGGGAGCCCGCTCTTAATAGCCCCCACGAAAAACTTAGGTGTTTCCACCTTCGGGATTCAAACCAGGGAGCCCGCTCTTAGTAGTCAAATGCACTAACCACTAACCATCACGGCCAATACAATGCCTCAAACCTGTCTTCTCACTTCATTTGTGTGTGCGAAGTTATCATTTTTGCACAAAGAAGAGGTCCTCTTGTTTAATGACGCTGAATCCAAACGGAAAATTTGAGAAGCTTCTCAGACTTTCGCAAGAGTTGTAGTATGTTGACACTTTCGGGATTTGAACCAGGGTCCCCGGGCTTAGTTGTCCAACGTACTAACCACCAAGCCACTGGACCCAGCTTTTAAGTGCTTCTTTGCAATCATTGGCTAACGATTGGAAGTAAAGACTTCAATTTGGCTAAACACCAGAAAGTGACTTCAGCCTTTTAGAACGTCTGTATCCTCTGAACCATATGGGATGAGCGGCCATGCACTTAATCCTTTTCTCTGCAACTCTTCCCCTTTGCTCAAATCAAGCAGCGCTAATGTGATGACTACTGAAAATCTAAGCTCCTAACAATCGGGGAAATTACAGATCTGGAAGTACAATGAAGGGGCAATTTAGAAAGAGTTACAAAACTAAAAAAAAAACACACCTCCTCGTAAAAAAGGATCATGGACTTAGTTAGATATCCGACTTTGCCCTTTCTTTCCTAAAGCAGCAGTATGGTGTCTGGAGCAATCATTGACGATTATTTTTCAGCAGATGAACGTGGCGTTACATTAAATGCTAATCCGGAGTTTCAACGTTAGATGATTGATACCAACTAAAAGAACTATTAACCAACATTAATGGAACATTACACATTATAATTTTGAAATAGCTAAGACGTGCAGAAACAATACAAGCTAACGTCCAAGACCATACTTTAGGTAGTGCGCTAGATACCCAGACCGGCCCATCCCAGATTGGCACCTCATCCACTCAATAAACCAACCACCACCGATGTCAAAGCCAATTTCGACAATATTCGTGCCACACAGACTTCCGCCTGTGCTGGTTGACGATGGAAAATTCGAAAATAACGATCGAAATATTCGATGCATAAAAGGATTAAGGCGAGGTTACGCATTGTCTTCTGAATTCTTTAACATTATTCATTTTCCATAAACCTGTGCAACTAACGGGTGATTTTTAAGAGTTATGTTTTTCAGGTTGGAAGCACTGGTCAGTAATGGCGTCCAAACGTCATCTGTCAAAGTGAAAAGTTTTCCGTATACTCTGCCATTTAATCGTGGAATGACTTACAAAATAGCAACGATTGCCAATTATTGAAATTTATATCAAAATTCGTGATCTGTGAAAAATGTGCAAATCCGCTGTTTAATCAAAAAAAAGTGTTCAGCGATGAGGCTCATTTCTGGCTCAACGGATTCGTATATAAGCAAAACTGTCGCATCTGGAATGATGAACAGCCACACGCCATACAAGAATTACCGATGCTTTCCGAAAAAACGACAATTTGGTGTGGTTTATGAGCCGGTGGCATCATCGGTCCATTTTTCTTCAAAGACGACCGTGGAAGAAACGTTACCGTCAACGGCGAATGATATCGAGCCATGATATGCGAATTTTTTTTTTGGCCCAGTTAGCTGAATTGAACTTGGTTGACATGTGGTTTCACCAAGACAGTGCCACATGCCACACAGCTCGTGAAACAATGGAAATGTTGATGGATGAATTTGGTGAGCAGCTTATCTCTCGAAATGGCCCTGTGAGTTGGCCGCCAAGATCATGCGATTTAACGCCTCTTGATTATTTCTTGTGGGGTTATTTAAAGTCGTTAGTCTATGCGGACGAGCCGAACACGATTGAAGCCTTACAGGATAACATAACACGCGTAATTCGCATAATACAAGCCGAAATGCTAGAAAAACTGACGCGAAATTGGGCCTTTCGAATGGACCATTTGCAACGGAGCCGCGGACAACATTTACTTGAATTTGACTTTAAAACGTAAATGGCAAAGGCCTATTTATCGATTACAATAACAATTTTGAATATTTGATGCAAATTTTAGTGTTTTATTCGATCTTTTAAAAAAAAAAACAACGCTAGCAGCCGCCGACGATATTGGCATCAATGAGATGTCACAACCAGGTTTGCTAGAGGGCTAGATCAAGTTTATGCTGTCAACAATATAGGACACATAATTGGACAGAAAGTCTTAAAACTCGAGCTAATCTGTCAACCTTGAATCCGCTATTAACTTTGACAGTAACATCTTCTTATAAATCAAACGAAGAATTGATTTTGCGAACCCCTGCTTCTTCGGGATATGAAGGAATTTAGTAGAAAATAGTTTACTCGGACAACTTAGAAGATCCTATATAAGACCGTTATATTCCCAGTTCGGCCCTACGGGGCCGAAACATGAATCCTATCAAAAGCCGATGATGCCTTGGTCGTTTTGCGCGTAAAAGTATTGGGAAAATCTTAAATCCCATTTGTGTCAAAATGCTATGGAGACGAAGATTCAACCTACAACTATCCGAGCTGTCGATCGGCATAGATCTAATCAAAAACTCCGCATTGGAAGTTGAAGATGTTTTGGACATGTAGACTGAATTGACATCAATACTCCAGCTCGCAGTCTTCGAAATTCCCAGTCTCGTCAGTCGCCATAGAGAAATACATCGCTAATTGTAGTTAATTAACTGTGGAGGCATTTTGAATGAGGCTCAGCTTCACTGTAGATGAAGCACCACTTACGTACATAAGTAAATGAAGTCAAACCTCTCTTAGAAAACCACAACTAAGTGTGACAAGTCATTTACTATGGTAGAGCTGAACGTTTTAACATTTCTTCAATAAAATCGAAAATGTACCCAATATTAAAACAAATTTTCAGTATCAATTAAGACTAATAATTATTTCGTAACTTTTCGGATTCCTTCTTGCTAAATATTTGGTGATACCTGAAACACTAACATAATCCTGAGAAATGATTAAAATAATTTTTCTGAGTGTAGTACTAATAAACCTAGTTATGGTTAAAACGGAAGAGTTTAATTGGAACGAATATAATCAGTTCTTCAACTTATAAATTCAAATTAAATAAAGTAGTATTTTCTATATTTTATAGCTATGATAATACAAATACACTGAAAAAAATAAACATATTCTCTTAAAGAAAATAAAATTGTACAATCTAACCACATCATCATAAATATGCCTCTAATAAAACAAAACATATTTTTAAAGTTAATACTTACTTGTTTCTTTGGCAAAAAAATGGCGACCGTTTATACGAAGACTTTTAAATATTTGAACGTTACGTCCTAAAATCTCACAGCATTGAGTAACAAAGAGGAACACTTTCAATGCAACGATTAGCATGTTTTCCATAAACAAAATTTTAAAAAAAATGGTTCTTTTTGGATATTAATTTTTTTTAAAAAAACAACATTTAGCATGTCAGTGACGAGTATGAAATAAAATGAAAAATTCCACTCGTTGTAAAGGAATATTTTTTGCAGAAATCCTTTGCTCTATGAATAAAAAAATAAATCACTTTTTCGTAATAAATTTGTTTTTAAAAAAAAAATTAACCATACTTCCTTAAAAAATATTGTACGTTCTTGGTGCTAACAATTTTCAAGAAAAAAACGTTCAGTGCAATTTGATAGTGAGATTCCAATCAAGGAACAAAAATAAACTAAAAACGAAAATCATGTTCATTTTGTAAAACAACACAAGTGTAATAACACAAAAGTGTAAAAAACAAATAAAATTCAATAAAACTCAACTAAATAAAATGTTAATTGAATTAAATAAAAAAATAAAATCAAAGCATTTAATAATAAAAATGTGTACAGTGCATATAAGTTAAGAAGAAAATAAAAAAATCAAATATTCAGAGTATATAATATATATCGCTATAATTAAGTATATTTTTTTTTGTTAATATTATGTATTCATACTCTCACGCAGGCAATTTATATGAATATTTAATGCTAATTTAAACTAAATAAATAAATAAACCAAATTGATTGTTAACAACTGATGTTGTGTTTTTTGTATGGTTGTGTTTTTTTTTTGGGTGGAATAAATTAAAAAAGCCGACATCTATTTAATTATACTATTGTTGAGGTTTTTTTTGTGGAATGATTTCTGTTTGTTTTTGGGGCGAATATTCATTTAAATAATATATTTCGAAGAACTATTTTAATCGGGTTGGCAATCGATGGGTGGTACTTAAATTGCCGGTAAAAATTAATGGGAAGTCCTTTGTACTCGAAATGTTATACGGGGTAAATTAATTTAATTATTGACGTTTTTAGAAAACATTTAAATAAATATTGAGTGGGCGTTAGTATGCGGTTCTGTGATTTCATATGAGCGTGGATGAATGAGCTCTAGGGCTTTCGAGTGGTCCTCATGACAATTTCACTTGAACGTTTCAGTTGGGAATGTTAACGAGAGGTTGGAACGATGGATTTAAAATCCAATTTAAAATTTGTTTTAACATATGAATGTAATATCGAAACCACAACAGGGTTGTGGGTAAAAATGCTGATTCAGGGTGGTCTGAAGTACCAACAATTAATCTCGTATAAAAAATTAGTAAATTGTTTCAATCGTAAATAAAATTAAAGACTCTAAAATGAAAAGGAGGCCTTGAAAAACCAAGCTTTAACTATTAAAGTGTGATTGGTGTATCGAAAAGGGTAGACAATTTAAATGCACGATGGCAGATTAGCTATAAATGTCAAACACAAACACTTTGATTCCAAAAATCACTAAAATGAGATTTCAAATAAATCACTTTATCTTCATAGCTACCACACAAATTTTAATCTCGTTTAGTCAATGTTAAAATAAAATCGATGTACTTTTGGTTATGTTCGACTATAGCCGAAAATTCATCGATTTTTTTTCAACATTTATCGATGTACCTTCAGATATAGTCGAATCGGCTTTCAAGTCAAACCGAAATCGAAACCTTCAAGGAATATAGTTTTCTCGAACAATTCCAGTTTTCGAAAACTTACGACGTAAACCTTAACAAAACCGCTTCGCAGAGGCAATTTTTCTTTAAGTTTGTTGGAGTGAACACACAATACATGTCACAGATCAGCAAATAATTTTTTTTGGTTATTTGTCATGTCAGTTTAATTTTTTTCGTATTTCGAAGAAAAAATTTAAAAAACGAATATTTTTTGAACAACCTTTAAGTTTTGAACGACATAAAATCAGCGGGCAATTCATGATAATAACGGGTGATTTTTTAGCTGGTTTGGTTTTGGCAACACTGGTTTTGACAGCTGACGTGTGTTTAGTACCTTGTGTCACTGTCAAACAGCTTCAGTTTGGTTTGCAATTTAACCATGGATCGTCTTACAAATGAACAACGCTTGCAAATTATTGAATTTTACTATCAAAATTCGTGCTCGGTTCTGAGCAGTCTATTCGGAAGATTGTGACCAAATTTCGCACCAAATTTACTTTGTTGGACATTAAACCACCAACACGTTTACGTACTGTGCGTAGTGAAGAAAATATTGCGGCCGTATCAGCTAGTGTGACAGAAGACCGCGAAATGTCGATTCGGCGCCGTTCCCAGCAGTTAGGCCTTTGTTACAGGATTTGGGCGTAAAGCCTTTTAAGATACAGCTGGTGCAAGAACTAAAGCCAGCCGACCTACCACAACGCCGAATTTTTGGTGAATGGGCTCTTGGAAAGCTGGCCGAGGATCCGCTTTTTTATCGAAAAATTGTGTTCAGCGATGAGGCTCATTTTTGGTTGAATGGGTACGTAACTAAGCAAAATTGCCGCATTTGGAGTGAAGATCAGCCTGAAGCATTGCAACAGCTACCAATGCATCCCGAAAAAGCCACTGTTTGGTGCGGTTTATGGGCCGGCGGCATTATTGGGCCATATTTCTTCAAAGATGATGCGAATCGCAGCGTTACTGTCAATGGTGAACGCTACCGAGCGATGATAACAAACTTTTTTTTTGCCCGAAATGGAAGTTCTTGACTTGCATGATATGTGGTTTCAACAAGACGGTGCCACATGCCACACAGCACGCGAAACAATGGCGCAATTGCGAGGCGAGTTTGGTGAACAGTTAATTTCACGTTTCGGGCCGGTCAATTGGCCGCCTAGATCGTGCGATTTGACACCATTAGATTATTTTTTGTGGGGGTATGTCAAGGCTAATGTCTATAAAGACAAGCCCGCTTCGATTGACGCACTGGAAGCCAACATCCATGCATTCATTCGTGAGATACCGGCCGATATGTGTGAAAAAGTATGCCAAAATTGGACTCAGCGGATGGGCTACCTGAGACGCAGCCGCTGTCAACATTTGCATGAAATTATCTTTAAACATTAAATTGCAAGGTTCAAACTATCGATTCAAATAAATATTTCATTCATTTTTTCGAATTTTTTGTGTTTTTTTTTTTTCAAATCTGACTTACAAATTAAGTGGGATGATAAGTTTGTATGAACTGAGTCTTCTATTATTTTTTTATGAAACGTCAAACGAAACCTTAGGTCAAAATCCCACATCAGGTATCAATTGATTTGATTTGCACTAACCTTATGTGTGCTTTTACTCTCTTCAGTCAAGACTTTTTTTCGAAGTTCTCTTTGTTAAAAAGAATCGCCGAAAACGACTCACAGGGAAACAAATTTTCCCTCTCAACTTTTCGAATTTTCTTTCTTTTTTACACTCATTGTGAGTCGTGAGTCAAGAGTCTACGTGTAAAAGCAGACATACGAATGATACGAATGGTCACGTATCGAATGCACACTTAAAATTGTACCAATTGTACTAGCATAATTCCGCTACATTCATGTTTGATGGCTGACAAATATCAAATGTATGAATGAATGATTGAATATTTTGAAAATAATTTGGTGTATTTAAAAATTCTTACATTTTAAATGGAAACTGTATTTTTCATCTTCCGACTCAGAAAATCAATTCTTTGCCTTTACAAAACACATGGTCTCTATCACATAAAACGAAACGAGCGGCAACTAAAGGAAACAGAAGTAAACGATAATCACGACAAAGTGCGATTGTGTAAATCGAGAAATGTTTATGACAGATCGATGCCAATTGTAAGAAATTACGAGTATCGTAAAATCTAGAACGATACTCGTTTTATGTAAGCGCATTTCAACGAGAACGAAGTGATTACAACGATACTCGTTTTTTAAAATATGGTCTCAGAGGATGTATAATGAAATTTCAATTTTCTTGAAGCATATTTTAACTTAATACAGTTTTATTAAAAGGTTCAGAGTAGATACGAGTGCATTCTTGTTTATAATGGAAAAATATAAAATAACAATATAAAAATATCTTACAGGTTTTTCTAAAACAAAAAATATACTCGATCACTGATGACAGAATACCGAAATTCGATACTCGAATCTCGTATGGGATCATACCAAATCAACATTTATCAGTCACGCATGATTCGACAACTGATGTGGTAATTCAACCCCTGATCGAATTACGGTGATAAAACGTCAAGCGTTTTTCGAAAACCTTTTCGCAAAAACTCAGTTTTCGGATCGGTGTGATAATAAGATTTTGATGATCCGATTTTAAAAATCAACCACTGCTTCATGCAGTGTGATGGTGCCACTCTACTTGAAGAATGCCGCATCACTGCAGAATGTTTGACGTTACTGAATTTACACTATTGGTTGAATATTTATCCTACGTTCTTATTAAGTAAATACGCTCATGTCGATATTAAATACGCAAATACGATCTAATTTTAAATTTAAATTTCGTAATAAGGGTATTCATGCAACGTCATAATAACGGGTGATCCAAGTAGAGATACTTTTTTCAATAGCCTTTTTTGACAGATCACGTGTGAGTCGTGTCATGCTGTCATGTTATTTTTGTTTAGTATTGTTTGGCATTTCATAATGGAAAGACTTACGCGTGAACAACGTTTACAAATTGTTCAACTTTATTATGAAAATTCACGTTCTGTGAGGAATGTGTTTCGTGCACTTCGCTCAACTTATGGTCAACATAATCGGCCTACTGAGCGTACTATTCGCAACACCATCACCCATTTTGAGACCCAGCATTCATTATTGGATAATATTCGACCGAATAGACCACGTCCAGCACGCTGTGAAGAAAATATAGCGGCCGTAGCTGAGAGTGTACACGAAGACCGTGGAGAGTCGATTCGGCGCCGTTCGCAGCAACTCGGACCATGATAACCGACTATTTGATGCCTGAAATTGAAGCTCGTGATCTCGGCGACATTTGGTTTCAGCAAGACGGCGCCACTTCCCACACATCGCATCAATCAATGGACTTATTGAGAGAACATTTCGGTGAGCACATAATTTCACGTTTTGGGCCGGTCGATTGGCCACCAAGATCGTGTGATATCACACCGTTAGACTTTTTCCTGTGGGGATATGTAAAGTCAAAAGCTTATGCCGACAAACCCGCTTCTATTCAGGCCTTGGAAGAAAACATCACGCGTGTCATTCGCCAGTTACCAGTCGAAATGCTCGAACGAGTGATCGAAAATTGGACTCAACGGATGGACCATCTGCGACGTAGCAACGGCCAACATTTGATAGACATAATCTTCAAAAAATAAATGCCAAAGAATGTTCTTTCAAATGATAATAAACATTCTCCATTAAATTTGAATTTTCTGTGTTTTTTTCTTTGAAAAAGTAGGGAACCTCGAAATGGATCACCCTTTATTATTACGTGCGAAAGATTGTAATTTTACGACGACGTTTCATGAACGACCCTAAAACTGCACCACTAAATAATTCAATCTCATTTTACTAATTTATTTATTGATAGAATTTTGTTCCTGTTGTTCTTTTTCCTTTCTCGATAATTTTCTTCGGTTAAGCGCATACGTTTTATGTGCGAAACTGATTAAATGTCAAAATAGCATTTCAAAAGTTTACAACGTTTACCATCTCAGTTTACGCACCCAATTCTTGTGAGAAAATTCCGATATCGTTGGAAAAGATTTCCCATACAAACTTTGACAGTTCATTTATCACGTCGTAATTTTATCACGTTTACAACGTTTACGACGACTTTCCGACGTTGCATGAATGCCCCTAATGTGTTATTCTTATTGCCATCACATTTGTGAGAACTATGGTTGCTGATATGGTAAAATATTCGGTCGAACAAACCTAATTTTATTGGAATGGAGCAGCTAAAAGGTCAAATTTGAATACATATGACAAACAGAATCAACTGTCACAGCAAATTCGGGAATATAGCCAGCTGTCAAACGAAATGCCCACACATAGTGAGAACAACTTGGCGAATTTGCAAATTAGCTTATTCGAAATCCAGTGAGAGCGTGGTTTTAGTCCACCTTCAGTGCAATTGGCCTTCGCACATGAGATTAGTTTTTTGGTTACCGGTTTTATGGGCGAGAGGACTTAGGTATACGGAGAGAAAATCGTTGCGATTCTTCAACCGAGTTTGTGAGGTGGAACAAGGTTGAAAACCAATACAAACACATTCTTCACCATTTTAGGTCTGACAATTTTTTTATGTCATTCGGCTCTCATACGCGTTTTGTGAATCGAGCCAGTCAACATCAATGTAATTGCATGTACTCTCACCCAAACCTAAAAGCTTGCGAATTGTCAAAAGTACTCAAGGTAAATGTCAATTTCTATAGAATTACTATCACAATGAAAAGGGGTTCATGTATACAATTTGTTCTGCCGGCATATTCAACTCGTGTGCGCTTGGAGTATGGTTTGAAACCGGTTTTACACCAGAGCTAAAGTCATCTCATGTGACACGGTGCTGCCAGAGCTACAATTTTATTCATAAATTAAAAAAATGGAGATAATCACCAAAACACTAATTGCATTTTCGATTCTTAAAAAAGAAGCTTTCGGAAACCGTTTTAATGCCAGCGACAATTTTGAGAATCGCAAAATATGCTTCTGGATTATATTTGAAATTCACTCAAGAAGCACTAACACCGACACCCTATATTGTGCATGGAAGATTGTTTATGTCTCATCCCTATGTGTGATAGTTTACCCTAATGTTTCAGACTACGTGTTGGAAAATGATTTTGCTGTTCTATTGGTAAGCAGAATGAGTGAGTTCTTGGGTATTACCAATGAAAAACGCCACGATGATCACACAAAGCGATCCAAAATTGGGAGTTCCTGAAGAAAGTCTTAGGGATCCAATCTGGGAATCATACAGCCAGGTTAGTAGGGATGCTGTATAAAGGTGGAGAATTATGATGATTATGGAAAATCGCTTTTCACGGATTCAACAAGGATCTCACCAAACTACAGACGACGTTAAGAATGGCGTATACCCAACAAAGAGTTGCAGTGACCAGACCCTTTACCAATATGGAATTAGAGGAGACTTTCTTAAGACTGGTGTGGAATGTTCAACAGTCATCCTTTGCAGAGGAAATACTCATCTCAGGTGTAGATTTTTGTGGTCCTCTGTTAATTACTAAAGGCGTCAGAAGCTTACCACTGGGGAAGGTGTTTGTCCCTGTCTTGGTTTGTTTCTGATGCAAGGCATTTCATCTAAAATTTTTGGGCGATGTGACTTCGAAATCATTTATAGCAAATTTGTAGCACGAAGGAGTCTTCCGCTGAGAATAAACTGTGACAATGCCAAGAATTGTGTAGGAGCCAGACGTGAGTTGGCTGAGTTAAAAGCTATGTCCTATAAGCAGCAAACAACTGAGGATGTACAGTCATGGTGCTACGCAGAGGGGATAGAATTTAAACATAAACCATGAACTGCACATTTTGGAGGGTTGTGGGAAGCCGCACTCAAGTTGTTCAAATTTCATTTTCGTCGTGTATTGTCCAAAAATATTTTCAATTTCAAAGGACGAACTACTTTCATTGCAGTAATCGAATGTGTGCGCAATTACAGGCCTATTTCCTCCATGTCAACCAATCCAAATGACTTTGAACTGCTCAAATACAATTTTTTTTTGGCACAACAGACATGTTAGTATCCAGGTCCGAGCTTTCTCGCGTGTGTACTTCTTGCACTATGCTGGGACCTGATGTTTTATGTCGATTCCGAACGGCGATGTTGAGATAAGCTTTTCTTGACAAGTGGTAATACTGGGATGACTTGTCAGATCATCACGAGAGGAGGGCCAGTGAAAACTCATTTAGTTTATATGGCTGGAATCGAACCTAGACCTTCTGCGTGGCAATTCATCATACTAACCATAGCGCCACTGAGCCCGTCTGGGCATTTTCTGATTGGTGCTCCTCAACGGGCAGTTCCAGAGCCACTTTTTAAGGAACGGAAGTCAATCAATGCTCCAGAACGATGGAGCTGCATTTCCTTGTTGCGGCAATTTTGTTGGACTCGTCGGCAGAAACATGCAATCCAAGGCCAAGTGCAGAGAAGCGCCACTAAATGAGATTAGGCCAGACACATTAGTGCTGATACAAGTCGACAACATGCCATCCAACCAATGTGTTATGGGTAATGTAAAATCGACAATACGAGGTGAAGATATTTGGAAAAGCAGACAGATACACATAGTACCATAAAAGACCTTTTCTATTCTAAGTCTGCACCCGCATCACGTGCAGCCACTATAAACTAACCTGGCTTCCCAGGTTATATATTAAAGCTGCAGGACTATTAACTGTCCAGGTATTTAAAGATCGAAAGATATTCGAAAGATATGGCTTTCAAATTGGAACCCCTGTAGGGAGATCCTATGGTATAATCTGTCAAAATCAGTTTTTACTAATAATGCCAAACATTTTTTTACTGAACAATGAAATCTTTGCTCAACATGTTTATGGTTGATTTCAACTTAAAATACTCATAAGATATAGTTTTTGTAAACCAACATATTATTCTTTTCAATATAAGGGAATATTGGAACCTGGCATGTTGGTTGCTTATGGAAGCAATATAAAGCAAGGAATATAGCTGACGATTCATTAACAAAATATTCTTCAAAATATATTATTTAAAAACAAATCTATTCAGTTGTATCATATGTGGTTATGTTTACTTAAAAAAAACAAATCCAATAAAAACAAACTTAAAAAAAACAATTAACGAAAATATATAGTATCCACATTAAAAAAAAATGAAAATTTATATATTTTCAAATAGGGTGCTCTATATATTTAAATAAATTCATATATATGTATGTAAGTATGTATATTATGCATATCTCAAAACGATTTCATATCCAAATATATATTTATATATACGCATTTCTCTTTTCAAAATTCCATTATATATATATAATTCCAAAACTTTGAAAAGAACAACTAATTTATGAAACAAAACTTCCACTGGCTGGCTTTCAGTACAAAAAAAAAAAGTTTCCATAAATAATTATAACAATGAAGGAACAACAATGAAAAACGAAATTCGAAAATTCTTAATAAAAAAATAAATAAAATTAACTAAAAAAAAAAAACAGATTCCATATACAATTACATTATTTCGAAAATAGTTTTCCATTTAATTTATGTAAATATAAAATTTGTGAAAGCGGTTATAGGAGTAACAAATAAATTAAATTAAAAACAAAAATAACATCGACGTTGATCTGCTTTCAAACTTTCAACTTTGGTTTTAAAAATTAAAATAAAATACATTTAAAATAAAATTAGCATTTAAAAACAATCGCTAGGTAAATCATCATGTACGGTTATTGGTTTTGTAAATAAATGAATAACGTTCTCATATCGATATATGGCTTATATAACAGTAAACATGACAAAAAATGGTTTATATATGAATCATCTCATCATCATCCCTCAGATGAGTGTTTTTTTTTTCTTGCTCAAGTCATTTTTTTTAAAACACTTTTTTTTTTAATGATCTCTTATAACCAGCATTTCTAGAAAATGAAATTAAAAAAAAGAAACAAAAGAAGAACATCTCCATATTCATACCGGGCTAGATGCTTTTACAAGAAAAAAAAAACGAAACGACACAAAAAATCGTATATATATGTAAAAACAAACAAACCAAAGGACGGTTCAACACAGAGACAATCCTTCGGAACATAAATTCTCATGACAACGATTTTGCTTATTTTTTTTCTTTATACAAAATTAATGTTCTCTTTCATATAAAACAATATGACAGCCAAATAAAAGGACGAAAAAAAGAAAACTAGGTAAATAAAAACACACATTCCCAAGTCAATTATTTTTTTTTTTTGGTTTTCAAAACTTATATTATTCTTAAATTTTTCTTTCCATATATATATGTTTTTTTTTTCATTATAAATACAAAAAAGAGTTACTAAGTAAATTTTATTATTTCTTACATTTAAAAAAAAAAAATATATAGTAATATTTTGTTTTTTTTTTTTTACGAAAAGCATTATAATTTCAAATACAAGGATTTTCTGATTAAATATACATTTAAATTAAATATAAATATATTTGGTAAACAGAAAAAAAATCAAAAACGAAATGAGTAAATAAAAAATTAAAACATTCACTTTGGTTCAAGTACAACTTATACGAGTAAATTATAATTATAATACATTTTCATTATGCATGAGCAAAAGAAAAGAATTAAGAAAAAAAAAATATATTTTAAGAAATAAATTTAAATTAAATTATGAAAAAGAAATTACTAACTTAAATATAAGTTAAGTAAATAAATAAATACAAACATTCGGTATTTTGGTTCATCTTACAATAATGAGTTGGATTTAAATAATTTAAATTGTTTTTTTTTGGCAATAAAATAATTTCTTTGATTTTGAATATTTTTTTTTTGTTTTTTTGATTTTTTGTTTTGCTTTTTGTGCAAAAAATAGTGCAGTCAACAACACAGAAACATAATTTATTATATTTTTTTATTTTATTATTTTGTTAGGAGTAAAAAACGTTTTTTTGTATTTTTTTGCAGGGGGTGACCAAGATGGCCTTGAGTATTATATATTTTTGTTTATAAAATAAATTTGTTATCACTTACACAATCCATGGTTAGATTAGGGTTGGGAAATAAATTTGAAAACACACAGAATTGCTATTTTTTTTTTGTTGATTTTTGGAAGAGGGGAGTTGATTGCAGTGTGTACGAGTTGTGTTTTTTTTAAGTGAGTGAAAAGTTTTAAAAAACATGTGTGAAATTTACGTGGGTTATCCTTTTGTTTACTGTAGTTTGGGAAATAGTTTTTGGGAATGAAAATCACATATAGGCACACGGTGTAGATATCAGAAAACGAATTGTGTACAAACCTTTTATTTTTTAGACTTTTGGTATTTGGGTACTCTTTTGAAGGATATTATTGCTTAGCTGGAGAAATAGACAAACTAGGGTTTTAAAAGAACAAAAACCTATCTGACCTCAAGAAGACTTTCTGGTAGGACGAATGTGGATTTAGGGATAAAACTCGATGCAAATGTCTACCGGTATTTGGGTACCTTTTTGAAGGATATTCTTGCTTAGTTGGAGAAGTAGACAAATTAGGGTTTCAAAATAACTAAAAACCTACCTGACCGCAAGAAGAATTGCTGGTAAGACGAATGTAGATTTATGGCTTAACCTGGATGCAAGTGTCTACCGGTATTTGGGAACCCTTTTGAAGGATATTCTTGCTAAGTTGGAGAAATAGACAAACTAGGGTTTCAAAATTACAAAAAAACTAGCTGACCTCAAGAAGACATGCTGGTAAGACGAATGTGGATTTAGGGCTTAACCTGGATGCAAATGTCTACCGGGTTTTGGGTAGCATTTTAAAGGATATTCTTGCTAAGTTGGAGAAATAGACAAACTTGGCTTTTAAAAGAACAAAAACCTACGTGACCTTAAGAAAACTTGCTGGTAGGAATGTGGATTTAGGGATAAAACTCGATGCAAATGTCTACCGGTATTTGGGTACCTTTTTGAAGGATATTCTTGCTTAGTTGGAGAAGTAGACAAATTAGGGTTTCAGAATAACTAAAAACCTACCTGACCGCAAGAAGAATTGCTGGTAGGACGAATGTAGATTTAGGGCTAAACCTCGATGCAAATGTCTACCGGTATTTGGGTACCTTTTTGAAGGATATTCTTGCTTAGTTGGAGAAGTAGACAAACTAATGTTTCAAAATAACAAAAAACCTATCTGACCGCAAGAAGAATTGCTGGTAGGACCAATGTAGATTTAGGGCTTAACCTGGATGCAAGTGTCTACCGGTATTTGGGTACCCTTTTGAGGATATTCTTGCTAAGCTGGAGATATAGACAAACTAGGGTTTCAAAATAACAAAAAAACCTATCTGACCGCAAGAAGAATTGCTGGTAGGACGAATGTAGATTTAGAGCTTAACCTGAATGCAAGTGAATACTGGTATTTGGGTACCCCTTTGAAAGATAATCTTGCTAAGTTGTTGTAATAAATAAACTAGGGTTTCAACAGAACAAGACTTGCTGGTAGGACGAATGTGGACGAATGTGAAACCGGGATGCTGGTGTCTACCGAATTTAGAGAATAATGGTTTATCAGCTCTGCCTGTGGCATAGACTCACAATCACAATACAGTTCCTATTTTATATACAAAGCTTTTCATTTGAAACGGGTTGATATTGACAGTCTGTGGTGGCCATGTTGTTTCGGCGGTGTCTGTCAAATCAGTTGGTTATTATTAACTCACTGATGCCACATCACCATGACAGTTACACAGTTGAGCAGAACGTCCAAATGCTAGACATTCGTTAGAGTGAAAGTTGTGCCCATTTTACGACAGTTAAAGTTTTTAAGTCGACTCTCCAACGTTTGGTAGGCAAATTCAAGATGACCACTTTAGTAAGCAATAAACCAACGCTTGCATGTGAACGAAAGGTCAGATCTCTTGGGAACATCGCCACTGCCTGTATAAATGTGCTGGGGTACAAGAGGCAGTCGATTCCTCAGCGTGCAGAAGAACACGGCCTTTCAACATGTTGAGTTTTGCGTCGGGAATTGGGCCGGCAGTATAAGATCCAACTAACCACAGGAGTTGAAAGTAAATGACAATACCATCGACAATGCCGCTTGATCGCTGAAGGGCTTTGGGGCGTTTACTGTGACCGCGTTTTTTGGCCGATATTCCTACCATCTTTAGGGACGAGGCAATTTTTTTGATAAATGGCACACTTGCACATATTAGCGGGTGTTATCGCAATATGATTTAGACTACTTGATCAAGTCCATCGCTATGAAATTGGCAACCAATCGACTTGCAGTAATTCGCTCGAATATTGGCAGTATATTGGATGCCTTGCGCTTCAAAATTTTAGATCTAGTTTACACTGTTTTTCAGATTTGAAAAATATTTTTTCAGTCTTCATAGATATTTGTATTTTGTTGTGTCTTAATAGGACAATCCCAACCAGAAAATAAATATGTAAGCTATCAATTGATAAGTCTCATATGAAACAAATGCAAAAAGCTGTTCCACCAAATTGCAGATCAGGTATGTACGACGTGTGGAATTTTTTATGAGAAAAATAAATTCATAATAGGATGCACATCTGCTCATCTTAACTAAGTACTCTTCCCCAGGTTCTCCCGATCAACCAAATATAACCAAGCGTGTTGGAATCAAAACTGCAAAAAAAAAGAAAATTAAAGAGCTTTGACTATAATCCTGCTATCAATTAAGGATCCTCATATACAACTATGTAATATCACATATCAGGTCGTCGGGTATACGTATGAAATTTGATATGACAAAATTCTTCCTATTCTTTGCAGGTCGCGCGTGCTTTAAGTGTATGTTGTCAACGCCCTAATGAGAAAAGATTTTTTAAAAATCACATCTTGAATGAAAGAATAATAATCGGGTTAGTGTATTCGGGTTAGTGAATTCATAGCCTTGCTTTAAACCATTTACTCTCGATAATGTACCATCGACCATCGACTATCGACCATCGACCATCGACCATCGACAATCGACCATCGACCATCGACTATCGACCATCGACCATCGACCATCGACCATCGACCATCGACCATCGACCATCGACCATCGACCATCGACCATCGACCATCGACCATCGACCATCGACCATCGACCATCGACCATCGACCATCGACCATCGACCATCGACCATCGACCATCGACCATCGACCATCGACCATCGACCATCGACCATCAACCATCAACCATCGACCATCGACCATCGACCATCGACCATCGATCATCGACCATCGACCATCGACCATCGACCATCGACCATCGACCATCGACCATCGACCATCGACCATCGACCATCGACCATCGACCATCGACTATCAACCATCGACCATCGACCATCGACCATCGACCATCGACCATCGACCATCGACCATCGACCATCGACCATCGACCATCGACCATCGACCATCGACCATCGACCATCGACCATCGACCATCGACCATCGACCATCGACCATCGACCATCGACCATCGACCATCGACCATCGACGATCGACCATCGACCATCGACCATCGACCATGTAGAAGGTTTTGAAGGTTGAAAATAGGAGAGATATTTGTAGCTTGCGCCACAAACATTTTGAATCCCAGCGAAGACTCGGGACAACTATAAAGATAGAACCTCCGGTATGTCCACCGATCGCGGATGTTAGAATGTTTGGACTAGGAGCAACGCGACTTCAATCAGAGTGTCAAGCAAAGAGAATCAATGAGTACTTTATATAAGGCAGATATCGGTTAACAACGTTTATATAAACCACCTTTGTACTCCCAGGTTTTGCAATCGTTTTATGTTAGTATCGGCTAAACCAAAGTATGAAACTGACACTCAGTAAAAAAAAACTAAAAGAATCCGTTTTCTACGTCGACGTATGCAACTGACAAATTAGAATGTGACATACTAAATGCATTAAGTAACCAAACATTCCGTTGAATTGCTTTCGATTACCATCCAAGTTCTTTGCGTCGACGCATGTAACTGACAACTTAGTCGAAAACGGATTACCTTACCATACAAGTTCTCTACGTCAACGTATGCAACTGACAAATTAGAATGTGACACATGAAATGCATAAAGTAACCAAACATTCCGTTGAATTGCTTTCGATTACAATCCAAGTTCTTTGCGTCAACGTATGTAACTGACAACTTAGCCGAAAACGGATTACCATGCAAGCTCTCTGCGTCGACGTAAGCAACTGAAAACTAGTTTTAGTAAAAAGCCATCGCCTAATCGGAAGATGCTATAATTTTTTTTAAATGGCGGCAAACGAAATGAGATGCAGGTCTGAACGAGCCTGAGCAGCCATTTTGCTGAGAATATCGCAGTTGTGGGGAAGATGTTGCAGAGGTCCCCGGAGTATAAACCAGACGACGTACCACGCAATTGGGCATCGATTGGCGGTCTTTAAAGAATTTTTTTTTGAAAAATTGTAGGATTTACTGTAACAAAGTGCATCAGGTGTTAGCTATTGTACCGCGTGAATATCGATTACGAGGAATACAACTTTTTATCGAAAATCATGATGAGCGAGCGACGAGGCCCATTCTATCTCTGTAGATGTGTGAATAAGCAAAATATCGCTTCTGGACACCAAAAGTCCACGTTTAATCCACACAAAAAATTAAAACGGGGCTGCTATTAACGCTTGAGGGGTCATCGGGCCAAATATTACCAAAATGCACGGCGAGCGCTGCAGAGCCCTGCTCAACGACTTACTCCTTCCTCAATAAGTTGAATTTGGATTGGAGAAAATGTGGTTCCAACAGGAGGGAGCAACGGCACATGCACTGCACGAGCTTCAACCTGAATTCTGAGGGCTTCAGGCCTTAATCAATTTGCACTGTCCGGAAAGATTGTCTGAATTTACCTTTCCAGACTTCTTTTTGTGCTGTTTTTTGAAGGCACGAATCTATGTCAGCAAGCCAGGGACGTATACAGTCATCAATGAGAATATCCATCAAGAATGCGAGGTCCAGTCACCAGAAGTTATAACAAGAGTGAAGGAAAATGCCTGAATAGTCATCAATTCTGGTGGCGCACACTTAGCCGATATCATTTTCTCGAAAACAGTTTAAGACATCAAGTAAATATAATCCAAAAGCACAACCAACGTTATTCATTCATAAACAAAAAAATTGCAGAACATCGTTTGACAACTTTTGCGCCAATTTGTGTTAGGTACTTATGCCCCATTGACTCTCACATAATGCTTAATTTGAACTTAAACCCTGAAGTTGTACCTATTGCAAACCAAAAACACGTCACTTTTGCGTTCGACGTATACAACTGACAACTTTGTAGAATGTAACCTCCCAAATGCAAAAACTACCCAATCGTTCAACAGAATTGATTTGAATTACGACCTAATCTAAAAAAAAATCCATTCTCTGCGTTGATGTATGCAACTGACAACTTAGTAGAGTGTGACGTACCAAATGTAAATAGTGACCGAACTTTCCGTTGAAATGCTTTGAATTACCATCCAAGCTAATGGAATACATCCTCTACGCCGTACGTACAGAACTGACAAATACGTATAATATGACGCTCTAAATGCAGAAAGTTGGCGACCTTTCAACTTATTTGCATTGTATAACCGATAGGTTAGGATCCGTTATTGACGTCGACGCATGCAATTAGAAACAACGCAAAATGCCACCTAATAAATGCAAAATTAAACAATTCTCTACATTGACGTATGCAAATGAATACTTCATATAATGCGACGTACTAAATGCGAAAAATGGGTGACTAATATAATACGTTTTCAACGTCGACGTATGCAACTGATAACTTAATAGAATGTGGCCTTCAAAATACATGCAAATATTACAACTTAATTGAATTGAGTTACCACCCAATGTAAAATGACCCATTCCCTGCGTCGACGTATGCAACTGACAACTTAGTAGAATGTTAAGTACTGAATAAAATGTGGCATACAAAATGCAATATAAAACAAAACTTTCAACTAAATTGCTTTAAATTAACGACAGAAACTCGTCCCAACAATTGAAACTTTGTTTCCACAAAATAAAAACTATACACCTTCAAACTTGTTCCAGTTACCTTCCCACTTTTTATATAAAAAAAATAAACCAAGTACACCCCTTGCATTTTGCCACATTAATCCGCAATGTTAACCCCAACATTGTATATACCCTCCGTAGTAATGCTCATTAAAATCAACAACAGCCTTGAGCTCCTATTAATTCCTGGTGCACACACATACTTAATGTGAAGCTCGCCATCGCCCCCTCCTCCTATTCCACTTTAATACAAACTTAGTCCTGCAATAAATTTCGGTACAAATTTAACAGGTTTTCATGGTCCTTATAGCTTTTTGTGTTAAAACAAGTGCACTGCTTATGAAAGGCGAAAACTCACCGCTGCACATTTTCCCACTTAAGCCACACTAAGCCTTAAACACCCCCGCTCCACTTAGACGTTTTGTGGTGCGAGAGGAGACAGAGCCCGGCCCAAAAGGACCCAAAGTGTATTTGGGGTTATTTTATTTCCCAAAAAATACTTTATAACTGTGTGTTGTATCCTACTCACATGTTGGGATTGGGAGTATATTGAGAGTGCCCCCACTACCCTTCCAGTTGTTTGTTGTTTTAAGGGTCGGTCGGTTGGTCGGTTGTACTCGGGGTGGTAGGTTTAGTTTGGAGTTTTGTGGTGGTGGTGTGCTAAAAACCACACAATTTGCACACAATTGGCCTGTTATTATGATGCGATAAACGATTTTCCAAAAATCGCTAGAAAAAAACAAAAATACCAGGACTAAGGACACTACTGAAACCCAGCCAGCCTCGACTAATACCCTTTTGTGGGAATTCCCATTTACGGGAGTACTTTGTGCCAGCATTCACAAAGGATCATAGAGATGTGTGTGTTGGTATGTGTTTATTTATATTATTTAATTTTTTTGGCAATCCAAGAGGAGAGTTCTGGTGAGTTTTACAATTTAAATAACGGGAAATGCAATTTATTTTCTAAAAGGTATTCCAAAGGTATTGGATGGGGGCGGGGGTGCGGAATTTTTCGGAAAATAATAATTTCAAACATTTTCATTTGGGAAATTGTTTAGAGTGGTTTGGCGGCAGACGTGTGTGCTACTCCTGGGGAATGGTCACCGAGGCACTGCATGGTATTGTTCCGTTTCAAGTGAATGGGAAGTTATTTCGATGACTGTAAGTAGGGCTGCACTGGGATAGTTTTAGGGGTTAGTTTTGAATCTTTATTATGCAATCATTTGAACTTGGATGTTGTTGCAATTTAGTTCGGGATCCTGGGATGCAGATGAGGCAATTATAGTCGACCAGCAGTAGTAGTTGGAATTTGGACAGAAGAATGTGTAAATTTGTTGGGGATCAGGGGTTGAGTTCTTATTTATGGAAAGGTGCATTTGGGATACAAAGGAAAAGGGATATAATCTAGTCCGCATTTAGTTAGTATAAGGTAAAGTTGAAGGCAAAATATTTACGCGTTTTGGTAACTCACTAAAGCTCATGAAGAAAGAATTAGCAAGTAACCATGGAAACGCTCTACCCAATTATTTTAAGGAGTTGTCGGAAGGAACCACCAAAGGGGCGTCCATAAAGTTTAATTGAAATTCTGAATTTTTAACTCCGAATTTGATACATAAGCATTTGTTATGTATCAACCTATTAAGCTTTCAACCTATTAAACCTATTAAGCTTTCAATCCTTTGCTTTGAAGGAAGACATCTACTTAATCTTGGTGGTGGAATTCAGAATAACCAAGTCAACAGATTACTAAGCCTTCCATATAAATCGGGCCCATTGGTGGCATCTCTATTGGGTAAAGCCACTTGCAAGCATTTGCTAGTCGACATACCCTACTCGGTGGTCGATCCGTTTAAGCTTTAAATGGTTAACAACTTGCTGTCCATTTTCCATAGGAAAGATGTGGTATGCACTAATAATAGAATGCCATCGGCTTCGGAATTTCAAATGGTGGCTATAAATGTCGGTTTGATATGGTCTCGGACATTTAAATCGTGCCATATTAATGTTTTCTAAAAAAAGGCTCCCTGCCTTCCCCATACTGGATGGTTAGTGTTTGACAAAGCATTTCACATTCACGTTGTTAGGTTTAGAAATACATCTCAATCAATCCTATCGAGGTATCCTTTCGGAAGAAATTCCGATACAAAAGTCAGTTCCAACATTAACACACTTTGCTTTCGAGGTAGGACTTGAAGCATTATGCCACTGCGCGATCATGTGCGATAAATTTCGTCGGATGATCTGTTCGAAATGATAATCTGAATGAAAACCTGGATAGGGAATTCTCTTCCGAATGAATACCTCGATAGGTCCAAAGAAAGTCTTGAGCATTCATAGCACGGCAGGTTTTGCGGTTGAATTGTTAAAGTGGTGGAAATGAACTGCATATTGAGCATTTCAAGCCATGAGACATTTTTACTGTATTCGATCGAGACTATGCAGTTCTCGACGGTATGTATCTCCTATCAGTACCTTGGAATAGAAATTTATAGAGCGTCTAGGTAAAGCGACATTTTTACTGTGTTCGAATGAGACTATGCAGTTCGCTACGTTTGTGTCTCCTATCAGTTCCTAGCCATGGGACATTTTTACTGTGTTCGAACGAGACTATGCAGTTCGCTACGTTTGTGGCTCCTAACAGTTCCTAGGCATGAGACATTTTTACTGTGTTCGATCGAGACTATGCAGTTCTCTACGGTATGTGTCTCCTATCAGTACCTAGGAAAAGCGATTTATAGAGGCCGTAGTTACCGGGACATTTTAACTGTGTTCGAACGAGACTATGCAGTTTGCTACGTTTTTGTGTCTCCTATCAGTTCCTAGCCATCAGACATTTTTACTGTGTTCGATCGAGACTAAGCTAAGCAGATATCTTCGGTATGTATATCCTATCAGTACCTAGGAAAAGCGATTTATAGAGTCCGTAGTTTAAGGGACATATTAACTGTGTTGGAACGCGACTATGCAGTTCGCTATGTTTGTGCCTCCTATCAGTACCTAGGAATAGGGATTTATAGAGTACCTGGGTAAATGGAAATTTCATGCAATTGAAGGGTTAAATGTCTCGAATTACATGGAACTGCAATACCAGACTTTATATACTGATTTACTGATGCTACATGTTGTACCGTATAATGGTATCAGCATTTCAAAACTTCGAAGCAGTGATAGCACTTGTCAGGTCATAAACATATTTGCCCAAAGCTGGATCTGATAAGGTTCAAGAAATTGATTTTAGTTGTTGAACTGCTCGTAGGTGTCATCATAGGTGTTATCACTGATCAAGTGGATATCCTGCTTGCTACAATAACGGCGATGTTACACGAGTAAATTATAATATACCTCTCAGACCTTTGCATAGCTGGCATCCGATAATACCTCAATTCATCCATTACCGATGACACCATCGAAGATGAATATCGACCAAGCCATAGGATAAACCGCACCTGATTTGATGGGTTCTCCCATTCACGAGCCAGAAACTTCTGGTTTTACGAAGATTGCATTTGAATGCTTGCAAACAAGAATGTGGCCTACAAGACAACGCTACAGGCAAAGACAAGATCTGTTAAAAAGGTCTGTGCTGATCTTGTTAGTCGAAGGAAAAGGGTTTAATGTCTGAAAGGCAACCACGTAACAAGATTCGTCCTTTACACAATCGAATTAATGCCTACCTGCTTGGACAAAGCCGAGGAAAGACTCCTTCACCTTCAAGTTAAGTGCTCTTAAGATCTCCGCGATCTGTTCAACATGGAAGTGGCAAGCCTCCTCCATTTTATTTGAAGCTTTGGATAGATTTACATGATTAGATTAGGAAAGCACATTCGGTTTAAAGGGTAGGCCCAGGTTCATTCCAGACTGTAGCGTAGTGAAGCCCTTACAGCACCTCAAACCTAGCTTTTCCATTTATTTGTGTTTGCGAAGGTATATTGATATAACAAAGCATGTGACATTTTGTTTAACTCCGATTTCACAGATTTCAGAAGCTCCTCTTACTGTCGGATTTTTGTCAGAGATGAAGCAGTGAAACAAAAACTTAGGTGTTGTTACTTTCGGGGTTTGAACCAGGGATGCTGGTAGTCCAAAACACTAAGGCTTTGTGCCTCTGCACCCAATCCAAGTCTGCCGGTATGGATGAAATTGGGGAAGGTTCTGGCGCTAGTCTGTTTGGTCCATTAGTAGTAAAATATTTAGAGCGACTTTTAGCTTAAAAGACATACAATGAAACTGATATTTACCCTAACAATGCCTCCTGACAAGCCATGATAGAGTAAAAGGTATTGTGACCCAGTGTTAGGGTGACCAGATAGCAAAAACGTTTCGCAGAGAAAATAATCGCGTGGTATGAAGTGGCATGATCGTGGCGAACAATTGATAAACGGTTGACCCGGTCGCCAAATTTTCCTTCACAACTTCAACTACTGCGCGGCTGGATAGACAAGACAGATCTTTGCAAGTTGTGGAAGGCATTTCCTCAGACAGATTCTCTATAAACGCTTTTGAGGTCAACTTATAATCGCATTTTTAGTTTTGAAGATGATAGTACACTTATAGGGTCTAACTCAAACGACACGCCTATTACCGCTAGTGCTACACACCAACAGAGATGCGAACAAATCTGCTCTATAAATGAAGACCTACAAAAGATTATATAATGGGACAAGGAGAACGAAGTTCTATTCAACCCAAAGAAAACGCAGTATAAAATATTTTCAGGAAGGAATAAGTCTACGAATCGAAATGGGGAATACCGTCCTCGAATTAGATGAATCCATGTATCTGCCAGACATCACAATTCGGTCGGTATCATGGCGACAACGTTAGTTACCTTTTCAGAGCAAAGATATAGTTTATATCAGCCAAGCTTCAACTTCTCTATAAAGCCCAAGTACGACCAGGTCTTGAATACTATTCTCATGTTTGAAGTTCGGCCCCGAAACATACACTCAATTTACTGGACTCTATATAAAGATGTGCAATCCGCACTATAGATGATTCTTCCCTTACGACATTTAGCGCCGTCTGTGGGAACCACAGCTCAGATATATCGATGTTGTTGAGATTTGACCACAGAAAGTCGGTTAACATCGTATAACATGTATCCTTCCTCATTTCGAAAAAAAGAAGGTCCGCTGATGCCGCCATGCCATAAACCGCACCAAAAAATCAAGCTTTGTGGCTATTTTGATGCTTGGTTGAACTCATGGCCCTGTACATGGTCATCCGTATTCAAATCTTTATACGGATTTAGGCTTGAATCCAACCGCAAAATAAGCTGGATTGACTCTCTGGTGATGCCCAATTCATTTGATTGGCCCCGAAATTACATTTCTGAGCCTTCTTCGATACTGGCCGCTATGATGACTAAGTTTTGTTCATTTCGAACCAATCTCTGTCTGGTAGGTAATGGCTTAAGGTCCAAAGGGGTGTACTCACACTCAAGCTATGATGACGACCGAACTCATAATACATGATGAAATGAGCCAGCTTACTGAATATTTTTACAGGTGGATGTCAATGGTAATTTTGACAACTGTATGTCATTGCTAACTTTGACAGCTGCTGAAAAGTAACGATTGAAAAAAGTATCACAGCTATCCTATACATTCTACCATGGGGTTCATTCACAATGGAGGTCAACTCAGAAAAGTATTGCAGGAGTATGGGGTTGACGGCTCTGTGAGCTGCTTAATTTTTACATTCAAACAGTAAATTTTACGGTTTGTAACGACTTTTATAACGGGAGTTGAATTTCGTTAAATTTGTTGGCGTCTTTGCTTTTTGACGCGCTGAAAGAGTGATGGTTCGATGGAAATATAAAGAACCGGAGATATGGGAAAAGTGAATTGACTTACGTCTGTGCAGGGCGATTGATGATTTAAGGCTGTTTGTATATGAAAAGTTTGAACCGGGGATCTTGAATTTTTGGACCTTATTATGTTCTTGCTTATTTTCGTCAAGTGTTCGTCAACTAATAAAAAATTCGCTCTTAATAGAAAATTTTGACAATCAGCTGTGTAGATCGGTTTTAAAGAGGACTCAAGCTTCCGTTCACATGAGTTTTTGAAGAACCTGTGATCACTGAAGAATACTTAACCAAGGGCTTAAACATTAGATTGCTTTTAACTATTAGTGTTGAGCCCTTAAGGTCGATTCTAGAAACTCAAATTAAATGGAAAACAAAACCTCAACAACGATATGATGCTGAAAAATGGTCAGACTGAGTGTTTTGTGATCAAGTCTGAAGAAATTTAGAATTTTGGACCTGAACGGGATTCTCCACAGTTTTGAAACCCAATTAAAGTCCTTCCCCTATGACTTGCATCACAACGATTTTCTTCATATTGTAACATAATTCTGTCTGGAAATACCATTCCCAACCGCCAGAATATGATCTCCTTAATTGTATCTTCATTAAGAACTCATGAACACACTCCAGTAACACCAACTTTTCATATCAGTTGATTAATTAATCAAAACCAAGCCGCAAAACTCTCAGAACCCCCTTGAACCCCGGCACAGGACTCGTTTCATTGTATTAATTAAACACAAAGTTCAGCAGAGGGTGGTGGGGGGTAAGCAACAGAAAAAAAAAACCTATCCTGACTCCTGAGAAACAATAAACTTCGCCTCTAGTTGAGATTCTATGAACCAACTTTTTTTTTTAACAAATGCCACTTCAATTGAGTGAGTGTTGCACACAGAGCCGGATCGGATGGAGTTCGGGAGGCACATAAACTTTTCTCTTTATTCCAAGTGATTCCTGTGGCGGCGCGCCCAGGTGAGAAACTCGTAATTGATTTGGTTTTTCCTAGGGTTTTTGTTTTTTTTTTGATTTTTTTTCTCATTCGAATGAGATTAATTCAGAACTTTGCAGACATAGGGGAGTCCTTGGTATTTTTATAGGCAGGCTGCGGGAGAAGGCGTATAGGCAAATGGGTGACGTAGCAGATGGTTTTTGTATGTTGGTTTTTTTTGGAGTTTTTTTTAGTTTTTAAGGAGATTACACTTTTTTATGGAACATTTTACTCGAATTAAGTCCTTAACAGAAATAGTCAACTATGATGCGGAGGACTTGTTGGATATGAGCGAGCACTTAACGAAATCCGATTAAGAGATAGATCCCTTTGTAGGAAGAAGTGATGGAGGAGGATTTGCGTTCTTTTTCTGCTAGATACGTGAACCAATTCACAGAATTAACATGAAAAGTTATATGGAAACGTGTTACTTTGAAACGTGCGATTTCGAAAAAGGTTCTGTGATTTGAAAGCGAACACAAATATCAGCATACTTTTAGAAAGTTTGTTAATGTTACAACCAGGATATGTCCTAGGGTCCTTTTTGTTTGTCATTCATGGCGCTCACTATACCTGAGTTAGCTTTAACTTTAAGAGAAGGAAGCATATCCCAGTTTCACAGGCTATACAAAATCGACCTGTCAGCTAAAAAATTCAGCTGAATGTGGTCTGATATTCAGAATGTTGTCGAAATTAAGGAATATAGTCAAGTGCTTTAGAATTTCCACCAACCAACGTTATGCAGCTGCAGCGCATATCAAAATTAAGTTGTATGAGAGTGGCCAAATGAGCCACAAGGGGTGTGCAACCAGTCTTTTGGCAAGTTAAATGCATACAAGTTATACAAAATCGACATGGCAGCTGAGAAATTCAGAAATGCGCTAAAATAATTCAGAATCTTGTCGAAATGGAGGAATAAAATTGGAGCCTAGAAATGGGGTTTTTCACGTAGACGTAGCTAAATCAGTATACACTGACACTAGAAATGGGGTTTTTCACGTAGACGTAGCTGAAATCCGTATACACTGACTCTAGATGGCCAATACGGGTTTCGGCAGGTGCAGTTCGGTCTTTGTAATCCAACAGCCAATTTTCAGAGGTTTGTAAATCAGAGAGGGTTATCTACTTCTATATGTCGACTACTTCTATTTTGCGAACACGAGGATGAAGCGTTTTAGAAACTCACCGTAATATTGATCTTAGCTGATAAATTTGGACTCGTCATCAAGTAGGAAAAGTGCAACTTTCTGAGCCGCTCCATAGAGTTCCTCGGAGTATCAGCCGTCAACGAAGAAGCTGAGAGCAGATTTTCAACACCAACCAACGTAAAGCACATTCAAAGCTTTTTGGAGCTGACAGCATTCTTCTGCAAGTTCGTTCCGAATTACTCCCAATTTTCAAAACCACTATCGGATCTATTGAGCCAGTCTGTAAAACTCCACATTGAAAAGGAGCAACGAACCGCCATCGCTATATTGAAGGAGTGCTTGTACATGGAGCCACTATTAAAGCTGTTGAATGCAGGACTATCTACTGAGATTCATACCGCTACAAGGTTAGTGGGCTATGGGGGAGGAACGAGGACGGAGTGTTCCACCCTGTATTCTACCTGAGCTTGCAGACATTAACAGCCGAGAAAAATTACACCAGTTACGAGCTGGAGGTGCTCGCCATAATGACGTGCCTAAAAATACTATTGGGGATCCAGTTCTCCGGTGTCCAAGAGAGACTTATGACCAAGGGTAGTCAGATGGGCCATCATGCTCCAAGTATATAACATGATAGTGCTGCACAAGACAGGAACCGCCATGCGACATTTGGATGCATTGAGTAGATACCCCACCATGATGAGGATCGAAATTTTATTTTGCTCAAGTTAAGGATGAAAAGTGCACTAGTAAGGATGAAAAGTGTCGGCTAATCAGAGAAATACTGGACTACAAGGATTACGAAATAAAGAATGACGTGCTCTACAAATTCGAGGGCGGACAAGGTACTCAAGAAATTGGATACACAATGCGGCAGGTATCAGATAGAGGAGCTGCGTTGAATGCATTCAAAGAATTCTTTGAGGCCAATAGCATGCAACACGTCCTGACTACAACCGGCGTGTCTGCAAGGAACAGTCAGGTCGAGAGACCTGAGGATTCCAGGAGGATTCCAGAATTCCAGGAAGTGGTACAAGCACATAAATCGTGTCCAACGCATTATGAACTCAACAAACGGTGTCAAAGAGTTCTTAATCGAATGAATGGACTCCATCTGAAGTTTGGCGTTGAATAACTTGAAGACAATACGGGACGAGCTGAGAACATCAGCTAGGGAACATACGAACAGAAAATAAAAGCTGCCAGACAATATAAGGTGGGCGACTTAGTAGCAATAATGAGAACACAATTTGGTGAAACTGCACGCAAGATACTACGGGCCCTAAGAGGTGATATGGTGCAAAACAAAAGACCGGTATGATGTTCGAAATGTAGGACAACCCGAAGCACCGAAATCTACAGTGACAGCGTATAAAATCATGAGTTAGGGAATATACAGACGAGGAGTATGACTCCGATGAGAAGTTAGCAGAAGAACATGCCAACATCGACTTAGGGTAATCGAATACCAGAATGGTCGTATGGGCTTGATGAAACCTGCATTAGATAAGTAAATGACTTTAAGTGAAGTTCAGATATTCGATTCCCAACTAGACGTCGGACGCAGTACCGGAATACCTCGCCTTTAGTTGCGCGCCCACGTAAGATCTGCCGAAAACATCACCGCTCAGAAGAACTCAGCTTTTCACAGACCACAACTTGGCAACTTTTGCGTCGTGACTGTACCCTGTACCCAGAAAAAAATTCAACTGACCCAGGAGCTGAAGGTAAACGACCATAGAAAACGACGTGTGTTTGCTGAATGGGCTCTGGAGGAGTTGGAAACTGAACCAAATTTTCATCGAAAAATCATCTTCAGCGATGAGGCCCATTTCTGGAAGAATGGGTACGTCAACAAACAAAATTGTCGAATTTTGGACGTCACCAATCCATCTGAGATCAAAAATCCAATAGGTCCATCGGCCAGGCCATCACCGTCAACGGTGGTCGGTATAGGTCGATGATTACTTACTTCTTTGGGCTTGAATTGGATGATATGGACACCAACGACTTGTGGCGCTATGTGCAACACAGCTCAAGCCACATTGGAAATTCGGCACGAGCGATGCGAGGGCATGGTTATCTCACGTGGAGGTGTTCTGAGCTGGTTACCAAGATCGTGCGATTAGACCCCGTTAGACTTTTTCTTGTGGGGTTTTCTGAAGACACAGGTCTATGCGAATAAGGCACAAAGTACAACGGTCCTCATATCCGACATAAGACCAGCCATCGGTCATATTCACCCTGATGGAAGACTGCAATCGCAAGAGACCGCCAAGACCTTCGCACAACTCGTATCCCTTAACCTCTCGATTAACACCATACCACCAGCATCGAATGTCGAAGAGCAATGGCAACGATGCCAACAGGCCATTAGATCAGCCGCAACTGATGTGCTAGGTTTATCGCGCCCATCAGCAAGAAACCCCTGGTTTGATGAGGAATGCCGACAGATGCTCGCAGCCAAGAACGAGGCCTACAAGGCTAAGCTGCAGGTGAAGACGAGAGCTGCCATTGAGCTCTATAGGCAAAGAAGAAGGGAAGAACATCGGCTTTTCAGCAAGAAGAAAAAAGAGCAAGAAAAGCGCGCGATCGAGGATATAGAGAGGTGCCACTCCAGGAACGATGTTCGCAAGTTTTACCAAAGTGTAAAGCGTCAAAGCCAAGGATACAAGGCTCGAACAGAATCCTGTCGAGATGAACAAGGAAATATTGTAGTTGAGACACAGTCGATGCTGAGGATATGGAAGAACCACTTCTGCAGACTGTTAAACGGCGATGACGAACAACATTCCGCTGTCAGGCAGAACGAACCATTCAATATTGGCAACGACAGCGAAAACTGCCAACCACCCGACCTGAGTGAAGTGAGGATAGCAATATCTAAACTCAAGCTTAATAAGGCTGCCGGAAATGACGGCCTTCCCGCTGAGCTCTATAAGGCCGGCGGAGATGACTTGGTAAGTAACATCCACCAACTCATAAGCCAAATCTGGTCGGATGAAAATATGCCTGAAGAATGGAACCTCAGCATCGTTTGCCCGATCCACAAAAAAGGAGACCCTCTGAACTGCGCCAACTACAGAGGCATAAGTCTCCTCAACATCGCCTACAAGATCCTATCTGCCGTAATATGTGAACGCCTGAAACCGTTTACCAACATCCTGATTGGCCCTTATCAGTGTGGTTTTAGGCCAGGAAAGTCCACAACCGATCAAATTTTCACACTTCGGCAGATCCTGGAAAAAACTCAAGAAGTCCAAATCGATACCCACCACCTATTCATCGATTTCAAAGCCGCATATGACAGCATTTATAGAGACGAACTGTACAGAGCCATGTCTAGTTTTGGTATACCGCCCAAACTCGTCCGTTTGTGTAGGATGACGATGGAGAATTCTCGGTGCTCCATCAGGGTCGGAAACGACCTCACCGACACATTCGATACCAAAAAAGGATTTAGGCAAGGCGATGCGCTGTCATGTGACTTCTTTAATCTGATTCTTGAGAGAATTGTGCAAAACTCCAAAGCCAACACCAGAGGCACAATTTTCCAAAAGTCGGTGCAACTACTAGCATACGCTGACGATATTGACATCATTGGTAGGACTCAACGTGATGTCACAGCCACGTTTGCTAATATAGAGAAGGAAGCGGCGAAAATGGGTTTAGCAGTAAATGAGGGTAAGACTAAGTATATGCTGTCATCACGAAAGGACTCACAACATCGACGAATTGGACAGAACGTCACCATTGACAGATATAACTTTGAGGTAGTACGGGACTTTGTCTACCTCGGCTCCGCTATTAGCTCTGACAACAACATCTCGTCAGAAATTAAACGAAGAATTACTCTTGCCAACCGCTGTTTCTTCGGGCTAAGAAGGCAATTTAGTAGTAAAGCCCTCACTCGAACTACTAAGGAGATCCTATATAAGACCCTGATCATCCCAGTCCTGCTCTACGGCGCTGAAGCATGGACCGTATCAAAAGCGGATGAAGAAATCCTTGGTAGATTCGAGAGGAAAATTCTTCGGAAAATCTTCGGTCCCGTTTGCGTTGACGGGCTATGGAGACGAAGATTCAACCAAGAACTATACGAGCTGTACAGCGACATGCCCCTGGTCAAAAAACTCCGCATTGGACGTTTAAGATGGCTAGGACATGTAGAACGAATGGACACCAATACTCCGGCTCGCAGAGTCTTCGATTCCCAGCCAGACGTCGGACGCAGTAGAGGAAGACCTCGCCTTAAGTGGCGCGCACAAGTGGAAACCGACCTCAACCAACTTGGAGTGCGCAACTGGAGGCAGTTAGCTAAGGACCGGGCTATTTGGAGAGGCATGTTGGTTGAGGCGCAGGTTCATTCCGGACTGTAGCGCCACTTAAGTAAGTAAGTCATGGAAAATTGGACATTTCAGTCACCCAGAGAAGCCGCGGTGAACATTTGAACGATGTGATACTCCATACATAATGGCATTGATAGGCCTTTCAAATGAATAAACAGTTTCGTATATATCTCATACACACTTTCATTTACTTAAATTTTAAGATAGGAAGCTCTTAATGAAAGACCTCTAATATTCAGCATAAATGAATCACAGCCCTCCTACTTTGTTGCATCAGGATTTACCATAAAATTGGTAAGAAAAAATCTCGCTTATCTAAAAAACGAAGGCCTAAAACTTGAGGGAATTCAGGGTCTTCTTAGCTGCTTCAACAGTTATGGTGTCTTCATAAATTCATTTTAACCTTAAGCCTATAATTGCTGATCTGTAAGTAAATTCGGAAATCTTATATGTGCAACCTAACATCTGTGCATATATGTGACTTTCAAACCTTCATCTTACCTTCTCCAAGAACGTATTCCTCTGTATGTAACGAAAAAAAGGATCAAACCCGACGTGAATGATTTAAAACCAAAAAAAGTGAATTTTAACAAAAAAAGTGAGCTTATGTGTACCAAAAGAGTTCATCTGTGCATAGTGTTCATGACTGTGTAAAGTGTATCTTGAGTATTTTTTCTTGAATTGTGACACTTAAAGGACATAACCTGCAAAAAGGAGCCATACAATACAAATAAAAGAACGAGGGATATATTGTTTTGTATTCTCGTGCCCAGCCAAATGCAATGTCATATAATTAATATTAAAAAAAAAAAACATCAGTCCATTCATTATTACACAAGGATTTCAGTAAACGCAAAAAAAAACGAAAAAAACTTAAGAAAAATTCGTTCAACGACACTAATTTCATTTTTTTAAGGAAAAAACCACAAACTCATGTGCACACAGGGATTCCCCATCGACTCATTCTCAATTTACAACAAAGAGAAGAAAATAAATCAAACATAACCAACAAAAAGGGATCCTGTCGACGAAAAACCAACAATTTATTCCAAATGTCATCAGTAAATGACATTGATATACGTAACCAACTTAAGAAAATTAACTTAAACAACAGAAGACAAAAAAAAAAAACAATCCACGATGACCAACAATGAAATAGAAAAAAAAAACAGGACACGACCAAATGCACAATGCATATAAAGTTCTATGTTTCATAATAAAGAAAACAAGAAAATCTCTATCAAGGACTAGGTTTTCAGAGGAACGTTAGCCATTTGCAATTGAGTTAGAGTATGTGTTCGTTCTTTTGTTGGAGAGGAACAAAAAAATATCACAGCCAAGCAAACGAAGGGAAACAAAATTCTTCAAAAGGATAACTCAAATGTCAAAGGAATTTAAAACAAAAAAAAAAAAACGGAATTTACAAATTTTATTTTCTTATTATGTCCACCATGGAAGCACACACACACATTCAGTGACAAATAAAAGTAAAAATCTGACAGAAAATTCCCCACAAAAAAAAAACACCCGAACGGAAACAGAAAATTCAACAGAGAAACAAACGGATAAATGCAACATGTCAGTGCAAAGGAAGAGGGAAATAAATTCATGTCCCTTTTTCAGACTCGGACTCTCATGAGACTGCCGACACCAATAAAGGACTAAAAGAGGGAGTATGAGGTGCACGCGGTAGTGATTAAAGGATTTCCGAATCGCGTTTTGTTTGTATACCCTGATTTTGTATGAAATATTTTTTGTTTTGTCCGAGTTTCGTCCTTTATTTGTTTTTTGCTGGGAGAGTAACAAATAAAATTTTACAATTTTATATCTTTCCACACTATGAACGGGGGGTTTTTTTTTCGTTGCAAAAGGATTTTCCTTCCTTTTGTTTTATGTTATTGAATTTGACGGAGGAGTCCTTTATCCTCTTTATTCGTTTTTTTTTTCATTAAATTGAAATAAGTGTTTATTTCCCACTGATTGCGCGTGTGCTTCTTTTGTTTTTTTTTTTTTTATCATCAATACCAAACATGTTAAAAGGACTTTTCAAAGGAATATTCCCTCGTTCCCGAAGGAAGCAATTTGTCATAATCCAACGCAAAAAAAAAAAAAAAAATCAAAACTGAAAAAGAAATACGGACAGAAAGCAACTCTATCCGGGACAAGGATAAAGAGGGATGGTTGCAGATATAGTTAGTAGGCGAATGCCCTCCTAATGAGTGATAAAGTTTTCTTATTAAAAAAATATCCTTTCTCTCTCCCACTACATAAAAAAAACAGAAACGAAATGACTGTCATTAAAATTAGTTAGTTTTGTCATTCCATCCCTTTTCTTCAAGGAAACAAATGAATAACTCTATTCCAAATAAAAAAAAAGTTTTATCCTTAATTTAGTAGAAACTCACAAAACAACGAAAAAAAAAACTAAACGAAAGGAAGTGATTAAAACAACAAGGACACAAAAAAAAATGATTGTAAGTAAAAGAAAATAAAACAAAACGACCGTAGGACAAGTTTGTTCAAGTCCTGACGTTGATCTCAGCCATTAAGGTAAGAAAAACAGGAAAATTTAACACAAAACAAATAGAGAGTATCGTATCCTTGAAGTATGGTTTGTCGTAACGTAGTCTCATCTCGTCCTTTTGTCGGAGAAGTTCGTTTTTGTTTTGATTTCGTTTTGTAAAGTTGCTCGTCTTTGTTTGGTCGTTACTTTGTTCTGGAAATGAACTGCACAAGTCCTTGCTGCTTTGCTGCTCCATTTGGATCAACATTGTTACTATTTACTATTACTATCATACTGAGTTTGTTCTTTCAGTTAGACGAAATTGAAAGAGAGATGCCTGCAGTCTAATGGTCAGTGATATCCTTTGGCAAGGCGGGCGCGGGACCGGGTGTTCCCTGAATGAGGTCAATCAGCGACTGTGTTGGCGGGGGCGATGTTATTCGGAGATAGGAGTCAGAGGAGAGTTGATTTACCAGGACGCGAATGGTAGGGATACTCATGTTTTTGTGATGTAATTGAAATTCCCTGCTTTTCTGTTCTAGGGATTTTTAAATTTAGATTTTGTATTTGATTTTGGAATTCCACTTTGGCAGTGCTATCAATTATTTGAGAAGAGGTAGCTTGTGTCTGTATGTAGTCTTCACAAGCACAAAGAATTTCATTAGCATTTGTTGAGTCTTTTATAGTAAAAAAATGTAAGCTTACATTTAAAGGGGAATCTCCAGGTTTAATGGTCAAAGCACGATCTTTTCCTTGGATTTTACAAAGACTCCCGAATGGAGGAGGAATTGCATGTACCGGTCTATGATGTGAAAGGGCAAGTAGTAGCTATAAACCAAAAGACGTCGACTTTTCAATAATGTGGGGTCTATATTTGTCTGTGTTCGACCATCTAAAAGGCCAATGTGGCTGTCGACACGAAGGCTTGTGGGGTTAAAAAACCATATCAACCATCTAAAGGGCCAATGTGGCTGTCGACTCAAATGCTTGTTGGGGTTATAAACCATACCTTGGAAAACACCAAATTGAGACAATATAAATGCCAATATATGGTATCGAGCCATGAATTTAGAATCCTTCTTTTAGGATTTGGGGGGAGCGGTAGCTTTACTGTAACAATCGAGAAGCTACTACAAATCTACTGGGTGTTGACTCGAAGGCTTGTGGGGTTTTAAACCAAATCATGGAAAACACCAAAAGTGAGACAAGAAATGACAACATATGGTGTTGAGTCTTCTAGAGGTAGCCAAATTTTGGTGAATTTTCCTACGGTCTCCATAAGTTTAGTAACCCTAATATAGGATTTATGGGAGTGGCAGCTTTACTGTATCAACCCCAATTGAGAAGCTACAAATAATAGATCAACAAACAGAATCTCAAGGAATCTATCTAATTCCCCATACTGCCACTTTTGCTGTCAAATAGACACGAGAGTTGGGCCAAGGAACGTTCCTTATCTGTGAAAAAAAGGGATAACGTCCCAAACAGGGTTTCAAAAATCGATTCTCCTTTCATTTCGTCGGCGAAGTAATATTTTTGCCGACAAGTATGGGATCTGCAGTATAACGACGATTCCGAACGTCAAATTTGAGAAGCTTCTCATGACAGATTTATACTGTTGGAAGTTTGTCAGACTTTCTGAAGAGGTGGAACGGAATAACGTCCAAACAGGGTTTCAAAAATCGATTCTCCTTTCGTTTCGTCGGCGAAGTAATATTTTTGCCACAAAGTATGGGACCTCTAGTATAACGCCGATTCCGAACGTCAAATTTGCGAAGCTCCTCATGACAGATTTATACTATTGGAAGTTTGTCAGACTTTCGGAAGAGGTGGGACAGTAAAAAACCGTAGGTGTCGTCACTTTCGGGATAAGAAACCACGATGCCACGGATTGGATACGATATTTACCCAGAAAGTCTCCTCACTCCCGTCAACGATTATCGTTTTGAACGGAATGAGTACCCAGTAATTTTGATTGAGAAATTAAAATAAAACCAATTTTTGGGCCAACAAGTTTGTGTCTGTATGTCTACACGGTGGTGGGACCTCAAAATTTATGACGAATCCAAATCCTGTGTTGAGATAAGCATTTTAATGACAATTCTCGGGTGATTGGTAAAATCAAAGCGGGTGGAGGGCCAATAAAAATCAGTTTTCGTTAGTAATGGAAGCCAAACCTTCTGCGCAGTAGTAGTGCCCTAACTCTGGAACACTAAGTCCTCAGTATTTTTCAGATTACTGAGTGATGAGCTTCAATGCAAGTGCAGGACTAATGAGGATGCTGTACTATTGCAATGACGTGGCAATTAGTGGTCTTAAAGGGTGACAGATGTTAGTATAATGACGACTAAGGAAGCTGTCAAAGGCGTAATTTCCTAAACCAGTAGATATTACCAAGGTTTAGCTCCGAAATACTTAAAATCACCATCGTTCGTTGTTCAACTCTGACGAACGATACAATAGAAGACGACGAAACCTCTGCTGTGGTCATCTTAAACTTGATATATTGCGTTATCATCATTGCGGACTTTAATGACAAGTTCGGTCCGGATCAATGTAGATAACGAATGGGTTTTGGTTAGAAAACAACTAACGTATGACATAGAGAACTGTGATCTGCGAAAAAAAACATAGACAGAGGACAAAGAAATTACGCTACGAACACATGAGGTAGTCTATGGTGCTGCTCAGGAGAACCAAGCTAGGATGATGACAGCATTTGAACTATTTATGAGGAGTTTGATGGGAAACGTTCAGGATAGCTTCAAGGCTGTCAACAAGATGTCATAAGATCAGTGGCTTGGAGTCTTCTTTTGCAGCACAAAGGGAGTTCCTGTTGTCACCGCGCGTAGACCATAGACAATGACTTTACCACCTATGGAAAGGCCGAAAGAAGCGATGCTTTTACGTATAGGCCCGTGTGACCGTACCGCTAACGGGTACGGTGACGGTCACGATTTCAGTTTTTCTCGGTTAACTCCCCATCTTCAAAGTTCGCCATGGAGGGGGATGTTAATGGTACGATGACGGTCACGATATCACTTTTTCTCGGTTCACTCCCCATCTTCCAAGTGCGCTGGAGCGAGAAGTTAACGGTACGATGACGGTCACGATTTCGGACCCAACGACCGCCCGTAAAAAAGCTACCTTCGCTTCAATACCCAGATGGGGGGGTTAATTCGATGGCACCTCTAGAACTATGTCCGTCGAAACCATCATCATTCGAGTTGAATGACGAGTTGGATGACGAGTTTCCATTGGTGAATTGACATGACTTGACATGACAAATCTGAAAAGATGACAGGACTTGACAACGACTTGAAATGACAAATCAAAAATGACGGCATGACTTGACATTGACTTATATTTTCGAATTTGCAGGACATTGTGACTGAGAGGTGCATAAGGGGCTATCTCTAATAGAAGTGGCCAGAGGGATAGCCATACGAAGTGCCTCGGGACATGGAAGGTGAAAACCAGTCTTTGCTCATAACAACCGGCATATTTTGAAACTATAGCGAGTTTTTACTGCATGGTAACATTGGAAACAAGTTTTCCAGTGTGTTTTTAGTGATGTGATCATTTCTTTAAACTTTTTCTAGAATCTTTCCTTTTCCTTTCCGTATAGTCCGTCCCTGGTCAACATAAGAACTACAGCGTAGTTTTGAAAAGAGTGCGGTGAATTGTGAGTCCTAATAAGAGTCCAACATTTAGAAAACAACCGAAGGGTGCCTTAAAATCAAAACCACGTAAGACATTGTTTGCCAAAAAATGGTTCAAACCAACCTGTGCTAGGTAAGAACGGTAACCTTTTGGTGTCAATGGGAGGTTAGCTTGTGCTCAATGCTCAACAGATAAAGAATAAAAGGACTTATTTATTCTTTATCTGTTTAAATGGACTTGGTGACCTAACAGGCTTGTTCCTGAAAGTATCAGTGAAGCAGTGGCCGCTATTTAGTTTACACTTGGTCAGGCATTTTTGGAAAACAAAACACTTCTCCAGTAATCGTCACGTTACTATCTCGAGAACTGCAACAACTGACAAGGTATGGTTGCCCTGAACGTCTTATCAAAATGAATGGCAGCTTTAATTCTCCATCGCATAAAGTTTTGGATAGGGTCTTCGCTCATTAGATATCAAGAGATATTTCGCAGTGGTCGATGTTGCACCAACTGATTGCAGTAGCTACAAGCAAAGCTGCAACCAATGTTGTGCCTTGACGTCTTGACCCATATTGAATATAGAAATCGCTTCGTATGATCCTGCCAAAATGTGTCATTTTTTTTAAGAATCGTAAACACGAACAATTTAGCACTGAAATTAATGGCCCGTCGGAGGTCAGTTTACAAAGCAAACAATTGGGAAGAACTACTTAGTAGAGGGCTAGCAAGAGACAAGGTCCGATATCAAAGCAGTTCCTTGCTACATCAGAAGTAAGAGACAAAAGTTAGAATAAAAGTTTAAGTAGTTCCTTAGCAACTATGATCAGAATCGCAGTATTTGTCAGCAGTGGCTTCCTGGTGGAGTTATTGGTAGTTGCAGAAACAGCCAAGACGGCCTCAATCTGGCGATACCACCTGATGATATCACCACCTTTATTGATAGTCAAGCTGCAATTGAAGCAATCTCTGCTGTTGAAATAAAGTCCAAACTTGTGAAGCGTTGTCGTGAAAAACTGAAGGTTGTTGGCGTACAATATAATGTTAAGCTCTGCTGGGTTCCCGGAAACAGAGAAATACAGGACACAATAGGAATTGCTGATGAACTGGCGAGGAAAGGATCTGCCACCAGCATTGGTCAGGCATACTAGTCTGTCAAACCGCTACTATTTAACCTCAAATCACGGATAGGGCAGAAAGCAGTGGATATCGCCAAAAACAGGTGGAACTCTCTCTCCCTCCACCTGTGACACATCCAAGAGGATGTAGCCCGAGTATGACAAAGAAACCACAAACTTCTTTTAAGAAACAGTAGATCTGTATTGATACTCATGGGGATCCTAACTGGACACAACTTACTCAAAAGAGGCTGCGGTGATACCCTTCATTTTCTGTGTCACTGCCCAAAACAACTAAAAATTTGTGGCGCAATTGGCTCGTTAGTAACCAGGGCCCCTAGTGGAACTCCCTTCCCACCTGTGAAACTTCCAAAAGGATGTGGCCTGAGTATGACAAAGCCAGAACCCATAAACTACTTCGTAGAAACAGGAAATCTGTCTCTACTTTAGTTGGGATTCTTACTGGACACAACTTACTAAAAAGCCACAAACTGAAAATGCATCTCATAGATGATGACCTCTGTAGAGGCTGCGGTGATGAAGAAATACACGAGGACACCCTCCACTTTCTGTGCCACTGCCCAGGCCTCAGCCAATTAAGAATGAGAACCTTAGGAAAATACTTTTTTCATGACCTCACGGATCTATCCGAAATCCCTCTCCCTAATCTTTTCAGGTTTGCATCAACATCTGGATGGCAGGAAAGAGGCTAACAACAATGGACAGTAACGGGACAATGAATGAACCAACCACATAAGTGGACCCCCAACGGGCATCACAATGGGTCTATATTGACCTGAGTGCGATGAGGGAGGAAACACACCGTCTGCCTCATCAACCCACCAACCTAACCTAACCAGGGCCTAGCTTTTTCTCACAGCCACAAATTGTCTTTCGAAATGTTCAATTCAAGTTGTTTTGGACGGCTTCAAATCTGCAACTCACCAAATAAATGCTGGTGTCCCTCAAGGCTCAGTTGTGTCTCCGACTCTCTTTCTTATTTTTATAAGGATCTCCTATCTGCAACTTCTAATCCAATTCATTCCTTCACTGATGAAAGTACCCTCAGCTTCTCAAATTCGTTTTCAGGTCATCCGCCTGTTAAACTCATTGAATTCCGACCTTGACAGCATTATCAAATAGGGTATATCCAACAGAGTGGAATTCAATGCTTCCAAAACACAATGCTGTCTTCTGCCATTAAAGGGAAACCAAAATCTAGAGTCATTATCGATTAATGGCACATACGTCGAACAAACCGAAAAACTTTCCATGCTAGGTATGAGTGTAAGTAGCGACTTACGTTGGAACGACCACATATTCGAAGTCGCTAAAACGCAGCGAAATTTTTAGGTTTTCTTAATCAATGTAAGAAATATTTCACCCCCTCTGATCTGGCCACAATATATACAAGGTTTATACGCCCTTAACTTGAATTCGTCGCTCACGTCTGGTCAGGTCCACCAAAAAGCAACATTGCACCTACTAGATAGGATTCAAACGCGTGCGTAAAGACTTATAGGAGACATAAGAACAACGAACTCCTTAGTTTCGGTCGAACATCGTCGTAATATCTCCTGACTTATCGCAATTATAACAACCGATGTTCAAATGAAATAGCCAGCTGCACTCCTCCCATTCAACAATTCAGCCACAATACTCGTTACGCTATGAATGCAAATCAGCTTACCCTCAAGCCTATCTTCGGACGAACGCTGAAATACAGAGATTCATACATAAAACGAACAACACGAATGTGAAATGCTCTGCCAACTCTGTTTTTCCTTTCCATTATAACTTACAGACATTGAAAACCAATGTGCTTGGGTATCTCCTTTCTTCTTATCCCGAATATCCTTAACGCCCGCACTATGTTAAAACATATAAAGGGTGTTCATAACCCCTTGAGTGCGCGCAAATTATAAAAAAAAAATTATGTTTAGCTACTCTTCAAAAATAATTAACAACACCCAAAGCTTATAGTCAAATCACGAATTAAAAAGTTAATTCTCCGCGCTAATAAACCCCTCCAGTTCTATCGATTTCCTTTTTTCCTAGTCAAACATTCCATAGGTAATTTAAAAATTCAATTTTTTTTATTTAACATTATTTCCTTGATAATTTTTAAATGCATTTCCTGTTCTATTTTATTTTATTTTTTAAGCTGAATAAATCAATTTTAGTTATGTAAACATAATTTACGTAAGTCTGGAAAATTTGTGCGCACCATTTTGGACGGAAGTAAATTAATTAATAAAAAAAATAAAACACTCGTCAGCAATTAAGAACGTGTAATTAGTGGCATTTTTTTAACACAGAAGGTTATGTTGAAAATTAAATGCATTTTTTGGGAAAATATAATAATTTATATACACAAATATTTTGATATATAGATTATGATATATTATTTTTTTTTATTCGTAGATTTCATTTATTTGGAAGCTCAAATTTGATTTTCACCTCAGTTGATTTTTTTTTAAATATATATCTATATAAGTATTTATGTATAATTAGCTTAAGCTTATAATATTTATTTAGATTTTAAATATATTTTTACAATTATTAACAAAGTTTTTGTTGTTTGTATAGTATTTTTTTTTTAATTGAATTATTCTTATTGTCAGTTGTTTTCAATGTATCGTAGGGCAATTTTATTTATAGAACAATATTTATATTTATATTTAATTTTATTTTTGGTTTTAATTTATTTATAACAATTTTTATATAGAATTTGTAATTTTATTTTATAACTGCAATAATTGATTCTATTTACTTACAAATTGATGTCTTATAAGGTAATTTTGATTTAAATAGTTTTATTTTCTCTGTAGGCCTATCGATTTGGTGATAAGTTTTTTTTTTATATGTTGGGATATGTAGAAATAGTTGATTTTTTTTTAGGATGCGATGAAATAAGCAAGGTTTTTGAGGCATAGGCAAGGGTGTTTTGTAGATTGGAAGATTCGCCTTATATTATGTTTTTCGTGAAGGACTTCAATGCGTTAACCATTGCGAATCAGTAAAGCTACAATCACCGTTGAGCTTTAAATGTCGACTTCAAAAGGGTCCATAATCGTGATTGCATCCGTAGTAGATCGCTTGGTATGCGAGGCTTACATAATTGTTTCATATATCAAGCATGGACACCTTTCCGACAAGGTTTGAGACAAGGAGATGTATTTTCACTGATTCTGATGTTACTTGGGTTTGATGATGTGATTAGTCTGCTTCAACAGGTAGAGATCTCATATTTCGAGAATTGGCATTTGGCGAATATCATTTGTAGGGGGTAGTTGATTTTTCCAAGGAAGATATCAACTATTTCAAGGCGTTTGTGATAATTTATTAGTTTCAAACGAATATCATAGGAGGGTAAGTTTGAACGTTCTACACAAGGGGGACACCACGTAGAACAAAACGGATGATTCTGAGATTGGATACGATCAATTCGGAAGGCGATTGTGCAACCATACTTGGGGCGATATGGTGACCATACTTGGGCAGCATATTCAAGGCTATTTCAAAAAAATCGAAATAAAACGATTTTGTGACATAATAGTTGGAGAACTTCTCAGACCAGCGTTTCATAAACCCAAGCGGGGTAGGCTCTACTATAATGATGTTGTCAATAGACGATATTTTAGGATGATTGTTTTGAGCGCCTTAACGCAGGTCTTGAGAACCATATTAAGTCTTTATAAGGACATGACAGCAATTGTTTTTTTTAAACAACAACAGTTAAATCACTTTTGAATTGGCCAATCTGTTTGGAATGGAGTGCCAAAAAGTTTTATCTCCTGGTAGTTATATTGAATAGAATATCTCATGATACCTGGATACGGAAGTAGTGCTTTGCCAGCACCAAGAAGATCGTGGAATTGGCTATGCAGTCTCAAATTAGAATTGTTTTGATTATTAATGGAGGACCAAATGAGGTTATGAGCTCGTATATTAAAATATTGGATTTTCAAGTTGATGACTCGATTTTAAATATTTAAAGTAACACATTCAGGCCTATCGCGAATAAAATTCCCCGGGAAACGTTTCCCATTCAGCAATCTGAGATACATTGCTGACAAGGGGAAAATTCCCGGGAATTTTATTCGCCATAGCCCTAATTAGCGATATTATTAATATAATGAGAGTGGCCAATCTCTATCATGACAATGACAGATTTATGGTGAGACTCCGGAGTACCATGAGAGAAGTAAATCTTATGATTGACGGAACCTGAGTTTATTTATCCAGGAAACGTTTAATGAAGCTGCTATGAACACATATTGCATTTTTTTTCATATATGTTTACCCTTTATAGGTTTCAGGACAAGCGATTGGAGATTTGAAGAAAGAGTTACCGATGCACATTAGTTTTAAATGACCGTAAGCCATAATGAGAAAGAAAAACAGTTTTGTAGAGCTTTTGAAATTCGTGTTTTCTGCCTATGTACGAATCATGCTTGCGTCCAAATATAGGCTTGAGAGAAAACTGATTTCCATTCAAAGCATAGCGTGTATTGCGGCTGAAACTGTCTATAAAACTATGTTAGGCAGGAGAAATTTCAACAATGTTCGAACGAAACAAATGAGTTCGCTATTTCATTGTCTCCTATTAGTTTGTTTGCACGCGTTTGAATCCTACCTTGAACCAGAGTTCAACGCACACAGGCGATCAAGCAGTTGATATGTATTCGATCGAAACTGTTGAGTTCGCTATACCTATGTCTCCTATCAATTGGTTTGCACGCGTTTGTAACCCGACCCGGCCCACAATGAGTGAGCTTTGAACCCAAGTTTGAAGCGTATAAACCGTGCCCAGATTGCAAGTGAAATATTTCATACATCGACTTGAGAAACCCAGACATTTCGCTGCGTTTTCAGTGACTTTGAATATGTGATCGTTTCAAAATACCAAGCAAGGAATGTTTTTCGGTTCCAACAATGGAAGTGCCATTCATGGGTAATGGCTTAAGATTTTGGTTTCGCTTTAATGACAGAGGACATCATTGTATTTTGGGACATTTTATTGAACTCCGTTGGATTTATATTCTTTGTGCATGGCTACACGTTCATTAAAATGAAAGTCCTCTTCGACGAGACAGGATTTCTTGTGAGCCAAAAGGAGAAAGGAAGATTGCAGCGAGAATCCATTTCAAACTGTATTCTCGGTGTGGGCATGAACGCTTCACTGCAAAACCATTTCATTTTGTTAAAATTCCTGATCTTTTGAAAATAAAATTTCCCTTCGCAGAGTGCAGACCTTAATTTCGGTATCAGAGAGGGGGTTGTTTTAGATTTTCCCGTATTCCACCTGTAACAGGTGATTTCATTCCAATGACTTTTTTTGTATGGCCACGTAATTCATGGAACTGAAAGGCGTTGAGATGAACATGTAGGGATGCACAAAAGGCTCGTTAGTACCCAGGGCCCAACCATTCATGTTTGCATGGTAACTTCTTCCACTACGGCAGGACCTTCTGATTTATGCAGGATTCGGCCGGCTGAGTTGGGATAAAATTTTCTTGATTAATTGATACCTGATATGATTTCTCAGGTCGTTGCGAGAGGAGACCATCTGATTGGAAGTTCGTCGCACTGACCATCGCGCCATTAAGCCCGTTATAGCTTGTCATATATCTTTGAATTATCAAGCGTAAAAATCTAGCTTTCTCCACTCTTTGGGTGGACCTGTTTCTGCGAAAACCATGCTGCCGGTCATTGAGAAGTTTTCGTACTTCGAGATACTTGACAAGCGTCAATGGGAAGAAGGAACGTCAGTGCAATTGTTCGGTAACTGGAGGGATTCGCCTTTTTTTGCAGTTTTCCATCCACTCGGAAAGAGTCCTAATTAGTAGTACTGATAGAAAAGCTTACGCTGTGGTTTTTCTATCGTAGAAGAACACATCTTTAGAACAATGAGAAAGTGATAGATAGAAGAATTCCCCACCACCAGAGAACAAAGAGATAAACCTGTCTCCCAGTGTTGAAGTCAGAGGATCTACTAAAAAGCTGAGAAGCCTGCTAATTCTGAATGATTACCAGCGGAATTGCTCAAATACGGGAAAGAGTCCTTGAAAGTTGGCATCCACTAAACTAAGTCTGGATAATTAAAACCATGCACGATGAGTGAAATCACTCCAAAGGTCATCTAAAAGAAAGGCGGGATGCTTCCCTTGCATCCTTGCTTCCCAACAATTATTCCTCTATAAGGCAATCAAATTTCATTTCCACAAGCAATTATTTCTGTAAGCCTAATATAGTACTTGACCGCGGAGGTTTAGCATTTTTGCAGGCGATTGTTTGGGTAGAATTCCTGTTTAAGACATTATGCAGGAAAATGCACAAGCATAACCAAGTTAAGATGGTATAACCTCTGTAGGGTTGTTTTTAAACTTCTGGAGATGTGTGCACAATTGTACATTTACCATACGTTAAGATGTTTCGGTAGAACTTTGCACGAAGTTAATCCGAAGCATAACATGTATAGAGCTTAGGAATGAAGGTGTAAAAAAGATGACTATACTGTGTCATGGAAAAAGGTGAAAAGATTGGGAAAATGTGAAAAGATCAGGAGAAGGTGAAAAGATCGGGAAAATGGTAAAAAGATCGAAAACCTGAGAATAGTCCAGAAGGAGATGGAGATGAGTCAACATGATTCAAGTACTTCGTTGTTCTTACTGGTCTTTCCTGTTCCAGAGTACAACCTAGTAAATAGCGAACTTCTGAAAAGCATTCGACTGGCTGAACCATTCAAAAATGATAACGGCACCAGGAGAGAATTGGAAGTCAGGGGATGTTAGCTGACAATTTGTGGGACTACCTAACGAATCCATCCTTTCAAGATAAGATACAAAAAAAAAACCATATAGCAATGATAAAGCAGTCAAATACGGTGTTCCACAAGGATCAAAGCTAGAACCAATTTTTTTCCCTCTAAATACAAATGAGCTACTTCGGGTGTTCAACAATTGTGTGCCGTTTGCTTATGCTGATAGCACGGGGATGGTTATTTCACATAGATGTCTCGACTCACGATACTGCAAAAACCATCATGCAAACCAAGGCAGTGGCACGAACATCAGGGTAATAATAAACCCTTCCGAAACAAAAATAACACATTTTAGTGGACGTCATCATAAAATTACTCAGCAAGATCTAAACATTGAGAGCTTCCGCTTTAGGACTCGCAGAAATAGGGACAACCGGTTGGATATAGTTGGAAGTTATAATCGATAGCCATTTTGGTTGGTATGTCCATATCGGCAAACTCCGCTTAGACCTTAAGAAGGCTTTGTTCATGCAAAACCATACAACTTTGATGTATCTGGAAAGTTGAATGGTTTTACGCACTAGTGGAAACTAAGGTATGGTCTGCATACATGGGGCAATTCATCAAATACCCATCTGAAAATGTTGCAAAGGCTTCAATACTTTAAAAATCTGAATGTTGAAACTCGATGGAATGCTTATAGTGGAAAGCTCTTTGTGTAATGGAATTTTGCAAGATGACTGACTCTGGAGTGTTATGACAATTCCCGTTTAAATAAGGCTATTGATCACAACGTCAACAAAAGATGGCATGCTCAAGGTATGCTGCAAGTATCAAGGTTCTCTAATACTTATGTTGGGAGACAGCAAATTCCGATCACGCTTTCTATTCCGTAAGAGTGGTATGTTGGAATATTACACGCCAAACCTAGGATAAATATTCAACAACCTTGATTTGCCCCTAAAGTGATCGAAAAAATGGACTTTGATAGGACGATCGTAACAAGAAGAGTTAATTATATGAATCATCAGCTAAATGGTGGTAAGTCTTCAAAAAAGGGAGGGTTTCCGCCTTAATTATAAGAAACTGTAGAGCACTGAACTAATTTTCGAATATCAGCAAACGGTTGAGTTCAGTACGGAGGTTAAAGAAGATGTTAGGTGACAATGCAAAATTTATGACATATGTCTCTCCAGCGTTCCATATTTAGAGTATTTTAAACCCAGGAGGGTACCATGCTGAAATTTATTATTGCTGCCGGGCCAACCAAAATTGGATGGATGCTTCATTAGAACAGGGGACGACATGTCTCACAAAACCACTTACGGTAAGTTGAGCTGCTGGAAATGTAATTGTCAATTCTATTTCCTCAAAGGACTTGAATCATTCGACGGAATCATTAGCGATGGCACACATAAAGATCTCAAATTAAGACCACGCCTCCTACCCATGAGAGTGGGATGTTGCAATACAATTATACGAATCGGCCACAACGTCTACTCTATTGGCCTTTATAATTTCTGACTGATCTTCCGATCAAGCCTTTGCTTTACTCTATTCGTCAGAGTTGTACGACGTGGCAGCACGTATTGACAGTTGACAGAATCTTTGGTCTTACCAAAGCGTCTAATCTAGACTAATCGGCTTCTGTTGGAACTACATATTTGCGATTCCACTTCTTAATGATCTTCCGATCACGCCTTCCTTCCGCTCTATTCTAAAGAGTCCAACTATGTGAAATAGTGCTCCATTTAGCTCATTTGCTAGAAAACAACAACTACACGATTGCACTTGAAATGAGTGATTACCTACCGCAATTAGTAGAATGATGTCCTAGGATAGCTTGAACCAACACACTCCGCAGGACTTTTCAACGCTCCCTTATATGGTTCAAGATATAGAAAAAATCCTTCATTCACAAAATGAAATACACCCAACCAAAGCTTTACAAAGGTTCCTACCCCACTGCCCATGCCTTGACTTTGCAAATCTCATTTAACAAAAAAGTGTCAGAAAAAAAAAGTATCACCCGACTTAATTTTAACAATTTATATACAAAATCCATGCTCGGTAACTTTCCATCCCTTTGCCTAACTACCATCCACCAAACCCTGTGCTAACATTCATACTCCAGAATGTAGTTCTTCGATGGTCCCTTGTAATTCGGACTCAACTTACTGCTGCTGCTGGTCGTGTACGGTCTTCCCATCGAGGTGACATATTTCTCCCTAAGTCCGCCGTTCATCCCCTCACCGATGAAGTAATTTCCTGCGGTCACCACTACTCCACTTGGACTATTCAAATCACCGGCGCCATGCAAACCGTTGCGCTGAATCGATGGTGCGTGATATGATCTCTTCATGCTGCCGATATCGACAGTGGGGCCGGCCCCACTAACGCTGCCATTTCTCAGAGCAATAAAACTGTCGAAATTATCCGACGATGCGTTCGATGCGGTCGAACTGCGACGAAAATGATTCGACGTTGGTGGCAGTGGTGGTGGCGCCCCACCATGACTACCATGCCACATGCCAGCGGAAAGTTGCTTAGACTGTCCCTGATGGTGATGGTGTAACTGCTGCTGATGTTGGAGTGCGAGTATCTTTTGTTGTGACACCGACGATGATGTTGTCGACGATGACGATGATGAGTTCGTCGTTGACGAGTTCAGCGACGATGGTGGCGGCTGCTGGTGTTGGTAGTACTTGCGAATGTTTTCCAAAATATATCGGTTCGTTGTCGAATTTGGCGCCAGGGTGGCTGCTGTGCCACCCGAGAGGGACGATAAGGATGACGGTAGTTTTATGGTGGTTGTCCCACTGGTGGCGGAGGCACCACCACTACCGCCGCAGCCCATGGAAGATGAGGTCGTCGATGATGATGCCGATGTCGATGAGAACGACTTGGTTGGTATTCCTAGCGGTGTGGTGGGCAGAGTCGACGACCCAAAACCGGTGGCAATTTGAATTGATGACATATTGTCATCGTCGTCTGTGGCCGTGTTGTGCAGAGAGTAACGCGGCGGGGTCTTTGTGCTGCGATTTGTCATCATTGATGATGATGGGTGTTGATTGTTGACAGCTGCAGTGGTCCCGGTGTTGCTGTTCGTTGTGGTTCGTTGCGATAAGGAGGTCTGTGCATAGTGATGCGGCTGCTTTTGACGCGGATAACGATGCTGTTGCGGTTGCAATGACTGCTGCTGAGGTTGTAGGGATGATGACAGGAGGAGGGTGGATGACGAAGATGAGGATGATGGTGCGTTAGGTGCAATCGGATTGGATTTTGACAATAATTGCATGCTGTCTTCATCGTAGTCATCGAAGAAGTTGGACTTTTTATTTGACGCAGGTATGTCGATTACTTCCGAACTCCGTAGCTTCGACATTGAGTATTCGATGCCGCCGAGGTTTCGGCGAGTTCGCGCGGATCTGTAATCCTCTGGCGGTTCGGCTGTACGCTTTTTATGCCGATTGTAGTGCTCTAGGTAGTTCTCGTATTTCCCAGTCCGCGCATCTCCATAGAAAGCCCTTTCTCGATCAGGATACGAGCCCGAGCCAGTGTCGTAGATTAAAAAGTTTCGATCGTCATTCTGCTGTTGGTACCAGCTACTTGTGTCCACGATGAGGTTGTTCGGGAACTCAAAATCATCCACCATCACCTGTAATGTCCGCTCGTCTTCGTCCTCATCATCTTCGAGATAAAATCGCTGCGTTTCGAGGAAGAATGGATCATGATCCGCAGCATATGCCGCCAGGTTGTCGTAGAAGAACTCCGATATCTTTGGGTGTTCATAGCGGGTGCCGGGATCCAGAATCTCGGGTGAAGCACAATCCGGTGGCTCACTGTAGACCGACGCATAATCGCTGCTACTCATCGAACCCGAATGTTCTTCAACAGTCTTGGTGGCAATTGGCAGGGTTCCAACAGTCTCGTAGTTACTTCCCTGAGGCACAACAACTTTCCCCCACGATATACTCCGCTTGTGGGCTTTCGCCTTTGCTTCGTCCTTATGCCGAAGCAGTCGGGAACCTGCCGATCTACCAACCGAATGGGAAGTCTTTCGATACCCGTTAAGGTTCTCATCGTAGTTCTGTTGCAAATAGGCGTCCAAATAGTGAAGGTTCTTGGTTAGATCCAACTCAGACTTGTAGCTCTTGTAGAGGGCCTGCTTAGCGCACTTAGTCTCATAGTTGCTGATCTTGGATCGATCGCTGATAAACTTAAAACTGTCATCTTTTGCATCACGGTTGCAGTCGTCCGCGGAATTGTGCTTAAATGTTCGACATTTCGCTTTGATTCTCTGCAGACCAAGTTTGGTCTTCAGCTGCAGTCTTTCGAAGTATGATGAAGGAGGTTTAACGTCCGCACGTATACTATGGATACTCTGTGTCCGGTTAGGATAGGTGATCTTGAGCTTTTTCAGCTGAGGCAGGTTCGGATTAGGGCGATCATTGGCCTTTTGGACCTTTTTCAGTGAACGCTGTTTTAGCACCGATGGCTTTTTTGGTTCCACTTCTTCAGGGCACTCTTTAAGCTCCTGTTGTACCACCACCGCGTTCTCACACAGAATGTTATGACTACCGGTTGCTTTGGCTGCTCGCAAGCTCTTCGCCTGCATTGTGTTCGGATCGAAGAAACGCCGAAAAGATCTCTCAGATCGGTGCTTTTTGATCGGCCTCACCAGAATGGTTTGTGTCTCTGATGCCAGCTTGTGTTTCCTATCCTCGAGCATGCTTGAGAATGGATTCGTAATGACCATGCTGTCATTTTCGAATTTATTAAAACTATCTACTTGACTACTGGATACCTTAACTAACTCGGCCAGGAAGTCCTCATCGACAACATCCCGGAGAATGTTCGAGTCGGACTTGACCTTTCGTACAACTTTGGGAAAATCAAATTTAAGCTCACCCCGATAGAGCTTCAGTGAGTGTGATTGTTTTTGAAATCGATAGAATGGATTGTTTATCGAAAGCTTCCGCAGAAGACTCTCCTCTGACGTTAGGACTGTCGCCATCGCCGTCGCTACCGCTGGCGCCAACTTACCACTGTCCTTTGACCTATTATTGTCTACAATGTCCTTGTCTGACTGAGATGAGTTGAGAATTTTCGTATTATCCTCATCGGAATGGATGTCCGGTGGAATTTTCTTAGAACTACTCGTACTACTACTACTACTGCTACTACTATGCGTACTCTTACTACTATTCGATCTACTACTGCTACTCAGGCAGTCATTGTTGTCCTTGGTAGGACTATTTTTTGGTTTATCTGCATTCGCGCATATGTCTGTGTCAGCGTTGTCTGTTTTGTCGGTGGTCGCTGGACTGTCTGCATCTGGTCTGGCAACGTTCGTCATGTCGGTGTTGTCGTCGTCGCTGTTCTTGTCGTGAGCGATACTGTTGCTCGTTTCGTTAGGTGAATTATTTAAATTATTTAAATTACTGTTATTATTGGAATTGTTAATTGCCTGCTAGACCCTAGTTGGGGGCTGTAATATCATTGCAGCCATTCGTACCTTCATTGCTTCGGGTGATCCATGATGACCGACTGGATGCTGTTGATGATGCTGATGATGGAAACCAGCCGGGGTGGTGTAAATTGAATCACCCTGCGGCCCACTCGTACTGTCTGAGCGCGACTTTAAGTCGGCTTTTTCACTGTGAATGAAAAGAGCAGGGGGAAATGGTTAATATTTGGCATGAAACTGTGATTTTGAAATGGGTGAGACTTATGCGAACAGAGGTGATGTCTTAGAATCTTGAAATGTCCTCTCATTTGACGGCAATCATTTGGCCATGGCTCATCGCCTGATGAGTGAAATTAGTCCAACCTACGCTAACGCCCTCCTGAAACACCACAATCAAGTGGACGCTTTTGAGTCAGAAATCATTATGACTGATGAGGTCCATTTTCACCCGTAAGGATACATACAAAAACAAAACTTGCCGTCCTGGGGCACATAAAATGTGGTAATAACGAACAGGAACAGCATTTTTCTGACCCCGTCCCTAACATCTACTTAAATTAAATGAACTTAATTGTGACGCATAAATCATCAAAAAGAATGTAAGCTACTTCAAAAGGACGTCATTCTGTCATCCTTAAGCCCGATGGCTGACAGACTGGATGATGCAAATTGTTTGAGTTATACAGATAACTAGTTTGGATGACCCTGTTAAAACCGCTTGCAATCTCTATTTTCATTCGTTAAACGACCTTTTCGGATAAATGGTCATCTGGATGACCACCTCTACCTACATATGGATGACATCACACCATTTCAAAGAAGTGTGCAAATTGGGATCGATCTTTGTTACAACCTAAGGAAAATAAAAATTAAGCTCATCTCGATGTTGAGTGCGATGGTATTTGAAATCCATACCTACAATGGATCGTTTATTGAAAGCCTCTCGACGATATGGTGCTGTTTTTGTTTGTCTGCCATCATAGACGACACTCGGATAATTCTTATTTTGTGATGTAAGTTAATCATGCTAATGACCGATTTTATTAACAGTATTATCCGTCTAATCGTAGCTTAAGTTGAGTTGACGAGGCAACCCAAACCTCATGGGATGTTCTTTGCCTGAAAACAACCGAATATGGATAGTCAAGCACATAATAATTACGATGTATCTATCATTTTTGATCCTTCCCTTTATGTGTAACCCTACCAATAACTGAAGAGCAAATAAGAAGACCAATAAAAGAAAGTGGTATCCATGGTCTTGCATAACCTAATTTATAGCTCCTAGCCCTCAAAGTTGTACGAATCCATCTTTGGAAAACAAAACATGATGGAACTGAGATATTATTTGAGAAGTTGGTTATAGCAATCATTTCATAGCTCTATAAGGAGCATAAAAATCGGAAGGATCTCCTCCCAATCAGTACATACTAGTATAGAACCGACTGTGATCTCCAACCCTCAACATGCATACACCAAGGGGAAATCGGTTGAGACAGTGCTTCGCTCACTCTTACGCATCATCCAAAACTAACCAGCGCAAAAGAGTAACCATAAATCTTGGCGTCTAATCCGTACGTAGATCTGTAAGCTGTGGGATCTCACATGTAGTCGCCCTGACTCCTCTTCTCTGCAACCTAGTGGTCAACGACCAACTAGTAAATAGAAAGTGGCAATAGCTGTATCAGGAAAGTACCTTGATACCCTTAAAGAACTATTACGAAACGGTCTTTCTGTACCCTCCGAATGGGCCACCAGATGTGGACTCTGCGCAAACCCTAAAAAACCGAATTGGTAATTTTCAGCAGGAAATAGTTACAAAGGCTCGCACATTGACCCTCCAAAATTTAATGGCGTAGGTCTCAAGATCGCCGAATTAGACAAGTACCAACCGCAACCTTCAAAGGAAACTTCAAGATCAGCTTACATAAGTATTTGCGAAGCCCCTACCGTAGCGCTAGATGCTATCCAACATTTAGTACCCCTTAATATGTATGTCAAACTGACCGCAGCGTTCAGCTTTGCATTGCTGCAATGGACACGAACGCCAGGTGAACACACTACCCAACTCAGTTTTGAGAATTACTTCAAGAAAACCATTCCCAGTCGCCTCTAATGGGATTCGGATTTGATTGGAGATAAAAACTCGAATTAAATCTACACGGATGGGTCTTAAAGAGTAATTGGAGTGCGTGGAGACACATCATTTCGCCTTCCCGATCATTGTAGTGTTATTCAGGCATAAGAAGCCTTGTCCTGGCTGAGGTGTAATGTGACAGCTAAACCGCAATCAAATCCCTAGGATTAATCGCATTTACATCGAAATCAGCCTACGAATGGCGACTATCTCTTACAGTGTACTTTTCAATTCACCTCTTCTGGTTGCCGGATCACAGGGATTTGCACTACCCTTGATATTCTACCGCCGGTAGAACCAAAATGGATTCGATCAAGAAAGCAAACCGCAGATGGATAAACGGAACAACATGTCTAATATCTTAGCAACTCTGGCCATATTATAACCAGAAACGATTGATAATGTTTAATAGATCAAACGTCAGTACCACCATCGGTGTCCTGGCATAAGACTGCCCTCTAGGCCTACATGCAAAAAGACCAGGCCTCTTTAACAATGACTCCAGAAGCTGCTTAGGTGAGGACGAAGAGGAGCGTATTCCTCACCTTATGGAAGAACCCTCCTGCTCTCTCCAAGAAAAGAGAACTCCATCTAGGAGACTCCTTTTGGTGAGCTGGCTAATATTAAAGCCAGAAACGTCGACATGGTTATCGCAGGCAAACGATTATTAGGGTAAGTCGACAATCGAAATGGTAACACAACGGAACTTTTCTATATAAACTATAACACCATAACCTAACCTAACCTAATATACGTTTAGACGTAGGTTTCTCTCATGATTCCTTGGTATCCCTGATTTATAATGCGTTTTCGCAGCCTTCATAGAACATTTTCTTTCAGCTTTTCCTTCAAAAAGGTTTTTGACAAATCATTTCATTTGTCTTCAGTTTCAACATCAGCTCAAAAGATGAAGCCTGTCAAATATAGAGTACAGCGGCAATCCTACAAATATTGTTTCAAGACATCGATTCCTAAACAACAGCTCTATATTGTTGACCAACTTTAAAGAGAAAAAGGTTAAATAACGTGAAAACATGATGACAAGTAAATTTGACGCAACGTTAACTGGCTTAACCTAAAGTTATAAAATTCAAAACACTTTTGCTCAATTTTCCCTGCAGAAAAGGTAGAACACACAGGCCTCAATAAACGCGAATCGATGCCAAATCGGCAGGAGTTGCAGTTCTGCAAGTTGTGTCAATTTCTAAATTTTCCAAGGACTATACTAAAATACTACTTCCCTTCTGGCCATTTAAAAAAAAACGTTTTCTCAGGTGAGGCTAACCTTTAACGCCCCAGGAGTGTCCTGATGTTTATTGACTTGCAGTACAAACAAATATTGACTTGCAGTACAAACAAATATTTCAAATGTGATATTTGAAACGAAAACAAGAAAATAGTGTAGAACCACTGCATATATGTCAAAACGAATGTTTGCTTTTGTGCATTGCTTGCCACACTGCATACAGAATGTCTACGCGTGTTTTTGGGCATTATGAGTCAACAAGCGTTCGTCGGGTGATGTCTTTTCACGGAAAAACCACATTCCGATCTATATATATATATTTTAATAGATTTATAAATAAACAACAAAAAATTTCAGCTTGTACTGTACAAGAGGGTTATTGCGTTTGCGACTTAACTCAACTGCATCCAACTTAATATGATTGGCGGCCATCATTATTTTTTGGTTAACATCTGTCAGTGGTCATAAATTGTTAAATTGTGAAAATAATAAAAAAAGACGTCAAGATAAAAGTGGTAAGGGGTGATAATGAAGCACAGGACAATTTGCAAGATTATAAGCAATTATCTGGTTGTGTCCATAATCATTTGTATTTGGTTCCTTCTGTGAGTTCAAGAAGGTGAAATGGTTTAAAAATCGGCGGAAGTTCCAAATTTGTCATTCAGGAGGCAGTGGCCATGTTCCGGATTTCAGATTTAGTAAGATATCTTAGATGAAACTCAGTTCTCATTGGTCAAAATGGTCGATTGACCAATTGCAATGATTCCTATAAGCAGCTATGGAGGTAACATTTCAATCCCATCATGTTTTTGGTTCCAATTAAGTTGTTTAATGATAGGTATAACTGCATACTTAGGGCTCATAAATCATGATCAGTGAAAAATAAAAAGTGATTTTCTGCGATAACTACAATTAAAAATTGAAATATGTTTGGATAATCATGTTCTAAAATTCATAAGCTTTGTTTTGACACCAAGTCATCAATGATTGAATTTATAAAAAAAACCGCAAGAAGTAAAACAAAATTTCCAATGATGTTTTTCAATGATAGCTATAACTGGGCCCTTAATCGGAAATCTGGAACACGGCCAGTGTTTTTAGTCCCTGATAATACATCTATCTACTATTACAGTCCAAATTTCATTTAGGTGCCAAGGAGTTACCATAGCAAATTGATAGATTTATTTCTACATCCAACTTCACCATGACTATCTACTACCCAACTTGACACAAACAATGATAATCCTACCAACTCTACTCCGACTTAATTTTAAAATTCCTTTTCGGCTCACTTACCCCCCTCCCCAAAAACTAGGTTAGGAAAACCATTTTCAGATTCGAAAATTTATGGATTCTCCTTTACTTTCTCCAGCTCCATTATAATTCGGTACACTCCTCTCGTTTCTCTTCATTTTTCTTTTTGCTAATCCACTTGACTACCTTACTGAGAGCGTTTCTCAAGTGTCAATTAAATGAAAAATTGCATTTTCCTCCCGTGGGAAAATTTCTCTCATTCCTCTGTTATAGGAGTCCCTACGTCATAATTTTAAATTGAATTTGTATGTGCCCTTTTTAGCCCCCCCCCCCCCCCTACCTGTTCTAGACCACCCAACTCCCTTTCAAGTCATCTGATTCGTTTCAAGCTCAATTTCCACTCAAAAAAAAAGGAAGAAAAGAAAAAAAAAACTTTCCGACATTTTTTTTCTAAGAAAAATCTCTTTTAATCGAATAAAATGGAATGAGGACTAAAAAAATGAATCAAGTCCTGAAAAAGAAGCGATCAATGAATTTTACAAAATATCTGCTATATGCGTTGTGATTTTATCCGCAGCTTTCGCCTAGCGTTTCTTAAATTTGAATTTCAATCAGAAAAAGGATAAAGAAACGGGAGAGGGAGGTTTTCTTCCTGCGTGGGAACAAACGATGTCTATGAAGAAAAAAAATTGATTAGGACAGGGAGATAAATATACATGTGGAATAAAAAATCCTTAAAAAAAGAACACAGATTTAGATTTCATCTCTTGTGGCAACATGAAGATTGGGTGATGATAGCCGCCAGTACAAGGACCTTTGTATGGGTATACAATTTTGTTTTGAATAAAAAAAAAATGACTGCCGAAGGTGACGAGTGTTTGTTCGCAAAGGATGACAAGTATGTGCGGTGGGGACTTACAGCTCGATATAATCTAAAACGGATTTTCAATGGAACCATGTATTTATTTGTTGATTTTTGATTTAAAGGAGTTGGGGTAAGCCGGGTGTTTTCACAGCAGACTGTTGAGCTTAGGGTTGTAAATTGAAAGAAGCGGCATTAAGGGACTTCCTCTCATGGAAATGTAAATAATCTACTTAGTGGTGTCTATGGAGGTATTTAGAAGGCTTTCAGTGTTGTGTGTTGAGAAATGGGATCAATAAGATATGTGATTGAGGTTATAGAACGGGGGGTAGTTCGCAAAAGTTGTTTTTTTTTTTAACTTTAAGGATGCGCATTGCAATTAAACACGTTTTCCGATTCAATATATGGTGCGCCATCTTTTATGTCGGTATGCCAATATTGAATCGCTTAAACAAAATAAAACCGAATGAACATATGAAGTATTTTTAATTAACTTGGTTCCTAGCAATTTATTTGGACTAGAACGGCAACCGAGTGGCCGTCTTTATTGACCAAAGCAAAATGTGCCATTTTTGCTGCGTTTTCATCACATTTTCGAGCTTTCGGTGATGATTTCGGCACAAATGTTTGCCTTGAAATCGTCAATAGCCTGAGACGCTTTGGTTTTAAAAACCCACTAAAAGAAGTCCGAAGGGGTCAAATCTGGAGATCTGGATGACTAGCTTGCCAGTACACTTCTGGGAGTTTTCGTTGCAGAAATTCCATTGTTTTATACGCAGTTTGTCATGGCGCAGTCTTCTTTGAAACCAGCAACCGTCCAGACTTTTTTCAAACATTTCTGGGCAGACACATTTAGTCAACATCCTCCGATATGGACTCCCATCGACTGTTTCGCCCTTTCTCAAGAAAAATGGGCCAATGATGGTTTTGGCACAAACCCAGGACCAAACAGCAACTTTTTGGTCGGTCATGCAATGGTATCTCGGATCATGGATGTCATGTGGATTCTTCGTTGCCCCAAATGTGGCATAATTGCTTGTTAACGGCTCCAGAGAATGTGAACTGGGGCTCGTCTGTCATCAAAATTTTCTCTCAAAAATCAATTTCTGTTTTAATCATTCGAGGCACTGGCTGGCCCTATTATAAGCGACGTGGACAACAAATGGCCCTATTATAAGCGACGTGGACAACAAAATTCTTTGACTCAATTGCATTTTGTATGGACCCAAATGCAAATTATCGTTCGCCGCAAGGTGTCTCCACTGACGCCAAAATGCTAAGTGCGGTGACGATACAACGAATGTGGGTTTTTCGCAACAGTCTTGACTCCTACCACTTCACCTAGTTGATTGAAACGATTTCCAATTGTCCCGTGACGATTTCCAATTGTCCCGTGCTCGACAAAATTTGACACCAAACGAAGAATAGGATTGTCAGACGGTGCTTGTTGCCAACGAACGATGATTTTCAATGTACAGCGTTACTATTTCAGCGTATTTTTTCGATGTGAACTGATTCTTAGTAAAAATTGTACTAAATTGACGTTTCAAAAACATATCCCCTCAAGTCAATCGATTCATAAACGTCAAAGTTAATCAATTTTTACATACCGACATAAAATATGGCGCACCCTGTATATGACATTTTCCATTGCATCGAGAGCTCAGTATTTGACAAAATCTTTACAATATCTCGTCAAATGTTTGCAAGAAGTTTTTAATTCGTTTTTTTTACGTTTCCACCAACACCAAAGTTGACAAAAAGCTTTTATGCAGCTTGAAATTAGGAGTTTGCGAAACCCCAAATGATGGTCCAAATAAAGGTCAAACAAAAATGGCGCCTTCAATGGATTGATCCCCGGTATCCGTCATTGCGTGTCACTTTGAAAATTATGAAGAACAATAGTTCCTGGAGATCACCACAAAGAGAGAACATCTGAGAGTTTCAAAATGGACATGAAGGAGACCTGGATCGATGATTTAGAGCTTTATTTCTTCTTTCAGCGGAACTCACCATTGAAGACAACAAATACTATCGAAAGCGGTGTACGTCTTTACTATGCAAACGATCGGCACTAAAATGATCGTTTGGATTCGCGATTCCATCATCTAAAAGAATCATGAATACAGGTACAGTCAGACGAATTTGCTAAAGCACCAAGTCGCAGATTTTTTTCGAATTAATAGGTCCCACGGCGATTTAGGGGGAATTTCGTTTTCGGCAGCACGAAAGTGTACGCCTTTACAGCTTCGAAGAAGAACATAGAGTTGCACAATACCTTCTTTTAGAGAGCCCATAAATTAGGGACAGTCGGAAGTCATTAAGGGTGTAACCACGTTCAAAATAAACACAACCAAATTGATGCATTTAGCTACGGATCAGACTTCTTTTAGCTAGCTGGAAGGACTTCGTTGCGCAATGGTCTCTCATGTATCTCCCGCTCCTTTATAGGCTTTTTGATAACTTTTCGTCATGAGTCTATGAACGCAGAAAAATAGACTTGAAAAGCTTTTTCTAACTACATGTAGTCGGATGAACGTAAGATTTTCTAAAAGGCTTGTCTTGTGGCAATCCAATCCAAGCAAACCAATCTGAAATACAGGGTGGCGCACGAATCGTGCTACAAAAATAAAACGTAATAACTTTTTTTCTGTGTGAGTAATCGGCTTATTTTTTTTTTATTTTGTAGGTTACTATTTAGATTTATAAAAATGGATGCTTGGGATACGGAGAAAAGAATTTGGATAGTGCAACGGTACCATGCTTTGCAGTCCGTCATTTCCGTCCAAAGGGAATTTAGGCGGGAGTTTGGCGGTAATCCCCCGAGTAGATGGACCATTATGAGGTTTGTAAACATGTTTGCCGAATCTGGAAGCATCGCACGAAGGCCGTACCATCGAGATGCCAATGTTCGGGTTCAGGATACAATCGCAGCAGTAGCATCTGCAATACAGGCCAATCCGAGCGTTTCGACCCGAAACTTATCGGGGCAAATTGGAGTTAGTAGACGGTCATTACAACGGATACTTCATGACGATTTAAACTTGTTTCCGTACAAAGTCCAAATTACTAGCAAGTTAAACCCTCAGGATTTGCCTGTTCGCCTGGAATTTTGCCAAAAAATGATATCAATGGCCGAAGAAGACAACACATTGATCAATTGTTTGTTCATGTCTGATGAGGCCCATTTTGATCTTAACGGCAATGTAAACAAGCAAAATTGCCGTATATGGAAAGAGTCAAATCCAGAAATGCTCCATGAGACGGAACTGCACCCAGAACGAGTCACTGTGTGGTGCGCAGTTTCATCAAGGTGTATTGTCGGGCCGTACTTCTTTGAAGAAAACGGTGTAACCGTTACTGTCAATGGGGACCGTTATTTAAAGATGTTGAAGGAGTTTTTTTTACCCAGAACTGCGCCGAAGACGTATACCATTCAACAGCGTTCGGTTTCAGCAAGATGGAGCAACTGCACATATAGCCAGACCAGTTATGGCGGAGCTAAACAAAAAATTCGCAAACAAATTAATTTCTAGGAACTCCACTCTTCGCTGGCCCCCAAGGTCACCTGACCTGACTGCACCAGACTTCTTTTTATGGGGTTATTATGGGTTGGCATACTGCCATCCAGGAAATACGATGGGATGGGCCGGGCAAAAAGAGGATGAAAAACTGTGACATATACTACGGACCGTGTTATAGTGAGCAGAAACAGCGACTATTCGGATGCGGATTTGTTATAAGTGCCAGACTTAGGCAAGAAGTCTTATGTTTCCAAGACATTAGCGAACGCATAGTAACAATCCGCATCAAGGCCAAATTCGCCAACATAAGCCTTATATGCGCTCACGCTCCGACGGAAGAAAAAGATGATATAGCTAAGGATTGCTTCTACGAGCTCCTCGACAAAACCTATGAGCGACTACCGAAGTACGATGTTAAAATCGTGCTGGGAGATTTTAACGCAAAGGTAGGAAGAGAAGACATCTTTAGAAGTATTGTCGGAAAACATAGCCTACACGACAACACGTCTGGTAACGGACTTAGGCTAATTGATTTCGCTACGGAACGAAATGCCACTATAGCCAGCACACGGTTTCCTCACCTCGATATCCATAAGGGGACATGGCGGTCTCCAGATCAACGAACGGTCAACCAAATTGATCACATTGCGATAGATAAGAGGCACGCATCCAGTATTTTGGATGTCCGAACATTCCGAGGAGCTAACATCGACTCGGATCACTACCTTGTAGCAGCCAAGGTAAGAATGCGGATATCCACCACGCCACAACAATCCAGAAATACTGTGAAAAAATTTAATGTCGGAAGACTGCAATCGCAAGAGACCGCCAAGACCTTCGCACAACGCGTATCCCTTAACCTCTCGATTAACACCATACCACCAGCATCGAATGTCGAAGAGCAATGGCAACGATGCCAACAGGCCATTAGATCAGCCGCAACTAATGTGCTAGGTTTCTCGCGCCCACCAGCAAGAAACCCCTGGTTTGATGAGGAATGCCGACAGATGCTCGCAGCCAAGAACGAGGCCTACAAGGCTAAGCTGCAGGTGAAGACGAGAGCTGCCATTGAGCTCTATAGGCAAAGAAGAAGGGAAGAACATCGGCTTTTCAGCAAGAAGAAAAAAGAGCAAGAAAAGCGCGCGATCGAGGATATAGAGAGGTGCCACTCCAGGAACGATGTTCGCAAGTTTTACCAAAGTGTAAAACGTCAAAGCCAAGGATACAAGGCTCGAACAGAATCCTGTCGAGATGAACAAGGAAATATTGTAGTTGAGACACAGTCGATGCTGAGGATATGGAAGAACCACTTCTGCAGACTGTTAAACGGCGATGACGAACAACATTCCGCTGTCAGGCAGAACGAACCATTCAATATTGGCAACGACAGCGAAAACTGCCAACCACCCGACCTGAGTGAAGTGAGGATAGCAATATCTAAACTCAAGCTTAATAAGGCTGCCGGAAATGACGGCCTTCCCGCTGAGCTTTATAAGGCCGGCGGAGATGACTTGGTAAGTAACATCCACCAACTCATAAGCCAAATCTGGTCGGATGAAAATATGCCTGAAGAATGGAACCTCAGCATCGTTTGCCCGATCCACAAAAAAGGAGACCCTCTGAACTGCGCCAACTACAGAGGCATAAGTCTCCTCAACATCGCCTACAAGATCCTATCTGCCGTAATATGTGAACGCCTGAAACCGTTTACCAACAACCTGATTGGCCCTTATCAGTGTGGTTTTAGGCCAGGAAAGTCCACAACCGATCAAATTTTCACACTTCGGCAGATCCTGGAAAAAACTCAAGAAGTCCAAATTGATACCCACCACCTATTCATCGATTTCAAAGCCGCATATGACAGCATTTATAGAGACGAACTATACAGAGCCATGTCTAGTTTTGGTATACCGCCCAAACTCGTCCGTTTGTGTAGGATGACGATGGAGAATTCTCGCTGCTCCATCAGGGTCGGAAACGACCTCACCGACACATTCGATACCAAAAAAGGATTTAGGCAAGGCGATGCGCTGTCATGTGACTTCTTTAATCTGATTCTTGAGAGAATTGTGCAAAACTCCAAAGCCAACACTAGAGGCACAATTTTCCAAAAGTCGGTGCAACTACTAGCATACGCTGACGATATTGACATCATTGGTAGGACTCAACGTGATGTCATAGCTACGTTTGCTAGTATAGAGAAGGAAGCGGCGAAAATGGGTTTAGCAGTAAATGAGGGTAAGACTAAGTATATGCTGTCAACACGAAAGGACACACAACATCGACGAATTGGACAGAACGTCACCATTGACAGATATAACTTTGAGGTAGTACGGGACTTTGTCTACCTCGGCTCCGCTATTAACTCTGACAACAACATCTCGTCAGAAATTAAACGAAGAATTACTCTTGCCAACCGCTGTTTCTTCGGGCTAAGAAGGCAATTTAGTAGTAAAGCCCTCACTCGAACTACTAAGGAGATCCTATATAAGACCCTGATCATCCCAGTCCTGCTCTACGGCGCTGAAGCATGGACCGTATCAAAAGCGGATGAAGAAATCCTTGGTAGATTCGAGAGGAAAATTCTTCGAAAAATCTTCGGTCCCGTTTGCGTTGACGGGCTATGGAGACGAAGATTCAACCAAGAACTATACGAGCTGTACAGCGACATGCCCCTGGTCAAAAAACTCCGCATTGGACGTTTAAGATGGCTAGGACATGTAGAACGAATGGACACCAATACTCCGGCTCGCAGAGTCTTCGATTCCCAGCCAGACGCCGGACGCAGTAGAGGAAGACCTCGCCTTAAGTGGCGCGCACAAGTGGAAACCGACCTCAACCAACTTGGAGTGCGCAACTGGAGGCAGTTAGCTAAGGACCGGGCTAATTGGAGAGGCATGTTGGTTGAGGCCCAGGTTCATTCCGGACTGTAGCGCCACTTAAGTAAGTAAGTATGTCAAGCAAGAGGTGTATAAAACGAAACCCAGGAATTTAACTGAATTAAAGCAGTCCATAACGACAATAATTGAGGCGATCCCAACTTCAACTCTTCAGGCCGCAATGAATAATTTTTTGATCAGGTGCCGCATATGCGTGGGAGAGCGTGGAGACATTGCGATCTATAATCTTTAAAAATAACTAACTATTTAAAATAAAATTTAATTTTCTAACCAATAAAAAAAAATAAATGAAATACATCGATTAAAAAAAAGTTATTTGAATTTCTTATTGTAGCACAATTGTTGCGCCACCCTGTATTTGACGAAAGTACTACGGTTAACATTTGCGAGTACGACTATTGCTTTAAGAACCACACCAGCAGCGAGAGTTGAAACTATTCTCAGTCTTTACCCTTAGCCCATTACATCCAAGAATCTTAAGTTGAAAGCTTCAAGAGGATACGTTCAGATTCTATACAGATACTTCAGCTGCAATTTATTCATTGATTATTTTAAAGCCGCTTTATCCTGACCTTCTAAGATCACCTACCCCAGGGCGCATGTGGACGGTTCAAAAATGAACGCAGGTACAAGAATCTCTCCTCGCCAAGGTATATGCGAGGAGAGATTCTTTCACACTCATCGAAGGCCAATGATACCTTGAATTCCCTCTTTATAATTATGGAAAGAAGATGTGGACAGCATATGTGAAAGGAAGAACCCACAAGCTATTTTGAAGGAAAATAGAATCTGTTTCGACGGTAGTAGGTATACTTACTCGATAGTGAAAAAAATTGAAAATCCATCCAGACCTTTGTAGAGATTGCAGTCATACCTAAACACACGAAGATACCCTTCACTTACTCTGTAATTGTTCAGGCCTTAGCCAATTAAGAAAATAACTTTTGGAAAATGCTACATGGATCTTTCCAAAGGCCCTCTTTTCGAACTTATTATGTTCACAATAACATCCGGATTACTAGAAACGGATTAAATGTACACAGAAGTGAATCGCAACTGGCATCACAACGCATCTTCATTGACCTGAGTGCGACAACGAACTTCATTTACCTCATCAACCCTCCAACCCAACCTCATGCAGAAAACCTATTTTAAACCTAAGGCAAAGTGATGAGGCTCAGAGAAATTTGTACCTCCTGAATTATCCTCCTTTGTTTTGAAATGGTCTTCCGTCAAGGCCTAACATGCAATGAAACTATTTTAACTTGTCGAACTCATCATGACTTTTAGCGCTGCATAAATCAATCAATGTATTCCTGTTTCTGTTGTCAAAAAGGATGTGAAAAAGTAACGATACATTTGTCTATTAAGGGTCCATACATTCCATCAAACCATCTCCATAAATTTTCCATAGTTCTAGCTCCCGCAGTGAAGCCATAGTCATCAGGCCTATTAGCGGTCCTTGAACCAATCGATGTATGACACGTTTTTGCTTGCGAAACTGTAGATTTTTCTTCTCAAAAATGATGTGAAAAATAAAAAAAACTCAACGGATTATTTGACCTATTGATTATCCTCCTGCGTTCTCCTGAAACTAAGCAATGCTTAAATGAATCCATCAAATCATATCCAGAAATGCTTGATAATTCTATTTCCCAGTCAAAGTCAAATGGGATCGGGTACCACTAGCATATGCCTACAATTTGGAAATCACATCCCTAAAATCCTAAGAGGAGCTCTAAAGTAAGTTTGTATGGAAAATGGCATTCGACGAACGAAGGGGGTGTAGAGCATAAATATTGCAGGTGATAGAATTAAACCTTGAGGCAGTCCAGCTTTTATTGAAAATCTATCCGAAGAAGCGCAATAACATATTTTAAGCGATCTGTAACTTTCCGTCCGTTAACGGGAAAGTTCGTATAATCCATAGTGGTCCTTAGTTGAACCTTCGAAACCCATAATATCGATGGATTATTAGCGATTAAACCGCATTTCTGTTTGTTTTGTAGCTAGCGGGCAATCCTTTCTGACTAAGGGAAGGTATGACAAAATTATATGCCAAGACCGAACAACTAAGTTGACAAGATATTTCACGACAACAGGGTATTGAGAGAGGAGGACCGGTGAAATACAATAATTGATGTTGCTTAGCGTTAATAAGCACAGACCTTCGGCACAGCAGTTGTTCACTATAGCCCTGTCTAGGTAATCGTTGATTGTACGCAGTCTAGCTGACTTCATTGCTTTGGTTGGTTGGCAAAAACAAGCCTGATATCACAAAAATGGCAACCGAATAAAATCGACCTGGAACATAAAACCCACCCTGTATTAGATGACCCGCGAAAGCGACCTTTAAAACGTCTAGCTGACTTCATTGCTTTGGTTGGTTGGCAACAAGAAGCCCGATATCAAAAAATGGCAACCATATAAAATCGACCTGGAACATAAAACCCACCCTGTATTAGATGACCCGCGAAAGCGACCTTTAAAACGTCCATTCTTTCGCGAGCTGTGCTTACGGTAACACCGTCCTGTTGAAAACATATATCCCCAAGTCAACAATTTATGGTTTGATCATGTTTTTGCATCGTTCAACAGTAACCGTGCTACTCACGGCTTCCTCAAAGAAATTAGGGACGATGATATCTCCGTCCTAAATGGCGCATCTTGCAGTAACTTTCAGCCGATGTAATGGGCTTTCGTGAATTCGTCGATACTCAGTGTTCCAGAAGTGCACCGAATTTTATTTGTCTGCATATCCTTTCAGATAGAAATTCGTAAACTGCGTCTTTCAGGTTCAGAAGAGCGTAAGCGTAGTATAGGCGTGATTGACGGTCTTGATGCTGATGGGTTGTCTACACTTTGTAATGGAACATCTTCTAGTTTTTCACTGAAATGCGATTTAGAGATAAAGGTGCGATGCCAATTCCGTGGCACTTTGTCGATGTAGGGATATTCTCTGGTAGACTCGGACGAACAAGAGGTACATGTTGCTACATGTTGTTCCAGTCTCATCAAGGTGAGTGGCTAAAGTTTTTGACCAGTTGGCTCATGAAGACTCGAAAATCTGGGCCGATATTCACAAACAAAATAAAAAATTTTAGGCACATAAGCTCGTTAGTACCCAGGGCCTGTTTTTTTCTCACAACCATTTATGTGTGCGTGAGTAATTCTTAACCGATTGCGGAACCTCCCGTTTTATGCTGAATCCGAACGACTAAGTTGAGAGGTATTTCTTTCACGATTGCGGAACCTCCTGTTTTATGCAGAATCCAAACGACTAAGTTGAGAGACCAATCTTCACGTTGGGCCAAAAACACTGACGATTTTTCGGTAAAGAAGTTGTTACGAGTATTCCCCGATGTTAAGGTGAGCATATCGTTCCATGGGTTGTCGACAGGTGCACTGAATCCATTAACTTCACACATATCGAACCAAAACTGAAAGTTGCCGCCATTTTCAAAAGTTATAGCATCTTGGGATGGGCTGATATATGCACCACCATGCACCTACTGTGATGCAATGAGAATGGAAAAGTTGTTCAAAATAAGTCATGGGTTCATGTTAACTCCTGATTTTACAAAAACAATTTTGTGTGGCATCATATCAAAAAGCCATGTTGTAGGTATATTCCTATAAAAAAATGTAAGGATTTATCCACATTTATCCCCCCACATAATTTCCAACTAAAATAAAAGAACCAATGAGCTTTACCGTCTACCATTTAAGTCTCCGTCTATTCATAAATTAAATTCGTATCCTTAAGCTCAGATGTAAATTCATCCCATCCCAACCCCCCCACTTTGCATAATAAAACCTTTCCTCCTACCTCTGTTCGCATTAATCAAACCTCTTTTTTCATATTTTATAAAAAAAAATAAATGGTTCCTTCAGTACTCACCTGTCTTTGTCTGACGATTTATAACCGGAGCTACCTGGAACGTTAAAAATTGGTCCACACACAAAAAAAGCGCCGGAAAATAAAGAGAAAGGAAGAAACAAAACAAAAATATTAAATTAGTTTAGAAATACAAAAAGGATAGCACAAAATGTTTAACCACCAAAGAGCCATCTGTCAAAATTGACATTTTTATAAATTCCACTCGGAGTATCCCGAAACACGATTCATTACACCCCCAGCACATCATCAGACCCCTGCTTAACTCAACTAAGACTTGACAACATGATTGACATTACTGAAACACAATCAAGTTCCACAAGAGTGAGGAAAGCAAAACTGAAAACCTGCGCTCTGATAAGAAAGGAAGTCCCTTTCGTCAGTTTGTCTACCCACACCCAGTTGCACGCCAACCCCTCCCCCGCCCTATAAAAGGAAACAAGCGCCGTAAATTGTGTTACTAGCTGATCGATTGAATAGGTATCCTCATTTTGACAGTTATGGTGTATTTTCCTACGTCAAATTGACACATGAACACATGAATATGAACAAGGACATGAACATGAACATAAACATGAACATGAACACGTACACGAACACTTATCATGTGGGATCAATACTACCGATTAACACTAATGTGGGGAGGAGGAGTAGGTATGCTGGTGGTGGAGATGGTAGCAAAATAAACCGGATGACTTCCAGGAGTGATATATGCACAGACCAGCAAAAGACGATTTTTATGAATCGCAGGACGAACGGAATATATACAATGTCCATGTATACCCTATCCACGGATGTTGACAGGACTTCATTTTATTTATGCGCATTTAAATTGCTCTCACAACGTGTAAAGGATATGAAATTCTTTCTCATTCCTTTTATTTTATGTAGCTGGGAGAATTTTTTATTGGTGCACATTTTGTGCGCTTATTTTCTTCGACATGTCCTTTTTTTAGTAAAATTTCAATTTGATGTCCTTCTGTGATGTGCAGCAGCGCACCAAAAGAACGGAGAAAATATGATGACGCAAACATTGAAAAATTACAAATTCATGAATATTTATTTTTTTTTCTCTGTCTGTTGTTGTTACCTCCTTGTAGTCCTTGTTTCTGTGTTAATTTTGAGATATTTTGTGTTTTTTTATTCCACTAGCCAGGCTAGCTGAATACCATGTATGATATGTGAGTGTGTGTGGCAGTGCTAGTGGAAAATGTAATAAAAATGAAGTATTAAGGGAATCCTTAAAAAGAAAATAAAGGACATTTCAATTTTTAATTGAACCGCATATTGCACTACCCCTTCTCTCAGAGGGTGATGGTGATTTTTCATTCAACGAGATGGTGAACAATCAAGACCCTCTACAGCCGCTTATGATTTTGTTTATCCTTTTTTGTTTGCAACAAGACCGAGGAATTTTTTAATTGATTCCTCTACAGGACAATTCACAGGAGTGTAAACAAAATTTGGACGTTATGATTACCAGTATGCCAGGCTGGAATCCTTTGATGTGTTGGTTGTTTTTTTAAAGGATTTAAAAAAATGAAAATTAATAAAGCTGGGCCGTGCATTCTTACAGTATGGCGTGCAAGATAGTGGAAATTGGTGATGTAAATGGAGGGTTTTATTAAATGCCACTATTTGTAAAACTTGAAATGTAAGATAAGTCCTATTTAGGATATCTTTTACAAGGACGATATTTTATTATGAAATGGGAATGAAATGCACTTTAGGCAACAAATACCATTTAGCTTGACGTCTACCAACATGACAACTCCGTTCATTGCTTAGGTCATATGCTTGAAATAAAATGAAACGAAGTAAAGGACGAAATAGCCAAACATGACAAACAATTTCCGACTGGAAAGTGTCAAGCCAACCTAGCTTCTCTGATCATAGGATCGTAAAATTCTCCATAACAGGGAAAATGGTCAACCCTATTCCATTCCGTTATCCCAGAAAGACCAACTGGAATTTGTTCAAGACAAAAATCTCCAAACACAACTTCAGGAGTTCTGCAACTGACCAAAATGACATTGACACAAACGTGAACGAAATCGTCACGGTGTTTTAAGAAAGCATGTCCAATATGTAAAAACAATAAAAGACAAAGTCACTGATTGTCCAGGGAACTCGGCAACCGACACAAAGAATCTAGGGAACTCTGTAAGACTGCGGAGTGGACAAACAATGTAATAGATTGGAATCTATACAAAGCCAGTCTTAGCAAATACAAAAAAGACATAAAAACAGCCAAAAGGTAGGTCTGGAGAGACTTCTGCAACAGTATTGAAGACAACAACGAATCCGCCAGATTATAAAAAATGTTGTCAAAATAAGCAAGCAGCCCAGGAGAGTAAATGAACAGAATCCAGCGCCCAGACAGTAGATCTGCTCCTTAACACCCATTTCCCTAATTGCAACAGCGCATCGGATGTTGACAACACATGAAACAGTGAAGCTCACTGCTCCCTTGGAGGCGACTCCAATATAGTCAAATTTATATGCAAGGAAAGACTTATATGGACCGTCAACACATTTGAGCCCTTGAAAACAGCAGGCCCCGCCGGTATAACCCCCATGACGCTAACAAAGACTGTTAACTACATTATGCCAACATTAGTCAACACCTTCCGTGAATGTCCAAAGCTGAATTATCTTCCCAAAGCGTGGAGTGAAGTCAACGTGGTATTCATACCTAAAGCAGGGAAATGCAGTCATACGATTGCGGAATTCATATTGAAAACTCTGGAAAGACTACTAAATATTCAAATACGTAGAGTAAATTGAATCCAGGCTATCTATTCCCAAACCAGCATGCCTATATCAAAGGCAAATCAGTAGAAACTGTCCTGCATGATGTAGTTCAAACAATTGAAACATTGCTCTATCAGAAAGAATACACCCTAGCAGCCTTCCTAGATATAGAAGGCGCCTTTAACAACGGAAGCCATAGAGATGGCAATTGAAAAAGCAGGAAGAGATACGGTCATTAGAAACTTGATCATAACCATGCTTAAAAAACGTATCATTTCATCCTCCTTGCGCGATTGAACCAAAATAATGACAACGGCAAGAGGTACTCCACAAGGAGGGGTTGTTTCTCCGCTTCTTTGGCTACTTTCAGTCAACGAAGCATTGAAGAGACTGGAAATCACTGCTACAAAAACAGTGGCTTATGCAGATGATGTTGTTCTCATGGCATGTCGGAAATTCCCATCGACTCTAAGCCATCATGCAACCTAGCCTAAACATACTCAGTAGATGGTCAGAACCATGCGGCCTGGGTGTAAATCCGAAGAAAACCGAAAAGATCAGTCTCAGAGTTTGTGCCACCGACTTTGGGAGGGTCCACCCTCTCACTGTCTGCAAGTGCTGAATACCTTAGGGTGATACTTGATAGCAAGCTAAACTGGAATAGAATCTTAGGTAAGAAATGGAGCACCTCCCCGATGGTCACGAAATGGCTATACACAGCGGTTGTCAGACCAATCCTTACATATGGTTGCCAAGTCTGGTGGAATTCCATGAAAAAGACGAAGCATTTGCAGTTCAAAGAACACCATGCGTACTCATAACAGGAGCCATGCGCACCAGTCCAACAGCATGCTTGGAAGCAATTCTAAATCTTACACCAATTGACTTACAGATTTGAGGCAGCACGCCTCAAAGAAGCGGGTAACCTGTGTATCAAACCCTTTGGTCACAGCATAATATTGAAATTAGTAGCATATGAGAATGGGGTATCTGACTACACCATCCGATATCACGACGAATGTTCTCAAATACACTGAAATATCAATCTATACTGATGGGTCTAAAATGGAAATAGGAGTCTACTGCGATAAAATCGGGTTAACACATCCCTTCGACTAGCAAACTCATGCAGTGTTTTCCAAGCAGAGATCCTAGCCATACTCGAAGCTGCCGAATCGGCTAGAGTATTGGACATATCACAAGAGGAGATCTCCATTTACGTAGATAGTCAATCGGCCATAAACGCTTTGTCATCCAACATAATAAAATCACGAATAGTTGGACACCGCCGCACAGAGATAAAGGTTCTATGTAACCAGAAAAAAGTCCAAATTATCTGGGTACCAGAACATAATAACATTGCAGGAAATGAAAAAGCAGACGAGCTAGCTAGACTAGGATCGTCCAGCTGCATCTCCTTATACGACAGCAGGGTTAGGCCCCCACAGGCAATAACTAGATACACGCAAAGTGCAACAAAATCTAGGCGGCAAAACATTAACACTTGCAAACACACCAAAGACCTTTGGTCGGAAATAAGCGGTAGCAAATCAAACTAGCTTATAGCTCTAAACAGAGCTGCCATTTCTATAGCGGTAAGAGTGATAACAGGTTCCATACAATGGGACTAGCTGACTCACACAAACTATGTAGAAAATGCGGCGAACCAGGAGTCGAGGAGAACATCCCACACCTACTCTGCCACTGTCCCGCGATGTGCAACAGCAGCAACAAACTCCTTGGCAGCTTCTACTACGAGGACCTGACGGAGCTAGCAACGAAACCTATAACGCAGATCGTCCATTTCTGCTACAATTCGGGATGGAGCAAACATCTGTTTAAAACGGATGGAACAACGCAGATCACAACTTAAGTATCACGCTCAATATATTTGGAACATTATTTTCAGGACAAGGTACACTTGTCTTAACAAAGGCTATCGCTATGGGCCAAAGTAGGCCTATCCCATTAAACCTAACCTAACCTACTCGAAAACGACAAATGAATGAGAATTCTTCGTGCAAAAGCCTCGTAAGGACTCAGAGATTAGATTTTTTCTCACAAAAACTCATGGGTGCATGTCATCTTATACGATGGCGGGGCCTACACTTTTATACCGAATCCGAATGACTGAGTTAAATAAGCTTTTTATAAGAATTGATAGGTACTACTCGCATTATTCGTCAGATCAGCATAAGACGAGAGCCAGTCCAATATTGGGTATTGCTACAAATGGAAACTGAATTGCACAACCTTTGGAAGGACTAGTCCCTCAAAATGGCGAGGCACAAACATTTTACAGAATACAAAGGGTCATTAGTCGAAATTTTTCAGTAAGTCAACCAAAGTTTAGTTTGGAAATGATAAGCTTTCTCAAAAAGTGAAAAGTAATGACAGAACACAAAATTTTGGGTTAGTTTGTAGAAAAGGCAAGGATACTCAGCCTCAAAGTCAGAAATAGTCCCAAGAAAGTGCTAAGCAGTCACTAATAAAGGGTGCCCCAGACTTCAATTTTCCGTGTTGCCAACCACAATAAAATAAACAGTTTGACAGCTGTCATTATAAGATAAATAAAAATCAAGCACTATGCAAGGGAACACCGCATTTTCATTGTCAAACAATATTGGAAAAAGTTGAGTAATTTCGTGCAAAATATGGTTGGATGGATGATTTGACTTCGTTATTTGAGGTTAAGCCAAAGGGATTAATTGAAAAATTCAAAATTCAATTGAAAAAATTGAGTGGATCTAATGGTGATGCTTGACACACTGGCCGTCCAAAAACAAGTCAAATTGTTGGCTAAAGTCAAGGAATATTAATTCGGTAGACAGGAATTGCAAATTTTAAGAAGCTTTCTACAACGTTTACTCACTAAAGATCGGCATCTCACTCACATTGCTTACAAAACTCATTTAACACAAGAATTGAAGACAATGAAGATGCGAAGGTGGATAATTCTAAATTTCGACCGTCTTAAATAATATTTTCAGAGCATTCTAGGTTTTTCCAACTTTTTATTTATTTTCCAAAAAAATTGACAGCATACAGTCACAGCAGTGCCACCGATAGACCTATCGCTTTTGGTAATATAAAAATATAAATCCGCCATCAAAAGTGATTCGCCGTGCTTTTGGGAATAAGCCCCCAGGGAAGAGGGTTCGTTGAATGGATTACTGAATATGCGATTTTGGAAAAGCAGGTGCACCCCGCAGCCACTGTTTGCAGCGGATTTTGAACTGGAGACTGTGGCAGCAGTGCCCTTTTAGTTAGTGCGTTGAACCACTAATGGATGGGTCCCTGATTCAAATCCCCAAAGCAACGATACCTAAGATTTGTTCACTGACCATCTCTTTCGAAAGTCCGACAAATACCCGAGAGTAAAAAACTGTCATGGGAAGCTTCTAAGCCTTTGGTTGTTGTCCAATTTTCTGACATTCGCTGGATGGCATTTTTGGGCGACTTTGAGGGAATCAATAATTATTGAGGATTATTTTTAGAAACCTACGATTGAAGACCCTTAAGGACTGAAGGAAGAAATCTAAGGGTGCTTAATCGCACGACCTTAATGGTTAGTTCACGTCGCTGTAGAATGCCCATATTGGAATACGCCCTATAGCACGTATCCCCCGTGCTTTTGAAACCACATGTAGTGGGTATTTTAGGCCCCAATTTGTTGCCAATAATCGAACTCTGGCGATCGCCTTTGACGGTTATAAAAATGCCGGTGTCGCTTTGGAAGGATTATGGGTCACTTCTTCCGGCAGACCAAAATCCACAAAAAACAATTACTTTCTCGGGATGCATTTGATGCTGGTGTATCTTGAATGGAATAGTTTTGAACGGAATCCCACAATTCTGCTTGTCCAAACAAAGATTCATCCTCTTCGCTAACATAATTTTTTAGTACAACATCCAGAGCCCAATCTTTAAGCACACGGCGTTTTCTATGGTCGATTATCATAAGTCCTTGTGTCAGTTGGATTGTAAAGTCCTGACGCGAAATTCGCCAAGTTGAAGTTGCAAATAACCTAAAAATGATAACCTCTGGGCTTAATGCACCTTGTGATGTTATGTGACGAGCGAATGGAAATCGGTCCGTTTGACTCAAATTCGGCTACCAGACTTCGAAAAGTCGACTCGATAGGACTGTTGTAGAGAGAATACCAAGCAAGCTTCTCGAGAGGAAAAGTGATTTTTCAGATGCTTTGCATATGTTGTTCAACTACTGAACAGTTCACAACTGAACTCGACATATGGTGCTTTACCGCTATAACATCTAACCTAACAATAACCCCACAGTGGAACGAGAGACGAAGATGAGTCATTGGAAGCCGATGCTAGTTCTGTTTGGAAGTGCGAATGGATTGCAAACTGATTCCAAATTCATGAAGCACCAGATCTTAGTTAGGATAGTTCTATGCCGCCGACGCGACGACTTGACGAAGTGTACAGACGCGAACGTTTTTACGTTTTTCCAATAGGGACTTTTGAATTTGACAGTTTATAGCGACCATATTGTTGAAGTTTCATCTGTCAAATTGGCTGTCAGGCTAATTTTCCAAATCACCATGGACTGACGTTCAACAAAACGTGAAAATGATAAAATTGTTTCATCAAAATGGGTTGTTCTGTTCGGGCAACGTTCCGAGGGCTTTGCCCATTTTAGGACGTCATAATCGTCCTAACGAGAGGACTATTCGCAGTGTGGTGGATAAATTTGAGTCCACTGGTTCAGTAATCGATAAACCATCACCCCTACCTCGACGAAACGCAAGATCTGAAGAAAACATAACATCACCGCTTTCCGTGAGAGTATACAGGGGAATCCAAGGAAGTCAATTTCTTGTCGCTCACAAGAACTCGGCCTTTCGCAGGCCAAACTTTGCGTTGTGACTTGAGCCAAATTAAACTAACCCAGGAGCTGAAGCTACATGACCATAGACAGCGACGTGTGTTCACCAAATGGGCTCTGGAGCATTTGGAAACTGACCCTAATTTTCATTAAAAATCATCTTCAGCGTTGAGGCCCATTTCTTGATGAATGTGTACGTCAACAAACAAAATTGTCGAATAGGGACGATACCAATCCCAATCCGATGCATCCCGAAAAGTCACTGTTTGGTGTGGATTTTGGGCGTTGTCCAGGCTATAAACGGCGAACGCTATGGGTCGATGATTACGAACATCTTTTGGGCTGAATATGATATGGACACCAACGGTATATGGTTTCAAAAGGATGGTGCTACGTGCCACACAACTCACGCCGCATTGGAATTTCTGCTAGAGCATAGTCATCTCACGTGGAGGTGATGTGAAAAGGCCTCTGAAATCGTGTGATTTGTCAAATCGGTCCAATTCAGCCTGAATTATCGGCCAGAGTTATGGAAAATTGTACATTTCGTGTGCCCGGTAACGAGAGGATGAAAGGTGCTTGTCGGATTTAGAGACTCCCAATGGGTGGAGACCTTTTAAAGTATGAAAGTCGTGTTCATCAGCTGAAAAATTGAATAGTTAAGCAAGAGTTTAATCTATTCATATCCACTACGTTTAGGTTTGAGATTGCTACTCATCGTAAGATCATATTCTCGTAGGTCAGCACATTTAGCTTGACTCAGTGAGTGCTGATCCTTAAAGTGTAAATTGCACTGCATATCCAGCACGGTATCCCTTTACCTGCATCCCATAGTGTATTCATGTCCAGGCTTAAAAAAAACAGTACTCACCTTTGAAACAGCACTTCTTCCCTCGTATCGCATATATGCACAAACAGATCAAAATCAAAGCAGCTGCTAGACAGCCACCAGCGATACCCATCAGATAGCTCATCTCCAGGGGTTCTGCTTCGTTTTCGTATTTTTTTTTCAAATGATGTATCCAATGTAGAATCAGTTGATCCGATAGCGTTCGTTCACAAAAAGCGACATCCAAACCATAAAATGAGATAAAAGAGAAAAACAATCCACACAAAGAAGGTGAAATAAATTATTATTTTTAAAATTCGCTTATATCGTTACGGTTGTTTATTATGCTTTACACAGGACATTGACAAATGAAAACACACAACCATCCAAATGTGAAATAACAATACACACATGCATGTAGGATACCGACCAAAACCGACAATTTTGTAAGGATGAAGGTGTATCCCTCTATATATTGCATGCCACCCGAATATGCTAGACTAGGGTCAGGATTATGCGGTTATCCGTTTGAAAAGGATTAATAATATTTTAATTCATGTTTACGTGTTTGCGGGTGAAATTAATTTGCAACAGAGGAACATATTTGCCCCGCTAAGTGGGTAAAGTGTACACCTATCCAAACAGAATGTGGGATTAAACTGTGTGCCATACAACACTGGTTCAGGGGTGCGAAAAATGTAACAAAATATACAAGTGTGAGTGTGTCGGATATTTGTGTGAGTGGGAACAAAAAAAATGGAATTCAATAAAATCCTGGAATATAAATTGAGAGAAAATCTGCTGGCAATACCTAGTGATAAAAGAAAATTTAAATAATTTTAATTAATTCGTTATGTGGGTTGTCCTAGGGCTAATGGAAAACGAACGTAAGCCCTTGATTGATATCTTTTTCTTTTTTTGGGCCCGGAGATAGTTGGTTATTATCTATCGGGCGATAGCTTAGTGGCGGCTCTGGGATGATGAGCTAACTTTTATGAAGCTTTGGAGATTTTATTTACCAGATATTTGGGAATGTTTGTTAAGTTAGAATGGTGACTGAATTTTCCTAACCGGCTTACCATACATGAATGTGGCAACTAAACTATTTGTGAGTTTATTGGCACAATGAAGACGTTAAAGATAGGTTTAGGAGCTAATGCAAACAGTAGATTGTTTGGCAGCTCAGTGCATGCAGGAGTCTTAAAATGCCTCTAAGCGCAAAAACATTTTTCCTAACATTTACAAGGGCATTGCAAAGACTGGCGAAAGGGGCATAAACGTCACATGATTGTGTTCCTCTACTTTCAAGTTTATCAAGTTACGTTTTTGACCATTTGAAACATGGGAAGATTCAAACAGCATGTCAAAATTATTGAAGTCATGGCCGTCAGATGAAAGTATGCCTCAAGAGTGGTACCTAAGCCCGATCTACAAAACAAATAGTTCCCCTGAACCGCGTCAGTTATAGAACAATACCCCTGTTTAGCTAATCAATGGCTAACTTGACAGTTTTCCCCTTAAGAAATACTCGCGCAAAAGTCAAATTCAAAGTTATTTGTTTCCGGAAGTGGGTAGTTAACCAAAAGCACAATCCCAACCTGGAAGGCCAGTTCCAATTTATTAGATACCCCTAGGACACGGGGAAATGAGATTGGTTTAAGGGACCTTGCTTACACTGAAATTCCTAGATGACCTGTTGCCTGGATATGTCAAAGCAGCTCATTTATGTTATTCACTAATTGTTATGAAGCAACAAAGAGCCTCGGAAAGGACTGATTTTATTGCTGTCGCCCATGCTAAACAAAGGACAACTACAAGGTGGGCCAAAAGAGATCACCCCATTGGAAGATGGTCTTATTTTTGCAAATGGCCGCCAATGTCAAATCTGTTTTGACATTTGTGGACTAGACAGATGTAGAATATAAGCGAACAAGTCATGGAGCGATACACTCACCAAGAACGCGGAATAATCGTGTCTGTTTTTTTTCGTAACAATTCGCCTGTAGGCCGTCCGACACCGACTGCGCAGACACTGCGCCGTTTGGCCACCAACCTTGAATAGTATGGGACCACACGAGACGTTGCCAAGAGTGGCCGGCCCCGGAGCGCCCGTTGTACCGAGAATATCGCCGCGGATGAAGAGCTGTCGCCACAAACATCGACCAGACGCCGTGCCTCGCAAATAGCCATCAGCCGGTCGTCCCCAAGGCGAATTTTGGTCAAAGACTTGCGCATGTTCCCGTACAAAGTCCAGTCCGTGCATCAGCTGCTGCCTGTTGACCGCCAAACGCATGTAACCTAAGCCGGAAACATCGACCAGACGCCGTGCCTCGCAAATAGCCATCAGCCGGTCGTCCCCAAGGCGAATTTTTGTCAAAAACTTGCGTACAAAGTCCAGTCCGTGCATCAGCTGCTACCTGTCGACCGCCAAATGCGTGTAACCTACGCCCAAGCCATCCTCAATCTCGAGGACGAAGTGGACGATTTTTCGACCAAAATCTTAGTGAGCGTTGAGGCTCATTTCCACCTCAGCGAGTAAGTGAACAAGCAAAACTATCGCTTCTGGGGCACCGAAAATCCAAGAGTAATGCACGAGGGGCCATTAACCCGCTCAAAGTTACTGCATGGTGCGCTGTTCACGCTGGAGGAGTCATCGTGTCATTTTTTTTCGAGAACGCCGCTCGCGGTCAAACGACAACAGTGGACGGTGCGCGCTATAGGGCCATGTTAACAGAGTTTTTTCTGTCGCAATTGGACGAATTAGGACTGGAGGACATGTGGTTCCAACAGGACGGAGCAACGGCACACATTGCGAGAGCCACAAGCGATATTCTGAAGGGCCAAACAACATCGGATGACTTCTTTTGGCCCACCTTGTACGTTTATATCTGCACTGGAATGTGAAAGCATTAAACAGGAGAGGTACAGGCGAACAACTAGCGGAAGCCCTATGCTGCTTAATAGTAGACATTGCTGCCATCAAGCAAATACGATGATATGGGCCTGGCAAAGCCTACACTACAACACGTATGTCAACGGACTTCAGATAATTGAATTTGCTGAGGAATGGAATGCCACTATAGCCAGCACACGGTTTCCTCACCACGATATTCATATAAGGGGACATGGCGAAATCTCCATATTAACGAATGGTCAACCAAATTGATAACATTGCGATGGACAAGAGGCATGCATCCAGTATTTTGTATTTCAAGGGCTAATGTCGATTCGAACCACTACCTAGTTGCAGCCAAGGTAGGAATGTGGATATCTACCAAACCTACAAGGCTAAGCTGCAGGTGAAGACAAGAGCTGCTATTGAGCTCTATTATAGGCAAAGAAGGAGGTAAGAACATCGGCTTTTCTAAAAAGAGCAAGAAAAGCGCGCAATCGAACCCATAGGCAGATGACACTTCAGGAACGATGTTCGAAAGTTTAACCCAAGTGTAAAACGTCAAAGCCAGGGATACAATACTCGAACAGAACCCTATCGAGATGAACAAAGAAATATCGTAGTTGAGATACAGTCGATGCTGAGGATATTTAAGACCCACTTCAGAAGACTGTTAAACAGTGATGGCGAACGATCTCCCGCTGTCGAGCAGAACTAACCATTCAACATTGGCTACGATACCGAAAACTACCAACCACCCGACCTAAGTATGGTAGGAATAGCAATACCTAAACTGCTCTACGGCGCTGATATGTGGACCGGTTCCAAAGCGGATGAAGAAATCCTAAATCGTTTTGAGCGAAAACTTCTTCGAAAAATCTGCGGTCCCGTTTGCGTTTACAGGCCAATACGACGAAGGTTCAAGCATGAGCTGTACAATGACATACCTCTAGTCGAAAAACTCCGCATTGGACATGAAGAGCAAATGGACACCAATACATCGGCTCACAGAGTCTTCGATTCCCAGCCAGTCGGACGCAGTAAAAGAAGACCTAGCCTTAAGTGGCACGCAAATGAAGAAACCGAAGTGCGCAACTGGAGGCAGTTAGCTAAGGACCGGGCTAATTGAAGAGGCATGTTGGTTGAGGCCCAGGTTTATTCCGGACTGTAGCGCCACTCAAGTAAGTAAGTAAGTATGTGTAGTATTTAAACTTAATGCTTTGAGACCGATTTCCGCTTTTAGAACCGTTGCAGAAAAAGCAGCACTTGTCCGCGCCGATATAATGCTATTTGACATGCATGCCGATGAAATGAAGAGTCTACATGAGGCAACGCGTTACCAACCAACTCATATCAAATTGTGTAATCCAGAGATTGAAAAGATCCATCTTCATGCTGAACTTGGAAAGTCGCTGGAACTGCTACATCAACTCATAGAACTATTAGAACTCTGGACTAATAGGAAAACGGGAGACCTAAATTTCTAAATCACGCAGTTTCTAACAAAACATGGCGGATTCGGCCACGACACCTCACCATTCTGTCCACAATGTCCGAACGAGGAAGAAGATGCAGAGCATGAAATTCTGACCATGTTTTTCAAGAATGAATGCAGACCTCTTACACGCAAACCGTATAGTTGGAGTGATGATCCTGTAAGAGGGAAAATGGAGCAAAGTAAATCATTTTGTTACCTCCGTTCTGACTGAATTGAAGACAATTAAGCGTCTAAGATGAGGGGAGTACAGCCTGAGACTAACCAGTCCAGTGAGGAGAGTGGTAGACAAGTATAAGGATGTGGTTTAGTATGTAAGCGCATTCCTGAGTTGATTAGTCTGGTACGAATCGTGTATGCGAAAAGCATCTTTTGAAGATCTCACATCCTGTGGCGCAAAAAAAAAAAGAGATCATCAACGGGTACCTGTTTAGGTCTCAACATTAAGCACAGAAATGCCAACTTTAGAGACCATTTCCTAAGGTTAAAGAAAATAAAACAAAAACTAAAAAGATCGAGCACTAAGGGCCTTTTATTTTGTTTTAGCGGGTGATTTTTTTAGAGTTAAGTTTTTCATGTTGCCAGCACTGGTTATTAATGGCGTCCAAACGTCATCTGTCAAAGTGAAAAGTTTTCAGTGTACTCTGTCATTTAATCATAGAAAGACTTACAAGCGAACAACGATTGCAAATTATCGTGAAATGTCAATTCGTCGCTGTTCTCAGCGAATTGTGCATGTGTTACTCAACCACATGGAAAATTTTACGTGTCGATTTGGGTTTGAAAGCCTATAAAATTCAACTTGTGCAGGAATTCAGCCGAATGACCTACCAAAACGTCTAATTTTTGAAAGGGCCTTAGAACAGCTCCATGAAAATCCGCTATTTTATCGAAAAATTGTGTTCAGCGATGAGGCTAATTTATGGCTCAATGGATACGTAAATAAGCAAAACTGTCACATCTGGAGTGATGAACAGCCACATGCCATACAAGAATTACCAATGCATCCCGAAAAAACGACAATTCAGTGTGGTTTATGAGCTGGTGGCATCATCCGTCCATTTTTCTTCAAAGACCACCGTGGAAGAAACGTTACCGTCAACGGCGAAGTTGGCTGAGTTGAACTTGGTTGACATGTGGTTTCATCAAGACGGTGCCACACGCCACACAGCTCGTGAAACAATGCAAATGTTGAAGGATGAATTTGGTGAGCAGCTTATCTCTCGAAATGGCTCTGTGAGTTGGCCACCAAAATCATCCGATTTAACGCCTCTTGATTATTTTTTGTGGGGTTATGTAAAGTCGTTAATCTATGTGGAAGAGCCGAATACGATTGAAGCCTTGCAGGATAACATAGCACGCGTAATTCGTGGAATACAGGCCGAAATGCTCGAAAAAGTGACGCGAAATTGGACCTTCCAAATGGACCATTTGAAACGGAGCCGCGGACAACATTTACATGAAGTTATCTTTAAAAAGTGAATGGCAAAGGCCTATTGATCGATTACAATAAAAATTTTGAATATTTGATGCAAATTTGAGTGTTTTATTCGACTTTTAAAAAACTATGCTTAAAAAATCACTCGTTAGCTTGCGTCAAGGTAAGCCTCGCTATGCTTAACATTTTTTTTTATTACCACGATCAACCACGATCTCGAATCATCATTCAGCTAATCTTACGCTATTCTGACTGGGAGTACCTGTAGCCATTTCACATGGCCCGAAACTCTTATGTCAGCCGATGTGGGCCACGCAATTGGCGGTGATTGTGCACGTGATTGCAGATCCAGTTGATTTTGGGATCGTGACGTACAGCGTTATGGTGGTTGTTGATGAGGATGACTTCGAAGTATTTCTATGAAGCATCCTGAGCAATCCGGTATGAGTTGAGTACTCCCAAACTTCCCAAATTTGAGACCAACAAGGTTCTAAGCAATGGATTGCAGACAACGCAACGGTATGACTTCAATTTGTTGACATCATGGCTCTTGAGTTTGCCATTGGTGAAGCCCTTTATTACTGGGAGCTTGCGACCGCGACCACCACGGCGCACACGAAGTTTGGAGATCATTTTTGTGTTCCAAACGGCGAGCCTCGTCTTCGGACCATGTTCAGAGGTATAATGAGGTCAATTGACGGTATTGCCACACGCGAATACGATACAAAAGCGCACAACAGCGGTCTACTTCTTGCGATAAAGTTCTAGCATAAAACGCATGTTTGCGAATTTTCAAGCTGATAGACCTCTTGGGTAAGATTACGCCTTCACTTCACCAACTCAAAGTGAAAAAGTACCCCAACGAACAAAACACTGAGAAACAACGGGTCCGCCATCTAACGTTTTTTTTTTTGCAACTGGTGCTTATTTCGTGAATGGTAACACTTAGCTCATGTCTGATTTGACAGATAATTAGTTTTATCCTTCCGCTGAACGAATTTGGTTGTGTATACGGATATACGGAAAAAAGTGAAAGAAACTGGCATCCTCATCGATAAACCAAAGCGTGAAAAGCCAAAAACAGTGCGTACACCCGAGAATATTGCTGCTGTGGCAGAAAGTGTGCGTGAAGCGCCATCAACATCAATTCACCATCGTTCTCAACAATTGAACATTTCGGAGACATCATTGAGACGAATTTAGCATAAAGACCTTGGTATGACGCCATAAAAAGTCCAATTGGTTCAGGAGTTGAAGCCAACTGACCATCCAATGCGTTTTCGCCTTGCTAAGTGGGCCTGCGATCGACTTAGAGAAGATGCCGATTTTGCCAAAAAAAAAATCATCTTTTCAGATGAAGCTCATTTTGATCTTGGCGGGTATGTAAACAAGCAAAATTGTCGCATTTGGGGCACAGAAAACCCGCACGCATACATTGAAAGGCCTATACACCCAAAACGAGTCACTGTTTGATGCGGATTTTGGTCCAGAGGCATAATTGGACAATTTTTCTTCGCAAATGAGCAAGGAGTGGCCGTTGCAGTCAATGGCGATCGTTATCGGGCCATGTTGAACGAATTTTTGTTCACAAAAATTGAAGAGGAGGATATTGGCAACATTTGGTTTCGACAGGACGGCGCTACGTGCCACACAGCCGAAGCTACACTCGATGTTTTGCGCCCTGTTTTTGAAGATCGCATTATCAGCCGCAGAGCTGATGTCGTTAGGCCACCTCGGAGCTGCGATTTGACACCGTTGGACTATTATTTGTGGGGTGCCGTAACAGATAAGTCTTACACCAACAAGCCAGAGACAATTGACGCTTTAAAGGACAATATTCGTGAAGCCATTGGTGAAATACAGCTGCACACAATCGATAATGTGCTTAAAAATTGGACCGATCGTGTAGACTACTGCATGGCCAGCCGAGGCTGCCATTTGAATGAAATTATTTTCCATTATTAACCGAAAGGATTGTACTTTCAAATAAAAAAAGAAATTTGAGAAAATATTCAGTAGTTTTTTTTTTTCTAGCATTTTCAAAAAAAAAAGTTATTTGGCGGATACTTTATTTGCGAGGTTCCTTGCAATTGGTCTCAAACCTAAACGGATGGCAATACTGATGAAAAATTGTGACAGGTGAGGTGACATCTAATGTGTTCATCCACACCATTCATTAAAAAAAAACTAAGAAAATATACATAAGAAATCGATGGAAGGCCAATCTTAAATTAAGGTTCATATACGAGCTGATAAGGTGATTCATGATCAAAATATAAACAAAACACTACGATAATACAAAAAAGCAATCTAAAACCAAAACAACTACAATACCAAGTATGATCTAGAAAAAAACAAAATTCCACCACTATTCCTTATTTTTTTTGACAACCATGAGTAACTCAGAATTACACAGAAAGGATAAATAAATAAAAAAAAAATAAAAAAAAATGTTCAATGCACCTGCAAACGTACCCTCCACATTCAAATGAATGGCGTGTCGGTCGGTGCCTCTTTCGTTTTCCACTACCAAATAATAGGGTCGCGAGTCATGCTCATCCGTTTTGGTAATATGCAATGTGGCCAAATAGCAATCCTCACGTGAATCCTGGACGACATCATCGGCACGAAATCGGTCTGCTTTGAGAAAAAAAAGAAAAAAAAAAAAACAACAACAACAGCAAAATGAATAAATGGCAAAAGGAAATACAATTACTTATATAAAAGGACGACAACAAAACAAGGAATTCCACACAAAATTGTCCTGTGTGACATAATTCCATTTGAAAACTTGTATTTCGCGATACTTTCGCCTGTCATGTTCCATTAAAGTGAATTCACATCCCCAGCACAGCTCCACCTCTTTCGTGGTGGCCGGATTTAATTTAGGAAGTCGACGGAAGCAATAACTCAGGCGCTTTTCATTTCATTATATGGGATTTTTTTTTTGGCATCATCTATAGCCAAGGAAGGGGGTGAATTTATGTGTTGTAACCTACCCGTCGATGTTTACACACCTTTTGTAATATTTACTCCTCGATTCGATGATAAATCCTTTCTTTCTTGGAGGAGTAGGTGTATTTGCTAGGTCTAGGTCGGGCACATCTCTGATGTCGCTGTTGCCATTTTTGTGGTTCAGACGGTAAATCCACTTTGAAAAATATCTTCTGCTCATAAGGGCGGTGGAGGAGAATTCTCTGTTTTGATATGGAAGGAGGGAAGGAATCCCTTTCAAATCCATATAAATTGCGGGTGTTTTTAGTTGACATAAGAGCACACACATTCAATTCCTACTTTTCTAAGAATACAATGAAAAAGAAAACAGTTTCCGAACACACAAGGCGAAGAATTTCAACAGATACAATTGGCATCAACTGGAATCGATAGCAGATTCGATTGGATTGGATTCTGGAAACCACAAGAAGAGTCAGGGAGGGTTTCGATGGATTTAGACGGGGCCTGAGTATGTGTTCCAAATGTATTGAAATGGGGCGACGATGGATTTAGTATATTTGACGCCATTTCGAAAGGTATACGTTAAACGATTTTCACACAGAGTCGAAAAATGAGTTTTCTAGAAGGCTTGTCGCTTTCACGCCGAAATCGACGAAATTTCGTTTGACGTATCAGTAAAAAATACAATAGGGCACTCCGTTCATAGGGATCTATTAACCCATTTGTAGTAGAAAAAGAAAATTTAATATTTAATGGTTTGGTACTACTACAAGGGGATGTCACAAGGTTTTTTCAAAATGCCGGAATTAGAAAGAGACAAATGTAATGTTCTATATTTTAATAAAGTAAAGCAAATGGCCTTCTTTGCAGTAACCCCACTTATGATGCTTTTTTAAAAAAAAATAAAGGTTATCTTTGAGAATTAAAAAGCATGTGCCAAAAGTTAAAATCAAGGATTCCCAAAAAGTGGTGCAAAAACTTGAATTTTTACTCAAAAAGGCCTCGAGATTGCCAGAAAAATAAAACGTTTGCAAAATCCTTTCATAAACTTCTCAACTATTCACTTACACTATCAACGGTCCTAGTAAGTTATTCTTAGGTTAAAGAATACTAAAATTCCAATCATCTCCAAAAATGCCAAATTAGTGCCTTTTACATTTTTCATAGCTAACAGTCCCTTAGTGAGGACTATATTGTGATTGTATGTCTGTGGCTTGGTGTTGTGCAAAAAGTTGTTGAAAAGAACACACGGGTACGCATGAAATCGGGGATTTCGTACCCATCCATCCATCCTTGCTATGACCGATCAGTGGGGACTGGACACAGTCCAGCCATGAATCTTTAACACATCTACTGGAAACCCACTTTCCAAGATGTGATTCATACTCCGGCAGGACTCTAGACATAACCGTCTATAATGGCAACCCCAAAACAGCAGCAATGGAGGATATGGTTAGTGTAGAAAGAATCAATTGGGCAATTTACTCCTTCTCCTCCTATTAATCCTTAGGAGTCGATGGTATTTTCCCGATCAAAAATAAAAATACAAATTTTTGGCGCAACAGGCTCGTTAGTACCCAGGGCCTAGCTTTCTCACAACCATTCATGTGTGCGTGTGTACTTCTTGCACGATGGCGGGACCTCCTGTTTTATGCCGACTCCGAACGGCTAAGTTGAGATAAGCTATTCTTGACAATTGATACTACTCGGATGATTTGTCTGATCATCACGAGAGGAGGGCCAGTGAAAAATCATTTAGGTGTTGCTACGGCTGGGAAACGAACCCAGACCTCCTGCGCGGCAGTTCATCGCACTAACCATCGCGCCACTGAGCCCCGATCATGCTACAAAAATCGAAACACCTCGTAACAGCATTCCTACAAAAAATGTTTGTTGGTAGTCTAAAATGCTCATACATCCGTATGTGCTGGCGGTAAGTAAAGGTAGTCTTTATCCCAAAAGCCGGCAAGCCCAGCCTTACTTACTTTTTTACTTAAGTGGCGCTACAGTCCGGGATGAACCTGGGCCTCAACCAACATGCCTCTCCAATTAGCCCGGTCCTTAGCTAACTGCCTCCAGTTGCGCACTCCAAGTTGGTTGAAATCGGTTTTTACTTGTGCGCGCCACTTAAGGCGAGGTCTTCCTCTACTGCGTCCGAGATCTGGCTGGGAATCGAAGATTCTACGAGCCGGAGTATTGGTGTCCATTCTTTCTACATGTCCTAGCCATCTTTAACGTCCAATGCGGAGTTTTTTGACTAGGAGTATGTCGCTGTACAGCTCGTATAGTTCGTGGTTGAATCTTCGTCTCCATAGCCCGTCAACGCAAACGGGACCGAAGATTTTTCGAAGAATTTTTCTCTCGAATTGACCAAGGATTTCTTCATCCGCTTTTGATACGGTCCATGATTCAGCGCCGTAGAGCAGGACTGGGATGATCAGGGTCTTTTATAGGATCTCCTTAGTAGTTCGAGTGAGGGCTTTACTACTAAATTGCCTTCTTAGCCCGAAGAAACAGCGATTGGCAAGAGTAATTCGTCGTTTGATATCTGACGATATGTTGTTGTCAGAGTTAATAGCGGAGCCGAGGTAGACAAAGTCCCGTACTACCTCAAAGTAATAGCTGACAATGTTGACGTTCTGTCTAATTCGTCGATGTTGGTGGTCCTTTCGTGTTGACAGCATATACTTAGTCTTACCCTCATTTATCTACTGCTAAACCCATTTTTGCCGCTTCCTTCTCTATACTAGCAAACGTGGCTATGACATCACGTTGAGTCCTACCAATAATGTCAATATCGTCGGCGTATGCTAGTAGTTGCACCGATTTTTGGAGAATTGTGGCTCTGGTGTTGGCTCGGGAGTTTTGCACAATCCTCTCAAGAACCCAATTGAAAAAGTCACATGACAGCGCATCGCCTTGCCTAAATCCTTTTTTGGTATCGAATGTGTCGGTGAGGTCGTTTCCGACCCTGATGGTGCAGCGAGAATTCTCCATCATCATCCTACACAAACGGACGAGTTTGGGCGGTATACCAAAACTAGACATGGCTCTGTATAGTTAGTCTCTATAAATGCTGTCGTATGAGGCTTTGAAATCGATAAATAGGTGGTGGGTATCGATTTGGACTTCTTGGGTTTTTTTCCAGGATCCGCCGAAGTGTGAAAATTTGATCGGTTGTGGACTTTCCTGGCCTAAAACCACACTGATAAGGGCCGATCAGGGTGTTGGTAAACGGTTTCAGGCGTTCACATATTACGGCAGATAGGATCTTACAGGCGATGTTGAGGAGACTTATGCCTCTGTAGTTGGCGCAGTTCAGAGGGTTTTTATGGATAAGGCAAACGATGCTGAGGTTCCATTCATCAGGCATACTTTCATCCGACCAGATTTGGCTTATGTTATGATATTGCTTACCAAGTCATCTCCGCCAGCTTTATACAGCTCAGCGGGAAGGCCGTCATTTCCGGCAGCCTTATTAAGCTTCAGTTTAGATATTGCTATCCTCACTTCACATAGGTCGGGTGGTTGGCAGTTTTCGCTGCCGCTGCCAATATTAAATGGTTCGTTCTGCCTGACAGCGGAATGTTGTTCGTCATCGCCGGTTAACAGTCTGCAGAAGTGGTTCGCGCAAAAGCGCTGTGTACGCGTTTTCCATGCGTTCAAGAATATTGGGTTTCAAGCTCAAATTCTTGTTCAAACCCAGACCCAGGTACTTGGCTGATTCTAGGATTTTGAGACTGAGACCATTTATTTTTTCAAGGCCAGGTGGGGGATTTTTTTCATGAAAGTTCGGTTTTTTAATTGTTTGCACCGAGTTTATACCCAACTGACCACAAGGACCTTTTTTTAAGTAAAACAATAGAAACCTTCCATGCAGTATTGACGAAAGTATGTCAAATCTGCGCACCCCATAAAATATGGCCTGTCGGAAAATGTAAGGACTTAGGAACAAACCACATCTAGGCAATCTAGGTTCTCCTGGGCGTATGCACTCGAAGCACGACTGGGTGAGCCGCATCGACTCGTGGTGAAATACGCGCAACCGGTGCCCAAGCCAGGATTGAAGTCCAGGAGTTTTTTTTTTGTGTGTTTGGTGGGACTGGCAGGGGATTATCTACTATGAACTCCACCCCTACCCTTGGTTACACTCTTAATTCGGACCAGCACCACAATCGGACAGAAGCGGAAACATTTGTTCAATGTGAGAGATATTGTGTTTCACCAGCCCAAACACATCGCTGGTGACTCACAAGAAACTCCGGGTGCATGGTTGGGAAGAAAATGTAATGACTTAGGAGCAAACCACATCTAGGCAATCTACACTCTCCTGGAAGTATGCATTCGAAGCACGATTGGGGCTAATCAAATTTTACGCGGAGGATTGGTCAGATCCCATTGAAAAGAGCAGTACGTGACTGACCGAATTGAATAATATCACTGAGGATGGGTTGATCAACTTATCCAGGCATTTTCTGGCTGGTTTCAAGCAGCTTATCACTGATTAGTTGAATAAATGCGTTGGTGCATGTTGCCTTTAAACTCGAAGAACACAACAAATTCGGTCTAGTATGGATCTCTCAAGAAGGAGACTTTTGATCCTGTTATTAGGTCGAAACACGCCTAAAAAAAGTAAGAAAGAAAGATAATTCAATTGTTTAAGGAACGATCTTTCATTTCTCGAGAGTTTGCAATTCAAGGACATTTTTGAGAAGAACGTTCATAGAAATAATTTTCTAATACCACATGTATCCGTCGTTTTTCCCCAGATACGTCCATCTGCATACTCACTTACTTATCAGCCCAAGCTTTCTATAAAGCGGAGGAAGTAACCTATGTTAATGCTCGCAAGTCACCTTAACTGTCAGGAAATGATTACCCCAGGTGGAGTCTACCTTTGGTTTGACAGCGCTGGGCATAAGCAGAGAACTTGTGCAGGAAGTATTTCCTTCAACTCCTCCTAGTCGAGAGAGGTTCTACGGAAATCATTGCTGACGAGACCTAATAGTATTATACAGGACTAACGCCTTAAAGGTGACTATTAGTATGTCCTGGCATTTGAGAGTGTAACTCAATAAAAACGTCCACCAGACGCTATGAAACACATTTTTGCACATAAAGGGAGTTTTCTTCCGATATAATCGATAAAACCAAACTACCGACATGACCACAACAATTTCCAAAATATTTCACATTGGATTACACGTCCTATAGTGTGAGGAATAGATTCTCTAAATTCGATTAAATTCGGACTAGTACTTCACAATCTAAACCGGTTGTGTAAAACCCCTTATAAATGCAATATTTTCAAGATATTCGTCTTGGGTATATGAAAAGATGCCCTGGGGCTAACCGAACCGCCAGTACAGTCGTCTTTTGATTTTATTACAGCTTAACGGAACACATGACGACCCGTAGTCCTTTTTTTGTTTTGCTGTTTTGTTTTACGAAGGATAATCCCCGTAGGGCATATGTAGGTCTCCTTGTATCCTGCCATGAACTTGTGCACTCTCACTCAAGTTCGCATAGAATGATAATCTCTCTGGTAACAAAGTTCCTTCAATATCCTGTAGGGCATCTGTGGATGAATCTAAAAATAAAATTCACCATGTCGCCCGGTGAGCAATTAACTCTCACACCAACCCTGGATACGTAGATACTAGATTTTTTGTACTAACCCCCCACCCCCATTGAACTATCTCAAGGATGCCAAATCGGTAAAATGGTGACTGTTTGGCTATGAAAGTCACCTAGTAATGCGGAAGAGATAAGGTATGAGTTTCGGAAATGGATTTGAACTTTTGTGTCCTGGCTACTGGCCACTCGAGTGTGAAGTCAGTGGCACCCTCGAACTTAAATCTGTTTTCCGCACCCCAGCTCAGTGACTCGGTGAAGCAGATTGAAAAGTTCTCCCTGTTTCTATCTCAAAGTCATGCAACTCTACTGTAACACATTCTTAGTAACATACACTCTTGTGTTCTGATTGTGTGTGTGTTGTAGGACTGGGGATAAGAAGGTGTAATTTATTTTACGTTCCGCAAACGTTGTGTTTCGAGCTTATCCCCAGAAAAGTTAAGGATGTGGGATTGTGGTTTTCTTCCATTGGAAAGTTTCATCCTGACTGTGTGTGCGCTAGCGACGACAAAGAAATTTAGTATGCCAAAGGATAAAAAGCAAAGAATTGAGTTGTAAAAAAAAGGATTCATCCAGGCAGTAGTAGAAACAGTAGAAACCGCAGTAGCAGTAATGGTGCTACACAAATCCAACACGTTGCAGTTTATTTGGGACATATAAGATTTTGAAATTGTTTTCAGCCCTCTTCCAAAACAGGAAGCCACATACCTACCAGACATGCTGAACCTGCGAAAGGATATACCAATATATGTAGGAATATGTTGTTAACTTACCGACTATGGCTCCAGCTTCCAACCGCAATGAACCCCATTCCCAGGCGACGCGGTGCGGTCTTGGATCGGCACAAACAACCAAGGATAGGCTGGCCGATTCGCCTTTTTTTACGGACACCGAGTGCATGGATGGATTAAGGCGTAGAACTTGTGGTGCTCCTGGAAAGAAAGGTTTTAGTTTTGCATTAGGTGATGTGTTGGGGGTGGGGTGGAATGGTTGTTTGGTGGTTGTTATTGTTGTTAGAAGCCACAAAGTCACATAAACATTTGAATGTGAACGTGTGTTCATTCACACACACATGATGTATTTGTGGTGAAATTGAGTAAGTGGATGTAGGATGTAGTATTGTGGTGATTAGTTGGTGTCCATTTTTGTTTAACTGGTGCGGTAGTTAGATTCGTGTCGCTTCTGTGGTAAGGAGTTTTCGTGACACGTGCTCATGTTAAAAGTGGAGATGTGGTCGAGGCAAGACACAAGACATAAACTTTTTGTTTGTCAAACGGATGTTGGTCCTTTTGAAACATTGTAGTGTGATTTCGACCTAATACCGTCACATAGAATGAAGTTTAGAAGAAGTTGCTATCGGATTTCTTGTCAAACATAAAAACCACAGAGTTATGGGGTAGCTTATGGAGTTTGCTACCTCTTTGTCTAAACATGCTGTGGATTATATTCAACTTACGACAGTTTTATAGTGATGTTTGGATGTTTTTTACTACTATAGGTTTACATTGACAAACATGTATACTTCGCTCGGAACACCTGTGACTTTGAAATTGATTTTCGTTTATATGTAGCGCACCAGACTTTGTAGATTCATAGCGTGGAGTTTGTTTGTATGATAGCAACACAGCTACCTACACAGACCTTTCACTGGTACATGTATCAAAACAGGAATTAAGGACATGACGAGACGATACAAAACCCAGACGAGACATTGGAAGATACATACAATAAACAGATGATATTTATAGAAGGAACAGAAATTAGACGACATGAAGCAAAGTAGCAAGAGATACATGTACATACAAACTGAGATGACGATGGAAACGTCCACACGGATGATGCACAAGAACTCTACGTATAGACTGTACATACAGAGCACCGACGCAAATGACTTCGAAACGTACAACATGCGATATGTAAGACTATAAGAAACTTAGTCGAGTAATGGCAGGACACCTAAAACGAACAGATAATACGAATCACAGACATGAGAAAGCATCGTTGCAGAAGATACATACAAATACAATAAGGACAGACGAGACGAAACTTAGATGGGACATCAGAGGATACGTACAATAAATATGTGACATCTTCAGACGATAAAAAAACCAGACTTGACAAAACAGCGAGATGAAAGATTCATGAAAATATGCAGAAGGATGGTAAACAAGGACAGTATGGATAGGTAAATAAATTTGACAGGTCCGAGAAGTAGTTTCGGATAATGACATATCAAACAAGACCACAGGGGTCATATCCTAAAATGCTCAATTTCATAGGTAAACTCGTTACCTATTTCGATCACCGGAGAAGGATTATTCTAGTGAACAAGTGAAACAAAACTCGTACTGACACTTAAACCAATGCCAAACTTGTGACGGAATTCTGCAACGTTCGGGGTCTGAAATATAACGTCTGGGAATGGGATATAACGTCAACGTCATTATACACCATCATTTAGAAAGAAATAGGACACACATTCTGGTGCTTACAGAAACACAAATAAACTCAACGATGGAATTGAAATATCTCGTATCGCGGTACTGACTACAAACTGCATGCATGTTTCCCTTATAGAGGTATAGACATACTTGGCAAGATCAATACAAGATCCGTGACACCACGCCGGAAGGAGGAATCAATACCTATTCAATGGAACTTGGTGGTGCAGTGCAATAACCCCCGCGGAATTAGGCCCAATGGAGCTAAATTCCCGAAAAAAAGGAAACAGACCCCATGGGGCCTAAATTCTCGAAAAAAAAGAAAACAGAGCCTGCGGGGCTTATTTCCTTTACGAACTAGAAATAAATACACCTATAAATGCGTTTTGATTCTGGGGCCTATTTCCTTTGCATGCATTGGAACTCGCATGCAACCCAAATCCAACAGTAAGCCCAAGCAGGGGGGCAGCATGACCCTCCACTCATATTTAAACTTTGCATACATGCAATTTCGCACCCATCCCATATCCAACAGTTGGCCCAAGTAGAGGGATTTCCTTTTTTTCGGGAATTTAACCCCGTGGGGATTAATCCCGCGGGGATTATTGCACTGCACCGAAATTGGTAACCTCAATGTTGAATGGCATAAACATGGTTTTCCAGGGAACTTCAAGAATCATATTCATGTACACATACCGCTCCCCAGAAGACAAGACAATTGCATGATACACATTTATCATCCAACAGTCTTTATGATAGAAAAATTAGGACCCTGGGGTCCTTTTTTTCACTTCCATTCGGTGCAGTGCAATAACCCTCGCGAAATTGGGCCGTGGAGATTAATACCTTTTCGAAATGGAAATAAGCCCCACCACCATAAAGCATTTAAACCCGCGGTTGTTATTGGCATTTGAAATTGGCATTCTATTCAAGTTTGGGTGTATGCAAGGTTTGGATATAAGTGGGGGCATGCTGCCCCCAGCATGGGCTCACTGTTGGATTTCGGTTGCGTGCGAGTTTGGATGCATGCAAGGGAAATATGCACCTCAAGCAGAAGGCATTAACAGCCGCAAGAGTTATTTCCATTTCGAAAAGGAAATGAGCCCCGCGGGGTCTACTGCTTTTTTGGAATTTAGCCCCAAGGGGCTTAAAACCGTGCCGAAAAAAATGCACCGAATGCAAATGTCTAAGTTGAGATAACCTTCTCATGATGAGCTTCTCGGATGATTATCGCGAAATGAGGCGTTGGTCATGCTTGGACTGGTTATCAAAATCAGATTTTCTAGATGGCGGTACATGCTGCCACCGAGCCCGCCGCCTTTGCCATTTTACATCAGTATGTCAATAGATGCGTCTATACTATTTAAGAAGATCATCTACCCTGCATTCAACATGAACCCTAACGATGATATGTAGGTACTTTGGTTTGGCGAAACAAAGGACATCAAAATTCCTAATTCAAAAGTTCAAAAAGACCAAAGTCCTACCAGCCCTAGGATAGCTGAGCATTTATAAGCACTTCGTAATGAAAAATTGTTCGTCGGTTTTGATCATCAAAGCAATGAAGACTAATGGGGAAGGAGACATCATTGGTGGCTTTATGAGCTCTGAATGTAGTACAACAGAAATATACATGTTGACGTCATGCTCGAAGGAAGAAAAGCTTTGAATCCCAGCGCCAAAATTCAAAACGACATAGAATACTCAACTTCCGGTTTGAGCATTACGCAATTGAAGATGTGTGGGGCGCTAGGATTGAAAAAGCTTACGTAGGATCGGATTGAAAAAGCTAACGCAAGATCGAAGATATTGAAAGTAATCGGTAGCTCCTTTCATTCTTTGCTGTTCACCGGTTAACTAAGCTACCTTTTACCTGCCTGAACCATCTCAGATAATTTTTTTTTCGCTAAGGGTTATGTTGTGGAGCAATTGGCGAATCCACTCAAAGATTTTTCACCCCATGCTTAGCTGGTATTTTTTGATCTGCAATTAACATGATCAAACGACTTCAAACGATCCATTCTCCAATCCGCAGTCTCAGAAAACTAAGTGAAGATACAAGATCCAAATGAAAGGCAATATCGCGATACTAATTCCGTAACTTTTAGAAGGATTATCGTTGACGAGAGTGTAAAAGACTTGTTAGGTACGAGTGTAATTTTTATATTGTGCGTGTGCATATGTATAAAAAATGTCTCGTTTACGTTCGTCAACGATTATAGTTTTAAATGTTACGAAATGAGTACCCAGGTGGAAGTGAAATATCGTGAAGGTTTTACTCAGCATATGACAACAACCGAACCAACAAACTTCGACAGTCTGTAAGAGCATCAATGTCTAAGTTCAAAGGGGCAGTCAATGGCCATAACTTACTAAGAAACCACCAAATGAAAATAAGTTTCAAGATGGCGGTGAAGAAGCAAGGACGAAGACAATTATTACTTTCGTTGTCACAATCCAAATCTCTGTCACTGACCGAGTCTCCATTAGGAAGAAGGAAGGACACGAATCTAAAGGGAATTCCAATGGGATCACAATGATCGAAGTTTTGACCGACTCTTGAGAAAGGACACACAACATCAACTAATTGGCCGGAACGTCACCATTGACAGACATAACTTTGAGTTGGTAAGCGACTTGGTCTAGTTCGGCTCAGCTATAAACTCTGACAGCGACATGTCGTCAGAAGTCAAAGGGAAAATTGTGCTTGCCAACTTCTGTTTCTTCGGGCTGATAGCAATTGGCAACAAAGACCTCTTTCGAACTAATAAGGCGATCTTACTTAAGCCGCTGAAGCTGAAAAGTTATTTGGAAAATCTTCAGAACCAATTGTGTTGGCAGGCTATTTAAACGAAGATTCAACCAAGCAGTCTATCAGTAGTGCAGCGACATAGATCTGGCCAAATAAAAAAAACTCCACATTGGACGCTTAAGATGGCTATGACATATAGAGCGGCTGGACACCAATAATCGCCTCGCAGTCTTCGATTCTTAGTCAGACGTAGGCAGCACAAGAAGATATCGACCACAACCAACTTGTAGTCCGAAACTGGAGGCAATTAGGTAGGGACCGGGCTGATTAAAGAGGCATGTTGGTTGAGGCCTAGATTCATTCCGGACTGTGAGTTCTTCGGCTCCGTCGAATGTTGGTAGGAGTTCGGTCAAGCAAATGAGCGGTATTTCTGATCAAACGGCGTAGAATAACTGGAGGCAATTAGGTAGGGACCGGGCTAATTAAAGAGGCATGTTGGTTGAGGACTAGATTCATTCCGGACTGTGAACTCTTCTCTGTAGATCCCGATGTTTTCAGAACAGAATTTAACACTCAGCAATTATTTAAGTGTATTCTGGATACGGATCCATTCAAGAGCTCCGTGGAACACTATTGCTGCCTTGAAAGAGCGGAGGTATTCTAGAATTTGCTGAAATTTGTTGGATTATCCCTTCACCCTTTTTGCTAAAACAGCTTTACCAGCTTTATTTTTATTTTATATGCATCATGATTGAAATTCATCATTATTATAAGCTGCGTAGTAAGGAAACTGTTGTTTTGAATTGTCACACTCTGTTGAGAACGTTGTTAGAATGAATCAACAAATCCCAGGCTAGGCAACGGAAGAACATCTCTGAAGGATCCGTAATTGGAACACGCCTACTATCTATGTCAGACTCTACGAATTGTGAAATCTAGGGCCGAGCGAAGAAGTTTCCGGCCACGTGCGCCTCTGTCAAATTGCCGTCACTTTGGGTAAGGCGTTTGGTGTGTCTTAACTCCCTGCCACATTTTCTTAAAACACAAGTCTTGTTATATTGGTTGCATGCTATTCTGATACTCAATGGTTACGTATGCCCCCCTTAAAGGATAACAACCCCCAAAGATTTATGTCAGCCAAACGCCATTTTCCTTGCCACAAATAATTGAAAAGCATACCGAATCATGTTCGGTGCTATCTGCACAAAAATTGTAACACCAACGAATAACAACCACTCATGACTCGTGCTCAGATATTTGCAATAAATCCTTTTATTTGGCGAAGGTAACCCATGAAAATTCTTTTTAATCCACAAATGCAACCCTAGGTACATCAAAAAAAAAAAAAAAACTCTACAACTAGATCAAGAAGGGTTATCTGGAAAAAAAGGAAATAAATGGCTTACACAACGCCATGGTAGCTTATGGTTTTAGCTTTGAAAACAGAGAAATAAGGAACTCCTTCTTCGTGCAGGATTCCTCGTTCATTGTTCTTTCAACACCCTTTATCGTTTAAGTTCTTCCTTGTACGCGTTCATTTTTTTTTGTTTCAAATACCCCTCCGTTTTGAATCCCTATCACGATTTCTAGTTACGAATTCAAACTTGCAGCAAGCTTTGCTACCTCTAATCCTTCCCAATGCAATATGAGAGGGAGCAAGGACTCTTACCAAAACACTACTCACTACACCACACTACTGTATGCAATGCTCCTGCGGTTTTGTCGGTTTCTGTTCTACATTTGTGATTTTTTTTTTCGTTGTTGTTGTATCTGTAATCACAGGTCCCCTCCCAACATTGGCGTGTTTCTGTGTAGATTTTCTCTTTTGATTTACCTACGACTTGCAGGGAAACTGGCTCCGATATCGCTGTCCTTTCCTGGCCATTTATATAGCTGGTCGCTCGGCATTCGTATTCACCCTGATAGTCATAAGTTACATTGTCGATAACTAGACGAGCTTCATTGCCTCGTTCGAGATACTTCGAACCGTGTGAGATCCTGTAACGAAAATAGAGAAACGATATCAAGAAGGATATAAAAGTATGTGAGTGTGTTTGTATATTGCGCAAAAGGGACGACGATGACGACGAGGATGATATAATGCAGTAGGGCAGCGCACAGCTAAATTGATAGTAGTTTTCGGGTATAAGGCTTGAAGAGCCTTTTTCAAGCAAATTAAGTTGCACATCACGTAACGGTTTCATGAGAGCTGGCTGTTTCAGGACGAGAAAATTGAGATTTTGTTTGATTTCTTAATTTTTCTGTTTTTTTTTTTTTTGGAACAGATGAGATGGAAAGGAGGACGACGACGACGAGGGCTATAGGTACCCTACCGATACCCGGTGCACATAGCACACATGTGAGGGCTTTTGTCTGGGATGGGAATGGGAATTTGAATCTGCGGCAAAGCTTGATTAATATTCCCCGAGTGCTCTTCTGGTGAATTGTTAGCTTGATGAATGATACTCGGGGAATTTCCACTGAAATGAGTCCCTACCACACAGAGTCCTGGGCGATATAGTGTGTGCTGGGTCTGGGTAGTAAATCGTTAAACTAAGCCACGGAAGCAGGAATGTCGGTTAGCAGAGTGTTCCATAGTCGAGTGTGGGAAGGGTGTCAATGGTAACCATGAAGAATCGTTAAAATAAAGTGAAATCGCAAAAGCCCTCATGTAAAGTGTTGAAACGTTTCAGCAGATGGATGGGTGTGTTTGTGCAGGATTATGTGTAAAATTTATTTCTTCGCATTTCTCCTTAAAGGCGATGTATCGTAATGAGGTACAAACAACTATAGATGCTATTTACGATCCAAAACAAAGCAAGGACACAAACAGGACATAATGTAAATGGAGAAATATTGTTCACATTGGCATCAGATAGATGTTGGGTGGTTCTGTGTGCTGGGTGGGGTGGGAAACTATGCGACAAATTGGCACCAAGGATACAGTCGACTTCAAGTTGAACATTTTTTATGATGAGAAGTTTATTGTCAAACATTTGTTGGATGATTTTATGTGATTTGATGCCGAAAGTAAGTGCTGTTCGTTGTTGAGATGATGCGACAAAGGACGGGGGGGAAATAGATACAAAAAGTACTTTGAATGATGTTTTCTTCCTTTCATGTCAATCTGCGTTAAGGTGAATTCATTCATCAGCTCCTTAGGCAGTTTGCAATTTCAGCATGATGTGAGGACGATTTGGGGGATATTTCGGTGACAAAGAAAAGTTTACACCTACGAATCGATTGAGACAATTTTATTGCTTAGGCAGAGCATTGAAGGAAATTTATGATAAGCATAAAGGATGGAAGTATTTCCCTGGTTTATGGTTAGTTTTAGGAGAGAAACTACTTTTACGAGAACTTAAACAGAAGGTCTCTTTCAAAGCCATTGTGAAAGTCGCTTATCAGACCTATTTGACGCGAAACTTGCGTTTTGTTAATCAAACTTTAACGTCGATTGTATTTATGTCAAGCATTGTATCAAGGATGAATGTAATCGACTTTATTAGGGCTTTCAGGCATTTAATGTCAATGGTAAAGGAGAGAGCTGCTGATGGTATAGCTTTCGTCAAATACGAAAAAGATGAACTATCCTCACTATGCGATGGAAACAAGGCACTTGGCACAGTGTCAAAGTTCTGCTTAACCCAAGAACGGGAAGAAATGTGGAGCTGGGTAGTCAAATATAATCGTAGACACCAACGATCGTTTTTAACGCGCCTAAGTAGATGACAAATTTATAAAATGCCAGCTATGTCGAATGTTCCAACAAGCTCCTTAGCATATGAGGTTCTTTAGGGCTTTTCCTAGACTTCTTTACAGAAAAAGGAGAGTTTTTGTGGTGACTCTCTTCTCCGCAAGAAGCATCTAATTCTGCAAAGAATACGAAAAAGACTAACCGGGCTTATTATGCGGTGGAATTAGGTAAGTAATATCAAAGAGTAAAGAACTCCATAGAGTAGTTAAAAAAAATTGTTGCCGTTTCAGACGCGTGTGGTAAGTGCGAAGGGAATTTTCTTCGTTCGTATGCATCGGCTGTGCTGTTGTTTGATGCTGAGGTAGCAATGTGAACACTGGGGTATCAATATCATTGAAAATTTTCGTTGTATGAGATGCGCACTCTATGTAGTTCTATACTCTTTGGTAACATGTATGTAAGAATGCCAACAACCTGCGTTAGCTTTAAAACGAGACGGAAAGTGCAGCAGGAGACTGTAGACAAACTTCAAGACACGACTGATAGTTTTCAACTAGACTAGACAACAACAAGAGCTATGTCGCATGTCCTAAAAAGCACCTTAGTATATTTTTTCTTCAGGGTCTTACCTAAGGCTTACGGACATTTTATTCACAAGACAAAGGAAAGTCCTGCTGATTTCACTCCTTACTATGTGTACCGAATTCTTCAGTGAATATACAAAATAGACTAAGTGGGCTCTATATTTCTTGAAACTAGTAGATGTGTCCTTTCGAAACATTGCAACGATCGTTTTTAAAACACCTCCCAACTAGACAACGGATTCCAATGATTCCTTGGTGGCAGTCAATATATGATTGTGGACTCACGATCTATCGTGTTTAATGCAACTGTCAGGTAGACACCAAGTTCCAGAAATTCCCCTGTGAAACCTGGATCTACGCAAGCTATGTCGCACTTCCGAAAAGCTTCTCAATATTATGCTTTACGCAACTATCAGGTAGACACCAAGTTCCAGAAATTCCCCTGTGAAACCTGGATCTACGCAAGCTATGTCGCACTTCCGAAAAGCTTCTCAATATTGTGCTTTACGCAACTATCAGGTAGACACTAAGTTTCAGAAATTCCCCTGTGAAACCTGGATCTACGCAAGCTATGTCGCACTTCCGAAAAAGCTTCTCAATATTGTGCTTTACGCAACTATCAGGTAGACACCAAGTTCCAGAAATTCCCCTGTGAAACCTGGATCTACGCAAGCTATGTCGCACTTCCGAAAAGCTTCTCAATATTGTGCTTTACGCAACTATCAGGTAGACACCAAATTCCAGAAATTCCCCTGTGAAACCTGGATCTACTCAAGCTATGATGCACTTCCGAAAAAGCTTCTCAATATTGTGCTTCTTTCTGAAAAAGCTAAAGCTTCTCAATATTTTGCTTCTTTAGGAATTTTAATGAGCTTTTCAGGAATCTCATGTCCAAGAAAAATTGGGGTTTTGGCTGATGGCTTTCAGGCTTTCGTCATTAGGTAGGAAGGGAAGTACATATGTTTTTTTTAAACTTTGGATCAGAACAAAAACAGAAGTAGATGAGCCAAGACATGATTTTTCAGCCACTAAGGTTTCAACGGTTCCGAGGTGAAAATTCATTTTATCCAGCAATTTTAGAAGTCCTAGAAAATTTCTTATTTAATGTTGGTCATCAGGGAAAGTGTAATTTTTCACAGATTGAATCTTTTGAGGATCCATCTCACTACACTTGGACTTTTTAGGATTAGGCTTTAAATAAGCTCCTTTAAGCATAATAGGAAAATATTACAAAAAGTACAAAATAATATTTACTGATTCTTACTGATTTTTACTTATTGCCGTTCCCGTACGCAAAAATAAGTAAAAGAGACAGCTCACGAGAGAGCAAAAAACTACCCCTCCATAAAAATCTGTAAAAAAATTTACTGCAGAAATTTCTGTTGGTAAAAATCAGTAAACTGTCAGTTGGTATCTAAAAGTGACAACTAGCTTGTTTTGACAGGTGATTTATGTCATTTGTTCTTTGAAAGGCATACAAAATATATAATTTTACTGTTTTTACTTAAACGCGTTCCCGTACTTTTTGGTAATTTTGTCTCTTTCTGAGATAATTTACCCCCACTCCAAGAAATTTGAGAATTTACAAATTTTTACTGAAAAAGTACGGGAACAGACCTCATTACATGGTCCAAGTACACTAAACCTATTGGGAAGCAGGTAGACGCATCGAATCCCGGTGGTAATACAAAAAAAAAACATGGGAAGGCTACAATCAGCTGTGTGAATCGTTGAACACCCTCTCCCATCCCATCCTTAAAATTTATATCCCCAAATGATGAAATATAGAAAATGGGATTGTGCTATGGGGTAAGGCATACAAATAGTTTTGTTAGGAAAACGCCTTCACAAAGTGGGTGTGGGCTTAAATGATCTATAGACGAAATATTCATCTTAATATTACCAATTTTGCATCAAACGTTTTTTTTCGAATAATTTAAAATCTGCCTGAAAATTGTTTTTTAATTAATAAAAACGCCCTAAAAATTGGGCGTGGTGAACTTTGTATAGACAAAATATAGGTACTGGGATTGTCTAAATACGGTGTTCAGACAATATTTCAAAATTTCCTACCATTTAGCCAAAAACAACGTTTCTTCGAAATAGGGGGCGAGGCAGTGGGCAGATTTTAAAATTTTATACACTTGCTCTGTAGCAACGCACAAGGATCCTATATACCAAATTTCATTAACCTAGCTCAAAATTTAAGGCCTTTAAATCGGTGACATATAGACAGACGGGCGAAAGGACATACAGACATGGCTCAATCGACATAGCTAGCGATTCTAAGTCGATCCATATACTTTGAGGTATATCTATCGAAATTATATCTCTATGTTACAAACGAATATACCCCTATGGGATAGTATATAAAATTTTCGAAGGTTCTGAGCTCTGTCATAAGTTCTAGGATTCCCTTGATGTGTATTTATTTGGAACAGCCCAATATTTAATGACTTTAATCGGTCCTCACTTCACTTGGTGAAACTAAAAAGTCTTCCAATAGGGACTTCCGAATTTTGACTTCTGACATCTGTCAAATTGGCTGTCATTTATTGGGACTGTTTTGCCAAATTACCATGGACGGATATAGCGTTTAACAACATGTGCAAAATGATAAAATTGTTTTGTCAAAATGGGCGTTCTGTTGGCGCGATTCGCACATTTTACGGTCGCCATAATCGTCCTACCGAGAGGACTATTAGCTTTGAAATTTGAGTTCACTGGTTCAGAAATCGATAAACCAACGCCCGTATGTAGACAAAACTCTGTGATTGAGAGTGTGCAGTAGAATCCGAGGCAGTTGATTTCGCGTCGCTCACAAGAACTCAGCCTTTCGCAAACCACAATTTGGCGAATTTTGCGTCCTGAATTAGCCCTGCACCTGAACAAAATTAAACTGACCCATGAACTGAAAGTAAACGACCATTGACAACGACATATGTTTGGTGAATGGGCTCAGGAGCGGTTGGAAATTGAGCCAACAATCATTTTCAGCAAGAAGGTCCATTTCAGGATGGATGGCTACGTCAACTAACAAGATTGTCGAATTAGGAACGATACCAATCCACATGAGATCCAAGAGCGACCAAGGCATCCCGAAAAAGTCACTTTTCGGTGTTGATTTTGGGCTGGCGGCGTCATCAGTCCAGATTTCCTTGAGAACGTTTTTAGGCAGGCCACCAACGTCAACGCCGAGAGCTATAGGTCGATGATTACCATCTTCTTTAAGTCTTAATTGGGATGATTTGGATACCAACGATATGTGGTTTCAACAGGACGGCGCGGGCGCTACGTACCACAGCTCACGATACATTGAAAATTCTGCACGAGCGATTTGAGGGGATGGTCATCTCACGTCGAGTTGATGTGATTTGGGAACCAAGATCGTGCGATGTGACCCTGTTAGACTTTTCTCGTGGAGTTTTCTAAGGTCACAGGGCTATGGGAATAAACCACAAACCACAGCCGCCCTCAAAGCCAACATAACCCATACCATCGGTCAAATTCAGACTGGTTTATGCGCCAGAGCCTTGGAAAATTGGATATTTTGGATGCGCGCCACTTAGAGAAGACGCCAGGGACATTTGAACGGTGTTATGTTCCATACAAATTGACATAGATAAACCTTTCAAGCGGATAGACACACTTTGTTTTAAATTAATTGAAAGATAGGCAGCGCCTAATGAAGGACCCTTTATAAAGAAGATGAGCATCACCGAATCTATCTGGGACCTCATCTACCAAATCAGAACAGCAGAGTTATTTCCACCAGTTTTGGAATGAGGTAACAAGACCCTTATTGTTCTTTATAAGTGTTCAATGGCTTCAGCAAGGAAAAGAACGAAAAAGACTAGATATACAAGGCTCTTAGATAAGCAGACAGTTTGACTATGCGCCTGTTTTTTTTCAATAATTCTTGAGTGCAAGAATGATGATGGTCGCACCTCGACAGTTTTAATGTGTCCCAGTTAATTGGACAGGTCAAAGTCACCAACCTACATTTTTCATGTCTCCACAGGAACAAGCATCATCTAGGGCCATTACATTCCAATTTGTGGGAATCATTGTAGGTAATACCCAGCCTAAAAGCAGCACTCCCTAGGAAAGCTTTATACCATGTATTACACAACGAACTTTGCAAAAGTTGCAGAGACGAAGAAGACGTTGTCAAAGTTTGACACTTTATCATACCCATCCCAACAATACAAATACAAAGTTTTGGCGCAATAGGCTCGTTAGTATCCAGGGCCTAGCTTTCTCGCAACCATTCATGTGTTCGTGTGTACTTCTTGCAAGATGGCAGGACCTCCTGTTTTATGTCGACATTGATACTACTCGAATGAGATGTCAGATCATCACCAGAGGAGGGTTAATGAAAAATCGTATTGGTGTTGCTACGGCTGGGAATCGAAGCCAGACCTTCTGCGCGGCAGTTCACCGCACTAACCATCAGGCCACTGAGCCCCCATATCTTATCCATCCTACTCTCTCAGGGTAGGAAACATTGTTGAATACGTCTACAGCGATTTAAACGATGAGAGACTTGTCTGTAGGGCCATCCTAATCATATCTGGTAAGATATTGAAATAGTTTCAGAAGTAGTCAGGACAATAAACCCTGTCAGTGTATTCCTTTTATCAGGACCTCTCCAAACCAACAACCTATTGTTGTTCAATCAACCATTTAAGAGATGTTAGTTGTGCTCCACAGAACTGCAATTTGAAAGACGCTCGACTCTGCTTTATGGAGGACCATTGCAGAGTAAGGTTCTTTAGGGAACCCACCACTGATTCAGTCCTTAATGAAATTTTTGTTGTAGCTAGTCATGAAATGCACCTCCACACCAACGACAATGTACTTCTGAACTATGTTAACAAGCTAGAACAGTCTTTAGAATACAATTCCATTCCATAATCTAGCAATTATAACAGGGGGACCCCCCCACCTACATGTGAAAGGCTAGAAACCTACCCTTAACTCATTTGTTAAAAAATCATCAAAAGTGCGCAATTCACTGCAACGGAAAAATGCTAAGAGCTAGACACGTTTATTGTCACAATTGAGAGGAAGTCAGACATTTAAGGCCTTTCTAATCCTTTACAGTAGAAAAAGGCATAAATGGAAACTTCCCTATTTCATAACGCTTGCTTTATTGTCCTGATTAATTCCCACAATTAAAACTGAATCTCAACGCCAATACAAAAGCAACTTCACACAAACTAAGTTCATCATCATTACCTTGCAACACTTTGTGTACAATATTTCTTCATAAAATCGTCCCTAAATGTCCCATTTACCACTCTTACACAAAGCACTCACTTCGAGACCTCCCGGCTCCCAAAAACCAAATAGGAACTCAACCCAACTCTTCTTCCTGAAACAATTTTCTTTTCACATAATTTACGCCTTAGCCCCCTGTCGACTAGCACCAGTCCTTTCAAATATTGTCCCCCCGTTCACCAGGAACAATTGTTTTCCAGTGGTGGCAGGACTGCAATAAAAAGACGCGAAAACTCTGAGAAACAATTTTCGTTTAATTTTACTCCAGCCCGATCTTAGAAAACTCAGAACTCCGGAAAAGGACGCGTGAATAAAGAACCATAATGAAGCAAAAGTTTCTCCTCTCAAGTTGCTTGCTCGCCTCCAATTCCAATTGTGCATCCTTAAATTGTAAAGCGACATGAACACACCCACACACGAAGGAAAAAAAAGTGGAAAATCAAATGCGCTCTTCCTGGGGGCTTGTAATAGGAATGTCCTCGAAGTAATAATGAACTCGTGCACGCGGTGTGTAGCCAGTAATTGTTTTTGTATGTGTGAATGTTGGAGATACATACCTCTGAACCCATTTATAAGAAGGTGGGGGGTTGCCCTCGGCGACACATTCAAATGCAGCCGGACTGAACAGTGGTGCTGTAGTCAGACGATCTGGACCGGCTGATAGGATCTTTGGTGGAACTGGAAAGATAAAAATAGGTGAGTTTTTTTTTTTAAATAAAGTTTTCCTTTTCGTTGGAAAAGGGTTTTTTTTGTGGAGGAGAAAACATGTAAAAAAAGAAGAAAAACTTTTCCACCATCCGGAGAGTGCTTACATTTAACATCGAGTTGCATGGAAAGTTGCTCTGACGTTCCAACAGAGTTTTGTGCCTGACAGGTGTATAGACCAGCATCGCGTCTACCCACGGGACGAAGTTGTAGAGATTCCTAGAAAGATGAGGGATGAATATGGGTTAATTTGAATGGGAAATTTAACAAAAAGGAAAAAAACAGTGGGGCTGTGGTATGAAATAAGGGGCAGGCAACATTTTGCTCATTTTGAATGATTAATCACAAAAACTTGTGGATAGGTTCACCCTTTTAAAAAAATTAATGATTGGTTGTTGTAGAACGTTAGGCACTGAGCGGCGTAAGGTTATACAACGAGCAATCGCTGTGATGTTGGCTACCATTGGGCTGGTCAAATGATAGGCAGTGTGTTTATATGAAACCACTTGAACTAGCTGACGCCTACCAAATGCGACTGTCAGCCTTCTCGTGGCGAGCGCCAACTGCCCAGTACCTTGACTATAAATATGGTTTCAATTCCTATGTAAAGGTCAGATGAGACCGGGGAAAGAGATATGTCCTAACACTAAGGCACAAAGTCCATTTTCAACACGGAAGCGGAAGAATTCCTATTATGGAATCAACGGGGGCGTACCATAGGATGGAAAAATTGAACAATCTAAACGAGGTGCTTTGACATATTCGGACAACAGGTTTTTTATGACTCTCAAGGGTTAGTCAGGCCTCTTGAACGGAGATGGTGGCGCAGGGGCCAAAAGACTAACAGTCACTATCAATTCCATATAGGATACTGTGCCCCGTGTACAATCTAATAAATTGGAGCTGGGTTTTCAGGTGGGGGTTGTGCTTTGGGTTAACTACCCAACTATTTCTACGAAACAACCGAGTCTAGGAAAGGACAGATCTTTTTGTTGACGACCATGATAAACGTAAAAAGGACAACGACGTTCGTATCTTCTCCTGAAATGTAAGAAAACTAAATAGAAGATGTGTAGCCACAGAACTAGAGGAAGACCTAAGCTGCTTCAAAGCAGACATTACTGCCATCCAATAAATACGATGGGATGGGCCTGGCCAAAAGAGGATGAAAATCTGTGGCATCTACTACGGTCCGCGTTATAATAAGCAGAAAGGACTATTCGAAAATGGATTCGTTTTTAGGGACAGAGTTAGGCAAGAAGACTTATATGTACTTTGTTACAGTTCGCATCAAGGTCATATTCGCCAACATTAGCCTTATTTGGGCTCACCCTCCTGTACAAAACTTTTTAGCGACTACCGTAACACGATGTTAAAATCGTGCCGGGAGATTTCAACGCAAAATTAGGAAGAAGGGACCAGCCATGTCGAGGTGTCCGTTCGAAGAATTTCCAAAACGAAAGTCAGTTCCAATCGGAACTCAGTTTGCCAACAAGATATTCGTTGTGGAACCAAAACAAATTAGAATTACAATCGCGTTTGATGGATTCCGCAACAATTCTTCGTCGGATAACTTCCGAACAAATTCAACACTTAGCTGCCAAATATTTTTGACTTGATGCATTACGTCGCTGAAGGATAATGTGCGATATATTTCGTCGGAAGATCTGTTCAAAAATTTACTCGGAACGGATACAAAAAAAAATCGGTCAGATGTCGGATACCTCAATGCGCCTTGAGATCTTTAGCAGTACTTTCGGAAAACACAGACTACACGGAACCAAGTAAGGTAACGGACTTAGGCTTCACCGCGAACCGAAATGCCAATATAGCTATTTGTCGAAGAGTAATGGCGACATGGCAACAAGCCATTAGATCGGACGCAACCGATGTGCTAGCAAGAAACCGTCCGTTTGATAAAGAAGGCCGACAGATGATTGCAGCCAAGAACGAAGCCTACAAGGCTAAGCTGCAGGTGAAGAAGAGAACTGCCTTTGAGGTCTATAGGCAAAGAAGGAGTGAAGAACGTCGGTTTTCAGAAAGAAGACGAGGATATGTTGAGGTGCCATTCCAGGAATGATGTTCGCATGCTTAACCAACGTGTAGAACGTCAAAGCCATGATACACGACTCAAACAGAATTCTGTCGAGATGAGCAAGGAAATATCGTAGTTGAGACACAGTCGATGCTGAGGACTTCACTTCTGACGAATGTTAAATGGCGATGATGAACAACAATCTGCTGTCAGGCAGAACAAACCATTTTGCCGGATGAAAGTATGCCTGAAGAATGGAACCTCAGCATCATTTGCCCGATCCACAAAAAAAGAGACCCTCTGAACTGCGCCAACTACAGAACCATAAGTCTCATCAACAATGCCTACAAGATCATATCTGCCGTAATATGTGAATGCCTGAAACCGTTTATCAATAACCTGATCGGCCCCATATCAGTGTGGTTTTAGGCCAAGAAAGTCCACAACTGTCCAAATCGATACCCACCACTTATTCATCGATTTCAAAGCCGCATACGACAGCATTTATAAAGACGAAATATACAGAGCCATGTCAAACTCGTTCGCCTATGCAGGATGACGATAAAGAATTCTCGTTGCTTCATCAGGGTCAGGAACGACCTCACCGACACATCGATACCAACAAACAACGAACAACGAACTGTCACGTGACTTCTTTAACATCATTCTTGAGAGGATTGTGCAAAACTCCCGAGCCAGCACCAGAGGTACAATCTTGCATAAAACGTTGAAAATACTAGGATTCGCAGACGATATTGACATCATTCGTCGGACTCAACGTGAGGTCACAGCCACGTTTGCTAGTATATAGAGAAGGAAGCTACAAAGATGGGTTTAGCTGTAAATGAGGCCAAGTATATGCTGTCAACTGGAAAGGACACACAACATCGATGCATAAGTAAGAACGTCATTATTGACAGATATAACTTTGAGGTAGTACGGGACTTTGTCTACCTTGGCTATTAACTCTGATAACATGTCGTCAGAAATTAAACGAAGAAATACTCATTCCAATCGCTGTTTCTTCGGTCTAAGAAGGAAATTTAGTAGTAAAGGCCACGTTCGAACTGCAAAGGAGATCCTATAAAAGACCCTGACCATCCCAGCCCTCCTTTACGAGGCTGATGCATAGACCATATCAAAAGCGGTTCAAGAAATCCTTTGTCGTGTTGAGAGTAAACTTAATTGAAAAATCTTCAGTCCTGTTTGCGTAGGCGGGCTATGGGAACGAAGATTCAACGAAAACCTATACGAGCTGTACAGCGACAGCTCCGCATTGGACGCTTAAGATGACTAGGACATGTAGGACGAGTGTACACCAATACTCTGGCCCGCTTACCCAAAGAAAGGATGCCTGTGGATTAAAGCAAATGACGGGGAATATGTTTTTTAAGAGGTGGCTAAAAAGGTGACGGAACGACTTTATCAGAAAGCATCGAAATTCATACCTCGAACCGACCTCTAGAATTTCATCGAGGTTTTTGAGATTTTAGGCCATTATATAGCAACTCTTCTCTTGCCATGCTTCTTATTGATTTTTAGAATGCCTGTGATTAACTTTATAAGGATTCAGCTTTGCATAGGAAAAATTGACAGAATACCTTAAATAAACCTACATGGGTCAAGCACTTCTTACTCTATAGACACCGAATCTATTCCAAGGAATTCGTCTATAGTCTTTGCAGACTGCCAGAGCGCTTGGACTGAATAACTAGCAGCATAGTGCCCAGGATGGAATGTTCCCTTATCTAAGGCAGAGAACCTTTACGGTCGGTGAAGTAAAGTAAGTTCTTTGCCATTAGTTCGACGGATTAGTTGTCACGGTGCTTATTTCCTCTATTAGCTGTAAGCTCAGATTATATAAATCCCGCTCCAAAAAAACAGGCATCGGCATCTAAATTTACAGGCTTAGCCACGAAATAAATGAAATCTTCGAAGCAAATGAGTTAAATTTATATAGGCAGGTAGAGACTCAGCAGGGGATTAAGTGACCGCGCATTCTAGTCCATAGTCTGATTGTTTAATTTGTTCTTCAATTTACAAAATGCTTGCTTTTTCCAGCTTTTCTAAAAACTTTTTGCTCATCCCAGAAGTACAAGTCAGAGTCTCTATTTACCTCCTGGGATACATCAAGGACAACACAAGTCACAAGTCCAAAGATTTTCTTTAAAAGTGAAGCCCCCTCATTAGCATAATCAAAAAAGTTTCCATCCAAAACCTCATTTTCAAAATCATGTCCCCCATCCGACTCCATTCGACCCCACTGCTAGACAGCAATTCCCTGATATAAAAAATTTTAAAGCCAAAAACAACAATTCTCACCTGTAAACTAGCAATTTCGGAACGTCCTGCCCTTCGCCAGACGATACTCGCCGGTGGATTAGCGTCTGCGACACATCGAATAATTAAGGCATCCTTGTCCTCCTCCAGGTCAATCTCAGGGGATCCAATTAGTCGTATTGTCGGAGCGTCTAAAGAAAAAAGGAAAACCCCAGAGCAACAGAACATTTAAAACTTATTGTCCGCCCCCATTCCATGTTCCCACCGACGTCCAAACTACTTACATTTTATGTCCATCCTCGCCTCGACAGTCACGGATTTAGCTGTATATGACTCATGAAAGGCCACGCAACGCAACATCTCACCGTGACGCTCACGCATCGCAGGCACCTGCAGCACAGACGATGCCGACCATGTCCTTGGATTATCCGGTTCGGTTGAGTTAACCTGCGGACCCAGCGGCATCAGCTCTTGATCACCTGTGTTTGTGTGTGTACAAAAGGAAACGATACCCAATTAGATAACAAGGTCTATCTGTGCTGTTAGCGTAGACTCATCTCACACGAGATGTTAGATTGTTTATCACCGTTCTCACCTAGAAACCACTTAAGTGTCGCCGGTGGATTACCGTAATGCGAGACACACTTTACTGTCGCCACCGCACCCGAGTCCACGGTGATGTTATGTCCTGGCGGGACATGAGCGCCCTCATGCTCTAGTCTGGGTCGTTGTGGTGCCACTAAGGATGAGGATTAAAATGTAATTTAGTTTCACTTTTTCAAAGGAAGACAGTGTATCAGTGTCAGTGTGAGTGTGTGTCTGTGTTGGTGTGCTGAGGGGGTGTTTAATTAAAATTCACATACACCCTCTGACACCGTATAGAGACGAGACTGGATGAAAGGGTAATTGTCCCGGATAAGGTTACTTCCTTGTGGCTCTGCTTGCACTTACACAGTAACACGCTACACAGGATAAGGGATTCCAATTTCAATTAGTGCACCACTTACCTCGGACAACTAATCGCACTGGCTGGCTGGTGAGCGCATCTTGGGTCGTAAAGTCACTTGCCGTCACCTGACACTCCCAGAGGCCGTCATCAAAGTCCAGAGTGGCCGAGCGTATCCATAGCGAACAGTCACCGCCAATCTGCGGTGGTTGTAGGTCCATATGCAGGCTACCACTGGGCGGCAGGGCCGCCCATTCGTACTTCTTAAGGTAGATTCCGACGGGCTACACAGCAGGAGAGAGGAGAGAGAGAGATTTGAAATGGGGGGATCAGTTTTGTTGGCTCGTAATTGGATGGGGGATTATGGGAGCTCGTAGTTTTTGATTGTTTTGATTATTTCAGGAGCACCAGGACTACAATGGCAATTGCAATCCATTGGACATGGCATAGCGGATTAATTAATAAGGAAATGTTACCGCTAAGGATAACAGGGAGGTTTATGCACATTGATTGCATTCAGAGCTGTAGCTCTATGCTCTATGCGGTTTAATGAAAATTGTTAGAGGTGGGTGTGTTGGTGATTTTGGGATAGCGGAATGACGTTTGCCAGTTGAGAGAGAATTCAACTATTTGGAAGGACACAGGGATGACTGGATAATTAAATTGATTTTACGAGGGAAATGTAATACGAGGTGGATAAAACAGAGTTAAAATAAGGGTTGGATTTGAGATGGCAATGTTAAAGGATTTGTTTTTGTTTAGCTTGAAATAAGGGCATCATCTGATTACGGGATACTATGTGAAGTTATGACATAACTCTGTCGTTCATATAAATATAAATGTCTCCCAAAAACTTGCGAGGTGTACAGTAGGGTGTCCCGACAATTTTTTTGGATTACTCCAACGCAAGACCTCTAAAACTTGCGTAATTGGCCGTAAATTACAAAATAAAAAAATAAAAATATATCTTGGGGGCGCTACCGACCTAAGTGAAGTAAGGATAGCAATATCTTAACTCAAGCTTAATAAGGCCGCCGGAAATGACGGCCTTCCCGCTGAGCTTTATAAAACTGGCGGAGATGACTTGGTAAGTAACATCCACCAACTCATAAACCAAATCTGGTCGGATGAAAGCATGCTTGAATCGTGGATGTGGATCGTTTTCCCGATCCACAAAAAAGGAGACCCTCTGAACTGCGCCAACTACAGAGGCATAAGTCTGCTCAACATCGCCTACAAGATCCTATTTGCCGTAATATGTGAACGCCTGAAACCGTTTACCAACAACCTGATCTCGGCCCTTATCAGTGTGGTTTTAGGCCAGGAAAGTCCACAATCGATCAAATTTTCACACTTCGGCAGATCCTGGAAAAAAACCCAAGAAGTCCAAATCGATACCCACCACCTATTTATCGATTTCAAAGCCGCATACGACAGCATTTATAGAGACGAACTATACAGAACCATGTCTAGTTTTGGTATTCCGCCCAAACTCGTCCGTTTGTGTAGGATGACGATGGAGAATTCTCGCTGCACCATCAGGGTCCGAAACGACTTCACCGACACATTCGATACCAAAAAAGGATTTAGGCAAGGCGATGCGCTGTCATGTGACTTCTTCAATTTGATGCTTGAGAGGATTGTGCAAAACTCCGAGCCAACTCCAGAGGCACAGTTTTCCAAAAATCGGTACAACTACTAGCATACGCCGACAATATTGACATCATTGGTAGGACTCAACGTGATGTCATAGGAACGTTTGCTAGTATAGAGAAGGAAGCGGCAAAAATGGGTTTAGCAGTAAATGAGGGTAAGACACACAACATCGACGAATTGGACAGAACGTCAACATTGACAGATATAACTTTGAGGTAGTACGGGGCTTTGTCGACCTCGGCTCCGCTATTAACTCTGACAACAACATCTCGTCAGAAATCAAACGAAGAATTACTCTTGCCAATCGCTGTTTCTTCGGACCAAGAAGGCAATTTAATAGTAAAGCCCTCACTCGAACTACTAAGGAGATCCTACATAAGACCCTGATCATCCCAGTCCTGCTCTACGGCGCTGAAGCATGGGCCGTATCAAAAGCGGATGAAGAAATCCTTGGTCGATTCGAGAGAAAAATTCTTCGGAAAATCTTCGGTCCCGTTTGCGTTGACGGGCTATGGAGACGAAGATTCAACCACAAACTATACGAGCTGTACAGCGACATACACCTAGTCAAAAACTCCGTATTGGACGTTTACGATGGCTAGGACATGTAGAACGAATGGACACCAATACTCCGGCTCGCAGAGTCTTCGATTCCCAGCCAGACGTCGGACGCAGTAGAGGAAGACCTCGCCTTAAGTGGCGCGCACAAGTGGAAACCGACCTCAACCAACTTGGAGTGCGCAACTGGAGGCAGTTAGCTAAGGACCGGGCTAATTGGAGAGGCATGTTGGTTGAGGCCCAGGTTCATTCCGGACTGTAGCGCCACTTAAGTAAGTAAGTATATCCCCATTGTCATCTTTTTTATACCCTATCCCATAGGGGTATATTAGTTTTGATACTTAGTTTGTAACATAGAGGAATAATTTTGCTACATATACCTCAAAGTATATGGATCGTTTCAGAATCGCTAGCTGAGTCGATTAAGCCATGTCTGTATGTCCGTCCGTCCGTCCGTCTGTACGTCACCGATTTTTAGGCCTTAAATTTTGAGCTAGGATAATGAAATTTGGTATATAGGATCCTCGTCTCTGCCTACAGAACAAGTGTAAAAATTTTTGAAATCCGCCCACTGCCACGCCCCTTTTTAAGAAAAACTCAGTTTTTGACCAAACCGTAAGGAATTTTAAAAAAGTTTCTGAACAACATATTTAGACAATATTAATATCTATATTTCGTCCATATAAAGTTTTTTGCCACGCCCACTTTTTGGGGCCGTTTTCAATAAAAAACTGTTTTCGGTCAAATTTTAAATTTTTCGAAAAAAATTTTGATGCAGAATCATTAACATTATTAATATGAACATTTCTTCTATATACCATTTTAACCCACGCCCACTTTTTGGGGCGTTTTTATATAAAAACCATTTTTATACACTACCCCATAACATATGCAAGAGAAAACCTTGTCTTTTGTAGAACCGTTAAAGTGTTTTGTAAGCAGTCTGAAGAATTTGTTGTCACTATATCATTTTTTCTATTTATCCACATCGTGTTTTTAGCCATGTCCCCTTTTTTGGGGATTTTAGTTTTATGGATAGGATGGGATAGGGTATTCAACGATCCGCACAGCGGATTGTAGCCTTCTCATATGTTTTTCTTTGACCCTAATACCACTGCTTGATAAATTTATGTAATTTGAATATAATTTTCTTTAGCTATCCGATTTTAAAGAAAATGTTGTTTTGCAAATTAATAAAACAGGGCGACAGCTAAGGCAAATTGAAGAGTCAAAGAGGGAAACAAAAAAAAATTTTACCCAAAAAAACCGATTCTGTCTCAGGAAACTGCGATGAAGATTCGGTGCGTGAAACGTATCCGATAACAGAGGCATCCCCAAAAAACACTCCTTCTATAGAGACACCATCGACTTCAAGGGCTAACAGTTGCTAAGGTCTGTGATCGCTACGGTTTATCGACCCGATCTGCTGCTGCTGTTGCTTCTGCTGTTTTGGCTGATGTCGGCTTGGTTTCTACCCAAGTTTTAACTCTAGTAATTGACAAAAACAAGATCCTGAGAGCTCTATCTAAATTACAAACAGAAGCTTGAAAAGACATTGGAAGTATTGCTATAAAAATCATTTACTTTGATGGACGAAAAGACAAGACCCTGATAAATGAAAAAATAGGAGCGCGTTATCATCGCAAAGAAGTTTTTGAAGAGCACATCTCAATTTTGGCAGAACCTGGATCAATTTATTTGGGACACACAATGTCAAGTCGTGGCACCGTTGGAAGGCAAGGTTGGAATTTAGATGACGTGATTTGCATTGGATGTGACGGATCTGCAACTAACACTGGTTGGAAGGGGGGCGTGATCCAATATTTAGACGAGTTTTTGAAGGGACCGGTACAATGGTGTATTTGTATGCTTCATGTGCCAAGGAGTTACCTCTTGGTCATTTGTTCTTGACGTTAGATGTTTCACTTATCCTAGATAAGATAAGAGCTTCGAAGTTGTTTCCCTGTCACATCCAATTTGTGGAAAGGCGTGTTAAGCTGGTAACCGAGGCTTCACAAAGTGTAACTGACTCTACTTCTATAGTTGGCTTTATTAAAATAGATTGCAATCTTGAGCGGAAATGCCAAATTTTGGACACAAAAATAAGTGCAGTTGTAAACAATTAGTTAAGGACCGGGCTAACTGGAGAGGCATATTGGTTAAGGTCCATTTGCACCAACCATCACGAGTGCCATTGCAATCAGAAAGCCGCTTCACTGCAATGTTGAATATTTCTATTGCAAGGTAGGTATCAAAAAGGGGCTGTAGCTTAAGCTTTACAAGCTGCCAATCTCACGCTCGTCGTAAGATTTCGACCTATAGAGCCATACATGGGGATGTGTATTAAATCGCAGAAATAACATCTTGAAGGTGTAGCTCGGTAGGTTGTCGGGTATAAAAATAGACATTAGCTCGCTTATATTTTGACACAATGCAAGAGATCTTAGTTTAAAGAAAATTTCTCAACTTTGACTCTATTACTTACTTACTTAAGTGTCCGGAATGAACCTGGGCCTCAACCAACATGACTCTCTCTTTATCCCGGTCCTTGGCTAACTTGAAATTGGTTGAGGTTGGTTTCGACGTATGAGCTCCACTTGATGTGAAATCTTCCTCTACTGAGTCCGACGACTGGCTGGGAATCGAAGACTCTTACCACCATTCGCACTACATGTCCTAGCCAACTTAAACGTACAATGAGGAGTTTTTTTTCTGACCAGGTCTTTGTTGCTGTACAGTTCGAATACTTCGTGTTTGAAATTTAATCGCCGAAGCCCGTCAACGCAAGCAGGACCGACGATTTTTCAAAGAATTTTTCTATCAAAACGACCAAGGACTTCTTCATCCGCTTTATATACGGTACATTCTTCAGCGCCGTAGAGCAGCACTGGGATGGTCAGTCTTTTATAAGATATCGTGAGTAGATTGAGTGATAGCTTTACAACTAAACTACCTTCTTAGCTCGAAAAAAAACCAGCGGTTGACAAGAGTTATTTTTCGTTTAATTTCTGATGAGATATTGGTGTCAAAATTACTATCTTAGCAGAGGTAGTCAAAGTCCCTCAATGTTGTGTCTATCAATGGTCACGATCTGTCTAATTCTTCGACAGCATATACTGGTCTTATCTTGATTTACACCAAAACCCATTTTTGCCGCTTCCTTCTCTATATCAGCAAACGTGGATTTGACATCACGTTGAGTCCTCACAATGGTGACAATATCTTTGGCGTATGCTAGAAGTTGCACCGATTTATGGAAGATTGCGCCTCTGGTGTTACCTCGGGAGTTTCCCACAATCCTCTCAAAAATGAGATCGAAGAAGTCACTTGACAGTGGCTCAGATTGCCTCAATCCTCATTTTTGGTGTCGAATGTTTTAGTGAGGTCGTTGCTGACCCCGATTGAGAAGGGGAATTCTCCATCGTCATCCTGCACAGACGGACGAATATGGGCGGTATACCAAAACTAGACAAGGCTCTGTATAGTTCGTCTTCATAAATACTGTCATATGCGGCTTTGAAATCGATGAACAGGTGGTGGGTATCGATTTGGACTACTTGGGTTTTTTTCCAGGATCTGCAAAAGTGTGAAAATTTGATCGGTTGTGGACTTTCCTGGCCTAAAACAACACTGATAAGGTCCGATCAGGTTGTTGGTAAACGGTTTCAGGCGTTCACATACTACGGCAGAGAGGATCTTGTAGGCGATGTTGAGGAGACTTATGCCTCTGTAGTTGGCCAGGTTTAGAGGGTCTCATTTTTTGTGAATCGGGCAAACGATGCTGAGGTTCCATTCTTCAGACAAAATTTTATCTGACCAAATTTTTGTTATGAGTAAGTGAATGCTACTTACCAAATCATCTCCGCCGGCTTTATAAAGCTCAGCTTGAAGGCATTCAATTCTGGCAGCCATGTTAAGCTTATGTTTAGAATTTGCTATCATCACTGCAATTAGTTCGGCTAAATGGTTCGTTCTGCCTGCCAACCTAATGTTTTTCGTCATCGCCGTTTAACACTAGTCTACAGAAGTGGTTCTTCCATATCCTCAACAGCTATTGTGTCTAAACTACGATGTTTTCTTGTTCATCTCGATAGGATTCTGTTCGAGCCTTATATCAATGGCTTACGTTTTAAACTTTGGTAAAACTTGCGAACATCACTCCTCGAGTGACACCCCTCTATATAATGTATACCACGCTTTTCTTGCTCTGGTTTCTTCTTTCTTAAAAGCCGGTGTTCTTCCCTTCTTCTTTGCCTATAGATATCAATGGCAGCTCTAGTCTTCACCTGCAGCTTAGCCTTGTAGAGCTCGTTCTAGACTGCGAGCATATGTCGGCATTCTTCATCAAACCAAGGGTTTCTTGCTAATGGGCTTTGCTAGCCCTCTGCAATTCGCCACTTTTATTTACTTGACCTCGTGCCTTCAAAAATTGTTGTTTGCTTGATCATGCTTATTAAATGCAAGAAGGAAGGTGAACAGTCATTTCTAAAACTGATTCCATACACTTATCTCTTTCAGCCACTCCGACAGTACAAATGCTTTGTGAAATATCGTCAGACTCAGCCATCATTCGTCCTGAATAGCTGTCTGTTAACGGAAGGGATGAATGTCCCATACGTGCAATTTTCTTATAGGACCCACACACCGCACATGACTGGATGCACAGAGTTGTGATGCCTCTCAGTTTGCAACACAATACTGTGCATCCAGTCGGTTTAAGGTGTTGACTGTGATTGTGCATGCGGCATGGCATGAGTTATTGAAGGAATTTTAACATATTTTTATCATGCATGCACAAATGTGTGATGTGTGATAAGATTTCGAAGTTACGGGCAAAAAATTTGACTTGAGAGTACATGCATTATAATGACGACTAGTGTAAGTCAGAGATAAACATCGGATTGAGTCAATTTAAAGGTAGATATAATCGTCCATCTGAGCAAGTTATTCGGAACACAAGGAATCTTTTTCACAACACGTACACTTTAGTGGATAATATGATGCCCAAATACGACAAACAGTGTGAAGTTATTGCCGTTGTGGAGCGCAATTTCAAGGAGAATCCGAATGAGTCGATTCGCCATCGTGCACACCAATTGGACCTATGCCCATCCACTTTGTGGAAGATTTTACGAAAACTCCTTGGCTTAAAAGCTTATCAGATCCAGTTTGTCCAAGAGTTGAAACCGCGTTAAAATTATACGCGTCGTAGGTTCGGTGAAGGGTCCATACAAATTATTCAGCTTGATCCTCATTTTCAACGCAAGATTTTGGTCTCCGATGAGGCCCATTTTTAGTTTAAATTATGCAAACAAGCGAAATTGCCGAATTTGGAATGGAGAAAACCCAGAACTCCAGAAGCCTTTGTCGAGGCGCCCTTACAACCATTAAACTTCACTGTTTGGAGTGCTTTATGGGCTGATGGAATCATCGGCCGATATTTCTTTAAGGACGATGTCAGCCAGAATGTGACCGTCAATGGAAACCCCAATGTAACGTGATTTCTGACTTTTTCGCTTCTCAGATGAATGGCATTGCCATCACATGTTTTGGTTTCAAGAAGATGGCGCAACATGCGATACGGCGCGGAAAACATTTGCTGAGCGCATAATTTTGAGTAAAAGACCTGTGAACTGGCATCCTCCTGTGATCTCACACCATTCTTTGGTGCTACCTATGTGAAGTCACTAGTCTATGCCGATAGAGCAGAGACGTTCGACGATTTTGAAGTCAACATTCGAGGTGTTATTGCTGATATACGGCCCAGTTGCTCGATAAAATTGTCGAAAATTGGACTTCACGATTGCACTTCAATCGAGCTAGCCATGGCGCCATGCCATGCCTGAAATCCTATTTAAACATGAATTTGTATGCGTAAACAAAATCACCCTTTACATACAGGTATCCATAGTTATAGGAATACCAATCGTCCTGGATTGCTTTTCTTAATTTCAGGATAAAGCCCACATTCCATATAAAACTATCTTAAGGTCTAAAATGACACTTGATAAACAGGTTCAACAGATAAATGTGACACTATCCAATTAACTGGAATAGATAAGTCCTTAAGAACGCTTATCTAGATTCGGATACCCACTGCACACCCACTACGCTTTGACATGTCCTGTTTGAACTAAACTTGCTTATTGTTGTTTGAACGCAATAAATTCACTCAGAGACAAGTTCCAAAACCATTTGGAGCACCATCATTGAGAGTACATACTCCATGGTATGTCTCTAATATCTTCTAATTCGATCTGATGAATCAACGGTAATTGTTTCACCCATAACAGTATTACATGTACACATTATAAATTACAATTGCAGACCTTAATTGCATTCTGAATACTCGATAACCAGATAATTTGGTTTTGCTTCAATTGACCTATTCTCACTTTATATGCAAAACCACAAATTTTGCAACAAAGTGACAACACCCCTTCAATGCAATTTATTCCCAAACACACACATATACACCCAGAATCACCACCACCACCACCACCCGTGTCATTATCCTACCTCTAGGCGAAAGCAACTCCACCGTAAAACGCTGGATAAATGCACAGCACACTCATCGTGTGCAGAGACTATAACCCAGCACATCCTGCACATCCTGATTGATATTTAAATTTACTCCAATAATAGGATTACATTTTGGATATAGAAAGGATCAATATGAGGGTTGTTGGGGTTGGAAAAAAAATATATAAACCAACATCCTTATCCAGGTAATAAATAACGTGATCTTTCAAATAGATACCACCCCGAGCATACTTCCTCAAAAAATTATAAACAAGCTCCACACAAACACACACATACAAGAGGTGACTTATAACGGTATACGGAGGACGACCTTAATGTATGGCATGCAGCACTCGCTTGGGGATTTAGTAAGTAACATTTGAAATTTGCCTCTTTGGCGCCAGCAACTCTATGTAATTACCTTGTTATCCTTTTGCCAGGAGCATGTTCCCCTCTTATCGATTACTTTGCATGTTAATAGTGCGTCGTAACTTGGATTCACCTCTGTGTACTTTGGCTGTTCGGAGAATCTCTGGAAGCAACTTATTCCTGCAAAAAAGAAGAGAAAATACAATTTGATGAGAACTTAAGGACGAACCGAACAGTATGATGCTAAGGATATTTATTACACAAACACACATACATGTAGTAGAGGAGATTTTGTAAACACGAGTAGTTGCAGTTGTATAAAGTCGAGCGTTCCTCGACCAGGAAGTGGGGACATAATGTGAAAATATTGCTTGGAAGTTATTTTCAGGTGAATTCAGAAATATAAAAACCAAGTAGAATTTCTTAAAGGACTAAAGGGATAAAGGCGAGCTGGGAATATTTTGTATTTCATTTTTTTTACATTTTTATGAATGCAATTCTTAATAGAGTTCAGAAAAAAAAAGTTCCGTTTGTGTGTTGGAGTAGAAGTATTTATGGGTCTGGAACTTTGCAGACTTATAGAGCAAGTGAAGTAGTGTTTGATATATTTATGGGTTTCCAAACGAGATGACCCCATTATGGGGATAAAAGAGGTTATTCGATTGAAGTTATAATCGCTTTTAGGAAACTGTATAGTACATGAACCATAAGACCTGGAGGGTTTCTAATTAAACATGTCTGAGGAGGATATGTATGTAAGATATTCGACACGTGATTGAGGATTTTTAAGAAAGCCGAAAGGGATGGGTTAAAGTTTAAAGAGTCATCAGATTTATGAGTTTTTATGAAGTTTTATAAGAGTTTAAGAAGAGTCTCCCCTGCATCTATGCTGAAATGTTGTCATTCATCAAACGCCTTCGCTAAAAAACTGGTGTCCCTCATGAGTACTTCCTTAGGCCAGTTATCTTTTCCTTTTATAAGCACTAGCAGACATTTTTCAATGTTGTCTGCTAGTATAAGCTAAGGTTGGGTAAACCCTTAAGTGCTTATAATTTACGCGGATTAATTTGTCCATTAAAACTTGAATAAATAGGGTTAAGGAATATTATGACAATTGTAGTCTTGAAAATAATATAAACTGACCCATCACCTTGTCGAAAAATACTTCTTAGATGGTGGCAACTGTCAGTATTGCTGTGCGATATTTGTGAAGTAAACAAATACAGACTATACATCGACAACCCTTACAAATAAAATGCAAACTATTGGCGCAACAAGCTCATTAGTAACTACCAAGGGAGTACCTTTTTCTCACAAATATTCATGTGTGCGTATGTAGATTTTCTTGGCAATTGATACTACTTGAAAATACTTGTCAGATCATCACGAAAGAAGGGCCAGTGAAAAATCATTCAGGTGCTACTGCGGCTATGAATCGAACCCAGACCTTCTTCGCGGCAGTTCATCACTCTAACCAGCGCTCCACTGAGTCCGTCGACAAGCCTTGGAAAGCTATAATCCGGCATTCAATTCCGGCGTTGATTTCCTATCTGACATCTCGTTCAGCTTAGAATATGGACGCCATTGAGGCTCCATCGACACTGTCTAGACAACGTGCCACGCAATTGGCCATTACACGCAGATTTCCTATTCGACATCTCGTTCGGTTAAGAATATGGTCGCCATTGAGGCTCCATCGACACTGTCGAGACAACGTGCCACGCAATTGGCCATTACACGCAGATCTCCTATTCGACATCTCGTTCGGTTAAGAATATGGTCGCCATGGAGGCTCCATCGACTTTGCCTTGACAACGTGCCACGCAATTGGCCATTACACGCAGATTTCCTATTCGACATCTGGTTCAGTTAAGAATATGGTCGCCATGGAGGCTCCATCGACTCTGCCTTGACAACGAGCCACACAATTGGCCATTACACGTTCTTTTGTGCACTGTATCTCAGTGAAAGACTGGAATATGTTCATTTACAATGTGCAGACATTCCATAAGCTTTTGAACAGAACAGTCTCCTTGAAGGGGTTTTCACCGGCTAGCAAGATCGCCCACTTTGATCGTTCCAGACTTTATCTTTGAACTTTTTTTTAACTCACAGGTCTGTGAGAACAATCCGAATAGAATGACAGAGAATGGACTGGATATGAACTCATCACGTGCTAAGTTATCATCCGTGGCGTTTTCAACGTACACAACTGGTATTGGCTACTGTACTTGAACAAAATGGAAGACGCATTAGGGGAGGCTAAAATGTTTCCTTACCAGCTTGACCCCACTTTAAAAATATCCTTGATCTATTCCTCACTCCTGATCCATAACAACTACCTGTTAGCGAGGAGAGCGAATGGAGGAGAACTCTATGAGCTGTACCAAGATCTGGATGTAGTCCAAAAAGCCAAAACACGTCAACTACATTGGCTCGGCAAAATCGAGCGAATAGATAATAATGCTCCCGCTAAGATTATTAGAATAAATTGAATGTTTGAAGGGGCGGAATGCAGCTTGCTATTTCGATTGAGCATTTCCTGTTGAAATTGCGATAAAAAAGTGTTAGCAAGAGATATTCCTACGATGTTCAAGCGAGACAAGACAGTTCGCTAAGGTTGGATCTCCTACCAATTTTATCGCTCAAGTTTGGGGCGTATATATGCCTTATATAATTTAGGGTGGAGTGAATATGGGAAAAAAATGTTTTTCAATTTTTGTTTGTTCCTGTATTATTAATTGGTGACCATATATTAGGACATCATTTATGCAAAAAATTAGGAACCTGTGACTTTATCTTCAGGTGGCGCAGAAGACTTGAATTTTAAAAAAATAATACCTAATATTCAAAAATTCTTCCCTCAAATTAGAGTTATTTTAAATCAGCAAGCCATGATTTTATTTTCAGTTGCCCCAAATAACTTGATTTAAAAAGAAATTCAAGGCCTAAAATTTAATTCTTCCTTCAATTCAGAGTAATTTTCAATATTTTTTTCAAGTAATGTGTTAGAATCGCTGTCTATAAAGTCTAATTGTGCGTATTAAACTATTTTAATATTTATACCTTTAACTAAGTTACTCGTTCCACTACTTTCATAAACATTTCTTGGAAATCCATTATTGTTTGATATTGCAACTTGTAAATGTATTTCAAGACAATTGTGTAAATGTAAGACCAAAGTACCCATTGCAGAAGAACCCTTTTTAAAAGATCAACGAAATTCTCGTAAAATGTATATTGGATCCGTTGATCAAGTGGCAACCAAGTCTTTGCATCGTAAGGATCTTAGGAAACGAAAATACCAACAATTTTTGAAAACTACGGCTGATACTCCAAGCACTTCTACTGCTGCTGCTGCAGCTGTGGAATGTTTGTCTGACAGTACTTCTACTGATACTGAAGTCAATGAATTTTTCCCCTTAAAACCCTGTAAAAAATAGAAAGGAACTCTTCAAATAAGAACCAAACTACAGAATTTGGCTACAGCTTGTGATAGAACCGGGGTTTCTGATAGATCGGCAGCTATGATAGTAAACGCTGCTATGCTGGATTTAAAAGTCATAAGTAGTGAAAATTCATGGAAAGTAATAGATCGCAGTAAATTACGAAGAGAGCGTCAACAAGTCCGAATAGGTTTACAATGTGAAGCTGCAGGTTTTAGAAAACCTATATCCTCACTTTATTTTGATGGCCGTAAAGATAAGACACTATTCATCGCTACGACTGACAACATATCACATAGAAAGACTGTTACTGAAGAACATATTTCACTTATATCGGAGCCAGATTCACAGTTTATCGGACATCTTTCAATTGATTCGGGAAAAGCAGTTACTATACAAACAAGTATAGTTGACTTTCTGGAAAAAACTTTTGATTTTCGTATGTCTTTGGTAGCAATTGGGTGTGATCGCACTGCTGTAAATACAGGACATAAAAACGGAGTCATTGTATTGTTAGAAAAACATTTCGGTCGTCCTTTACAATGGTTTGTGTGCTCATTACATGCGAATGAGCTACCGCTTCGTCATCTGTTTGCAAATCTCGATGGAACCACAACCGGCCCCAATAGTTTTTCTGGAAGCATTGGGAAAATGCTTGAAAAGTGCTTGAACTTCAAAGTTGTGAATTTTGAAGCATCATATGCTGAACTTCCGGATGTGGATGCTGACTCTTTAAGCACAGATCAAAAATATTTGTATCAAATGTGCTCAGCTATTTCTAGAGGTTCAATTTTGCCCGCTTTAGCTAGCAAAGATCCAGGAAAGCTGGCACATTCGCGATGGTTAACTTGCGCAAACAGAATTCTTCGGTTATATGTTGGCACAGAAATCCTTCGGAAAACCTCAAAGAACTTGTCATATTCATTCATGCCGGTTTCGGCGATGGAAGTGCCATTCACTGTAAATGGCTGCAAATTTTGGTTTCGCTTAGATGACAGAAGACAGCATTGTGTTTTGGAAGCATTAAATTCCACTCCATTGGACTTACTCTATTTAATTATGCTGTCAAAATTGGAATTTAATGAGCTTAACATATTTTGCCGTTTCTGTTCCACGTCCGAAGATAAATGGCGTGGATTAGAGAACGTATATAAAAAGCTGAGAGTGCTGTCATGAGCAAAGGAATGGATTGGATTAGAAGTTGCAGACAGGTCATTAATAAAAGTGAGAAAGAGTGTCGGAGACAGAACGGAGCCCTGTGGAACACCAGCATTTATTTCGTGAGTAGCAGACTTGAAACCGTCCAAAACAACTTGAATTGAACGTTTCGAGAGATAGTTTCTAATACATAGAAGAAGAGTTTCATCAATTCCAAAAGCACGCTTTTTCGACAAAAGAGCTTGATGCCAAACCCTGTCAAATGCCTTTGAAATATCAAGTGCAACGATCTTATTTTCGCAACCAAGGTGGAAAGATTGGTTTCACTGTTCGGTGAGATATGCCATCAAATCATCAGTGGACCTGTTGCCACGAAAACCGTATTGTCGGTCATTTATGAGTTTTCGTGATTCAAGTTATTTCATAAGCTGATGGTTTGCCAACGTTTCCATGATTTTAGAAAGAACGGATGTAAGTGCAATTGGTTGGTAGTTGGAGAGAAAAGAAGATTCGCCTTTTTTAGGGATGGGCTGGACAAATGCTGTTTCCCATCTACTCACAACACAGTGGTTTTGCGAGCGTGGAAGAAAACCTCTTCAGAATTATGGCAACAGGCTATTACACGCAGATTTCCTATCCAACATCTCGTTCTGTTAAGAATATGATCGCTATGGAGGCTCCATCGACACTGCCTTGACAACGTGCCACACAATTGGCCATTACACGTTCTTTTGTGACTGCATTTCAGTGAAAGACTGGAAGATGTTCATTTACAAAGTGCAGACTTTTGAACAGAACTCGCATAACAATGGACATTTTGACGGGTGCATTTCCGAGTCTCCTTGAAGCGGTTTTCACTGCCTAGCAAGATCTCCCGATTTGATGGTTCCAGACTTTTTCTTTGAATTTTTTTTTTCTAACTCACAGGTCTGTAAGAACAATCCGAATAGAACCAGACGGTTCGTGAATGTTAAGATCTAATAATACTCTTGCGACTGTACAAGTACGGAAATGGATTGGTCCCATAGAATTTTCTACGTTCTCAAGTACAGGAGGAGACCGGGCACAATCTGGCAATGTGGAACTGGCTGCAAAATGAGCAGCGAGCAGATTGGCTTTGTCTATAGAGGTGACAGCTGGAATGTCATTGTAAATGAGTGTTGGCATGGAAGATGAGGTTGAATCCTTAATATTTTTCACAAACGGCCAAAAGTTTTTACTACCTTCGGGACATAGTGAAATTTTTTGCCTCAGCTTTTTTGTCGTGGGAGAATTTGACACGCTTAATGTGGGCATTACAGTCATTTCTGGCATGTTTGAACTTTAATCGGTTTTCCTCAGTACGGTTGGTCTTATAGGACCGAAAACATAACTCTTTCAACCTAATAACCTCTTTACAGCTCGAGTCATTCACCCGTTTGCCTTAGGTTTGCTACTTTTTAACCGGTGAGGAATAAAGGATTTCATACCCATAGGAGAATGGTGTTCGTTATCGCATCAGCGACCAGTTAAAATTCTTAAAGAAACCGTTTAGAGCTTCCCAGTTGGCTTTCTCGTATTGCAATAGGATTCTTTAAGGAATTTGTTCTTTAACTACGTGGTTGGAGTACGAGAAATTAGCCGATACGATACAGTTGTCTGACGAGCCTAGAGGCGATAATACATTGATAGTGTCCTTATTAGGGTGAGAGGTAGAAACAAGTCCAGGGTGTTACTGGTTGACTGTGAATGTCCGGAATTCGTGTTGTCTCATTTACAAGTTTGGTTAAGTTTTTTACCTCAGCAAAGATCTCAACATACCCTCCTTCGGGTATTGACTGTAAAGAATGTTGAAGACACCAAGAATTTGTACATTTAAATAGCCCGAAATGACGATTTCAATTTGTGGATACAGGGTTATAATTCAGACAGTCAATCAAACTCATTAAAAGTCGACTTTCTTTCCATATTTGGGCTTCCATAAATAAAACAGTAGTGGACATGGAATTTCAGCCATATAAAATTAAATTCCGAATTGGGACATTAGCCGAATTGTTGTTGAATTTGTAAATGTAAATGGTTTAATAATTTCTAATCTCTATAGCAGCGGTTCCCAATCTTTTTTGGTCGAGGAGCACTTTTTAGGTCAAACATTCCTCGCGGAGCACTTCGTTACACTTACGCTATTTTCGCAGTTATGTATGTGTAAAAAATGCAATACTCAAATTTTTTTTTTTATATTTTATTAAATTCAAGTAAAACAAGTAACATCAACGAAAAAAACAAGAACAATGTTAAACGCCAGAAGAATTATTTTGGCTTTGTCTGACAAAATTTTGAATTCTACCTTCAACATACACCAGAATTCTGATAAAGACTTCTTAGTTTCAAAATTTGCCTTTAAAGAAGAATCTGATGTCAAATCAATTAAGCACTCAAACTGCAACGATGTCAGAGATGCTGGCTTTTCCAACGCGGCGGAGTACGGGTCTGCAACCCACACATTTTCTTTAATGTTTGAATGGTATTCTTCCGGAAAGTAGCTTTGGAAGTTTTCGAGCAAACTTAGCAGATGTAAATGAAACTCATTTAAAATATCGTCAGGAATACCCAAATCTATTTCCTCTTTACATTCGCTGACCATTGGGAAGCTGTCTAGGTTTCGATTTTTTAAAGATTTCGCCCAAAACTTGATTTTCTTTTTAAATGCTTCGACCTTATCACTGGCATCGAAAACAGTTATTGTCTTTCCTTGAAATCATTTAAATCATTTAATTTTTTTAAAAATATCGGCTAGATACGAAAATTTCAAGAGCCAACGCTCATTACACAATCTGTCGCCCAAATCAAAGTTGTCGTTCATAAGGAAGGTTCTGACTTCAGCCCTCATTTCAAAAAGCAGCGTCAGTGTTTTGCCGCGAGAAAGCCACCTTACTTCTGCGTGAAGAAGTAAAGACGTATGTAGACTACCCATTTCATCGCACAATACTTTGCATAGCCTTGAATTCGTAGGTCGAGATTTAATAAAGTTCACCATACTTCCTTTTTAAAAAAATCAGTCGGTTTGCTTTTGCAATCTGGATGAATCCCCTCAAAATGACGTTTCATTTTTGCTGGGAACATCGCACTATTCGGCAACACTTTGCCGCAAATTACGCATTGGGGTTTGTTGTCACTTATCTCAGCAAATCCAAGATTTAAATATGAATCGTGGTACTTCCTTTTTACTGTTTTTTTTTTCTGCAGTACTGATCACCATAGAACTAGTACTTTCAAATTCGATTGCTGCGATTAAAATGACAATTTCAGAAGCACAAAATGAAATAGCACCAAGTGCTCCGCGGAGCACACTTTGGGAAACGCTGCTCTATAGGAAAGGGCATAAAAACCTTTGTAAAACCTATCACACATAAAAACGTCTTTTTTTGTCGAACAATAAGTGATTAAGATAAACTTTCTGAAGATGTGGTGACAATGTCATTTTCAATATTTCATTCCCTTCAGTTTTAGGGACGCCCAAATTTGTTGATGATTAATTTCAAGAATGGAATGGGATAGGGTATTATCCGATTCGTTCAAATGTCACAGAACATGTAGCTTTTTGAAATAATAATAAACCTTTACAAATAATAAACCTTTACAACCCTAACAGCCATTCTATAGTTAGCCACAGGAAATGCAAACATTTGCTTTTTAAATTGAAAAAAGAACCAACATGAATGTTTCCTTCAAGGACATTTATTTTTTCACTTTTACATGCCTCTACACAAAATTATTGATTGCGAAATAAAAATGAGATTTCGGAAAGTTCTGTTTATTCTTTTTTTAGTGAGAAAAAAACAATAGGGGCGGTGGTACCTAAGAATGTCCATAAAAGTTATTTCAGCCTTTTTTTTGTTATGATTTAGAAAAAAAAATGGAAAAACAAATTGATTTCTCTTTCTATTGCTTTTTATTATTTTCAAGATTTATTCCTAGACAGTAAGGAATAACATCAAAGGAGAACCTTTATGTTTTCATTTTTACCGCAAGTAAGAACAAAGAAATAATATTTGAGATGAGTTTGGGTATACTTGGCGAAGTGCTTTTCAAATAAACGGATTTTCGGAATAGAATGGATTTTGTCATTTGCTCGGCTTTGTTAAAAAAAAAACAAACAACTGAAATACTTCAAAGGAGGAATGTGATTGTGGTAATAGACATAAATATTCACCGCTTTTTAAGTGAATTTCTATGTACAGGATAAAATTGGAAAGGCGGTTACATAATCCTCAGGAAAAGAAATGAGGATGGGGCAGACGCGATGCCATCTGAGTTATGAAAAAAAAAAAAATAATAATCTGGGCTGGATTGGCCATTGTTCTCGTATCTTAATTTAAGGTAGGTGGTAGGGCAAGTCCTCTCACTAAGGCACTCAATCTCAGGCGGCAGGGGAGGAATTCCCTAGATGGATTCAACGGTGGCGCCTACAGCTCCAGTTTGATCGAACTGGTAGTGAAACCCCTATAAGAGTTGCTTCGACATATTTGAACACCAGGTCTATAGGGATTTTCAATACTGAGCCAGGGTAATGGAAAAGAGTTGGTGGCGGAGGAGCCCTCAACGGTTCAACGGCAATGGGCTACTGACATCGGTATTTTCTCCGGCCCGCTGTCCTAGGGTCAAAACAAGGGCCTGGCCCTCCAGTTTGGGGGTTGTGCTTTAGGTTAACTACCAATCCACGGAAAAAAACTATTGTTACGAAGCAACCAATAGCATCGGAAAGGACTGATATTATTGTTGACGACCCTGATAAACGAAAAATGTAAAACGACGTTCGTATCTGCACCTGGAATGTGAGAAAATAAAACAGGAGAGGTGCAGGCGAACAACTAGCGGAAGCCTTAAACTGCTACGAAGCAGACATTACTACCATCCAGGAAATACGATGGGATGGACCGGGCAAAAAGAGGATGAAAAACTGTGACATCTACTATGGACAGTATTATAGTGAGCAGAAAAGCGACTATTCGGATGCGGATTTGTTACAAGTGCCAGACAAGAAGTTTTATGTTTCCAAGACATTAGCGAACGCATTGTAACAATCCGCATCAAGGCCAAATTCGCCAACATAAGCCTTATATGCGCTCATGCTCCGACGGAGGAAAAAGATGATACAACTGCTGCTTCTACGCGCTCCTTGACAAAACCTATAAGCGACTGCCAAAGTGCGATGTTAAAATCGTGCTGGGAGATTTTAACGCAAAGGTAGGAAGGGGAAAACATCTTTAGCAGTACTGTCGGAAAATAAAGCCTACACTCAACACGTCTGGTAACGGACTAAGGTTAATTGACTTCGCTACGGAACGAAATGCCACTATAGCCAGCACACGGTTTCCTCACCTCGATATCCATTAGGGAACATGGCGGTCCCCAGATCAACGAACAGTCAACCAAATTGATCACATTGCGATATACAAGAGACACGCATTCAGTATTTTGGATGTCCGAACATTCCGAGGGGCTAACATCGACTTGGGTCACTTCCTTGTTCAAGCCAAGGTAAGTAGCCGGATATCCACCACGCCACAACAAACCAGAAATACTGTGAAAAAATTCAATGTCGAAAGACTGCAATCGCCAGAGACCGCCAAGACCTTCGCGCAACGCGTATCCCCTAACCTATTGATTCACACCAAACCACCAGCATCTAATGTCGAAGAATAATGGCAACGATGCCAACAAGCCATGAGATCAGCCGCAACTGATGTGCTAGGTTTCTCGCGGCCACCAGCAAGAAACCCCTGGTTTGATGAGGAATGCCGACAGATGCTCGCAGCCAAGAACGGGGCCTTCAAGGCTAAGCTGCAGGTGAAGACGAGAGCTGCAATTGAGCTCTATAGGCAAAGAAGAAGGGAAGAACATCGGCTTTTCAGAAAGAAGCAAAAAGAGCAAGAAAAGCGCGCGATCGAGGATAAAGAGAGGTGGCACTCCAGAAACGATGTTCGCAAGTTTTACCAAAATGTAAAACGTCAAAGCCAAGGATACAAGGTTCGAACAGAATCCTGTAGAGATGAACAAGGAAATATCGTAGTTGAGACACAGTCGATGCTCGGCGATGACGAACAACATTCCGCTGTCAGGCAGAACGAACCATTTAATATTGCAATATCTAAACTCAAGCTTAATAAGGCCGCCGGAAATGACGGCCTTCCCGCTGAGCTCTATAAGGCCGGCGGAGATGACTTGGTAAGTAACATCCAGCAACTCATAAGCCAAGTCTGGTCGGTTGAAAGCATGCCTGAAGAATGGAATTTCAGCATCGTTTGCCCGATCCACAAAAAAGGAGACCCTCTGAACTGCGCCAACTACAGAGGAATAAGTCTACTCGACATCGCCTACAAGATCCTATCTGCCGTAATATGTGAACGCCTGAAACCGTTTACCAACAACCTGATCTACCCTTATCAGTGTGGTTTTAGACCAGGAAAGTCCACAATCGATCAAATTTTCACAATTCGGCAGATCCTTGTAAAAACCCAAGAAGTCCAAATCGATACCCACCACCTATTTATCGATTTCAAAGCCGCATACGACAGCATTTATAGAGACGAACTATACAGAGCCATGTCTAGTTTTGGTGTACCGCCCAAACTCGTCCGTTTGTGTAGGATGACGATGGAGAATTCTCGCTGCACTATCAGGGTCGGAAACGACCTCACCGACACATTCGATACCAAAAAATGATTTAGGAAAGGCGATGCGCTGTCATGTGACTTTTTCAATTTAATTCTTGAGAGGATTGTGCAAAACTCCCGAGCCAACACCAGAGGCACAATTCTCCAAAAATCGGTGCAACTACTAGCATACGCCGACGATATTGTTATCATTGGTAGGACTCAATGTGATGTCGTAGCCACGTTTGCTAGTATAGAGAAGGAAGCGGCGAAAATGGGCTTAGCAGTAAATAAAGGTAAGACAAAGTATATGCTGTCAATACGAAAGGACACACAACATCGACGAATTGGACAGAACGTCACCATTGACAGATATAACTTTGAGATAGTATGGGACTTTGTCTACCTCGGCTCCGCTATTAGCTCTGAAATTAAACGAAGGATTACTCTTGCCAACCGCTGTTTCTTCGGGCTGAGAAGGCAATTTAGAAGTAAAGCCCTCACTCGAACTACTAAGGAGACTCTATATAAGACCCTCATCATCCCAGTCCTGCTCTACGCCGCTGAAGCATGGACCGTATCAAAAGCGGATGAAGAAATCCTTAGTCGATTCGAGAGAAAAATTCTTCGAAAAATCTTCGGTCCCGTTTGCGTTGACGGGCTATGGAGACGAAGATTCAACCAAGAACTATACGAGCTGTACAGCGACAGTCAAAAAACTCCGCATTGGACATTTAAGGTGGCTAGGAGATGTAGATCGAATGGACAATACTCCGGCTCGCAGAGTCTTCGATTCCCAGCCAGAAGTCGGACGCAGTAGAGGAAGACCTAGCCTTAAGTAGCGCGCACAAGTAGAAACCGACCTCAAGGACCGGGCTTATTGGAGAGGCATGTTGGTTGAGGCCCAGGTTCATGCCGGACTGTAGCGCCGCTTAAGTAAGTAAGTAAGTAGGTAGGGTAGGTCAATGCAAAGTCATCTTCATCTGTTGCACAAACGCAAGACGCTGATTTTGTTTTTTAAACTTTTTTCAGGTGGGGTGAACCTATATTGCTCAAGGAGCGCTTGTAGTTGTTTGTTGGCTTTGCCTTTGTATTTCCACCCTGCATTGCACTTATTTTGACTTGACTAGGGAGCGTATTAATTTAGAAAAGCTAGGCTTCCATTCGGCCTATTCCCTTGATGTGCTTTCTTTTCCTTAAGTCTCTTAAGGAAGCAAGTTATCTGCTCTTCCCTATCCAAAAGCAAAAAGAAACGTGAGAATCTATTCTCAAGATTAGAACATAAGCCATTAAATTTTACATGGCAAATAGATTCGCGATTTTACTATCTAAAATATTTTTTACAAAGTGCTAAAATTTTTCAGAAGCAACCCTCACGATGGTGTACTTCAACATTTGTAAAGCTCGGTAAACCTCCTGAAGAAGAAATTCGACGTTGGACGCCATAGCACACCTGGAGTAGCCAGAGCCTACAGTGAGCGCCTGAGTATGAAACTCTCCTCTGTGCACTCACCTACCACAGACGCCAACAATCAGTGGTGCCAGTATCGCGACATCATCAAGGAGGTAGCCGAAACCACTGTAGGGTACCAGCTTTTTATAGCCAGATTTATGGCTGATTTGGGGATTGCACAGAAGGGTTTGGGTCCAATGAAAGGGGTTTCCGAACCTTTTATGGCTAGTTCATCAGCTTTTTCGTTACCTTCAATACCCTTATGTCCGGGGACCCACCATAACCTGTTTTTGTTCCTGGAACTAAGCGTTTAGAGGGAATAAAATCAGGGTAGTACTGATTTGGAGTCAATAATTTCTGAGCTAAGGGCTTTTACAGCTGCTTGGCAGTCCGTGAATATATGGATGTTGGCGCCTTTAATACCTGAATTGTGTATTAGGTTTGCGAATTTAATGATGGTATGGAGCTCTGCTTGATATACACCTGGGTTATTCCCCATAGGTATTGAAACGTTCCGATTTGGTCTATGGATACCAGCTCCTACCACTGAGTCCATTTTAGAACCATCAGTATACCACTTTAGGCCGTTTTGGCAGTTTGGTGGGTTATTGCTAACCCATACTTCTCTGGTTGTGATCTCCGTTGAGAATCATTTGTTGAAGCATAGTGTCTTGGGTAAGCGGTCTGTAACCGCACAGATCATCTCAAGTTCTGGTAGTTCGGGTAGTAGTTCATTTAGTTCTGGGTGATTGCTAAAGTTTAACTCTTCCGCTTGTGGCAAACTTGCTGAGCTGCGAATTGCCAATTTTTTTATATAGATGTGGAGGGGCGTTAGTCCTATTAAGGCTTCTATAGCTGTTGTGGGACAGGTACGCATGGCTCCGGTAGTGCCCAGACAGGCAAGCCGTTGTGCCTTGTTTAATTGATTAATGGTTGTTTTTTGGGTGACTTTTTTCCACCATACTATTGAAGCGTATGTTATAATGGGCCTGACCATGATCGTATAGGTCTAGTGTGTGGTCTTTGGAGAGATTCCCTAGGTTTTACCATACATGCTTCTGCAAGCCCAGAAAGCTTTAGTGGCTATTTGAATTTTGCTGTTTATGTGGGAGTTCCAGCTTAGTTTTTTTTATCGAGGATCACTCCAAGATATTTTAACGGGTGATTTCTTAGCTGGTTTGGTTTTGGCAACACTGGTTTTGACAGCTGACGTGTGTTTAGTACCTTGTGTCACTGTCAAACAGCTTCAGTTTGGTTTGCAATTTAACCATGGATCGTCTTAAAAATGAACAACGCTTGCAAATTATTGAATTTTACTATCAAAATTCGTGCTCGGTTCGAAATGTTCATCGCGCGCTGCTTCCATTTTATGATCGGCATTCTCGACCTTCTGAGCAGTCTATTCGGAAGATTGTGACCAAATTTCGCACCAAATTTACTTTGTTGGACATTAAACCACCAACACGTTTACGTACTGTGCGTAGTGAAGAAAATATTGCGGCCGTATCAGCTAGTGTGACAGAAGACCGCGAAATGTCGATTCGGCGCCGTTCCCAGCAGTTAGGCCTTTGTTACAGCACTACGTGGAAAATTTTGCGGAAGGATTTGGGCGTAAAGCCTTTTAAGATACAGCTGGTGCAAGAACTAAAGCCAGCCGACCTACCACAACGCCGAATTTTTGGTGAATGGGCTCTTGGAAAGCTGGCCGAGGATCCGCTTTTTTATCGAAAAATTGTGTTCAGCGATGAGGCTCATTTTTGGTTGAATGGGTACGTAAATAAGCAAAATTGCCGCATTTGGAGTGAAGATCAGCCAGAAGCATTGCAACAGCTACCAATGCATCCCGAAAAAGCCACTGTTTGGTGCGGTTTATGGGCCGGCGGCATTATTGGGCCATATTTCTTCAAAGATGATGCGAATCGCAACGTTACTGTCAATAGTGAACGCTACCGAGCGATGATAACAAACTTTTTTTTGCCCGAAATGGAAGTTCTTGACTTGCATGATATGTGGTTTCAACAAGACGGTGCCACATGCCACACAGCACGCGAAACAATGGCGCAATTGCGAGGCGAGTTTGGTGAACAGTTAATTTCACGTTTCGGGCCGGTCAATTGGCCGCCTAGATCGTGCGATTCGACACCATTAGATTATTTTTTGTGGGGGTATGTCAAGGCTAATGTCTATAGGGACAAGCCCGCTTCGATTGACGCACTGGAAGCCAACATCCATGCATTCATTCGTGAGATACCGACCGATATGTGTGAAAGAGTATGCCAAAATTGGACTCAGCGGATGGGCTACCTGAGACGCAGCCGCGGTCAACATTTGCATGAAATTATCTTTAAACATTAAATTGCAAGGTTCAATCTATCGATTCAAATAAATATTTTATTGATTTTTTCGAATTTTTTGTGTTTTTTTTTTTTAAAAAAAGTTCTAAACCTCTTAAAAAATCACCCGTTACTTCGTTTGAGTACTCAATGTCTGTATCATTAATTGAAATTTGGCTAAGACTTAAATTTCTCCTTTTCGTAAAAGGGACAATGACATTCTTGCTGGGGTTTATAGAAAGACTTTCTTTTCTACACCAGTCTATGATTATCTTAAGGGCGTTTCTTCTTCTCTGGGATACAAGATTTAAGCAGAAACATAAGTGCAAAGATTGGTAATGATATTTCAGAATTACTTAATTTTAGGCCCGGTCTATTCACTCTTGATTAACCATAAACGATGGTTATTCCAGCGTTATTCTAATGTTCATAACTTTTAAATTTAACCGATAGTGAGCAAACCCAGCCTCATTTCAACAATTCTGTCGATGAATTAGGAATTTTAGATGCTTCCTTTATAAATTGGCTTATAATCGACCTTCTGGTAATGTCAAACATGTCCAATTTTGTCTTGACAGGTCGTTAGTGTATTACTATAAAATTTTAGGTCCAACAATCGATGTTGGACTAAGTGTAACATTTTTCAGAAATGAGTGCCTAAAAAGCTGAACCCTCCGTTTTCCAATTCGGGCGAAATTTTGACGTTTATTGATGTTCACTAGTTCGCTATTTAACATATGGATGCTCTGACAGAAAGTGTGTACTTCGAGTCTAAATTGAAAAACCAAAACTGGCTCCAAACCATTCCTTATACAAGGTGGCGCAAAAGTAATCCTCCTATCAGAAAATGCTATAAATTTTGCGATTGGCCCCTAATGTCAGTTCTGTTTTGACATTTGTGTAGTAAACACATGCGAAATACACGTTAATAAACAATGTTACGCTACACTGCTCCAGAACGCGGAATATTGGTGACTATTCATTTGAGCAATAATCGGTCGGTGACTTTGGCACAACGTGAATTTCGTCGCAGATTTCCTAGCCGTCCAACGCCTACTGGTGAAACACTGCGACGTTTAGCCGCTCGCCTCGAAGAGACTGGCACAACACGAGATGCTGCCAGGCGTGGCAGACCCCGGAGTAGCCGTTCTGCAGAGAATATTGCTGCTGTAGCCGAAGATGTCATGGAAGCGCCGTCGACATCGACCAGACAACGTGCCACGCAAATGGGTATCAGTCGACGGTCTTTACAGCGAATTTTGGTACAGGATTTGAAGATGTTTCCGTATAAAGTCCAAACGGTGCATCAGCTGTTAGCTGCTGACCGCCAATCGCGTCTAACATACGCTCAAGCCATCCTTAATCACCACCAAAAGGAAGATGATTTTTCATCAAAAATAATCATGAGTGATGAGGCCCATTTCCATCTTAGCGGGTACGTAAATAAGCAAAATTTACGCTTCTGGGGCACTGAAAATCCGCGTGTAACCCACGAAGAGCCATTACACCCGCTCAAAGTCACTGTATGGTGTGCTGTTTTCGCTGGAGGAGTCATCGGACCTTTTTTCTTCGAAGACGTCGCGGGCCAAACGGTTACTGTGAATGATGAGCCGCAACTTGATGAATTGGGATTGGAAAACATGTGGTTCCAACAGGACGGTGCAACGGCACACACTGCACGTGCCACAACCGATATGCTGAAGGATGCCTTTCCCGGGCGCCTTATCTCCCGTTTTTGCGATTTGCACTGGCCAGCAAGATCGCTTGAGTTGACCGCTCCAGACTTCTTTTTGTGGGGCTTTTTGAAGTCGCGGGCTTATGTCAACAAGCCTCAGACTCTTGCAGCTCTTAAAGACAATATCCATCAAGAATGTGAGGACCTATCGCCGGAAGTTTTGGCCAAAGTGATGGAAAATGCCATAAAAAGGGCTCAAATGACAATCAACTGTGGCGGCGGCCATTTACATGACACCATATTCTCGACTTGATGTAAAAAAATTAAAAGACCAAATAAAAATAATCCACAAGAAGAATCAAAGTTTTTCATTTTTTTTAAATTACAGCCAAAAAACATCGGAAGGTTATTTTTGCGCCACCTTGTATAATTTAGGGATTAAATAAACTCCCGACTGGAATGGCAATATTTCATCCAATTATAAAAACCCGCCAGTATGTCAGAGAAACGTCCCTAATTGAATTTTATAAGCTAGTTAAAGATGCACACATACCTTGCGACTTCTTCTACTTTTTCTGGCATCATAAACATTCAGGACTCATGCTATATCCTTTGCCTGAATGGGAAACGGGCTTCTAAGAAATGAACTAGAAACCACCCTCCCGGATACATTACCAAAAAAAATATCAAAACCTACACATGAGCTCCACCATCTCTCCTGCACCTGACTAACCTAATCAGATACCTAAAGTAGATGAGAAACTTTCTAAAATATGCGCCTTCAGCTTCACCCTTGGATTAGTTCTCCTCCAACCTCATTGACTTTCACCCATTGCCCGCACCCAATCTCCTACGATTCCAGATCACGTCCCAATCCAATTTGCCCCCAACAACTCATCCAATTCAGACACGGTCTGCAATGGAATGCTCAACTTCCGGAGAAAACTGCAGCGTAACCAATAACTCGCGTACCCCCAAATGTCCCCCACCTACTCCAACAAACAATGTAACACATTGCAACACATACCGGAAGCTCGTACCGCTTTAATGAAGAATAATGATCCTTGAATAAAAAAAAAAGGACTATCCGTCCCTGCAGACGATAATCCCTTTTAGCATCATAACTCAATATGCCTCGTAATATACCTCGCCTCGCATGAATTAATCATCCTGCGAGGCACTTACGCGCGTCTTGATCCAATTCAAGCCTCTCGAAATGGCATACCCATCCAAATGAGTTAATGTACCCTACATCACTTGCGAATCGCATCATTGCATTGTGTCATCATTATTAGCTGCATTCGGGTGTGTGTGTGACTGCATGTCTGCATATGAACGTAAATCACTTGAGAATCAGCAGAAAATATTTTTGCTCCTCCATCTACCACCCATCCGCCTCCTCAGGATGGGTATCAACCCCATTAACGGAAAGGAGCTCAAGAATGGCGTGCGAGCGGGCGGAAGAATTCTATAGCGAGGACCCCCTCGAGAGGTAATCACCATTGACAAGTGACAAATTGTACATTTTCCCAGTCATTGCATTCGAGGGATTCTCCCGAGAGGAGAGATGGTGGTGGCACGCCCTGGGAATACATCATCAGAAGTAAAGCCGCCTATGACACCATCATTGCAGCTACTACTACTAGCAGTGGTGGTGGTGCTGCTGCTGTTGTCAGCGTCATCGTTGACGTCGTCCTTGTTGTTGTCGACAACGACGGCATAGCTAGTCATTGGCAAGGGAGTTGTAACGGAAGTAGGACAACATGTGCTCTGTGCTGCACAAGTGCTTATATAATAAAGTGATGTGGCCAAGGAGAAACAGGCACAGCACCAGGCTACGGCGTAACCGAAGACGGGCAAGTCGAAATTGGAAGGCGCGCACACAAGGAAGAACTCTTGAGCTCTGAATCTGAAATTCCACCATCAACGAATACTTCGATTACAATGGCAATCGAAGGCGAAAGAGGGCGCATCCGGCAGGAGAGTGCAATGTACACACGTGCAGTTGGATTCTTCTTCGTTAAATTCTGGTTCTGGTTCTTTTGCGAAGGACGACACCATCGACAAGGAAATCAGGTCGAAGAACTCCTTTGCATATCCTATTAAATGGGCATGACATCTTATGAGATGAATTCATGGGGCAAACACGTAGATGCCTGCATGTCGGATGGGGTAAATGCATTGTGCTAACGGGATGTCTGAGAGCTTGCCAGAAGACGCGTGCACATACATCAGGGGAGGGGTTTTATTTTTTGACGAGAAATCCTTGTAGAGGACGTTTAGCGTTTCTTTGAATTTTTATGATTTAGTTGGATTTTGGAGGAAGTATGAGTTTTGCCGGAGGATTTAAAAAAAAAGCGGATCACCAGGTTTTATGTTACTTTTTAGGATCCCGTTTTGTATATTGTTGTGCAAGACGGGTTTTGATAGCAGGAAAGGCGGAATTAAAGTTGCACTTACGTCTTGAATCGTAAAAATATTCAAAAGTTGACATATTGTGTCCTGTGGACATGTGCATACTGCTCATAAGCCTTGTAAACGTCTGTCATATTTTGTTTGTCGCACATCATTGAGAATTGGTTACATCAATGTTTGTAGGGATTTTAGGGCGCATACCCAACCCTGTCAGTCTGAAAGTCAAATGGCCTACATATTCACAGGGCTGGCGAAAATAACAAATACCAACTCCGGACCCAAATTCATTCTTTTCCCACTCCTCTCAGCTTGGTAAGATGATGGAGAATGCTCCTAGAAAGTCAGAGTGGGGCAAGTCAGAGATTACATCTAAGCCTAAGTAGCTGTTTGAAATTTTAGCATGTTTTCTCGAATCCATTATCCAGTAGATAAGCCTACTGATAGATCTTGACGTAATTTGGAAGTTGGTTACATCATTCCTTGTATGGAGTTAAGGGCGCAACCCCAACCTGTCAGTGGGAACGCCAAATGGCCTACATATTCATAAGGCTGGCGGAAATAAAAAATACCACCTTCGGACCCAACTTCATTTCTTTCCCACTCCTCTCTACTTGGTAAGATGCTGGGGAATGGTCCTAGAAATTCCTCAGTATTGGGCTAGTCAGAGGTAGTTGCTTGAAATTTTAGCGTGTGCACTTCAATACATTTTTCAGCAGTTAAGCTGACTGATAGGTTTTACGCTTTTTGCTGGAATTCTAGTAAGCTAGGATCCGGATACTAACGAGTCTGTTGCGCCAAAAATTGTATTTTTGAAGTGAAAATACCTTTGGGACGGTGTGAAGTGGATTATATGAAACGAAAAAGAGATCAAAAGGATATCGGTCGGGCGCGTTTCGTACTTAGATGGTGGACCGTCTGTTGAATTCGAATATGAATCCCAAAGATATTTCGATTAATCGATAACCGGTAGGCTAATTATCGGAATTGTTACGTTTTTTTTGGGATTAATACACAGCCGACATGTTTTGTCTATTTGTTCAGAGTTTTCAGTGCACACTCGAGCAGTTCATAGTGGATAGGAATGCTCTTTTGAAAGTCTCGCTACGTGTCGTCTGCATAGGCTATGACTTTAGGCCTGGTGTATGACTGGTTTGACGGTATCTAACACCATCCTTGTGGGGTGTCTTTTGATACGTTAACCTTGTGATGGGCGTCTCCTAACTTCGCTTTTTTTTTTTTTTACCTTTTTTGTTTTTTTTTAAGTTGTGAGATCTTTAAAAGATGCTCATAGCCCGTGATTTCAGAATGCACGATTACACTCTTGACTAATCAGGAATGCGCCTACTAAGGTTAACAAAATTTAAAATTTTGTTCCATGTTTCCTTTAACAGGTTTGCATCAGGAAGATCTGTAACTTTCATCATTCGGACATTGTTGGTACGTGAGGTTTCGTGATCTGTGCAGATACTTCCAGAATCCGTCAGGGGTTGTTAAAAACTGCGTGATAAAAATTTAGATCACCCGTTTTTCTACTCGTCCACAGTCTATTTCAGGGATAAGTCGATGTTTCCATCTTCCTGTGGTAGCATTGTTTCAGCGGTTTTGCCAGCTCTGCATGGAGATAGCTATTTCCTCTCTCTGAATTACACAATTTTCTATGAGTAGGTAGCTGACACGTTTCCTAGACCGTCTTCTTTTCGTCTGCATGGATTCCAATGGGCATTATTCCGGCTAGGACAGGTGCCGCTTCCTCTGAAACGGTTCTAAGGAATGAAAACGTTCTGAACGCCCTAAGTCTATAAACGTTTGATAACGTTCTCCTGCTTTTTTCTAAATGCTCAATCACTATTGAACAACAGGATACAAGGAAACTCCTGGAGTATTGCGTTGCCTGCATAATGAGGATCTCTATGCAGGTGGTCCGTTCTTTTCCCGCCATTTAAAGGACCTGAACTATTCAAAAAGAAAAACAACCACAAAAAATATGAGGACCATACTTTAAAATAAAACCGCCTCAGAAGGTGATACCTTAGGAGGGTCTTAGACAAGGTTTTTACGACTCTAGGAAAACCTGGTCTGAGCCAAGCAGGTTTCTGCGGAAATGCTGTCGTATGTGGCTTTGAAAAGGATGAATAGATGGTGGGTATCTATCCATTTGGTCTTCCTGGTTTTTTTTTTCAAGAATCTCCCGAAGTGTGATGATTTGATCAGTTGTGGACTTTCGTGGCCTAAGCCGTAATGATAATGGCTTATCAGGTTGTTGGCAAAAATAAAATAACTCCAAAAGTAGCTGAATATGAACAGCTCCAAGGCAGCGATTAAGACATTGGCTTTAAAGCCTATTCTTAACCTATACCCTGGACAAAAGATCCTAGGGAACCCTCCATAACATCCTTAAGTCTTAAAGGGTTTACTAATTGATCGAATTAAGCGTACATCGCGAGCTTTCTACCGAGAATCAACTTCTGCCACCAAAGTCCTTTCATATTAGGATGCGATATTAAGATCAGCCTCATATGTGCAGACGCCTCCATCGATGATACTGAAGACCCTATTAAGGTGGAATTTACGTCCAGAATACAAAGTGAAAATCTTACTCAGAATTTTCAATGCGAGCTAATAAAAGGAAACGACCTTCTGCGGGTTAATTAAAAAACACAGCCTTCAGGAAATGACAAAGTTCAATGGCGTCCGATTAACTGTAATATGTTTTATCGACATAAAATTCTCAAGGCAAACCGGGGAAATCTCCAAATATTCGTTTTCCGACGAAATTCACCATGTGCCGCAGATGCTAGGTACGCTACGGGCAAACGTCGAAACTGACCATTTTTTCATCGAAGCCAGTTACACGATGCCATCGAAAATCTAAAAAAACAACTAGGCACTCGGTTTTGATGAATTACTAGCTGATCTGTAGTGTATAGCCTGGTATATCTGTGACTAGAATATAATATTTCCTATCTACAGAAAAGGAGGTCACATGCCTTGCTTTATCCGACTTTTTAAAACCAGTCTTGTTGGCAAAACAACGTCTAAATCAAAATCATTTTCAATATTCAGCACGGGTCTTGAAAACCTCCATTTGCTTTGGTCATCGTATTTGAAATTCAGTAGCACTATTGGTATTACTGAGCCTTCCCTTGTCCATTATCTGTAGGATTACATTACGGACTGCTCCTAGCTTATTTGGTTTTTAGAGTAACATTCCCTATGGATTATGTCCTTTTCCAAGCCACACAAATCGGGTTTTAAAGACCCAACAAACCTTTACTGCAGCAAAGGCCTTTCATTATCCCTTCTTATGTTTAGGCGCTACTAGTGCAATGAGAACCACACTAACAGCAGGACTGGAAACCATCATAAACCTGAAAAACTTATAGATCTTAACATGCAAGAATCAGCAGCCAAGAGTGCCCTAAGAATCAGCCAGCTGAACTGCTGCAAAATGAACTCAACAAGGACATTCAATCATTTTCGTAACAGGTACCTGTGGCCAAATGTATCTTCTGACTACATGCTGGCTTCAGCCTGACTTTCAAAGACCATTCTCCAACGAACTTAGCACTGATCCCATACCCATCTATACTGATGGTTCAAAAATTGACGTAGGCGTTGAGGGGGGAGTGTCTCCCGAAACACTTAAGCTAAACATCACTTTTTGTCTCCCTGAGTACATGTAACATGAAATTAATCATGTAACTAATTGAACTCCTGTAAAAAAAAAAAAGAATAAAATGTCAAAAACGTTATAAAAGTTTTATTCGCCAAACAAATCTCGTCAAGACAAATATTAGCGCGAGCAAAGATGTGACTCCCGTGGTGGTTGCTATCAAAAAGCTACCTAAGGTAAATTATACAATGTTGGGCTGATTATAAAATATAAAGAAATGCGACTACAGGAGTTCAATTAGTTACATGATTAATTTCAAGTTACAATAATTTTATGATTAATGTTATTAGGTATTTCATTTCTTAACACGCCGCCACCCCTGAAGGACACTTCAGGAAGTTGGTAATAGAGCCAGCTTAGTAATAGGTCTCTTGAACAGCCCGTTCTTGGTTCGAAGGGTAACCACACGAATATGTCCATCCTTGCTTGAATGTAGCTCTTCTATGCGACCCAAAGCCCATTGGGAAGGAAGCAGATTATTCTCTTTCACCACAACAAGGTCATTCAGTTTGAAGTCTCTGCTTGTCTGTCTCCATTTTGGCCGTTGCTGAAGCGATGTTATATAATCGGACTGCCATCTCTACCAAAAGCCTAGCAGCATATTTTGCACCAGTTCCCAGCGTCCTAATCGATTTGTTGGAACTCCCAACAAACTATGTTCCGGTAGGGCGGTGTATGGGCGACCTATAACAAAATGAGAGGGGGTTAACGGGTTCAAATCAGTATCTGAAATGGCACATAATGGGCGAGAATTCAGCAAAGCTTCAATTTGGGCTAGCAAAGTGCCCATTTCTTCAAATGTGAGAAGATTTTTTCCAACGATGCGATAAAGATGCTGCTTAACACATTTGACACCCGCTTCCCACAATCCTCCAAAATGAGGAGCTTGAGGTGGAATGAATTCCCATCGAATGTTCTCTGCTGCCAAAGTCGTTGAAACAAGCTCATTGTGCTTTGAAGACCGAACCAACTCGTAAACTTCCGATAACCTGCGAGCAGCTCCTTGAAAGTTGGTGCCATTATCAGAATGGATGACACTACACTTTCCCCTTCTAGCGATGAATCTTCTCAGGGCAGCGATAAAGGCATCCGTAGAGAGGTCGCTGACAACTTCCAAGTGTAGCGCTTTAGTCGCCATACAAATGAAGAGAGCAAAGTACCCCTTTATCAGCTTTGCTTTCCGAAGATTCGATGCACGAAGCGTAATTGGACCAGCATAGTCGCAACCGGTTTGATCAAATGCAAATGATGGCGATAGACGAGACGAAGGCAAATTCCCCATCAGCTGTGATGAGGTCGAAGAACGCAAACGAAAACAATCCAGACAGTCGTGTACCACCTTACGAATCATGTTTCTCGCTCCAACTATCCAGAACTCCTGGCGAACCACGGAAAACAACTCCGACACACCTGCATGAAGAAACTTCTTGTGGGCATCCAAAAGTATGAGCTGTGAAATGCGATGATTTTTTGGCAAAACTATTGGGTGCTTGATGCTAAATGAAACATATGGAGCATTTGAAATCCGTCCCCCAACTCGCAGCAACCCGACCTCATCAATAAACGGAGATAAAGAAGATAGTTTCGACTGCTGGGAAACCTGGTTTTGGTGTTTCAACATCCGAATTTCTTCCTTGAACTCCCCCTGACAGAAGCGAAGACATGCATCCTTGGAATCACGGAGCTCAGAGAAGGCTAAAAAATTAATAGAACGCTCTTCAAGGGAAAGCTTACAATTCCGAGCGAAACGCAGGACATATGCAACAATTCGAATTAGTTTGGGCCAAGAAGAAATCTTACTCAGTAGTTCATGCAAAAAATGGTCTTCCGGTTGCGAGGTAAGTACAGCAGTTGGGTGTCTCCTTTCCTCAGGAATATTGTCGACTTCCTTAACGAATGTGGCCGGCCATTGGCTGGGTTCTAAAGCGATCCATGCTGGACCTTTCCACTATAGTTCCAAATCCAGTAGCTTGCTTGGTTCCACTCCCCTTGAAGCGACATCCGCCGGATTCTCTTCCGAACGAACATGACTCCACACCGAACGCGGCAGGTTATCCAAAATTTCAGCTGTACGGTTAGCCACGAATGTGCCCCACCTGCGAGGAAGAGAAGAAAACCAAGCCAAAACAATAGTCGAATCCGTGAAAGCGAAGAGTTTCCCGGGTGTGGTATCCAACGACGAGCAAACCAGCTTCATAATGCGACTAAGAAGGAGCGCCCCACATAATTCAAGGCGTGGAATCGAAACCTGCTTCACTGGGGCTACTCGAGTTTTTGCAGCTACGAGATGCACCTCAACGACACCATTCTCCGAAATACTGCGGGCATACACCACAGCAGAATATGCCTTTTCCGACGCATCAGAGAAGCCTACCAAATCAAAACGCTTTGCATCTAACGTGTATCTTCGAGGAATCCTTAGCTGACTAAAATGTTTTAGTTCCTGGCGAAAGGAAAGCCATTTTTTCGAAATCTCTGGGGGTAATGGATCATCCCAATTAATCTTATGTAGCCAAAGCTCTTGGAACAACATCTTAAATAAAACAACGGATGGTGCTAAGAACCCCATAGGATCAAAGATTTTCGACACTTCCGAGAGCAAAATTCTTTTGGTAGGCGCTGCACAATCTTCCAATGTTATTTTGAAGGTGAACATGTCAAGATATGGATTCCAAACAATTCCAAGCACCTTCTTCCATTCTGTTTCAGGATCCAATGAAACAGTCTGACACCCTTCCGTAGTATTGAGAATCCTCCAACAGTTAGACACCCATTTGCTCAGCTCTAATCCACCACATGAAAGAAGCCCTACCAACTGTTCCTTTAACTCCAAAACACCAGACAACGAATCCGAGCCAGCAGCAAAGTCATCAACATAAGAATTGTGCAGAATCGCATAAGAAGCCTTTGGAAATTGCTCCTTGTAGTCCTTAGCCAACTGCCTTAAAACTCTTATGGCCAAAAAGGGTGCGGGTGCAGTACCATAAGTTACCGTTCTAAGACGAAAATGAGCAATGGGGTCGGCGGGAGATTCTCGCCAAACAATGCGTTGGAAATCGCGATCTTTAGGGCTGACCCAAATCTGGCGAAACATTTTTACAATGTCAGCGCAAAAGACAAACCGATACAATCGAAACTGCATGTAAACATTTAACAAATTTTTCTGCAACGGAGGTCCGATGTGGAGGACTTCATTTAAACTAACGCCAGTCGAATCCTTATGCGAACCATTGAAAACCACCCTCATTTTGGTTGTCACGACGGCATGGTGAGGCAAGTAAAATGTTTTTCCCGACGTAGGTTCAACTTCTCTTTCCGGAATGCGCTCCATATGGCCTAGTTCTTCGTACACCCTCATGAACTTGCAATATTCTGTACGAAGATTTTCGTCCCGAGTAAAGCGACGCTCCAAACTACATAACCTCGATAAAGCACCAGAAAGGGTATTTCCAAAGCTCACTTCACCCTGGCGAAACGGCAGTTCTACAATAAACTTGTTATCGGGAGCTCTAGAAAAGGTTGCTTCAAAATGCCGATCAGCATCGTCTTCACTGCCAACCGAGGGAATATGAGAACCGACCTCTTCTATCTCCCAAAACGATTTTAAAAACACGTCGATATCCAATCCTACATGCAAAGAAACGGCATGACTGTTGGGTATGTTGCCCGCAATTACCCAACCAAAAACAGTGTTGTGGGCAATAATATTTCCAAAACCATCCGACCGATGACCATCCCGCAAACTACTCCACACCCTGTCCGAACCAAGCAAAATATCAATAGGAGCCGGGGTGTTGAATCCAGGATCCGCTAACGGCAGATCGTTCAAAACAAGAGGGCCTGCAAAATCAAAGGCGGTTGAGGGTGTAATGGATGTAATGGTTTTCAATACAAAGGCTTCCACATTCAATAGAGAAGTATCAAAACGAGGTTTCAATTGCAGGTTTACGACTCCTTGCGTAACACCAGCATCAACCGCAGAGATCCCAGATATGGGCAAACGAGCATGGCGACGTGAAAGCCCTAGCATCCTAACCACCCGATCGGTTACAAAGGAGACCTGCGATCCAGTGTCCAGAAGAGCGCGACAAATGTGAGGATTTCCTGCAGCATCCAAAACATCAACTAAAACGGTTGGTAAAATACCAGACATTGGGTTACCGGACCTTATGTGATGACTCGTAATCGATGGCGATGGTGAAGAAACTACAGCAGAATCATTCGAATCATTAACATTACCTGAGGGAGAGGTGCCTGGACTATCTAGATGCACCAACGAATGGTGACGCGCCCGACAATGCGAGCATCGACTCCTCGCATGACAACGCGACGACGAATGTTGTGTTCCTAGGCAGTTGTAGCAAAGTCTTTGGTCTCTAGCAAAACGACGACGATCTTCAATAGCCAGAGCGATAAAGTCCGAACACTGATATAAAGGATGGCTACCTTTGCATTTTGGACATGTAACATTTGCAACAGCTAGGCTTCTCACTCTTCCCGAAAGGTTTGATGAACGCGAGCCGGTTTTATTAACACGAAACTTAGTCTCACTTGTCTCTAAGGCACTACACCTATCCTCTAAAAATTCTATCAACTCATGAATAGTGGTGACTTCCGAATGTTGGTTAGTTAAAGCCCAAGCCTTACGCGTTTCAGCGTCAGTTTTGTTAATTAAGAGGTATATCAGCCATGGATCCCTATCTTCAGACTCCATCGCCTTTAAGCCACGAATAACCTCATCAGCGTTGTCCACTAATTTGCGCAACTGACCACTATCTGTACTATTTACCGACGGCATATTCAAGAATGTTTCAACAAATTGGTTGATGATATATAATGGCCTATTGTATCGGCGTTCAAGCTTTTCCCAAGCCGGCTCATAATTCGCGTCGGATATATAAATACCGTTCAACAAACTAGCAGGCTCATCCCGCAAAAAGGATTTGAGGTACCGAAATTTTTGCGAACCGGATAGATGTTTTCTACAGTCTATGCTACCTAGGAACATGTCGCGAAAACACGGCCACTCCCGATAATCACCAGCAAAGGGGGTAATTTTAAACGATGGCAACTCAATTTCAGAAAATCGTAACGTTCTCGAACTAAGGGGAACATTTTCAACGTCAGCAGTAGACACATGTGCCTCATTCCGAGTTGTGTCGTTAGAAGCTGAAATATTTCGCTCCGCTGAGGAATCATTTGTATTTCGGATTCCAATATTCGAAGTCCGAGTGGGAATTTTCCCACCAAACGAATCGCGAGAGGGTATTTTCCCCCTAAGGGATTTTAAAAGCAGTGATTTAGCAGTAATAAATTTAGATTCAAAGCTCGTAAAATCTTCTTCCGGATCAACGTAACCTTCATCGGCATGGTATTGGTGAAGGTCATATTGATTTCCGCTGAAATCCTTCCAAGCCTCCTCCAGCCGATCTAAACGCACTTCCAGAGCCTCAACCAAAGTGTCCTCGGGAATGGATTGTGTAAAATTATAAACACGGTTAATAGAAGCTTTAATATGTTCTCGCGATTGCAATAACGTTTCCATTGCTATGCACTAAAGCCAATCGAAGAAACACGGGAATGACGAATCCTATCTGCTAACACAATTCTATATTAACCTCAACTTTCTGTCACAAATTCCAAAGCAACACGAGCAACAATAATCCCCAAATCAAAGGTCCGCAGCAACAATTAATTTTATTTAAATTAATTACCTATCCTCCAGGATTATGTGTGTGGGTAGATGGACTGTATTAAAATTCCATATCAATGAAAGCAACCACTCTCTTAACAAATCGAACAAACGAGCGAACGAATCAACAATTATCCGGCTTCACGAAGGATCAACTTTGATCGAGATTTAAAAAAAAAGAATAAAATGTCAAAAATGTCAACTTTGATCGAGATTTAAAAAAAAAGAATAAAATGTCAAAAACGTTATAAAAGTTTTATTCGCCAAACAAATCTCGTCAAGACAAATATTAGCGCGAGCAAAGATGTGACTCCCGTGGTGGTTGCTATCAAAAAGCTACCTAAGGTAAATTATACAATGTTGGGCTGATTATAAAATATAAAGAAATGCGACTACAGGAGTTCAATTAGTTACATGATTAATTTCAAGTTACAATAATTTTATGATTAATGTTATTAGGTATTTCATTTCTTAACAAGTGTCTTCCGGGTGGAGATATTGGCCGATACCACCAGATGACATCACCGTCTTTATGAATAGTCAGGCTGCAATCAACGCAGTCTCTGCTGTCAAAATAAAGTCCAAGCTTGTGAGGCGTTGTCGTGAAGAGCTAAAAGATTGAAATTGTTGATAACCTGGCGAGGAAAGGATCTGCCATCAGTTTAAATCATTCAGACCAGTCTCTCAAACCGCCACTATATAACCGCAATGTATACACCGGGTGACATTATTGACATGACCCGATCAGTATGATGTTGGAGTTGAACTTTTGCCATAGTGTCGAAAGTATGTGAAACAGAAAACGCTGGATATCGCCAAAAATATGTCCAAGAGGATGTGGCCCGAATATGATAAAAGGAGAACCCACAAAGTTCTTCGAAGAAGCAGAATATCTGTTTCGACACTGTTGGCGATACTGGATAGGTACAACTTCCCCAAAAGCCAGAAACTGAAAATGCATCTAATAGAGGATTACCTCTGTAAAGGCTACAGTGATTCTGAGCCACTGCCCTGGCCTCAGTCAACTATGAAAAATAACTTTTGGAAAAGCCCACGGATCTATCTGAAATCCATCTCTCTAATCTTTTCAGGTTTGCAACAACCTCTGGATGACTGGAAATGAACTAATAATAGTCAGTAAAGGGACAAAGGAAGGAGCCACCCACTCACCTGGACCCCCAACTGGCATGACCATGGGTCAATATTGATCCGAGTGTGATGAAGGCAGACGTACACCACCTACCTCAGCAACTCACTCTCGAATTGATGCTCGGCTCTATCAGAAAAAAAAAACCAAAAAATATGTTCTGAACTTGTTTGATTTTTGGAGCTTGGTTTTCTGTGCATATGTCCCATTTTTTCAAACTTAGAGACCCAACTTTCTTTTACTGTAGCAGCGCCTTAGCTCTATCCCACGGCTGTGGTGTTTCATGAAGGAACTTACTTACTAAGACATGGCTCAAGCTCGGTTCGATTTTCGGAGTTACATTTCCGATGTACTTTCCCAAGCAACAAATGACATTTTTAAGGACCTAGCCTATTATTTACTGCAGCACGTTTTGGCATTGTTCCGTTCAGAGCATTGTTCACGGAGCGGAGTTAACTAAGACACGACTTATATTCGCTTCAATTAGGAACAAACAAACTGCTCTTAGCTTGTTTGATATTCGGAGCTGGGTTTTCTGTGTCTATGTCCTATGTCCCGTACTTCCAAACTATTAATCAATTTCCTTAAAGCCCCAACTCTCCTTTACTGGAGCAGCACCTTGGCTTTATTCCGTGTCTGCTGGGTAACATCAAAGAACTGAGTTTAGTAAGACACGGCTCATCCTCTGTTCTGTATTCGGAGTTCCATTTTTACTGCGTAATGTGACCCAACCCAACTTTTCTTTACAGGACCAACGCCATGCCTTTATGTCTGTGGACTTATACCGCGATATTGAGTTTTCGAGCACACGTCTCATACTCCCTTCAATTTTAAAGGACTGATCCAATTTTTTTTTTTGATTGAACTGAACTCCTATGTCCTCTGTTTCCAAACTGCAAATCTTTCCTTTTTAAAGACCAACTTCCCCCAAATTCCAGCCTCTAATGTTGTTCGCACTCGAATTTCAAACGCCTTAAAAGCTAAGCCCCTTAATCTGCACCCGCCTTAAAGAACAAGTTATAGTCTCTTGGTGAAATTCAAAATCCACGAACTAGACGAAAATGAATACCAAACCATCGCCCTACCCCAAGCCCGAAACTTTCAAGAACGGTTGGCTGCACAAATTTAAATTGTACAACAAGTACCCTCGGCGTCCTTGTGCTGATTTTTTTTTTGTTCCTTTTAGTTCTCTGTGTGTATGTACTCGTAGACACCCAGATTAAGTGTGCAATTTTCCACTTCGTCAATTCGCACATCCGTTTCTTGTTCTTTTTGTGAGTTTCTTCGTTGGTTCTGCCTCCTCCCGCTCCCGCTCTGACTGTTATGTGTTTCCAGATACGAGCATAGTTATGCTACGGGGGAAGCGCAAACACAACCATCATCACTTGCGATGATTGTACTATTATCCTTAGGCAAACGATCATCAAAATGAGAGAAGAAATACTTCCATTTATTTTTTTTTCTTGGGACAGGGGAGGGGATGCAGGCTAGATATTCAGGACGACTACAAAGAGGCGTTAGTTGAATAGAAATAAGTAGCTGGAGTACTGCAGAAACCACCAAAAAACTATTTTTGAATGGAATAGTAAATAACTGTACACTTTAAATAACTAAAAATGTCCTTGAAGGCATTTTGTTGCTCAACAGTATGAAAGAAGAAGTGCTACCACGTAATTTATAAAGGACGAACTAGATAAGGTCGCAATCGCAATCAAACAGAGGATGGATTACAACAGGATTGCTACATCTATCTCGTCTGGGTGCCTTTGGCTGTGTGTGTTTGTGTGTGCTTGTGCAATTACGTCATTTTGATATATTCTTACTGTGGGTAATTTCCTTGCCCTAACTACGTTCTCAGCAGGACGCCACTTGCGTTGTCCTTTGTCGGTGAACTTTACAATTGTCCACCTACTATCCGCCTTATTATCTAACCCGACGAAAAGCAGCTTAACGCTCGGGTCCTTAGCTTTATCCTTCGTTACCGAAAATGTACGTTTCCTTTGTTCGAATTTTGTCCACACAGAGGAATGGAAAACTAACTCCAACCGAAGCAGAAGGAGTTCTTCCTTGATGGGCATCATTTTGAACTTTTGTCCTTCTAACTGTGTAAACATTCAAGACGGGTTTTTTGCGGGATTGTAGGGGGCTGGGGAATGGGAGAAAATGTCTTCAAGGAGAAACTATTTCTCTTGATTTCATATCAAAACATCTATGCAAGGATAAGAAGGACGATGGTCATAGTTATACACTGCAGAGAACAATCTCGAGTAGTTGATTGGGCATTTCCTCTTCGTCTGGTGGCCAGTGGACAAGTTTCGCAAAGAAGATGAAGTAGGAAGTGAGGATTAGAAAATTGCATCCTTGAAGGATGTTGGTGGATTACAAACTGTTCCGGAGATTGAAGTTTTGCACATCAGTTGATCTTGGGTGTGATGTGCTGTTAACTCGGTCTTAAAGACGACTTGGCTAGAGGTTTTTTCAAGAATTGGTTTTTTTTTGTTTGTCTCGTCTGATTAAGAAGACAGGAAGTTAAGAAGGTGCTGGTGGTGGATTATTTTTGGATAGAGAGAGAGATGGAGAGATGGATATTTGGGATGGACATTGCGACATGTGTCAATGTTTGTTTGCAAAGGATGTTGATAGTGCAAACGAGTTGTTAGTTCAGGCGTTTTCTAAACACAAGTGGACTATCACTTTGTGACATCGGATTTTGACACGACATCAGATTCAAGGATGCACGTAATCCGGTTTTGGCTTACAAGTGTGTTGATGTTTTTTTGGTGCTTTTTAAAAATATTGGTAGTTTTGAGTTAAGGAGGATCTTTGTTGGTAAGATGAAGTGAGGATGCTTCCACCTGCGATAGAGATTCAAGGATTCACACAATGACTTAAGAAGGCGCTGACTTTGTTGATTGATAAAACATATCTCATCTGATATGATATCTCATTGGGGTTGATTTAAGGACTCTCCTTAATGGAATGTGTCCGAGGCCCAGTTTGTTAAATTTTATTATTTAATGCCAACAAAACGGGTCTTAGGTATAGTATTCGGCTCATTTAGTGGTAAGCTGACGCTGGGTTCCTCTTCCTCCTTAATACAAAGAATTTTTGATCATTCCGAATTAATGCATGTTCACCATTTTTTTTTATAAACTTTTCTAAGGTGATGCGAACCTATTACGCTTAAGGATCGCCCTTAGCAGATCCCTGCTAATTGGCTAATTATTGGCTCTGCTCCTAAGCTGTAGAAGATTGTATTATGGTGGAAATACGTCTTCTGGAAGTTCGTTCCATTGTTTGCTTGTTCTCTAAGGAAAACTAATTTTGTAGGGCGTTGTTCGTGTCGTTGTTAGATAGACAGTGTTTCTGTGAGCAGACTTTTTATAAGTGATGCGAACCTATAATTCTTAAGGAACACCCTTGAACTGTATTATATTGTAAGTTCAGTATTTCTGTCAGCTGCCTGTTTAGGGGGTCGTTCCAGTAAGTCTAAGGAAGATGAAGTTGTTCCGTAGGCGGTAGGATATCAAGGGTAGTGCACAGTCTGGCAAGATCATCCACCTTGCAGTTTCCTGGTATGTCTCTATGATTCGGAACCCAGAAGAGGTGAATGGTGAAATGCTCTGCCATCTCATTAAGAGATAGTCGGCATTCGTGGGCTATTTTCAATTTGAACGAGATGGGTTCCAGGGATTTGATTGCCGCTTAGCAGTCTTAGGCTAAGCATCTCGAAAAAAACACTTCCACCCACCCCAGATTATGTTTTAGACCCATCCGAATAGGAGTACATAGTCGTTTCTATTATTAGTACGGCGGTGTAGTTCAATTAATCGTTCCAAGGCTTTAAGAAGGAAAGTAGATAGATTGATTGGAAAGGATCCTACGGATTTATTTAAGAGCTCTTTCCTGCTTTGGATGAATATAACTTCTACTTCTGGTAGAAGTATAACTGGTCATGCCGGTTAGTAGCGATGGGAGCTGTATATCAAGGATATGTGGAACGAATGTACCGATCAAGTCTGGTTCAGTACCCACAGAGTTAGATGAGCTGCCAGGAAAGTGGGTGTCCAGAAGTAGGCCAATGGTTTCCATGCTGGAGGTTGTCCATTGACCATATGGAATAAGTATAGGTAGCTAGATATAGGTGGATTGATGGAGAGTATTTTATGGAGTCTAGAAGCCTCTGAGGTTGGAGTTGATTGGATGTTGTAGAATGAGGGTAGACTATGATTGCCTTTAACTTGGTAATGCCCAATTGTTGTAACTCTGACTATACATCAACTTAGCTTATCTTTACCTCCAAGTGGCAATCATCGGATACTGGTCTCATCCAACCGGATTTGACTTGCTAAACGATAAGTGCAAATGTTGATAACAAGACGAAAGCCAGCCACACTATAAACAGTGTGGTCAGAATGGTACGGAATGAATACTCGACCTGCCGTCCCAAGCAAACATAAATGAGCTGCTCAGACATATTCGGACAACAGGTTATCTAGAAATCTCAAGCGTAAGTGAGGCCCATTGAACAGAGAGGGTGGCGGATCAACCGAAAGGCAAACGACAAAGCTCAGTCCCGTTGTGGATACTAATGGCCCCATGTTCTTGATCTTGACGTATCTAATAAATTGGAAATGGCCCTCCAGGTTAGGGGTTGTGCTTTGGGTTAACTACCCTATCCAATCACGGAAAAAAATGCTATAACGAAACAACCAAGATCCTCGGAAGGGACTGATCTTATTGTTGACGACCCTGATAAACGAAAAATGGAAAACGACGTTAGTATCTGCACCTGGAATGTGAGAAAATTAAACGGGGAATGTGCAGGCGAACAACAAGCGGAAGTCCTAAACTGCTACAAAGCAGATATTACTGACATCCAGGAAATACGATTGGAGGAGCCTGGCAAACACAGGATAAAAAACTGTGACATCTACTACGGACCGTGTTATAGTGAGCAGAAACAGCGACTATTCGGAGGGGGATTTGATATTAGTGCAAGACTTAGGCAAGAAGTCTTATGTTTCCATGACATTAGCGAACGCATTGTACCAATTCGCATCCAGGCCAAATTCACCAACATAAGCCTTATATGCACTCACGCCCTGACAGAGGAAAAAGATGAAAGATTGCGTCTACGAGCTCCTGGACGAAACTTATGAGCGACTACCGAAGTACGATGTTAAAGTAGTGCTGGGAGATTTTAACGCAAAGGTAGTAAGAGAAAACATCTTTTCCTTTACGGAAATGACGGCCTTCCCGCTGAGCTTTATAAAGCCAGCGGAGATGACTTGGTAAGTAACATCAAAGGTTATGAATTCAATACAGATGACGCATTGAGAACTAAAAACAGAAACTTTTGCTCAGTAGAACAATTTTTCTTATATGTAGTGCGTCATCTGTATAGAATTCATAATCTTTGGTAACATCCACCAACTCATAAGCCGAATCTGGTCGGATGAAAGAATGCCTGAAGAATGGAACTACAGAGGCATAAGTCTCCTCAACATCGCCTACAATATCCTATCTGCCGTAATATGTAAACGCCTGACCGTTTACCAACAACCTGATCGGCACTTATCAGTGTGGTTTTAGGCCAGGTGAGTAAACAACCGATCAAATTTTCATACTTCGGCAGATCCTGGAAAAAAACACAAGAAGTCCTAATCGATACCCACCATCTATTTATCGATTTCAAAGCCGCATACGACAGCATTTATAGAGACAAACTATACAGAGCCATGTCTAGTTTTGGTATACCGACCAAACTCGTCAGTTTGTGTAGGATCAGGGTCGGCAACGACCTAACCTACACATTCGAAACCAAAAAAGGATTTAGGCAAGGTGATACACTGTCATGTGACTCCTTTAATTTGATGCTTGAGAGGATTGTGCAAAACCCCAAGCCAACTCCAGAGGCACAATTTTCCAAAAATCGGTGCAACTACTAGCATACGCCGACGATATTGACATCATTGGTAGGACTTAACGTGATGTCATAGTTACGTTTGCTAGTATGGAGAAGGAAGCTACAAAATTGGGCTTAGGAGTAAATGAGGGCATGACTAAGTATATGTTGTCAACATGAAAGGACACACAACATCGACGAACAAAGAACGTCACCATTGACAGATATAACTTTGAGGTAGTGCGGGACTTTGTCTACCTCTGCTCCGCTATTAACTCTGACAACAACATCTCGTCAAAAATCAAACGAAGAATTACTCTTGCCAATCGCTGTTTCTTCGGGCTAAGAAGGCAATTTAGTAGTAAAGCCCTCATTCGAACTACTAAGGAGATCCTATATAATACCCTGATCATTCCAGTCTAGAACAGGACTACGGCGCTAAACAATGTTCCGTATCAAAAGCGGATGAAGAAATCATTGGTCGATTTGAGACGAAAATTCTTCCAAAAATCTTCGGTCCCGTTTGCCTTGACGGGCTATGGTGACGAATATTCAATCAAGAACTATACGAGCTGTACAGCGACATACCCCTTGTCAAAAAACTTCACATTGGACGATTAAGATGGCTAGGACTAATGTACACCAATACTCCGGTTCGTAGAGTCTTCGATTCCCAGTCAGACGTCAGACGCAATAGAGGAAGACCTCGCCTTAAGTGGCTCGCACAAGTAGAAACCGACCTCAACCACCTTGGAGTGCGCAACTAGTGACAGTTAGCTAAGGACCAGACTAATTGGAGAGGCATGTTGGTTAAGGCTTAGGTTCATTCCGGACTTAACGCCATATAAGTAAGTAAGTAGAAGCCTCTTGTGTTTCTTTTATGCTACCACAGAAGGTACGCCAGGATGCTCTTTTTCCGTTTTTGCATGTTTTGAGAGACGACTTATAGTGGTCCCAATCTAGAGTCTCTTTGGAGTTTGGAGCACTTGGCTTTGCTAAAAAGTTGCCTGGGTACTCATTCCGTAACTTTTAAAATGATTATCGTTGACGATAGTGTACGAGACTTGCAAGGTACGTAGTGTATAATTTTTATATTCTGTGGTACTAGGTACCCAGGAAGTCCGCTTCATTTTCGTCAACGATAATCATTAAGAAAGTTAGGGAATGAGTACCCTGCATTTTTTTCCAAGAGAGCAGAGGTTTGATTCCCACCATGGAGGCTTCCAGGAGGAGATTGTCAGAGTCTACAAATAAGTAATAAATAAGGGACCTGCGTTGAAAATATCATCTTTCTAACCAATCCTCTCAGTTTTCTCGACCTTAGCCTTCGATTTATTAAAATATCTTACCGCCCATATATTTAAGAGATAAATTAGGACACCACGTAGCTACTATCAGGACTTGCAATTTATTTCTAATTTATTATCCTTTCACAAACATGCACCCTAAACCCCCTATATCAATGGAATTACTATGACAAAGGTAAGTAAAGACAAATCAACAAATTCCACTATAACACCATCCCATTCCAACGGCATACCCCGCGTTATCCTGAATTAATTTAAATATTCGCTTGAAATTATTTATTGTCACTTGATAACCGTGTATTGGTCCTGGGACTGGGTGGACATGTATTGACCTAACGCATTAATCGATAACACTTAATCATCTCCGCATTAGATTAAAATTATTCCCACCAACCCGCTCACATCGTCCTTTTCTATTCCCACTGCCAGTAGGGTGGGTGTAGTTCGCTACTTAAAATTAATTGTTATTACAAGGAATTACTCAGTTCATTTGTTCACGTTCGCCCGGGCTAGGTGGACCTCTACCCACACGCAGGAGTCAGTCGGCATTCGCCAACCACCAACCCAAACCCCGCATTAGACGTGCGAGCGTGCCTTTTGCCATTTCGTGGTGACTACCACCACCCACCACCCAGTGAACTCCTTCATTATTGTCATCCTCCTGAGTGTGTACCGCACACACCGACCCAGAGTGGCTTAATAGAATGTAGCCAAAGTAGTTGTAATGAATTACCATGTTGTTGATTAAATACCCCAATATTTCATTTAGTACAATGTCGGGAATCCTTTTTTGTTTGTGTCCTTCTTTTAATGACCATGGCTTCTCAAATTGTATAGCTGCAATGAGGGGATTGCCACACTTTTCGAGAGTGTAGACGAATGTCCTTAGGAATGGAAATAATTCCAAGTGGTGGAGTGGGCTTGCTCCTCATTAAATTAGAAAGGATGGACAATTTGGGGAAAAGTGTGCGGTTTTAAAGAAAATGGTGAGTTATTGAAAATCGATGGCGCACCGGCCGGGAGTTCCCAAGTTTAGACATTAAAACGATTTAACTATGGCAAGGCGTTTATGGGCACTCGTGCGGAAGTGAAGGCGTTCGTTAAGTAGTTGACAAGTATCTTAAGATATTTATAAAGTATCTGTGTGGGTAAAAGGTGTCGAAATGTTAATGCGAAGGGTCTATGGGGAACACGCAATATGCATGTACTTTGACATTTGACATGTGACGATGTGAATAGGCGATAAAATGAATTCCCTGGAGGATTTAATAGGATGTCAGGTTGTATGAACAATTTCATTGGGTGATTAAGCCGATATGTCAATAATTTATCACGGGATTATCAGGTGGGGTATTAGTCCTTAATTGAAAAGTTATACTTTAATGGAGCTCAGCATTGCCGAAGATACTTATGTGCTAATTGTTTGAACAATTAAAATGTGATACCACCAGGTAGTAGCAAGGGTACTTATTTGAAGCTAATCCTGTTTAGGCCTCATCAATTGCCGATGAAGAAATCCTTGGTAGTTTTGAGTGAACAATTCTTCGGGAAATCTTCGATCCCGTTTGTGTTGACGGGGGAGGGACGTAGATTCCACCAAGAACTACTACATGGGATATCTAGCATACCGGCCCATATAGGGCCAAAAACCTAATTCTTTTTTTATATAATTTGCGTGCACTCAAGGGGTTACGAATATCTACCCTTGAAATGTTTTACTACAGTACGAGCGTTAGGAAAGGGGAAGAACGAGAGTGATAGGAAAATTTTGGATGTAGTGGGGACTTAATCCATGGGTGGTGTCCGTACGAACTTCAGGGAGTCACTGTTTTTTGTGTTCGTTATATTCGCAGATATTTCAAATTGGTGTATACTTTTAGGAGTAACTACCGAACTTTTTCTTTTTTTTTATTTCTTTAAATAAAAGGTTCATGGATTTTCGCTAGCATTGAACGCGGAACCTTCCACCAATGAGTATAGTAGCCATTTCAGATGCTGGCGGTAAGTGCGAAGCGGAATTTTTGTTCTTCGTATTCGTCGACAATGCTCGTGTTTGATGCTGTGTTACCAATGTGAACACTGGGTTTGTTGTATGAGATGCGCACTCTATGTAGTTCTATACTCTTTGCTTCCACTCAACAGGTGAAAAGATTACCACCACCCTCTTCTATGGAACTTACGCACCTCTCTTCTGTTTAAGCATCTCTGCATTTCCTCGACTTTAGATCGTTGGTAGTCCTTATTTTCCTCCACGTTCTTTTCCAAAACGTCAGCGAAGGAAATTCCTTCCAATATGGAGCCAATGACTTCGTCTGTAGCTCTTGAGCAAGTACGTTGCACGTTTCCTTTGTCAACGTAGTGCTTATGAGACACTCCTGTTTTTTTGGAGACACGACCTGTAGGACTTTACTTTGGCTTTGTTTGAAATATCTGGCATGTACGGCCCATACAGGGTCTCAAACCTAGCTTCTTACTTCATTTGTGTGTGTGAAAACCAAACTCGTGAAAAACCACTCCCGTTTACCGACGAATCCGAAAAGCACATTTTAGAAGGTTCTTAAGACAGTGTTACTCTTGGATGTTTGTGAGACCTTCGAAAGTGGTGGAGCAGTGAATAAACTAAGGTGTTGTCATTTTCGGGATTTGAACTAGGGATCCCAAGGTTAGTAGTCCAATGGACTAAAGACTAGGCCACTGCACCCCCACACAGCAACATTGAAGCTGTCAAAAACCTCACATTAGACGTTTGAGATGGCTGAGGCATGTAAAGCGAATGGACACCAATATTCACGTTCCTAGGCAGAGCAGCAATAGAAGAGCTCGCAGCGGTCTTCGACTTCAGTCAGAAAACTCCACATTGGACGTTTAAGATGGCTAAGACATCTACAGCGAATGGACAGCAATAATCCGGTTTGCAGAGTCTTCCGTATTCAGCCAGACATCGATCGCTGTAGAGGAACCCCTCGCATAAAGTAGCGAGCACGGTAGAAACCGAGCTTAACAAATTAAACTGCGCAAAGGCAGAGTTCTTCACAATGGTCTCATATGGGTCATCCGATGTTGACCTGTCTTCAGATGGAGAAGATGTTTTGGTTGCGAAAGTCTCTGAAGAAGATGCCTCCGTAGATCGTCTAATAGTGTTTCCATTGTCTTTCCTGGAAAGCTTTAGCTCCACTCCATTAAGAGGAATTCCATTGCTTGTCGTAAGGGAGGCATTGGTGCTTCGTCACATGTTTTTGTGAGCTTGAATCGCGAGAGGAGTTACTTTTTTAACCAAGATCTTCCACGATGATCCTGCCATTGACTGGCTGATCATGTGGTTCTGCTAAGTCCGTACACTGTGCATAATTGCCGGGATGGATGGTTTAGTTAGGTCAAACAAATCTAGCTTTAGGCCTGTGGGGATCTTGTACCAATAAGGTGGGTCAACGAATCTAAGTTTCGCCCTTTGTAGATCTTGTCTCTGTAAGAAAATTGGAGCTCGAATTTAGTCCAGAATCCAGATCTAGCTAAGAATAGCAAGAATGTAATAGTGCTACGCTTCATATGTCCTTGTTAGCTAGCATCAAGAGTGGTTACTTGTTACTCATGGTCTTTCAGGATTATTCATTCATTGAATTAAAGAGCATGATTCTGGTATTTCAGTACCCTGAAAGTTATCAAAATAGTCTCTGCTAAAGTTTGAAGAAATTACAGATTTTCATCAAAAATCTCCTTTGGCGATAAAGCTCAATTTTGGCTGAATATGAGATAGATTTGGTTACTGGATAGCAGAGAACCCACATGTGCTTGAAAAGATTCCGTTGCATCCACAAAAAGGAACCCAATGGGCTATGCTATGAAGCAAATTCTGAATTTCATAACAAAAAAAAAAAGAAGGATTTTTATGAAAAAATCTTCTTCAGAGATGAAGCTCAGTTTTCGCTGAATATAAGCAAAATTTGTCTAACAGGATGGTTACAAACCTACATGAACTTGAAGAGATACCGTTGCTTCTACAAAAAGTTACCAAAAGTTTAAAGAAAATTCTGAATTTCAATTAAAATTCATCTTTAGTGATAAATCTCAGTTTTGGCTGAATATGACAAAAAATTGGGTTACTGGACAGCAAGACACCCACATGAGCTTGAAGAGACTTCATTGCTACATAAAAAGTAACCCGAAGTGGTATGCTAAAGTTTGAAGCAAATTCTGAATTTCATCAAAAAGTCAACTTCAGCGATGAAGCTCAGTTTTGGCTGAATATAAGCTAAATTTGTCTAACTGGACGGTTACAAACCTCCATGTGCTTGAAGAGACACCGTTGCATCCACAAAAAGTGGCCCAATGGGTTATGCTTAAGTTTTAAGAAAATTCTGAATTTCATCAAAAATTCATCTTTAGTGATAAATTTCAGTTTTCGCTGAATATGAGGAAAAATTGGGTTACTGGACAGTAAGAAACCCACACGAGCTTGAAGAGACTCCTTTGCTACATAATAAGTGACCCGAAGCGGTATGCTAAAGTTTGAAGGAAATTCTCAATTTCATCAAAAAGTCAACTTCAGTGATGAAGCTCAGTTTTGGATGAATATAAGCTAAATTTGTCTAACTGGACGGTAACATACCTCCATGTGCTTGAAGAGACACCGTTGCTTCTACAAAAAGTTGCCAAAAGTTTAAAGAAAATTCTGAATTTCATCAAAAAATCGTCTTTAGCAACGATGAAGCTGATTTTTGGCCTAATGACTATTTCATAGCAAAATCTGGGTTTATGGACAGTGGGAAACCCATATGTGCTTCAAGACACTCCACTGCATCCATGTGAGGGTTGATTTCATGCCAGAGCTGTGATTGGACCATATTATTATTTTTTTTTATGAAAATGATCGCCATGGTAAGTCGAATGGAGTTTTGGACCGATTTGACATCAGTGATATGTGGCTCCAACAAGATGGTACCACAGCTGGCCATACTACTGATCTATTGAAGGGAAAGTTCCTTAATCGAGAAATGATCTGATCGCTAGGCTACCTCGCTCATATGTTTTAACGCCGTTGGATTTCCTTTTAATGGGGATAAATTAAGTCGGTGGTGTCTGCCAATAAGCCTACAATGTTAATGGAGCTAAGAAGCAATGACAAACACGAAGCTGCCAACGTCCTCGCAGTGGATGCGAACATCTCAGGGATGCATCGCCACTTATGAAGAAGGAGAAGATGGATAAGTTGTGAATAAATTAAGTCGGTTTTATCTGTCTTGATTGTTCATTATTTATGCATCGTTTACATCATTGAAGGACGTAAATTCTATAGATTAGCCTATCTTTAAAAAAAACAGGGTTAATAGGTGGAATACCACCGCCTACTAAAGCGATCATCTCTATTCACTGACATGTCCTTCTTTGACGACATTAACAATACTTTGGATTACACTCGCCTGTTAAATGACAAAGCTATCTGCACCTACCTTTTGTCCTCAGAGGGCTGATAACAATGCGCACCTATCACTTACAACACTTGGATCTCCACTTGACTGGAATATTAAAAATGAAAGACAACCCTGTCTATCTACTTAAGGCGGGCTATTTGCAGCTTGAAAAACAATAGCGCTCGACTCATTTGCAATAAAGCGCCAAACACAATGGCATGGTAATAACCCACTCTCTTAACCACCACTACCTTCGAGCACCTTCATCCAATCCCGTTTACGATGGTATCTACCTCCCAAACGGAAATCTTTGAGCTTGCAAATTCAGCATAATTATTTCAGCCCAAATAGCAAGCCATTAGCGCTGCGAGTATATTAGCCCAACGACAGGCTGCCAGAGCTCAATTATCATCGAGGATTCGTTTCCATTTTACGAAATCCTTTACCCAAAAAAAAAAACAGGTGTGCAACAATTTATGCCTCTCAATTTCAATTGTCCTATCAGTCATCATTATGCTCTCATCTCACAGCCTACAGAACCCTAAAGACAACAAAAAGCAGCACCACACTCACACAGCGAAAAAAAAAAAACAAAACGCAAACTCAAACTCAAAACAATGGCCTACTTAGCGTCTCAAAGGCTCACTGTACCAGGACACTGAAGAGACAATGCGCGCGGAGAGGAGAGCTCTGCTAGGCATCTCCAAGCACATAACCACTTTAGAGTAATGTAGTGCCAAAGTAAAGGTACTTAAGCACAACAATGCACCCCGGTGCGACTCGTTGTAGAACGGTATACATCAACATTCAGCAGCATCCCATCATCGTCATTCTCCTTCGTCGTCGTAATTATTATTATTGTTATCCTTACCAGGAATGCCCAAGCACGTATTGCCTCTGGCTGCAGCAAAAGATGGGATAATGAGGTTGCTACTGTGGGTATCATTCCAGACTCTAGCTACCCCCACACCCTCTAGCGGTTTTCAATAGAGTACGGCAGCGGGATGCACATCCGTCTGTGTCCGTGATAACGACAACTGTACGACAATTCGAAGACAAAGACGCGCGGTGCAATACACACACATACACATCTAGAGACACATATCGGGATGTGCCAGCGAGTAATTGAGACGTGACGTGACAGACAGTTGTATTCCTTGCATGACGTTGACGTTGGAGGTTGGGAGCCTGCACTGCTAGTTCTTATAATTCATTCATTGGGATACAGTAACATTTTGTGTGTGTGTGTATGTGCCTGGAAGGAACAGCACTCAAGTCAGGTTTACCAAGCAAATACGTTGAGGGTTTCTTTTTTTTAATTTTGCAAGGCTCCATTTAGGGAGAGATGGTGTGGGGTGTTAAAGACGTCGTTGATGGAGTTAAAGACGCTTTCTTGGACTTGGGCGAAAGGACTCAGAGTTTTATAGTTAGTGCTAACCCGTAATTGATTCTTAAAATTTGATAAATCCATGGAGGGATAACCATTTTTAAAATATTTATAGGTAGTCCCTCCAATGGTCTGATGAAGATCAAGATATGAAACATGCCCTTGATAACGCAGCCCATATTATGCCCCAAGTCAGGAAAGGCTAGTGTCCCAATTGGTTATGAAAACATGGTATTTCCCCAAAACACAAGGGACTTCGCAAATTCTTTATTATTCAGCAGCCTTAAACCCCCAAAACAACTCCGGTTTCTTGTCATAAATCTTGAACTTATCCGGACGAAAGGAATTCCAAGGATTTAAAATACAGCGACCATTGATTTTTATCGATATCCACATCTCTTGGGATACTTTCTTGTAAAAAGAGTTATCTGAGTAATTCCATTGTTACATTGCCTGCATGTGAAGTTACACTGACTTGTTGGAATTGGAACCACATGCGTTCGGTTGATTCTAAAAGGCTGGTTAATTCCTTAAAGCAGAATTGAATGATTTGGGCACTTAACCCCAAGTCATTCAATTCTTTTGTTAAAACAAAATCCGTCATGCAACGATAACATGATTCAGTGTAACAGTTACAGTAACGTCACGATTATAAAGGGTCTTCCAATAGAAACTTCCGAACTTTGACAGTTGATAGCGGCCATATTTTTGAAGCTCCATCTGTCAAATTGAATGTCATTTATTCAGTCTGTTTTGTCAAATCACCAATGACGAAAAAAACGTTCAACGACACGTGCAAATGACAAAATTGTTTTATCAAAGTGGGTGTTCTATTCGGGCAACGTTCTGCGCCCTTCGCCCATTTTACGGTCGCCATCGTTCCAACGAGAGGACTTTTCACAGTGAGGTGGATAAATTTGAGTCCACTGGTTCAGTAAACGATAAACCAACACCCATACGTCGACGAAACGTAAGATCTGCCGAAAAAAACGTCGCTGTCCGTGAGAGTGTCGCTCACAAGAACTCGGCGTTTCGCAGACCACAACCTGACGAAATTTGCGTCGTGTGTTGAGTCCACAATCTTTAAAACCAGCAATGTCTGGGCTATGGGCCGATTGAAATCGTGAGAAAAAAATTAAATTCTTGCCGTGATAGGCTTGTGGTTTTACTCACATTTTCTTCCACATTGGTGGGACCTAAAGTTTTAAAGAACAGCTGAATTGAGATAAGCTCTTGAGACAGCTTGAGGTAATTCTAAATCATAATCAATTACGAGGCCTTTAAAAAAATGGGTGCCATCAGATAAAGATTACTCAAGAAATAGAAGACAGGACTGGGTTTTTGGGTTCGCCAACAAACAATTTTATCGAATTCGGGACGATAGCAATCCACATGAGATCTAAGAGCGTCTAATGCATCACGAAAAAGTCACTCTTTGATGTGGATTTTGGGCTGCAGCGTCATCGGTCTATATTTCTTTGAGAGCGACGTTGGCCTGGCCATCTCCGTCAACGGCGAGCGATATAGATCGATGACTACCAACTTCTTTTTGGCTGAATTGGATGATATGGACACCAACGACATGTGGTTTTAACAGGGCGGCCCTATGTGCCACACAGCTCCCAGCACATTGGAAATTCTTCATGAGCGATTCTAGGACATGGTCAACTCACGTGGAGGTGATGTGAACTGGCCACCGAGATCATTCCATTTGACTTCGTTATACTTTTTCTTGTGGAGTTTTCTAAGTCGCAGGTGGATAACTACGTCGATAAGCTAAATTTCCGTATTTCAACAGACCAACCCAAAGATGTTCAAGATCCTTCTGTACAATACTCCAAGTTGTCAAACGATAACCCGTGGTGTTGAGAAAAGTGCCGATTTATCACGTCACTGTCGCTGGATTTTCTTCCCTTCGTACTGGATTTTTTCTATTTGGTTGCATGTTGTCGAATAATGAAAACTGGGTTTGAAAAACCATCGAATACTTGGTTTGATACAAAAAATAAAAATCAGGCATTACGAGACCATACAGGACCTCTAGCTAAGCTTTTCTATTAATTTGTATGTCCAAAGTTAAATTTTTGCTAAAAAAAGAGGGATCTCCAGTTTTATTCCGATTCCGAATGGCAAATTTAAGAATCTTCTCATGACGGTTTTATACTCTTAGATGTTTTTCAGACTTCCCGTTGCCGTTTCCGAACGAAAAATTTTAGAAACATCTCATGACAGTCTTATTCTTCTAGATTTTTGCCGGAAGAGGTGGTTGGTAGTGAAAAAAAAACGTAGGTTTTGGGATTTGACCCAAATAATTGAATGTCACAAGATACACTCAAGCAACTCAAATTGACATCGTCTACAACTGCAAGTCATAACTTTTAATTTTTAATTAAATTCCATGAAAGTACAGAACTGACCTCAACATTTTTTGCCATTTACTAGTCGAATTCGAGCGGCACTATTATGTCCGAGAACCACCTTAAGGAAAATAATTCCCATATACAGCAAAGTCCTTCGCCATTGTCTGACTTCGTTTACTGTTCTTCAAAAAACTATCCATGAGTAGAAAAATATAATATACCACCACCATCACCATTACACCATGACAATCAGCAATGGAGGACAATAAATCACTTCGCATGAAACATTAAAATCTAATGTCGGGCAATTTTCCTTGGAATTGCCAAACGGAAATTGCTTTTGTTACGCTTCTTGCAATCGACTTTGGGACATTAAACTTTTTTTTTTTGTCCAATGATAGACCGAACACACATGTGGACTTGGGGGGGTTAATCCAATGTTTTGGTTTCATTGTTGAAGAATGAAGCCGGAGGCGGTGGTGATATATCTGTGTTTACTCGTACGGGTAAGGAGTTTTTTTTGTTTGTTTTCGCAAATCAGTTTTAAGCGAGTTTGTTGACATATGAATACAAAAAGTGATTTTCTTTAGGTTACAGCCAAAACAACCAAAACAACCACAACAACCGAAGCACCCAAGAAACCCAAGGAGAAGGTGGATTGTGAGAAGACTAAATTTCACGCTCTGGTAAGTACTTGAAAAGTGTTAGACTTTTAATTTATTGGAGGCGGTGTAGTTTGTGTTAAAAAAGATATTTATAAAGGGACTAGCTAAGCCTACAAATGATGAAAATCGGAAGAAAAAAGCAAATTATAAAAATTAGGTCACAATTTCATTTTAATCAAACAATGTATTTCACTAATTAAAATTTGCAATTACTAATTTTAAAATTTATTTCTAAACTCTCAAGCCTTTTCACACGACATATTCTCCCTAACCGAAACGTGGCTTAACGCCAGTATACTTGACTCGGAACTCTTTAATCATGAGTTCTTAGAATAGAGGAATGACCGTCACACAAATGACCTAAAAGCGCTTGGAGGAGGTGTTCTTACTGCCGTTCGCAGTCACCTTACCTCTGAGAAAATTAATTTTCCATTCATTCTTAGTACCGAAATAATTTGTGTTAAGATAACTATTGGAAATAAATACCTTTATGTCGCAAATGCGTACATTCCCTCCTATCGTCTTGGTACTCTGTATTCGGAGCTATCAAAGGCTTTAGAATACATCTTTGACATATCTTGTTGTGACAGTAATATTTTGTTACTGGGTGATATCAACTTACCACACATAGAATGGGTGCCTTCGGAAGGAGAACCTCATTTTATAACGGGTGATCCAAGTAGAGATACTTTTTTCAATAGCCTTTTTTGACAGATCACGTGTGAGTCGTGTCATGCTGTCATGTTATTTTTGTTTAGTATTGTTTGGCATTTCATAATGGAAAGACTTACGCGTGAACAACGTTTACAAATTGTTCAACTTTATTATGAAAATTCACGTTCTGTGAGGAATGTGTTTCGTGCACTTCGCTCAACTTATGGTCAACATAATCGGCCTACTGAGCGTACTATTCGCAACACCATCACCCATTTTGAGACCCAGCATTCATTATTGGATAATATTCGACCGAATAGACCACGTCCAGCACGCTGTGAAGAAAATATAGCGGCCGTAGCTGAGAGTGTACATGAAGACCGTAGAGAGTCGATTCGGCGCCGTTCGCAGCAACTCGGACTGACGTATGGAACGACTTGGCGCATTTTAAGTCAAGATCTTATATTGAAAGCGTACAAATGTCAGCTTGTGCAAAAACTGAAGCCGCTCGACCTTCCCAAGCGACATCGCTTCGCTCTATGGGCTCTTGAAAAGTTCCAAGAAGATCCGACGTTTTCGAAGCAAATTTTGTTTAGCGATGAGGCCCATTTCTGGCTCAATGGGTATGTAAACAAACAAAATTGCCGCATTTGGGACGAAGAGCAACCTGAAGAGATTGAAGAACTGCCACTTCATCCAGAAAAAACAACGGTTTGGTGTGGTTTGTGGGCCGGTGGAATCAGCGGTCCATATTTCTTTAAAAATTATGCCGGTGCGAACGTAACCGTCAATGGCGACCGTTATCGTGCCATGATAACCGACTATTTGATGCCTGAAATTGAAGCTCGTGATCTCGGCGACATTTGGTTTCAGCAAAACGGCGCCACTTCCCACACATCGCATCAATCAATGGACTTATTGAGAGAACATTTCGGTGAGCACATAATTTCACGTTTTGGGCCGGTCGATTGGCCACCAAGATCGTGTGATATCACACCGTTAAACTTTTTCCTGTGGGGATATGTAAAGACAAAAGCTTATGCCGACAAACCCGATTAGGTTCAGGCCTTGGTGGAAAACATCACGGGTGTCATTCGCCAGTTACCAGTCGAAATGCTCAAACGAGTGATCGAAAATTGGACTCAACGGATGGACCATCGGCGACGTAGCAACGGCCAACATTTGATAGACATAATCTTCAAAAAATAAATGCCAAAGAATGTTCTTTCAAATAATAATAAACATTCTCCATTAAATTTGAATTTTCTGTGTTTTTTTCTTTAAAAAAGTAGGGAACCTCACGGCTGGCTCGTAGGTAGTCTAATCTGGAAGTCCAATTTTCGATGAGTTTTTCCAACATTTGTGACCGTATATCGGCAATAACGCGGTGAATGTTGAACACCAAGTGATCAATCGTTTCGGGCTTATCGGCGTACCGACTTCACATATCGCCACAGAAAATAGTCAAGCGGCATTAAATCGCACGATTAATTTAATTTTTTTTTAATTTTAAACTCATTTTTTATTTTCTTAAAATATTAGCTTACTACTAGACAAAAATGCTTAAATCTAACTTATCGATAACATGTTTACTTAACTAATTATTACGGCCCTTAGCGGGCGCTGCAAGCTTATATCTAACGGTTTATATTTTATATTTTGCCTTTCGGCTTAAATTTATCTTTTTTATATATTTTTATATATTTTTATATATTTTAATTTTCAAAGAAAAATTTGAAAAACTTTGAGTAGGAACATTTTTTGTTTTATATAAAAAAAACTTAGGACTACTTAATACTACTTAATACTACTTAACTACTTATTACTACTTAAATACTTATAACTACTTAACTACTTAAGACTAACTTAATTATAATCTGGGTGGCGAGCTCTCGCTGCATATGCCCGAGGGGTCGCCATCCTAATCGTGTTTTACGTCCACAGGCAGCATGCAACCAACTTAAATCGCACGATCTTGGAGGCCATTTTACAGGACCAAAACGCGAAATTATGCGCTCACCGAACGTTTCCTTCAACAAATCAATTATGGCAAGAGCTTTTTGACATGTTGCGCAGTCTTATTAACCCCAACTCCTGCACATCATGGTTGTTGCTCTATAACAATTATCATCGACTGTAACGTTCTGGCCAGCATCGTTTTTAAAGAAGACGGGCCAATTATTCCACCAACCCATGACTTCTTCTGTACGCAATGTACGACGTCTCTGTGGACGCGTATTATCATTTAGAGTTAACGTGATGCGAAAACGTTCCATACTTAATCGAATTAATTGCTCTGATGGACGATTACGTTGACCGTAAAGTTGACGTAGTGTGTGATACGTATTTCGAACAGAACCATGATTTTCAAAATAAATTTGCATAATTTGGAAGCGTTGTTGAGACATCAGTCTATTCATGTTGAAATGCCAAACCCAACTAAAAATAAAACAATTGACAGTCGACAAAATGGCCGCTAGTTAAAATAGTATTAAACTTACATTTCTAAACGCTTAAAAATTAATCAGCATTTACATTCTCCTGAATGGAAGTGAGACTTCATTACTTCTACATGAGTGTAGTCCAAGCCTCCTGTACATGATGAAAATCTTTATTTACTACAGAATTGGAAGGAAACTTTATCCAATAAGAGGCTTTATCTGTTGTAAGTTTTGCAACGGAATTTACTATTCTAAAAATAGTACTCTGATGTACGCCAATATTTTCATCAACGACAATTTGAAACCCAGGTCCCCAATGTACGCCATAAAGATCCTCATCTCTTTTTGAGGTAATACTGTCCCTCCCCTTGTTTCAGTTTGAATACCTTAAAATATATGAATATTTCAAGACTTCGTAACCATTCGCTTCTTGTAATTTTTTTCGGAATTAATTAGTAAAAATTCAGCCATTTCGATAAATATAGCGACCTGATTGCTTCAAAGTGAGACTTACTATAGCTGCAGACTTATTATAGCTGCAGAAGCAGAGAAGTTTGTATTGATTTGCTATGTGTTATTTAGCCTGAATTCGAATTACTTTTGACCGCCTAATAATACAGCGCATCTTCCACTAGTACTACGCAACAAGATGTTGCGAACTGACGTATCCCGAAGATGACATTTACTTCGTCACATGTCATAAGAAATACTCCGAAAGGACGGGTAAGTTACCCAGCCAGTTGAAGGCTCCAGAGAGGATCGCTTTAAACATTGTAAGGCCTTATAAGTACCATCATTGTTTTTGATGATTTTTTTTTAAAACTCTTTTACATGTTTTCCAGTGCGCCCATGAATGCAGCCTATTGTCGAAAAAATTCATCAGTAAAAAGTACAAAAACGAATTCGACATGGACGTCGTAGAAGAATTCTATGAAAATAAATACAACAAGGACAAAAGCTATGCGGTGTACATGACAGATTCATTTCAAATGTGCGCCAAATTTGGTATGTTTCTGGATAGTAGATGTTAAATGGTCAAAAAGCCACTTAAAGCTTTGAAATGTTTTTTTTTTTTTTTAATTTTTTCAGATAATGTTGCGGAGGTTGATATACCATTTCCTAACGTCAGCTTTATGAGTAGAAAATGTGATACACGAGCAGCTCGTGTAATGATGTGCGTACGTACGAGAGCAATGCAGTCATGTCCTTCAGATCTTTTCAAATGGAAGTCAGTGGATTGTGCTGCCTCAAAGGCGTTTTTTAAGCAATGTGTTGTCGCTATTGAAAAGGTTTTGGAAGATTAGAACGAAAATGTCCTTAGGTGCACTTTTTTTTCAAATATACGGTTTTGTAAAGTAAATATAATAAGTGGAGCTGTCAATAAGGACATGACGATTTTGTAGTTTAATAAAAGGCTGAATAATTGAGATAACGGGCTGAAATCTATTCCTAGTGTAGAAAACGTATTAAAATGAAGTATGGAATTCGGGGTCATTTAAATGGCCACCTCGATCGACTCTGGAGTGGCAGTTTTTCATCCCTCTTCAACACATATCGGACGGAACTTTGGAAATTTACTCATTCGATGTTTTTCCCGATGTCCTCTAACACAGTTGGCCTGTTGGCAAAAACCAACGACTTAACGTAAGCCCATACAAATAAATCCAATGTCACTATATGGAAAGACCATGGACCATTGCCCAGAATACACTAATACCGAACTACCAATAATATACCAATAATATGGTGCCATATACCTCAGAGCTGATCAAAAAATGTATCTTTTGATGTCCCCATCTGAGGTATATGGCACCATATTTTGACCAGCTCTGAGGTATGTGGCACAATATTGTTGGAACCACATATCACTGATGACAAGTCCACCTAGAAAAGCGCGATATACTATGTTGATCCAATAAGAGTGGTAGTCGATATCGCAGAATGGACCATCGAATGAGAAAGATGGCTACACAGCACAATGGAGTACTGTAATGCAGTAATAACGCTGGACGTTAAAAAAGCCTTTAAATCTGCACGCTGGTTATGCATTAGAAGACCATTTGGCAGGATGGAGACGCCGTACTACCTGCTGCGGTTTATGACGAACTATTTCAACAACAGGCGGCTCAGTTATCATACCATGAAGGTTTAACATTTTACAACGTCACTGTCGTAGTCCCAAAGGGGTCAGTACGACGCACGGAATTATACGATTAACCTTACCTCGGGGAGTAACGATCATTGAATTCGGCGATGACATCACCATCGTGATAGTAGCCAAACAGATCGGTGCAGTAAATCAGTTACATTCCTAACTAAAATCGTTCACCAACCACCTGATCGGTCCTTATCAGACTAATTTTCTTCAGTCCACTACGGATCAAATCTTTACACTTCGGCAATCTCTTTAAAAAAAACTCAAGAACTCCAAATCGATATCGATAATCCACCTATTCAGCGTTTAAAGCACGTGCGTTTTTGAGGGCAGATCTAAAGTTTAATAAATTGCACACAATACAGCTTGCAGAACTATCGGTTAACTTACATCTGAAAGACAAGTCCTTGTACTAGAAACCTCTTAACTTTCCAAGACAATAGTTGAAGAATTCCCAAGAGAGAGTCAACAGTCGCGTCTACAAGTCTACAACTACAGCCACAGTTAGTATGGAAAAAGTAAACGCCTTTCTTGAGCGGCTCCGACATAATCGGACAACAGGTCATCTAGGACTCTGAAGCATTAGCCAGGCACCTCGAACAGAAATGGTGGCGGATAAGTCGAAAGGCCAACGAAAGAGCGCAATCTCGTACATGCATGTGGCCCAGTGTCATATAAGCCATCAGTATAACAAATTGGATTAGGCTCTCCAGGTATAGGTTATTCCGTCATCGTACCTTCCTCATCCTGTAAAAAAAACAGGTAGTTATGACTGAGACAAGGGATCCCATCAAAAATCACCCAGAACCGGAACGATCATGCACAACGACCAACGAGTACACCCCGGGTGCTATTCAAAAACGTTAATCTGTCCAGGCCATACATTACCCCGACTTATAAAAACGATAGACAGGCTCAGGGATAGAAAAAACTAAATATAAGCGACATATATTACAGTTGCCACCAAAGGCTACAGCTATTAGGATGCCGATTCTTTGTGGAAACACTCTCAAGATTCAAGAGGTATTGGATTTAAGCGGGCTAGTGATCGCATGGCTGTGATCAGCATGAGAGTAAAGTTTTGCTGACCCTTATTTCTGCTCATGCTACTAACGATGAGACTGGATACCCCTGCAAGGAGACAATTTACGGTTTACCGAGCCTGTTTGGAATATAAAGATGAAGGCTCCGACTTAAAGGCTTTGTGAAGTTTTGCTGACCCTTATTTCTGCTCATGCTATTACCGATGAGTCTGTACAAGCCTGCAAGGTGACATTTTACGGTTTACCGAGCCTGTTCGGAATATAAAGATGAAGGCTTCCGACTTAAAGGCTTTGTAAAGTTTTGCTGACCCTTATTTCTGCTCAAGCTACTACCGATGAGACTGGATACCCCTGCAAGGAGACATTTTACGGTTTACCGAACCTGTTCGGAATATAAAGATGAAGGCTCCGACTTAAAGGCTTTGTAGCAGCATTTTATACAATGATCAGCAGAAATAGGTTTCCAGGACTTCGAATACACAAAGCAACCTGGCGATCAGCATATGATCGAACCGACAACCAAATCGACCATGTGTTCATAGATGCGAGGCACACATTCAACATCCTGGAGAGTACGTTTGCCAGTCTGAATATTGTAAGCTCAGACCCCGCTACCTGTACCAAATCTGTCGGTATAAAAACAAATTATTTAGACAAGGTGACCCATTGTCATGTCACATCTTTAACGTCATTCTAGTCAGGATTTTACAAAATCATGACGCCAGCACGAGGGCACTATATTCCATAAATCTGTAATAGCTACACGCCGGCTATGTTGATATTATAGGTCCGGTCTATCGGAGTGGCATCTTGCGAGTATAGAGAAGGAAGCACTACAAAGTTTATGATGCCAATAAGAAAGGACAAACAAAATTGAAGTATTGGACTTAACGTCACCATCGATAGATACAACTTTGAGGTAGTGGAGAGCTATGTCACACTTCGTCAGAAATTAAACGAAGCATTGGTTTACCAATCCATGTTTTCTCAAACTAAGTAAGCAATTTCGTAACTAAGCCATTACTGGAGCTATTAGGGAATTTCTGTACAAGACCTGGATCATCCCAGTTCTCTTTTACCGTGATAAAAAAAATAAATACAAATTTTTGGCGCAACAGGCTCGTTAGTACCCAGCGCCGAGCTTTCTCACAACCATTTATGTGTGCGTTACCTTCTGCGCGGCCATATAAAAATCCGTGATGGACCACATCAAAATCGGATGAAGAAATTCTTGGTTAAAAGATTCTTCTGAAAATCATCAGTCTCGTTTGCATTGACGGGATATGGAATCGAAAATTTAACCACGACCTTTACAAGATGCGGATGCAGTGGCCTAGTGGTAAGAGCGTTCCACCACTAAAGGCGTGGTTCCTGGTTCAAATCCCAAAGTGACAACACCTAAGTTGTTTGCTCTGCTCCACTACTTGCAAAAGTCTGACAAGCACCCAAGAGTAACACTGTCATGAGAATAGCTTCTTAAATTGTCCGTTCGGATTCGGTAGTAAACGGGAGGTCCTTTGTGGTAAAAATAATAACTTCGCTCACACATATGTAGGGAGAAGCTAGGTTTGTGGCCCTGTATGACAGATATTACATTTCACTTTCTCGAGATGCACAGCGACAAAGACCTGATAAAAGAAAAACTCCTCATTGGATGCTTATGATGAGTACGACATGTAGAGAGAATGGACACTAATAATCCGGATCGTAGGGCCTTCGATTCCCAATCGAATGCTAGTCACAAGTGGATGAAGTGGTCGTCTTGAAGTGCGCAAATGGAGGCAGTTAGCCAAAGACTGGGATAATTGAAGAGACATGTTAGTTGAGTCCTAGTTTCAACCTGATCGCAGCGCCACTTAACTAAGTAAATAAAGAAATCCAATAAACTTTCTAACAAACCCTCGTTCACCCTAGTTTCCCAGATAAAATCTAACTCGCATTAACTGATATCCACTCAAATAAAACCAACAACGAATGCGATAAGTAGCTCCTGACTGATGAAGTGACAAACAAAATGGGCAAACACAGATCCCAATAAATATTTTCCCTTGTTATTGCCAATTCATATCCACTCTCAATTTGTCACGAATATTCGTTCGTATTTCGTATTCCGTTGCAAAATCCACTAACTCCCTTCCCAGTGTGTTTCCAATTAACTCCAGCATTAGGCACCCAAAATCCATCCTCATTACACAGTCAGTTGGGCTCGAAGCCCACCACCACCACCACCCTATGTGACGCACAGTGATGTGGCTTACCCTCGCGTGAATGTCAAAATAATTGAACATCACTACTCCACTCATACGGTTAATAATTAGGAGGCTGACGCAAGGCAATGTATCCTTCTGTGGTTATGTTTCAGGGTGCGTGGGTGTATCATGGCACTTGGGGTTGGTTGTTGTGGTAAAAGCCATTGGAGACATCCTCTCGGGATAACCACATGCCAAAATTGAGAACTAGGACACACAAATGAAATTATTTATTCTCTATTAACCATCAGAAGTCCCTTGGGATTGTTCCATCCAAAAAAAAAATGGAATAGATACAATATCAACTTTTGACGTATCTTTGTGTGGCTTGAGTGTAGATACCCCATTGCAGTGTTAATTTTCCGCTAGCTTTGACATGTTGAAATACTCTCTCATATAGGTTTAGGACAGGTTGCCCTTTGAATAGAGATGCAAACATATCGACAACTCTCTGGCGGATAAATCTGTTGAAATTTGAATAAATACTGCAAACCTTTGCGTTGACTTTAAGTTCAGTTTTGATAACCACAAGTTAGTAGGGAATTTTCTTGCAACCCACTTTGATACACCCACCCACCGCATGAGGGTGGAATTTCAGACATCTTCAGATTTCAAGAGATTTTCGTATCTCAAAAGTTAATTAAAATCCTTAGATGTGCGCTTCTCGAGGAAGTGGAAAATATCTTTCAGCCTTCGAGGTGATTGGAATTTTATTTCAATGGAATTTTGCACGTTCACAACAAATTATCTAGATACTTTAATAGCTGGGATTGAATAACATCAAACAACAACAAAATTGAAGGAAGAAAAGTTTACCGGGAGCACAAACATTCGGAAACCTAAATTTGGTTCTTTAATTAATTCCCTGGCAGAGTTCGCTCTAAATAATCCCGATGTAGAGCATTTGGCATGGGTTGAGTGAGAGTGAAGCTGGAGGGTTCATTATTGGTCATGTGTGGGATGGGATTGGGGATGAATATGAATATGAATATGAACTGAAGATGGTAATTATTTTGTATTTGTCACGTATTTTATGATATTTTTTTTTTGATTTATTTATTCTCTTGTGTATCTAGATATGGTTTAGTGGATGAAAAAATGTGCAATCGTGTAGTGGAATAAACTCAACCGATGAGTGCTAAATAGCGGTGAAGCATGTGTGGAACATGAGTTCGCATTTTGCACGGGATTCGGGTTTCAGATGTTTTTGAATGCTCATGCTAATGAGTGATTTATGCTATGGAGTGTGTCATGCAGTTAATTGGATTGACATTCAGATTTTCTTTTATCTAAGCGGACAAAGGTACAAAAGTATTGAAAAAATATATCAATTCAATGAAAATAGAACTCTTGGTGAAGACCTTTTTATTGTGCCAAATGGATGTTTCTTTAAAAAAGAAGTATGTCTCTCGTCAGATTTGATTTTTCTGACGGAAGGGTAAATGTGGGGTTTGCTTTAAAATCTTTGTGGTTTTTATGTTTTTAAGAATTCCGAGTCAGTCATGCGTTCACTATTGAGGCGTTTTTTTTACGTGAGACCGCGCCGGACAATTTCGTTCATGTTAAAAAATTCTGCGATTGAGCGATGGACCAAGGTTAACATTGCTGATTCGAGGGTCAGCCAGGGACCGGCAGAACATCAAAAACCACCGAAACCATTCAGACGATGGAACCAATTTTGAGTGAATACTCACGTCTGTCAGTGCGGAAGAGTGCGGCGGGTTTGGTACTCCCAAAAAGTTTTGTTTACGAAATTCGAAAGAAAAACTTCAAATTTTATCGTTTTTAGATTCATATAGCGCAAGAACTTAAAGACTATAATTTACGCAAAAACTTCTGTGAAACAATGGTGGAGAGATTTTGCACTGTTAATTGTATCTTTCGGACTGACGAGGCTTACTTCCACCTGAATACAATTACAAATTTTTGGCGCAACAGGCTCGTTAGTACACAGGGCCGATCTTTCTCACGACCATTCATGTGTGCGTGTGTTCCTCTTGCACGATGGCGGGGCCTCCTGTTTTGTGCTGAATCCGAAAGGCTTAGTTGAGATAAGCTTTTCTTGACAATTGATACTACTCAGATGATTATTCAGATCATTACTCCCACCTGAATGGCCGCGAAAATACGCAAAATTGTCACTACTGGGCTCCACGAATACGCAATTCGCGACTGAAACGACCTCTAAATTACCCAAGAGTTACTGTTGCGTTGTTTATGAACGGAATCTTCGGACCCTATTTTTTGAATATTCCAGGCCATAAATGTAAACAGTGAGAATTTTGGACTCATTCATGGCCGAATGTTTCTTACTAAATTTGCGAGCACATCCATCTTATTCGTCACACACGTTGTTTCAGCAAGATGGAGTGCGTTCCGAAAACTGCTGAGTGAAAATTTAGTACGAATGCTTATCAGCGGCTTTTGGAACATCCTGGAGCCACCTAGGTCACCAGTCTTAACCCACATGGACTTTTTTCTTTGGGAGTACCTTAAGAGTAAAGTCTATGGTGATAACCAGAGGTCTGTCATATAGGTGGAGGAAAATATTCGTGAGATTCACTACATCCAGCCAAGCCTACTGCAGCAGCTCGTGGCAAGAAAAACGATGTGTGCAACTTTGACAGCTGATAGCGGCCATATTGATGAAACTACATCTGTCAAATTGACTCTTATTTATTCAGTGTGTTTTTGCAAATCCCCATGGATATAGCGTTTAACAACACGTGCAAATGATAAAAAATTGTTTTATCAAGATTGGTGTTCTGTTTGGGCATCGTTAGAACGATCGCCATAAACTTCCTACCGAGAGGACTATTTACAGTGTGGTGGATCCACTGGTTCAGTAAACGATAAACCAACACCCGTACGTCGACGAATCGCAATATTTGCCGAAAACATCGCAGCTGTCCATGAGAGTGTGTAAGAGAATCCGAGGCAATCGATTTCGCGTCGCTCACAAGAACTCGGCCCTTCGCAAACCACAACTTGGCGAATTTAGCGTCATGACTTGAGCCTGCACCCTACCGAGAGGACTATTTACAGTTTGGGCATCGTTAGAATGATCGCCATAAACTTCCTGCTGAGAGGACTATTTACAGTGTGGTGGATCCACTGGTTCAGTAAACGATAAACCAACGCCCGTACGTCGACGAATCGCAATATTTGCCGAAAACATCGCAGCTGTCCATGAGAGTGTGTAAGAGAATCCGAGGCAATCGATTTCGCGTCGCTCACAAGAACTCGGCCCTTCGCAAACCACAACTTGGCGAATTTAGCGTCATGACTTGAGCCTGCACCCGTACAAAATTCAATTGACCCAGGAGCTGGCAGATAAACGACCATAGACAAATACGTGTGCTCGCTGAATGTGCTCTGGAACAGTTGCAACCTAACTCTAATTTTCATCGAAAATCATCTTCAGTGATTAGGCCCATTTCTGGATAAATGGGTACGTCAACAAACAAACTGTCGAATGTGGGACTTGGTATTGGTATTTGTCACATGAGATCCAAGAGCGTCCAATGCATTCCGCAAAAGTCACTGTTTGGTGTGGATTTTGGGCTGGCAGTGTCATCGGTCAAAATTCTTCAGAACGACATTGGCCAGGCCATCACCGTCAACGGCGAACGCTATAGAACGATGATTACTAACTTCATTTAGCCTGAATTGGATGATATGGACACCAACGATATGTGGTTTAAACAGGACGGCACTACGTGCTACATAGCTCACGCCACATTGAAAATTCTGCACGAGAGATTCGATTGCATGCTCATTTCAGGTGGAGGTGATCTGAACTGGCCACAGAGATCGTGAGATTTGACCTCGTTAGACTTTTTCTGGTGGGATTTCCTGAAATCGTAGGTGTATGCGAATAAGCCACAAACCATAGCCGTCCTCAAAATCGATATAACCAATGCTACCGGTAAAATTCAGCCTGATTTATGATCCAGAGTCGTGGAAAATTGGGCATTTCGGATGCGAGCCCCACAGAGTCCCGCGGCGGAGGACATTTGAACGATTTCATATTCCATACATAATGGCATTGATAGGCACTTCAAACAGATATAAAATTTCGATGATATCTTACACACTCTTGGTTTTATTTAAATTTAAAGACAGGAAACAATTATTGAAACGCTCTTTTTGTAAAGTGCGCCATATTTTATGTAGGAATGCAAACATTGAAAAACTTTGACACTTATCAACCGATTGACCTAAGTGGCCATGCTGTTGATACGTCAATTTAGCACAATTTTAACCATGAATAGCTTCATACTGAAACTACGCGCCAAAATAGTGAGGCTGTTTAAGATGCATATCATCGAAAATACAGTGGCCAATAAGTACTACATAACAGCTCCATTCGTCGTTTGGTGTCGATTTTTGTTGAAAACTGTACAGTGTGAGATCGTCGTCATATCGCTCATCAACGCATAAGACGTTCCAATGAAATGATTGAAGCGAGAACCAGGATGTGTCGTATCCTTACCGGGCTCAGCACTTCGTCGTCAGTGGAACCACCTTGCGGCACACTTGAAAGGAATGCACAGTTTGCATATGTCAATAGAAGCGGCCACTTGTTTAATTTTGTATACAAAATGTAGTCCAATTAAATTCCAAAGAACCTGATTAAATAAAAATACCTCATATATCTAAATATGTTGTATTTTTTTTAAAGTTATTCAATACTCACATACCTACACAAAATATGGCGCACCCTATATATTTTGACAGACTGGAACACGAAAATTCTCGCAATTCGGAAAGGGAATTTCTTCTTAATTTAGATTCAGAAGAAGCTGATTGATTCCCAATAAAATGCTATTTACCAATGGAAAATTCCATAAGATACATTTATCTGACCAAACCAAAAGTATCTTGAAAGAGGAATCCGTACAAGGCTTAAACAAAATTGGTGTACATATTCCAATTATTTGTCAAACCACAAAAAAGTATCCCAAAAAACCTAATTGTTATCTGAAACATTTGTTTCCCAATTTCCCCCATTCACCAAGAAGTCTTACCTCAACAGCGTGCGTAGGTATATCCACTCGGCATAGAGAACCCTACCATGCCGGCAACCAATCAACTTCATGGTTCGACGGTTTGGCGTGATTCCTGTGTCGTGTGCTTAAAACCAGAACCATAACTTGATAATAAAACGTTCTTCAGCGAGTCGGAAATAATAGCCTACACGTATGAATTTAGGTTCGAGATACATTTTGTACAAACGAACTTGCCTGCAATTGTGATGAAGTAATTTCACCGAAAAAAGTTTAATCTCGCGAAAGTTCATAATTAATATGCCGCAGCATTCTAAACATGTGGCGATGACACTGCTAGGCATAAGTACTCTCCTCCGGGGGTACTTGAAAGTAAATTCAGATCCAGATCGAGATGGAGAATCGAGACCGTGTTCTTATTCTTCGGTCGCTGCACATTGTTTGCTGTGGAGGCCACAACGAAGCGGGAATTTATTAATTTCCCGTCATATCGTTGGAGTTGGCTTTGTTCTATCTCTGAAGTACACGACATGCAATGCCAAGTGATGACGGGAATGGTGGGGGGGAGCTGTTTACTTTGCACTCGCTGGGAAGTCACATTATTCATAGACACGCTGCGTATCTGTGTTTGGATAAACAGACGATTGCCTTTGTTTGTCATGCGTTTTGACGTTTTCTTTTTGTTCGCTGTTTTGTTCGGCTCCAGCAGTAAAACCAGAAGAGGAGCAGTGTCTTCATGGATATTGAGACATTGGAATGAGTTTGTGTACTTAGTGAGGATGGGGGGGACAAGCAAACCGTGGACAGTTTGGAGTTTTATTAAGTCTGCGGGACGGGAAAATGACAATTGACAATGGCTTGAGAAAGTTTGTGTGTCTCTCGTTGTTTAAACGGAGTAATGGGTTCATAAGTCACAGAAAATTAGTTTTCTTCAAGTGTATCTGTAGGTGGATGGATGTAATTTTAATGTTGAATTTCAATTTGTGATTAAAGTCAATTATCTTGGGTTGAAGATGCATGCATAAGTGTGCATCTAGGTTATGGGAACGATGACATGTTATCCCATGTAACTATTTGAAGAGTTTTTATTTTTTATGTTGAAGATGGTATGCTGTTTTTGACATACTAACTCTGTTGGGAATAGTAGATGTGTTTAAACAGCATTTCCAGCAGCTGCTTAATGGGCATCATGTGAGAGAGTGAGAGAGAGAATGATAGGACAAGGGCAAGAGAACCCATGTCCAGTCAATGAAGAACTTGTTCCACCACCTAGTATAGAAGAAGTTGGCCTAGCTATAAAAAAGCTTAAGAACAACCACACCGCAGGCAGGGGAGGTGTCAACACGGAAGGCGCTATCCTCAACAGGCCCGTCCAGCTGCTGGGCGATGCGGCCGATATTGACATCATCGGGAGTCAGTGGCGTGATAAACTGCCGCGCAGAAGGTCTGGGTTCGATTCTCAGCCGTAGCAACACCAAAATGATTTTTCTCAGGCCCTCCTCTCGTGATGATCTGACAAATCATCCGAGTAGTATCAGTTGTCAAGAATAGCTTATCTCAACTTAACCCTTCGGATTCAGCATAAAACAGGAGGTTCCGCCATCGTGCATGAAGTACATACATGAATGGCTGTGAGAAAGCTAGGCCCTGGGTATTAAGGAGCCTGTTGCGCCAAAAATTTGTTTGGTTTTTGGTCGCTCCCAGCGTGCGGTGATAAAATCTTTCGCGGCGATTGAAGAACAGGCGAAATCCGTTGACCTTGAAGTAAATTAAGAAAAGTCTAAGCATCTGTCCACCGCATAGGACAAAGGAGTTCAACTACCTCGGAGTAAACAAAGACTCCACGAATGACACCCTAGTGGAGTTCCGCCGAAGACTTACCCGAAACCGTTGCTACTTCGGTTTGGCGAAACAACTGGGTTCAAAATTCCTTACTCGAAGGACGAAATGTGTGCTCTACAAAACCCTTACCCCGCCAGTTATGCTTTATAGCACCAAGTGCTGGACGATAAGCAAGAAGTGAGAGCTGATAATGGGCTCCTTCGAAAGGAAAATATTCTGGCGGATTTTTGGTCCTGCGCGAGGGCGGCGAATGGAGGAGAAGATACAACCGCAAACTCTATGAGCTGCACGAAGATGTGGACGTAGTTCAAAATACGTACATTGGCTCGGCACACATCGAGTGAATGGACAATAATGATCCAGCTAAGAGGACCTTCAAATCCCAGCCCCCAGGTTCGAAAAGGAAAGGAAGACCGAACCTCCGTTTCAAGACCAAGCCATCGCGGATTCCAGAGAGCTTGGAAGCAGCGATCCCGGGATCGTAGAGGCAAAGACTCGTGAAATAAGCCCCGTGGGGGTTAACTTTATATTTATGATCACCCCAAAGGAAAAAGTCCATAGGAGTTAAATTTGGAGACCAATCTGATTACCTTTCCTGGAGATCTATTAATCAGGGATCATTTCGTAGATGAATCTTCGTCTCCATACCCCATCAATGTAAACGGGACCAAACGAATTTCTCTGACAAAGAATATTTTCACCCCGGAATTTAAAAATGTTTTCCACTTGTTGAACAGAGAGTCCATATACCTACCAAATTCAATCATCCTCGATCAAAATTGAAGCCCCAAAGGACGGAGAGACAGACGTGGTTATATCGGTGAACAGCTCGCACAGTTCTTGGTAAAATCTTCTTTTCCATACCTCCGCAAGGCAAGCGGGACCGTTTTCCGAAGAATTGTTGCCTCAAATTCCCACGGATTTTTCCATCCGCAAACCAGAGTTTATAATACAGACGTGTCGATGTTAACACTCTGTGGCGGCCATGTTGTTATGGCGGCTTCTATCGAATCATATGGTGAGCGCTTTGCCTCAATTTTACAGCACATGCGGTGGCTTTTAAAAGTCGACTCTCTAACGTGATTCATACGTCAAAAGAATGCCAAATCGAACGAGAACATCACAGCTGCGATCGGAACTTAGGCCTGCACCCTTACAAAATTTAACTGACCCTGGAGCTCAAGGTTAATGGCCATGTACGATGCTGCGCTGTTTGTTCAAGCGCTTCAGAGCGTTTGGAAGAAAACCTCAATTCTGGCTGAAAAGTCAACTTTATAGAATGGCTTGCTATGTTAAGAAGCAAAGTTTCCGGTTGTGAAACGACATTTCCAGTTTGGCAGGAATTATAGCGATATTACACGGTAATAAGCTGACTTGAATCCAATGAACAGGTAATGGGTTTCGATGTTAAATTCTTGGATTTTCACCAGGATCTGGCGCAATGTGAAGACTTGGTTGGTAATCTTGTCTGAAGCCGAATTGGTGAAGACCGATTAGACCGTCTGCAAACCACTTGAGATGTTCACATAAGACGCAGGATAGGTTCTAAAATGCGACGTTTAAAAGGCTAATGCCTCTAAAGTTGGTGCAGAGTTGGTGATCTCTTTTCTTGTGTAGCAGGAAGGTGGTACTGAGATTCCAGACGTCGTGTCGGACATTTCCTTCGACCATATTTTACATATGAGTTGGTGTTGCTCCAGGTGATCTACAGAGTGTTAAAAGAGGTCAACATGCAATTCATCGACTCCAGCTGTTTTGTTCATTTTTATCCTCGTAATGGCTACTTGTATCTCATTAGGGTTGGGCGGTTAAAAGTCTTGAATGTCATTCAGATTGACTGGTACCGGGATCTTGCCTGTCATCACCATTTAACCATTTTTAGAATCTCTCCAGATGAAAAAACATCGCATTCGCATCTACTCCGATTGTCCTATCACCATCTTTGCAGGGCCTGGGTGACTCGTGAATCTTAATGTTGATTGTTCCACTCTTCCATAGAAGTTACGCACCTGTTTTCTGTTAAAGCATCTTTGCATTTTCTCGACTTCACGGCGTTGGTAGTCCTTATTTTCCTCGACTGACTTTTCCTAAACGTCGTCAGCGAAGAAAACCCCAACATGGAGCCAATGATTTTGTCTGCTGCTCCTGTGCAAGTGTTTTTCATGATTCCTTTGTCAACGTGAAGCTTATGGGACACTCCTGTTTTCTTCTGAAGCCACGAACTGTATGCCTTCGCGTTGGCTTTGTTTGAAATATTTGGCATAAACGGCCCATACAGGACCTCGAACCTAACTTTTTCTTTCATTAGGAAGTATCAGTGATAAGATCTCATGACAATGTTATTCTTGGATGCTTTTCAGACTTTTGCAATAGGTGGAGCAGTCAAAAAAAATAAGGTGCAATGCACTAACCACTAAGTCACTGCATCTACTACTTTGTTTGCCTGAGCAGTGAGCATATTCGGTCTCGAACCAGGAGTTTCGTTGAGGTGGTCGTGTTTTTTAGAAGACTTTGGCTTTATGGCTTTGTAAACACGCTTTTTGGATGATCGTACTTAAAATTTGGCACCGACTAGGTTGTGATCCGATTCCATGTTGGCTGCTCGAAATGTACGGATATCCGGTATGCTAGAGGAGTGTCTTCTGTAAACCATAACATGGTTGATTTAGTTGCAGGTTCAACCACCTGGTGACCGCCAGGATGTGATCCCAGTCGATGTTAGCTGCTCAAAAGGTAAGACATCCAGAATGCTAGAGATGCGTGTCTTCCGTCAACCATTACATGGTCGATTTGGTTGCAGGTTCGCCCACCTGGTGATCACAGTGTGCCTTTTGGATGTCGGCACGTGGGAATTGCTTGAAGCTTACCAGCATTTTTTCCATGTGTAAAATTGGTGTGCACTTACGGTAATGGACTCAACATTACCGTAAGTGCTGTCGTGTAGTTAAATGTACGCACGTTTCACGTACATTGGACAAGAGGACAAGTAATTGTCCTTTTTTCGTTTGCATGGATGGGGATCGCCAACATTACTGGTTTGTTAATCCGAGGCATATCCTGTTTTTTTTCATCATAAAAGGTTTTCCCTTTCGTGGCCGGCTTGTGAGGTATGTGCATGACATAATCATGTAGATCGTTCTAGGACTGGTCCTTAGCTTTATCGCTAATATTAGTTCCTAAGAATATAGCTCAGGGATGGGTACATCATGGATCTGATGGACCCAATGCTCGTCGTTGATTCACCGCATAGAAGTGACGATGCGCCTTTACCCACACCTCGCCCATAGAAAGAATGTTTCATTTTATAAGATCTGTCATAGTCTTGCGGCATGAAAATGACCGTTCCTCAGTGTTCAGAACCAAACAAAAAAAAAACGATTGTTCTCTACCAAGAGTAAGACTAGAAAGACTGGTGATAACTTTCCCATAAAGGCTAACCACAAAAATGCACTCTTGTCATATGGATTAAAGCTTAAAATTCGGGGGTTTTCGTGATGCCCTGGATGTGCTATCTTCATTTATAGAGTTTCTTTGACAGACCCAGATTGATGTCACTTCGTGTTGATGGCTTATCTGTTGCCTTGCGGTTATGGTTGCCCTGTACCTCTCAATCATGTCAAAATAGGTGTTATCTGCCCACTTTATGGGAATTAAAAACCGCCTTAAGCCTTAAATTTCGTCATGTAGTCAATAAAAGCAAGTCAAACAAGTTTTTTTTTCGATTGTTGATAGATTAACCGGTTTGACGTCCGACCCTTCTGGGCATAGGTCCTTTTCATGTTCAATTGAAAATGAAACACTGCATATATTTTCCTCTTTACCACATCCTTGTTACCATCATCTAGCTTACCAACATTTTTCAATTTTTAAACAAAATTCCCTGTTGGCAACTCAAAACAAACAAAACATAAACTCAACACACATCAGGCATTTCATTCATTTCATCTAATTTGAGTGCCAATTTAAGGCAAATCATGTAACGAAACATTTATCAACATCACCCAGACCATCACCATATCGTTTGCATAGCAAATCACTGCGAAATTGTCCTTATGCACGTGTGTTGTTGTCGTCGTCCCCCTGTCAAAAAAAATATACGAGTAGGCTCATAAATCCTTTTTGTTTTTGCCCCATCACTCCCCCCTACCCCATCCGTAAATAGCAGAAAAACCAACACAAAATGAAATTTCTTCCTTAAAAAACAAAATGAATTATTCAAAACATGTTCGTCCTTTTTGATGCTATTAGACGTAACCTCATACGCGGGCACCATAGAAACGCCCACAGAGCTTTGCTAACAAAATTCGCATAAACTTTTTCAATTTCCAATGAAAAACAAATTCATTATAACGCACACACACATACCCAAGCCCGCCGAAGGCTTTCGAGTCGCAAAACAATGACGAAACGTCCTTCATTGTTCATTTGTCAAAATTAAGCCGACATGGAGCGTATAAAAAGCCTCAAACCCTATTTCGTGTAAACATTTCGGTTGCCACAAGAGGTCTGTCACAAATTGGAAACAGATTGTGTTATATGGTGTATCTATGGATGTATTAACACATAAAAGATATTGAATGATGAAATTATTTCAAATAAATATCTTGGTACATGTATCATAAATCTCTGGTAAGGACTTTTTCCCATCTGGGAATTTGCTCCTGTGAAAACATTTGCTGGTCATTGTCTTCTTTGTCGTGTTGCTGAGTGTTTGCATTGCAGCGTATACATATAGATTGGTGTGGTTATGGTACCACCTAGAGACAAGGATTGAAGCCTTGACAAGTGACTTGTTTTTTCTGTATCCTTACTTTGTAGGTATGAGTTTTGATGTTCTTTGAAATATGAAAGCTGTTTTACGACGTATACTCGTAAAATTTTAAAATTATTTCTTCCTGAAATGCTACCAGTAAGAGAGATAGATATTTAGATGTTTTAATAAAAAAGTGGGATAAAAATTCTAGAATCAATTATTAGGCACTTTTACGGTTTTTTTTTTTCTTGTGATTCAATAATTTTTTGGGATATTATTATGTCCTTTGTCTCTAAGCGATTTTTTTTTTCAAAATCAAACACCCGATATGTAAGCCTTCAAAAATTTATTTCTTAGGTCAAAATGACTTTGTTGAGCCAATCATTTGATGATCGAATCCGTCAAATCTCTGGTCTATGCTTGTAAACCAGCAACGATTGATCACTTCAAATCCAACATTCGACACACTATTTACGAAATAAGACCGGGTATGCTCGAAAAAGTGATGCAAAATTTGATCGGCAGGATGGCGTTCATTAGGCGCAGTCGCGGAGGCCATGTGCCAGAAATTATTTATAAACATTAAACGTACATAGTTAAATTTGTGAGCAAATAAAGCCAAAATGTTGGTCATTCTATTAAATTTGCTGTTTTATTTTTAACTTTCTCTTACAAAGAGAAAGATATTGTTTTCGTGAAAAATTTCGACCTCGAGATTTTGATTGATTCTAACATTACGATGATAGCGGAGCCTAAAAAAGTGGTTTTTGGAATTCCGTCCGTCGGTCCGTCGGTCCGTCTGTCCGTAATGGTCTCCCCAGCCTAAACGGCTCGACCGATTTTCTTCAAACTTCGTATCCAAGTTTGTTTTGGTCATAATTCTAGGCCATTTTTTTTGTTTGCTTTTAGCCATGTTAATAACGGTACCTGCCATATAAAAATTACACATAACCTCAATTTTCTCGAAAACGGCTCTAACGATTTTGATCAAACTTTATATATACTATAAGCATATTAGTTCCAACAAAACTGCATACCCAGTTTTTGCGAGAAAATCCATATAACGGATTTTGTCATTTAGGCCATATAAGGAAAACTGATAATTTCTCGCAAACTATTATGTCAAATTGAATGAAATTCAATATATATACTACTATTACAGCTTGAAGCAATTCCACATAATTAGTTTTAGCCCAACTATCACTAAACGGAATGTTCAGTTTTGGCCAATAACGGAAAATCATTATTATCCACATTGACATCGATTTCTTCAAATTTCGGAGTAAACGTTCGTATAAACTCATTTCGACATTATTTATATCATTAATCAAAATGCGTACTATTTGATCTAACGCCTAACTCGCTGTGAAAGAGAAAGTTGCGTACGACCTAGTCGTGCACCCACCACTCGTTTTTTAAAGTGTTATGCCTCTAAAAAATAAAACACCCTACATATATGTGTTAAAAAGTTTTTTTTTTATACCCTATCCCATAGGGCCATAGGGGTATATTAGTTTTGATACTTAGTTTGTAACATAGAGAAATAATTTAGCTACATATACCTCAAAGTATATGGATCGACTCAGAATCGCTAGCTGAGTCGAATTAGCCATGTCTGACTGTCCGTCCGTCCGTCCGTCCGTCCGTCCGTCTGTCTGTTCGTCACCGATTTTTGGGCCTTAAATTTTGAGCTTGGCCGAGTCACCAGAACAAGTGTAAAAATTTTTAAAATCCGCCCACTGCCACGCCCCCTTTTAGAAAAAACGTAGTTGTAAGCCAAACCGTAAGGAATTTCAAAAAAGTGTGTTTGCAACATATTTAGACAATCCTAATATCTATATTTCGTCCATACAAAGTTTTTTGCCACGCCCACTTTTTGGGGGCGTTTTTAGTAAAAAACGTTTTTTGTCCAAATTTTAAAACTTTCGAAAAAAAATTTGATGCAAATACTTCCGCAATGGTAATATAAACATTTTATCCGTAGATCATGTTCCCCTACGCCCACATTTTGGGGCGTTTTCTTACAAAAACCATTTGTATACCCCATCCCAAGGCATTAGCAATAGAAATGCGTTGTTTTTGTCGAACCACAAAAGATTTTGAGAAACTGTCTGAGCAATATATTGTGACAATGTCATTTTCTGTATTTCATCGCCATAAGGCCTATATTTTGAGGATATTAATTTTAAGGATGGGATGGGATAGGGTTTTCAACGATACGCATAGCGGATTGTAGCCTCTCATATGTTTTTTTTTTTGCAGAAAGTAATCTGAGTTCCAGTATTTAATCGACATGTGTTCCAGTGGCATTAAATAGACACCAGTTATGTTTGGAAAATCTCTCAATTAGTAGTGGATCGAGGTTACTAACCCTCACATAGATTAGTCATGTCAACATTATCAAATACCCATCCATTATATTTAATCGCTTACCCAAAATGTTTTTTTTTTATTTTATAAGTTGAATAATTTCTTATAGCACTTACCTGGAAAGATAAAAAAAATTAAGATAAATATTTTTGTTTTATTTATTTTGATAGGAATAATAGTGCTATTGTGTAGAAAATATAATAGGATAGTCATAACCACTCATAGATACATGAATGGCTAGATTCACCCATTTTGGAAAAAAAATGTCGTCTTTTTGACTGATTGGCATGTTAAATTTATTGGCAGGAAAAACACCATTCAGGTTATTGATGAAACGTAGAAAAGTTGTCGAAAACTTGGAATGATTGGTGAATAAAATAAAAAAATTGGTTGGGGAAATATTTTACAATAAAACCGAGATGGTTATTTATTAAACATTTTCTAAACGCCATTGTAATCTGTTTCATTCACGGTTCACAAAAAAAATTATTAAAATGTAGAGACCGGAAAAAAATTATATATAAAAAAAACGATATTTAAAAAAAATAATACATATTTATAAAAAAATAGAAGTTGAAATTTAACTTAAAGTTTAAACGTACTTTTTTCAAGAACTTTATTTATTGAAGCAAAAAAAAAAAAATGATTTTTTAAGAAAACGCCCCAATAATGGAAGTAACCTACAAATTTATTTACACAGCATTTTGAAGACCGCATTGTCTCAATATTTTGTCGAATTTCGCTGGAAGTTTTTCATGGGTTTTGGTGTTTCATCAAAAGCAATCCATCCAACAGGAATCCCAGGCATTTTTACACCCATCTAAGTTTTATCCAGCGAACACAATTATCCATCAAGGATTGCAAAGGAATACAAATATAACTGGATTTTTTTTGCGCAACAGGTTCGTTAGTACCCAGGACCTAGCTTTTTCTCACAACCAATCATATGTGACTGTGTACTTCTTGAACGATGGCGGGACCTCCTTTTTTATTCCGAATCCGAACGGCTAAGTTGAGATAAGCTTTTCTTGACAATTGATACTACTCTATGTTTTGTCAGATCATCGCGAGAGAAGAGCCAGAGCCAGAGCCATACCTTCTGCGCACTTACCATCGCGAAACTGATCGCGTCCAAAAGGGATACGCGTGACCATCATACGCGTTGTAGGTTGGGCCAATGTGCCGAAAACATGATTCAGCATTATCCTCATTTTCAACGTAAAATTCTGGATCGTTTGGACTTAATTTAAGGTTTGTGCGATAAACTACCGCGCCGATGATCTGTGTACCAATTCCAGCTGTAACAACACCGAAATAGTTTTTCACTAGCACTCCTTTGTCCAATTGTCAAGAAAACTTATCTCAACTCAGCCAGATTCGGCATAAAAACAAAACGTTCCGCCCTCGTTCAAAAATTACGCAAGCGCATATGATTAGTTGTGATAAAAAGCTAGGCCGTGGGTACGTTAATTTTTAACAATTAACGCGTTTCGCTTGATCATCGATTGGGTGCTTTTACAACTTTCCGATGGTACCTTCCATGTTTGCACTTACCCTATGCACTATCTGTTCTATGAGATTGAAGAAATCGCCCTATAGCTCATCTTCTTGTCGGAATCCGGTACGTGTTTGGACCAGTTCAAAGCTGCTTATTGACAAAATGCCGAATTTCATCAACACTCTATACTAAGAGCCCTAGATGATGGCTGGTATAATACGCATCCTTTAAGTCGTTTATATACGATCTACGGGAACGGAAGCCAGGTTGGTAAGTACCGATAAATTTTTTACAGAATGATTTATGACGGTGTAATAGGCAGGGCTATGCCTTGGTAGTTGGTGAAAGGCAAGAAATCGCCTTTCGAGTAGATGGGACATTTGGAGCTGATACTCGATTAACCGGGCATGCTTTCACCCAACCTGACTTTGCTGAATTTAGTGCATGTACACTTTTACAGCAACACCTCTTTTTTTAAAGAGTCCTGCTACTAATCCATCATAACCGGATGCCCTTTCGTTCTTCAGCTTTTTGATGGCTGTACTGACTTCTTCAATACTAGGTAGTGGCTAATTGTCTTGACATAAAGTCCTCTTGCGGCATTATCCATTCAACAGCTTCTGGAAAAGTTTACTGAATACATACATAAGGTGCGCCGTATTTTATGTCGGTATTTGAATACTGAATAAAATTTTTAAAAAATAACCGATTCCCATATATTAGGTATTTCTATTTAATATGGTTCTTTGTAATTTATTTGGAATACAACATCAATCAAATGGCTGCCTCCATTAACCATGGTACTCATTCCGTAACTTTTAAAATGATTATCGTTGACGATCGTGTAGGAGACTTGCTAGGTACGCAGACTGTAATTTTAATATTGTGTGTGTGCACATGTATATAAATCACATGGTAGGTACCCAGAAAGTCTCCTTTACTATCGTCAACGATAATCATTTTGTAAGTTAAGGAATGAGTACCCAGAACTAAATGTGATCTTTTTGCTTCGTTTTCCATCACTTTTTTGAGAATCTCGAGCGGGAGAGCGATGATTTTGGCAGAAATGTTTGCTCGACAATGGTATGAATCTTGTCAATCGTTAATCGGTTGATAAATGTCAAAATTGTTGAATGTTTTTATGCCAACATTAAAGATTGCGCCCCTTTTATATGCTGAAAAAATTGTTTTTCACTAGAGAATGGTCTGCACTAAAGAATGTCAATGTCAATCCATTGATGCAAAATGACGCAGAAAAGCGAACCAGTAGATCTACACTTGGATCAGGCATTAGGGCTATAACCCGTCGAATCAATATTTTTACTTTAACCAAAGAAATATTATGGATTAGAAGGATCGGAGTGTGTTCCCAATGCATAAGATTTAAATTGTGCTTTAAAAAAAAACCCGTATTACATATTAAGCATACTTTGCATTGATTTCAATATCCACAAACACCGCCCAATCAACCCTAAATCCAAGCAGCAAAAAGAATGATGTATATCACGTCATACATACATTCAAGGCGTGTTATATCTTAAGCCTAATCAACAGCTTTCCAACTCCAATATTCATTATTGAAAAAGTTTAATACTTCCCCACTATATAGGTACATAGACCGTAGAATTACCATTCCCTTGCAAAACCCTACCCATAAATCTTTATACAAAAACTTTCAAAAGTATTTTAACTGATGAACTATGAGTGCCTAACAGCCTCAGCCTCACAACCACAACGGCAACATTCAATAATTAAAATTTAATCCACAAGCTGTCAAAACACTTCACTTTGCCTGACAGATAATAATTCCCCCCGTACCCCAGGCCGCATATCTACACTGCTCTATCGATGAAAGTTTTTTTTTTTAATGAAAAACTTTAAGACTTTGAAAAACCTCCTCTCAAAGATACATTTTGCAAGAGGCAAAGCCAAAGTGGTCAAGGAATTTTGCACAAAGTTTTCGACTTTTCCCTTTCTTGTGAGGGGGGGTTGGAGCGAGCTACTTTGGTCATATTATTTTCTATCTTTGCAAATGGAAGGCTATAATCATTGCGGGAGTTTATCCTTAAAAAAAAAGATTCAATTCATGAGATACAGGCGATACGGCCGGGGGTGTTGAAAAGGGAAATGTGTAACAGTTCTGGGAAAGTTGTCAATTTGGGGCATATTGTGCAAATAGCTTTGATTTTGTATTAATTTGACAAGAAGAAGAGAACATTTCTCAAAACAAAATTTTCTTTCGACACTTTGCTTCAAAACTGATTTTTAGGGATCAAATGAAAAGGAAGGTTCCGTAGAAGTATAGATTGTACTTGGATGTCGCAGTAATATTAATATCAATCTGTACACGCATACACTCATGTTTTTAACCCCTTTAGGCTGGGTAGTGCTGCTAGCGATCGATGTTCTAAAACAAACAAGTAAACACAATGCACCGAGCTGCGTACTACATAAACAACAAGAGCCAAGCATAATGTTTCATCTATAGCCGTAGTTGTATCTGAAAGGTTTACTTTTCGAAGGTTCAAAATAATTTAAATCAGTGTTCAGCTATGGGTGGGGCCTCAATCCCCCCACCCACTGCTGAGGGAAATTTCAATCCTTTACTCAAATATTTGCTTTAATTTATCACTTGACTCCATGAATGAGAATCCGAGTAAATTTATCCATTTTTCATGCAGATAAATGGTTAGAGAGGACTGCAGCAGGGGAGACGGTGTGGTGGTCTTCTGTGGAAGCACTTTAACACCTTTCAGTTCCGCCATAGTCTTTACCAAATTGAGTACATTAATGGAATTGAGTTGATGACAGACTCGAATGCTTTCTGCCGAAGCGGGAAGGATGTCGACACACACAGATACGTCCCATATAGACGAACAAGTTTGTACAAGTATTTTGGGTTACAGATGAATGCTTCTAAATAAATTATTTAAAATGTCAAATTTACGCCTGAATGGAGCCGTAGCGTAGGTTGGATGGGTTGGCTTCATGTGGAGATAATATTTTGAGTATTGCACCCAAAGGCAAAATGGTAATTTGGAAATTTATTATTTTCTCATTCGGTATTTGCACTGCACTATCTCGATGTTTGGCCAGAATCAGTGATGAGTAATGACCAACTCAGTGATTCCGGGGAGGGAAATTGGAATTTAACCGAAATTCTCTATCGCATAAATTAGTAATTTCGAAATTATTGAATTAATTTTTTTTGTTTTATGCTATCTGGTATCTGGAATCACTTAATCAAATTATCAGCTAGATGATGAGTACATTGGTGATAAGTAATGGTAAATATTTAAACGTAAGGCTTAAAGTTTGTTTTATGATTTTGACCGTAAAACTAACAAGTATTTAAATATCAATATTGTAATTAAGTGATTGCAAATATTTGCAATTTGTGTTATTAGGTAGCATGCATTTCGAGGTATGATGATCAAATTAGGTGTACAAGCAGCTTCAGATGTCTGAATTATCTGAAAATATTTTGTTCAGAGGATTTTTCGTATTTTTAAACCTTATCCAAAATAGCTTTTTTATGTATCGCTGATTATTAGCAACTGAATTCAGTACCCGATTATCCAACAAGATAAAACTACGACTGGAAGACTAAAAGTGGCATCACCATTCAGTCTTGGCACGACGACGTGTCAAATAACCAAACAAATTTGGACAGAGCTGGATTTAAGTAGATCTTAGGGACTGATCTCGCTTGCTAGACCATATATTAGCGCCACCAAAGGTGTCATCACTGGACATTGCCTAATAGGTTGTTACGTACCCCGAAGGTTCTTCCCGCTGAGAAGTGGTATCTGTTAACCAGAAGATGTAGGAAAAGGTCGATAGTCCTCTACCAGCATTATCACCCGCGTTATTGAAGGCCTAACCACCCTTAAAATCGTAGCTTCTCACATACCGAAAATTTCCTTCGGGGTTAAGCCACCCGTCCCTCCAGGCTGGGGGTTGTGCTTTGGGTTAACTACCCACCCACAGAAAAAAATATGGTTACGAAGCAACCAATAGCCTCGGAAAGGACTGATTTTATTGTTGACGACCCTGCTAAACGAAAAAAGGACAACGACGTTCGTATCTGCAGGCGAACAACTAGCGGAAGCCCTAAACTGCTACAAAGCAGACATTACTGCCATCCAGGAAATACGATGGGATGGGCCGGGCAAAAAGAGGATGAAAAACTGTGACATCTACTACGGACCATGTATAGTGAGCAGAAACAGCGACTTTTCGGATGCGAATTTGTTATAAGTGCCAGACTTAGGCAAGAAGTCTTATGTTTCCAAGACATTAGCGAACGCATAGTAACAATCCGCATCAAGGCCAAATTCGCCAACATAAGCCTTATATGCGCTCACGCTCCGACGGAAGAAAAAGATGATATAGCTGACAAAACCTATGAGCGACTATCGAAGTACGATGTTAAAATCGTGCTGCGAGATTTTAACGCAAAGGTAGGAAGAGAAGACATCTTTAGAAGTATTGTCGGAAAACATAGCCTTCACGACAACACGTCTGGTAACGGACTTAGGCTAATTGATTTCGCTACGGAACGAAATGCCACTATAGCCAGCACACGGTTTCCTCACCTCGATATCCATAAGGGGACATGGCGGTCTCCAGATCAACGAACGGTCAACCAAATTGATCATATTGCGATAGATAAGAGGCACGCATCCAGTATTTTGGATGTCCGAACATTCCGAGGAGCTAACATCGACTCGGATCACTACCTTGTAGCAGCCAAGGTAAGAATGCGGATATCCACTACGCCAAAACAATCCAGAAATACTGTGAAAAAATTGAATGTCGGAAGACTGCAATCGCAAGAGACCGCCAAGACCTTCGCACAACGCGTATCCCTTAACCTCTCGATTAACACCATACCACCAGCATCGAATGTCGAAGAGCAATGGCAACGATGCCAACAGGCCATTAGATCAGCCGCAACTGATGTGCTAGGTTTCTCGCGCCCACCAGCAAGAAACCCCTGGTTTGATGAGTAATGCCGACAGATGCTCGCAGCCAAGAACGAGGCCTACAAGGCTAAGCTGCAGGTGAAGACGAGAGCTGCCATTGAGCTCTATAGGCACAGAAGAAGGGAAGGACATCGGCTTTTCAGCAAGAAGAAAAAAGAGCAAGAAAAGCGCGCGATCGAGGATTTTCCAAAAGTCGGTGCAACTACTAGCATACGCTGACGATATTGACATCATTGGCAGGACTCAACGTGATGTCATAGCCACGTTTGCTAGTAAAGAGAAGGAAGCGGCGAAAATGGGTCTAGCAGTAAATGAGCGTAAGACTAAGTATATGCTGTCATCACGAAAGGACTCACAACATCGACGAAGTGGACAGAACGTCACCATTGACAGATATAACTTTGAGGAAGTTTGTGTACGATGACGATGGAGAATTCTCGCTGCACCATCAGGGTCGGAAACAACCTCACCGACACATTCGATACAAAAAAAAGGATTTAGGCATGGCGATGCGCTGCCATGTGACTTCTTCAATTTGATTCTTGAGAGGATTGTACAAAACTCCCGAACCAACACCAGAGGCACAATTTTCCAAAAATCGGTGCAACTCCTAGCATACGCCGAAGATATTGACATCATTGGTAGGACTCAACGTGATGTTATAGCCACGTTTGCTAGTAAAGAGAAGGAAGCGGCGAAAATGGGTCTAGCAGTAAATGAGCGTAAGACTAAGTATATGCTGTCATCACGAAAGGACTCACAACATCGACGAAGTGGACAGAACGTCACCATTGACAGATATAACTTTGAGGAAGTACGGGACTTTGTCTACCTCGGCTCCAAGAATTACTCTTGCCAACCGCTGTTTCTTCGGGCTAAGAAGGCAATTTAGTAGTAAAGCCCTCACTCGAACTACTAAGGAGATCCTATATAAGACCCTGATCATCCCAGTCCTGCTCTACGGCGGTGAAGCATGGACCGTATCAAATGCGGATGAAGAAATCCTTGTTAGATTCGAAAGAACTATACGAGCTGTACAGCGACATGCCCCTGGTCAAAAAACTCCGCATTGGACGTTTAAGATGGCTAGGACATGTAGAACGAATGGACACCAATATTCCGGCTCGCAGAGTCTTCGATTCCCAGCCAGACGTCGGACGCAGTAGAGGAAGACCTAGCCTTAAGTGGCGCGCACAAGTGGAAACCGACCTCAACCAACTTGGAGTGCGCAACTGGAGGCAGTTAGCTAAGGACCGGGCTAATTGGAGAGGCATGTTGGTTGAGGCCCAGGTTCATTCCGGACTGAAGCGCCACTTAAGTAGTAAGTAAGTAAGTTAACCCACCCGTTATCGTCATCCACCCATATGACACAACGTCACAGGACCCTTGGGCCAGTCTGGGCAGGTTAACAGGTGGGGTGTCCAGCCATCTTGTGGCACGGGCCACTCGCTGGCTCAACGGCTGGTATGGGATTTTACCACCTGTACTGGGGTTACTATATTTTTACATGCCTGTTAAAATTGCAGAAAAAAGGCGTAAGAACGTTGCAACCGTAACCGAAAAATTCAAAAAAAGAAAATCTCACAAAATATTGCAAAGCACGAGTTCTGTCAAATAAATTTTTTTATGTTCCACGAAGAGGTAACTGTGGAGATACTTTTCGAGCTGGCCTACCCCTATCTGAACTCGAGTTCAGCATCCATGGCCATTGCTTCGCCCTATTTGTGACGACACCTTTCTTATGTTCAATTTCAAAATCATATCCCTGAAGATCTAGACTCCAGGGCGCCACCCGATGCTTAAGATCCTTTAGGCTCATCAACCACTTAAGGCTTGTATGGTTCGTCATAACCTAAAATTTATAGCCTTTGACGTTTGGTCTAAATTGTTGAATGCCAATCACCGCCGCTTAACATTCTCTTACAGTGACGGAATAATTTCTTTGGGAACTATTTAACTTGTGGGATTAGAAAAAGATTTGACGTTACACTCCATCTTTATCTTCTTGGCATAAGTCAGCTCCAATACCTATAGCCGTAGCATCGCAAAGTATAAAGAAGTGCTTTGCGAATTCCGGGTTAATGAGAACTGGAGCGGTGGTCATACATTGCTTTATAGCTTTAAAGGACTCCATTACAAATACAAATACAAATTTTTGGAGCATTTTGGAGCTCGTTAGTACCCAGGGACTAGCTTTCTCACAACCATTCATGTATACGTGTGCAATTCTTGTACGATGGCGGGACCTCCTGTTTTATGCTGAAAAAAGCTATTCTTGACATTGATACTACATGGATGTCAGGTCAGTGAAAAAATATTTTGGTGTTGCTACTGCTGGGAATCGAACCCAGACCTTCTTCAAGGCAGTTCATCGCACCATCGCGCCACTGTGCACCCATCAAAGGACTCCATTGCAGTACTATTAAAGTTGAACTTTACGCCCTTCTTTAAAGGGCCTGACAGGTTAGAGGAAAGTGAGGAAAAAATAGGTACAAACCTACGGTACCAGCCTGCCATGTCTAGAAATTGTACTTGAAGAGCATTTTGGGGTACTGGAGAATCTTGAATTGACGCTTTCCCTGGATTTACTCTAAGCGTACCAACACCTACAACGTATCCGAGATACTTAAGCTCCTTGTAACAGAAGATGGACTTGTCTATGTCCATCGAAGGTGCTAGAAAAGATAAGCAAGTCATAGAGGTACACGAATATTTGTTGACGTAACATATGCGGGATAACAGTGTCCATCACCTACAGAGGCGCTGAGGAGCATTACAAAGACCGAATGACATCACCTTGAATTGGTAAAGTGGCCTCCCTGGGCGGTAAAAGCTGTCTTCTGCCTAGTTTTTTTCACGCAGAATTTCTAGGCCTAAATTCGAACGACTTCTTCAGGAGCTGTATGGACGAAGGAAATAAGAAACAAAACTTCATCATCTTTGTAATTGCCCGGCCCTATCAACCAAAAGGATGCTTTATCTTGGAGCTCACTTCTTTTATAATCTCTACGATTTGTCAAACATGGAAGTGAGAAGTCTCCTCCGCTTCTTTAATGCACCGATTGGTTTTCCAACAGCTAATAAGGGGAAAACACAAGAGCCACGTGGTATCACAATGGACCAAAAACTGGTCGAAGTGTGCTGGTGAATCGCTGGCAACCACTCTAACCTAACGTAACCTTTGTTTGCTGGGGGCTGCTCTAGATAAGGTTAGCACCTCGGCTGCAAGTTGTGGTCTCAGCGTAAACCCGACCAAAACGGATTTGGTGCTATTCACCACCAAAACCAAAATACCCGACTTCACCCTCCCCCGGCATAATGGCCAACCACTCACACTATCTTCCAGCGCTAGGTATTTTGGCATCATGCTTGACCCAAAACTTAACTGGAAACACAACATCGAACTTAAGGTAAAGAAGGCGTGGATTGCAGCAAAACCTTTGGAAAGAAGTGGGGACTGCAACCATAGATGACTTTATGTATGTACACAGCTGTGGTACGTCCAATTCTCACATACGGCTCACTAGTATGGTGGCCCGCATTGAATAAAGACTACAACCTCTCAAAACTAAAAAGGCTGCAAAGAACAGCCAGTATAGGCACCACGGGCGCACTGAGCCCGTCGCCAACGGATGTCCTTACTGTGTATTGCATGGCAAAAGATGCAATAGCACAGTAAGTGCATCCGTTGGCGCCAACCCCAGTGCCCTCGTGGTGCCTGGCTTTTCTACATATCAAAAATACCGCTTTATGCAGCTCAGTAAGACTCAAGGAGTCAGGATGCTGGAATGCAAGGCCGTATGGCCACATTAATATCCTAGACTCGTTACCAAATGGCATGGTCACGTTTCCAACTGACACCCACAATAAGCTTCAAGAGAGGCTTCCACATAGGATTTCCTACCAGAGCTCAGTGGAAGATGAACGAAGTAGTAAGGGATTTCGACACGGTCGTGTCTACACCGACGAATCCGAGATAAACTGTAGTGTGGGGTTCGTTGTTTACTCGGAATCACCGCAAATATCAGCATCATACCGGCTACCGGACTTTGCCAGCGTATCCAGGCGAATCTACTGGCTATCCGAAAGGCTTGCACGCTACTGAGACGTGACACTACGGAAAAGCTAAATATTGCTATTCTCATGCGGCTATAAAGGCCATCAACTCGGCTACCATATCCTCCAAAATGGTACAGGAATGCCGGAACGAACTTGCCCATCTTGGCGAACGCTTCAGGGTCTCACTTCTCTGGGTTCCAGAGCACAGTGAGATTGAAGGAAACGCTCGTGCAACGGCAATGGTCCATATCCCGCTAGGTGCGGTTAAGGGACAAATACACTCATACTTCCTGAAAAAGGCGGAATCCAAATGGATAAGGTTAACAAATTGCGTAATATCGAGGACGATATGACCCTCCTATGACAAAAACAGAACAAACGATCTACTAAATAGGACACGGCCCAAATATCTTAAGAATTACGGCGATATGCACGGGGCACTGGCCAATTGGAGACCATGCGGGCAAACTAGGGATCCCATACAACCCTCAATGCCACAGTTGCGGGAACGCAAATGAGAGAGAAACCCTCTCCCATTTCATCTGCAAATGTCCGGAACTAGCAAGAGAGAGATTGCGTGCGTTAGATCAACCATTTTTCGAAAACCTCAGCGATATCTAGGGTAAAAGGATACAAGATCTTATCCGTTTTCTAAAAATCACAGACTGGATCTAGAGACTGCCTGTATCACATCCACAACAATCATAATAAAGGTCACACAAGTCGTGGGAACAAAAATCCACATAAGTGCTACCTGGGTTCATGTCGAACCGCCACTTCTACCTATCTACCTACCTACCTATGCCTATGACATATGCTATGGAATAGAGAACAGTAGCTAACTACATATTTTCAAAATACCTATCTTAAACTTTTACCAAAAATCCTTCCGTGGATGCACATAAAAAGTGGGCGTGGCAAAATACTTTATATGGTCTAAATATGACATTCAGATAGGTTAGGTAAGGTTAGGTTATAGTGGCTGCTCGCGATGCGCGTGCACACTTAGATCATGAAGGTCCCATGTGGTACCACGTGGATCCATAAACTTTCCTCTACATTTGTTTGCCTAATTGAACCATTCAGAGCTATTTATGTAGCATAGGAAGTGACTGGCACTGATACTAGCCAGCTCACCTAGATTATCGAAGAAGTGGTCTCCCAGATTAATTCTTTTTTCTGAAAGAGCTGGACAAGAGCAAAGAAGGTGAGTAATACTTCCTTCTCTTCCTCGTCCAAGTAGCTCCTACAGAAGTCATTGTTGAAAAGGCCTAATTTGTTTGCGTGAAGGCCTATAGGATATAGTGTCCTGTGAAGACACCGAATATGGTACCTATATTTGATCAATTCAGCATTGTTAAGCAAATGGAGCGCTTCTGGTTAAAGATAGGCTTGGATATTTGGCACATTGTGCCGTTTTTCCATCTGCGGTTTGCTTTGTTGATCGCATCCTGTTTGATAAGTAATTTACATGTAGCAAGGGGCATACCTAACATATCTACTGGCGGTAGAATGTCAAGGGTAGTGCCCTGTCTGGCAAACTCATCTGCCTTGCAATTCCCTGTGGCCCGGAACCCAAAAGTGGTGAATGGTAAATTGCTCCGCCATCTCGTTAAGAGACAGTCGGCATTCGTGGGCTGATTTCGAGTTGAACGAGATTGCTTCCAGGGATTTGATTGCCGTTTGGTTGTCGCTGAAAATGCTAATATGCTTCGTGGGAAATACATTCCTTTTTCAGCCAAGACAAGTCATCTTGATTTCTGCCTGGAAAAGTCTACAATGATCGGGAAGGCGAAAGGAGATCTCGGAGAAAACACCGCCACCTACTCCAGATTCTGTTTTAGACCCATCCGTGTAGATGTGAATTGAGTTATTGGTTTCTATCGAATCTGACTCCCATTCAAGGCGTCTGGGAATGGTTGTTCAGAAGTTATGCTCAAAACTGAGTTGGGTAGTTGGGTGATCTGTGTTTCTGTAATATTAAGGTATTTAGAATTTTTTGTGTGACGAAGCTTTCAGTCTTAAAGCTGCACAAACTGCGGTCTGTTTGCCGTAGATATCTTGGGGCACTAAGGATAACATCAAGGGCTGCGACAAGGTGATCTTTGAACTTAACCTACCAAGTTGAGGTTGGAGGTTGTTTCTAAAGCCGTCCAAAAGACTAAGACACAATACAGAAGTATGGGTCTGATGATAGACAAGTAAAGCCAGAAAGAGATATTTGGTTGCATACCCCATTTCTTTCCGATTGCTTTTTTAACAGAGTATAAGACTACGGTGGCTTCCTTAACGCGTTCTTGGATGTTGGCTTTCCAGTTCAGTTTCTTATCCAAAACCAGACCCAGGTATTTGGCTGATTCTGCGAACTTGAGACTGACGCCATTAAGTTTGGGAGGGTGAAAGTGCGGGATTTTGCTATTCAGATACTTTTTCAAAATTCCTATCGGTTTGAAAAAAAGAACTATTTCTAAAAAAAATTGGCGTGGCAGTGTGCGTATTTTGAAAATGATTTCACTTGTTCTTAATCCTCAGCTATCGATTCTGAGTCGATCCATATACTTTGAGGTATATCTATACAAATTATTTCTCTATGTTGCAAACTTAATGTCAAAACTAATATACCCCTACGGGATAGGGCATAAAAAATAAATAAAAAGATAAACAGCTGGAAACTACCGTAAAATTTTTTGAGAATAAATGAGAAACCAAAAGGCAGAAAAACAAAAACCTAAGATGTTCCGGAAATATAATTTTAGCCTGGTTTCGCTTTTGAAAAATAAACGCAAAGACTGTTGACATGAATTTATTGATGTCAAAACGATCTGCAATGCATTTGCGACTTAGCCCCCTATTTTTTTCTTTAAAGCCACCCCGCAAAATCTAATAGCACGCATTTATATTCAGCCTTTTTGTTCGTGCCGATCTCGAGTTATTTGATCGTTTGTTGAGATCGCCAAACTCCAGTTCACATCTCATGAATATTACCATTCCACAGAAATTTATTCGGACATTTCATTTTTTAAGACATTTGTTCATTCAACCGGAATAGTTCAAAAATGTCCTTTTCGATCAAATTTACGTCAGTATAGATACAATATTCAATACAATATTACCTATATCAAACAGTAAAAGTGCTCCAAAATTGCTTCATCCACGATTTCGCCTTTTTTTGGTACCTAAGTCCAATAAAGTTGCCCCATATAGAATCCCAGAAGTCACATATCTAATCCTTGTTTACACAAGATACTAAAAAGAGTTGTTACGTGACCATAGATACATTTCTAGTTTTATTTGCCACACATGGCGCAGTTTTATATCTTATTGCTCCGCAATACCATCTTGCGGGTCATTGCTACAATAACATTTTCATTTTATGCGCTATTCGCCCTCTATTAACTGTCCTGCGTAACTACTCGTATAAAAAATTTTTTTTTCTGCGTTCATCTGCAAAATCCACTTAATAGATAATTCCCGCTGAACCATTCTGCAACATCTACTCACCTAATAATCCAATTTCGTGGTAATTGGGTCCGCCATTCTGGACGATGGGGGTATTTTTGGCTAGAAAATATTTCTTGAAAAAATTCCTCATAACTACGTTGTGGTGACCATCAATAGGCGGGAGGTGGGGATACAACCACGCTGTGTAATCGAAAAATATCCTTTTACTATTCCATGCACACCGAAAACCCATTCATTTCATAATAATTTTCGGTACCCCCTTGTCTGTTAAGGGCTTAATGAACCGTTCTGTTAACAAAACGAAGGGAAGAAAAAAAAAAACACTCACCCAGCTATCCAAGGACGAAGGGGTTAGGTTAGTCGACAAAGGTTGTAATGATGCCGAAGACTACCCCCAACCACCCGACTCAATAAGATGGAATAAAAATCATTCCTTTCCTTTTGTGTGAGTTTGAGTGTATTTTTGTGGATAAAGTTCTTCCTACACACACACACCCTAACATGCCGCCAGGAGCTGAACACAAAAATTTGCACAATCACGAGTAATCAAGGAGCGGGAAATTTCCTTCGACTTTGAATGCCAAAAATAGTGTCTCTGCTGCTGCTTGTGGCTCATTTCGCAGCGGTACACAGAATGAGATAATAATAGTAGGAGGGGGTTTACTCATGCGGTATGGTGGGTGCATGAAAGGATAATAACTGAGATTTTCCTCGTTTCATCTTGTCTAGGTGGGGGAGATGGATTTTGACTGCAAGACGCAAGTAATTCAAAAGGATTCACCAGCAAATGGAAGAATGCCATGAAAAAACTTATAAGACAGAGCATATAAAAAGGATAAAAAGGACTCGAGTAACGTCTGTGAAGACAATCCCCATTCCCTAGTCGAAGATGAAACATTTATTTTAATTTCTTTGATGCATTTCTTCGGTTTCCAAGTCTCGAGGAGAGGATGCAATCTTGTGCCAGGATCTTATCTTTTCATAGTTTTTACTTTTTCTGGTTTTTTTTCCTGTCGCAAAAGATGAAATATCCTTAATGGTACAATTGTGGCTTGCATTTGAGATGATTTCTTTGTTGCGGCTATGAAAAAAGGGGGCCACAGGAAATGGAGGGACTTTATTGTGCTCCTGGGTGCGAGTGATTGAACAATTGTGTTTGCGGTCATAGTTATTATCGTGATTATAACGGATTTTTGTTGAAATGTAATCATCGTGAAACGTTTGACTGGAGAGGGATACAAAAGAGTAGGCAGTCGATGTTGAGTTGTGGTTGTGTACGAAGGACAAGTGGGGGCGCCAAGTACGCAATCAATTCGAGAGTACTTGGGGATAGATATTAATGAATGAGGGTAAGTGCTGTCCGGTAAAAAGGACATCACTCGATGAGGATTTCATGCGAAACGGGTAGGTCAAGGAAAAATTATTGCTGCCGTTTTAGCTCGGTGGAGTATCTGTAATACGAGATTATGAGCTTTTAGAAAAATGCACTTCCAAGGTCAGATCAGCACTTTAAATTTAGGTTAAGCTGATCTTAAAGCAATACAATTGTTTAAGGTTATGTTCAGATCAAACATTGACAGGTCTGACATTTTTGACAAAATGATAGCTCCAAAGTCGATCTATACTCAAGCTGATGTTGAAGTATTTAATGGATTTTGAACGATTATTGCCATTAACAAATGTCGACCGACATATCAATCATCAATCTTAGAGATTCCAGTCTATTGACATGTGGTTAGTTCGCTTTAAATTAGGTAGCTTGTAGATTCTGAGTTTGATGAAAATTCACAACAATTTATCTGCAACAAAGGCTTTACCTAGACTGTATCTTACTTCTGTTGCTTTTTGGGGATGATGACACAAATTTTAGGCTAAGATAATAGAGGAAGATGCAGCGTTTTTACACTCTAGGCTATCATAACTAAATACAAGGCTTTATTGACTGTATAAGACAAATTTTGAATTTGGAAAGATATCGAACCTCACGCAAACATAGTTTTTATTATTTGTTTTCCTTCAAAATGTAACCCAATGACAAGTGACGGCACATCTACGCCGAGTGACGTAGATGTGACCATGTGTGTTTTTTTTTTGAGAGGTCTACAAATTCAATATGAAAAAAAAAACACTTCAAGCACCAACTATTCATCGATGTCAAAGCCGCATACGACAGTATTTATAGAGACGAACTTTACAGATGCATGTCTAGTTTTGGTATACCGCCAAAACTCGCCCGTATGTGCAGGATGAAGATGGAGAATTTCCGCTGCTAATCGGTTAACTACAGGCATACGCCGACGATATTAACATCATTTATCGGACTCAACGTGATGTCAAGGCAATTTAGTAGTAATGCCCTCATTTGAACTACTAAGGAGATCCTATACAAGATCCTGATCATCCCAGTCCTGATCTACTGTGCTAAAGCATGGACCCTATAAAAAGCTGATGAAGAAGTCCGTTGTCGTTTTGATCGAAAAATTCTTCGGAAATCTTCAGTCACGTTTACGTTGGCGGGCTATGGAGAAGATTCAACCGAGAATCAAGAACTTACTGTACAGCGACATAACCCTAGTCAAAACAACTCTGCATTGGACGTTTACAATCGGTCCTTTATTTATGGAGATCTCGTCGTGCACCATACTATGAAAGCTGCCTCTGGGTTTTCGTCCTCTCGATGTAGATCTCGCCGGTGTGGTATGCTTAACTTAAGTAGATTTCCAATACACTTTATGAAGAAGATGAATTTGAGCTCATTATCTATTTGCTCTTTAAACCTATCCAGGCATGAGATATCTGCTTAAATTCGTCACCCTCCTAACAAGTAGGACATTCACTCTTGTCAACATTATTGACGTAAATGTAAATTCCTCGTCACATCAACGATAGCACCATCCTGCCAAAAAAGTCCCCCCAAAACCTTGAATACAAGACCCAATTCAATTAAATGAAAAATAGACTACCGCAGTGAAGATTAACGACGGTCCTACATCGACTGTACGCTTATCGATAAATCACAAAATCACACACAAAGAACAATCAAATCGATGGGATTTAATCAAATTTAAATGTCAACCCTCTGTATCCAATGTCAGCAGCTATCCACAGCAACCCCTTAAATTTCCGATAATCACCGGGCTCCAAAATGTGTGTCAGTCGAATGCTTGTAAGTCAATTTGTTACCGCATGTAACCTAGAAAGTCCCTAAGCCCCTGCTCCATGATAGAACAATCTATACGTCTATGTGTAGGTGTACCTACAATCGGTTATACACCTCACTATGATTTACGTCTGTGGCATGGATGGCGACAAAAAGGAAATCGGGGGGTTTGCTCATTCTACCATGCCAAATTGCAAAAGTTTACCCAACTCACCCCCCCCCCCCCCCCCCCCCCCCCCATTCCTAAGTATAGACACAGTCATAGAGATAGCATATGACTTCCTATGGTGCACCCTCCTTTCAGGCAATGACTTCCTACATTTATCCACCTTCGATTCGATTCGGAGAACGTTTCGACACACAAGCTCCCGATTAATGAGCCGAAGAATTATCGGTGTCGTAATGTGAATCGACGATGACGACGTGGAGCTCCTCTCTACCTAGGTAGGCACCGGAAAATCTTTATCGATTTTTGCTTCCATGTATCCCCAACTCCGATGGGTAGTGTCAACCCTAAAGATATTTATTCTTCCTATTGCTCCCACCGTGCTACGTACTATCCCCCATGTTACTGTTGCCATTTGTGGGTGCGAGGGAGGCCCGTCCGGCCTGCTCTGCTTATTCATGTGCGACTCTTGCTAAATGAACCAATTTCGCCATCGATTCAGTGCCAACGACAACGTCGACGATGTGTTCGGTATCCGTTGTCAAATGGCAAAAAGGAAGTCGTAGAAGTTTACACACCCTTTTCTCTCCCAAAAAAGAATACAAACAGAAGTATCTACAACTATGTAGATACACCATCTTGGGAGAAATTCTATTTCGCAATATTAGCAGCCATAATCTCAAGTGGAGCGTGTAACCGAGGCGATTAGTGAATTGTTCTCGAACGCAGAAAGTTTGTCAAAATGGGCTGCACCACACCCCTTTCTCGACGAAATGGGTTGGGGGGATTTTTATGACCAAAAATGCTCCCAAAATACCATAACTACGTAGAAGTTTATTACTCTCGTGAGTATCTTATTGTGGTGGATGCAACAACTTTAAGTATCCAACTGGGGTTGTAATTAACCTACATCTTCGGCTTTATGTGGTGTCGCTTCATGGGCACTTTTGGTCTGCGGAAAAGAGTTATATAGTACTTCGAGCTCTCATCGGGCCGGTGCGCGGTGGGGGGATTAATTCAAGCGAAATAAAAATGGAAAAGCGGAATTTAGCACCCGCACAGCACACATGTTAGATTCACGGTACGGACATGAGTTATATGTGTCGGGGTGCTGGACTAATTGCGCTTACTTGTTGCCCGTCGATGGGGACTTTGGGAAAAGTGAATTCTAATCCAAATGGTCGTTAGATACTTGTATCTTTTAGCTGTGTGTGGTTTGTTTTGCTTTGTTTTCTTTGCTTTAGCTGATATTGGTGTTGGAAAAGAAGAGAAACGACATAACACTGACGACGGTGGTGGTGGTGGTGATGGATGGACGGGTAGAGGAAAAAAAATCAAAAAATCAGACCGTAAAGATGACAGAGCGTGAAGTAACTGTGATGAGTTTCGTGCTACTAATTTTCGCTGATTTGTTTAAAAGTCTGTTTGGCGTGTTCTGGTTAATGAATGAGGTTGCGAAATGGACAGGGTTGCTGTTTATTCTAACATTGGCTCACTTTGAGAGTAGGAAATGAATACAGCGAGGAAGGCATTGTTCCGTTTTGTTTCGAGGTCGGAACCACAAAAAATGGTTATTCTTGGGAAATGGAGGCAAACGCTTTGGAGATTTTGACCATGATGTTGCATCATTGATATCAGTTGATGGCTTCGTTTTTTTTTTGTTGATGACCATGATAAACGAATCATAGGTATTAGCTGACCCTGAAATTATAAATTACTCAACAACAAGCCCTAAACCGCTACAATGTAGACATTACTTCCATTCAGGAAATACGAAAGGATTTGGTCCAACAAAAAGAGCATGGAAAATTGCGACATTTACGGTCCAGAATCAGTGAGTATTCACATGCGAATTTTTAGTTAGTAGACTTCCGGGGGGTGGTTCCCCTACAAGGCCCTTACTCTGGTGGTTGATTGAGAAAGCCGCGATAAATTGTCGTTTGTATCTGAACCTGAAATTTTAAAAATCTCAACAGAAGTAGTGCTGTTGAAAGAGCCCTAAGCTGCTACTATGAAGACATTACTGCCATCCAGAAAATATGAATGGATTGGCCGTAGGAAAAGATGATGAAAAACTGCGGCATTTAATACGGTCCCTGTTATAGTGAGAAGAATAAGCGACTGAAGAAGAATGCGGGTCCTTACCTAGGGTGAATTAACTGTGAAACTTGGTAGAACCAGACCTCGCTTAGGGGTAAGGTGTCCTAGCTGGAAGTGACTTTCACGAAGCTCCACCAGAGTCTATATTCTGGTACCACGGAAGACAGGAGGCCCTGAGACATGGTTAGCCTGCGGACTGGTTGACTCATCCTATTTAAGAGGAAGGTGTCATAGGTGAAGCATGATGTTGGTCGCAGTTACCAAAAATCTTGGCAGCATATGGCACTCTAGGGAATGGTGGACTTAGATTAAAAGATTTGTTTGGTGGACCTTAATGTGGACATGGATTATATTGTTCAGAGTTTGTTCCGGATTAGATTGCCCTTACCCTGAAAATAAGACCTGTAATAGCCAGATCATCACGTTAAGATAGCTTTGTATATCATTAACAAGTAGATTGTTTCTATGAGCTCCTCGGCAAAACTTATGAGAGGCTGTGAGTTCAAAAATCATTTTTGGTGCAATGGTAAGGTGGGAAGTCGTTTATATCTTAAGCAGTATCTTTGGAAAGCATAGCCTACACCACGCACTCCAACAAACTTTGGTTAATCATCGGCTATTCGGATGAGGATTTGTAATATTTAGACTTCTTGATGATAAACAGGCTCATCCTCGGATGGTTGATGGAGAAAGCCGCATTTATGAAATGACTCCAGAAATTGTCGTTGGAGGAAGTAAAGACGTGGTTGACATGTTGGTAAGAACCCAATACAACATAAATCCCGTTTGCAATGACGGGATATGGTGACGAAGATTCAACCATGAGTGCAGTTAGCTAAGCACCGGACTTACATAGATCAGTTTGCGTTGACTAATTGGACGTTGACTCTGAAGACAAAAATTCAATCACCAATCATAGAGCAGGTAAAAAAATTTTTCTTTTTGGACGTTTGAGAAGCATAAATGGACAACGGACTCTAGCCTGTAGAAATTTCAGCCATATAGTGGAATCAAGAAAGGAATGCCTTTCGTAAGTGGAGCGGCACAATTAGAAACCGACATTCACCAAACTAAAGGGCGCAACTGAACGCATCAAGCTATGTACAAGGTTAATTAAAGAGGCATATTGGTTTAGCCCCAGATTCACTTCGCAGTTCAGTGTCCCTTAAGAGAGGATTTAAATGTTCTTTTGGTAAGAAGACCAACGTTATCTGCATAATCTTTTACCTTAACGCCACTGTATTGAAGCTCGACCTGAATTTCGTTTACTACCAGAACCAATTGCAGGGGAATAAGGTCAGGCCTAGGTGAGTACCTTTACATTCAGTTACCGTCGATAAAGGACTTCCTAGTTCCTACCAGCGAACTGACTGACTGATACAAAGATCGAATTCGAATCAATGTGTTGCCAAGTGAACCTTGGGGGCTTTCCTAATTAACACATTCGAAAACCTTTCAGATCCTCTGTCAAAACGAAGGCGGGATTCGACAAATCCCACTGGGAGTGGTGAGTCTTGTACTTTTACTAGGTGCCGCAAATTGTGTAGATCTACTGATGTTTACCCGACAACGTTTGTCGGTTTGCTTGTGCTAGTAGCTTGTGTTTCATCACTTCCCGCCATTCCATTTGACATTGCCTCAGCTCCGATGGGTAAAGTCATCAATACTTTGGACTCGATCGGTTTCGGCAAATGGTTTGCTTAACCTTAGTTTCCAGTTACCACTACCCTCTTATCATTCTGTCATTATAGCTGACCATCGGAGCTTTAGACTCTCTCTCTCTAGAAAGGACGTTTCGGCAAATGGCTTCCTGAACCTTTGTGCTAATAAATATTTGCATCTCATTACTTCCTGTCATCCCAAGTGACAATACCTTAGCCTATCGGAAGAATCTGCCTCTAGAACAGCGGGTTTCGACAATTGCCTTGCTAATACATTGTTACCACCATATGATCCTTCTGTTTCGCCCGCCACACCATTTATCACTTTCCGTCATTACAACTGACCATCGAAGCCCTGGCTGTCTTATTAGAACGGCCGATTCGACAAATGTATTTCTCAACCTTTGTTGGTAGAAACTATTCGCGTCTATTCGCTGCCTTTCTTCCAGCTGACATTACCTCACCTCCGATGGGTAAAGCTTTGGACTCCACCCCTAGAACGGACGATTTCGACAATTGCCTTGCTAGTATGTTGTTTCCACCTTATGTTCCTTCGAACACCAGTCGATTTTTCTTCAGCTGCAGCACAAGTTCAAGACGTAGCTTTTGTGTAGCCCTATATAGCGGATGTTCTTACAAAATGGTAATCGGTGTTACTGGATTTGTGAAGACGGGGGAGTCAGTTGGAGGAGACATAATTATAAAGCCGAACGCGTTCTCGATATACCCGGATAGTTACCCACGCCTTATATCCAAAGCGACTTTACAGAGGCTTCTTATGAATCGTGTATGATTCGTATGGCGTTACGCTTAGCACGAAGATAGAAATATAAAGTTTGGGTCCTACTGTGCACGTCTTATCTTCGTGTCAAAAATACATATTCGCGTGTTTGATGATTCGTCAGTTTCGACCGATTGGTTCGATATCCATTGCCCAGGCATATACCAACGGCAATTTATCCGAAAGGGATTACTTCCTTGGGTAACCAGCTGAAATGCGTTTGGCCCAGGCGACAGCTTTAGACTAAATGCACGTAATTTGTATGGCCGCCATTATCACTAAGGCGTCCAATCCCAATTGCATTAGAGATGCATTAAGATGCCTTTACCATCTCATCCGCAAGTTTTTGATCCCGTGTCGGTTTTTTAGATGACGTTAGTTTAGCTTTTGGTAGGTTCTATTGGTGCGGTATGAACGGCAGCCGTCCTACGGAAATATACACCCTCTGCGTGACACCGTAGAGCCACAGAACTTGTCACATTTGTCATTTCGCACCTGGTTTTGCGCCCACAAAGTTACTAGAGATAGAGCAAAGGTCTGCCTTTAAGTCAATAAATGGGAGGAAAACGTTAAATTGATATGTTTGCTCATCATAACTAAACTTCCCGGGTTCTAGGGCACCTCCAAACCACATAATCCGCATGTGTATCTAAAATGAATTCCGCTTTGAATTCGGAATAAAAGTTTTCAATCAAAAGATGATCTTTTCAAGAAAACCCAGACTACTATTCTGACCTACTTATTTCCCATTTCTAATGACAACCATAATGAACAAACACCAAGTCATGCTTAATGCTTTGAATGGCCTGAAAATGTAGGCGCCTTCTTAATCTTCGTCTATCTTCGGAAATTATTTTCCCATTCTTCTCCCATAATGGCAGAGACATAATCAGTCCACACATCTCTGTCACATTAAAACGAATTATTACAAATCTATAGACCTACATTCACATGCCATCCATCCCACACTCTCCAACCCCTCTAGCATATCCTTTTAGAAATCTTAAATCCATTTGGCATTATCTTGTGACATCCATCACCGAACACCAAAGCCAACCCCCACCCACCCGATAAAAATCTGCGAAAACAAAAGATTGGAAAACTCATGACTTAACGCAAAAACAAAGAGGCAAACACAACAACAACAAATAGACGGACATGCGGGGTTGAAAAAGTATACCTACGAAAGGAAAATGTTGAAAACCCAATTTGCTTCCCCACAAAGGATTCAGATCGGGAGCAGAAGGATGTATATCTTTCATTTTGGAATACATCACGCACCACTCCCAACAAACCCATCAACAGTGTTCGTCCAACAAAAACAACAAAAACAACAAAAAAAGACGAGAAGAACAACAGACGTACATTACACTTTGACACAATTTTTCCCGTGCCATATCCCCACCAGGACCTCTTTGGTACGAGTGTATGTGATGATGGTATATGTGATGTTTCAACTCTGATGGTTTTGATGTTATCATCTCAGGGGGGTTGGGGGGTAAGGTTATACCCTAGTGGCAAGGACGAGCGCTTTCCGACTCTGTTCCAATTTGCTGCGCCTTTTTTCTGTTGTATTGCCCTGATTGTCCTCAATTTGTGTGTGTGTTTCCTCTTTCTCCTAATGCAACACACAGTCCCAAAGGGAGTTGAAAAACGCGGAAAAGAGTCCTTCTCAGCGCAACAGCACACATGCAAAAAAAAATTAGGACGTAATCGACTGACCAATTTATTGGCAGGATTCACAATAAACCAACACACACGCAAAGCCAGATAGTGCAGCCAAAAACTTTCAATCACTATGAAGGGTGGAGGGCCAAAGAACTCTTGCGGGACACTCACCGACTGTTACACATGCAAAGAGGATGCAGGATAACAAACCTCCATCGTTGCACGCTTAGTGATCCTAGTGGAAAATGGAATATTGATGATGACGTAGGACAGTTTTTCATTATTCCTATCCGAAAAAAGGGAAGAGGCCGTTTCGCGCGGACTCGAACACTGTGTAGGGCATATAGGACATCGCGTTAAAAAAAAAATACAAGTACAGACCCCGTCACACATGCCTGATGAACGCAGAGGCCATGGATCATGATGAGTCATATGAAATGTGCTCTTGTGCAGGACCAACTTTTTTTCTTCCCAATGCTATGGGCGATAGGGCACATCTACAGTGTATCTATGTATCTTTATGTGTCCCAACTTTAAGGATGAACAAAAGGAACAGATATGAAATGCGAATATGAAAAAGTTTGTCCATATAGCGCGAGGGAGCTGCTATCGCAGCATCCTCTATTCTCCATCATGGTAGCCATTCAGGAAATTTTTAGCTTAATTTTTTTTTCGTTGGGTTTGTATCCTTTTTAGAAAGGATTTAGCGACCTTTGCACTATGCAGGTTTAGCTTTTTGGGAAAGTTTTTTTTTTGTTGGTCCTGTATGCTAGCTGTCGATAGTTTTACATACCCAATGTGCGGTTAGGGTGCTTGTCAGGCTGCATTAACTGACAGCTGACGATGTATCCTAAAGGTCGAGGGATTAGGTTATATGTTGACGTGGTGGGTTAGGGATTTTTCTTTTATTTTCTGTTTTTTTTTATTTAACTAACATCCATTATGAAATGGTTTTAGGGATATTAAGGCATAAAGGTATAAATGAAACACGATTGGCAGTTAATGCGAGGACTTACTTTGAAAGTTGAATGAAATGGTCATAATTTTAGAATTTAATTCATTAAGCTTTATGTTGGCACCGATATTTTATTTGGGGTAACGTGCCTTCAAAAACAATGTTAATTTTCAAAAATAAAATTTTTTAAACAATGGTTAACATATATGGAGAACTGCAATCCAAGGTTAATGGCGTCGACCAGAAATGTAGAATGTTCGGCGCAATTGATGGTGGGAAAGGATTTACTGGAATCTCGGTTTATGCGTCCTTAATATTTAGATTTAATTAGCATGTTTCACTTTCAAAGATCTCCAAATAAATCATGAGTGAGACACGATTCCTGACTTCAAAAGGCGGATATTCTCACTTCTGCAATATGTTCAGACTTAAATTTCTTGAATACATTTGATCGTCTTTCTGCTAAAAGATTACAGCATATTGTTCTTAATGTATTATGCAAGTAATTCATCATTATTACAAGGTAATAGGTAAGGAACTAGTTAACTGAAAGAAAACGTTCTCCCCTGTTGAGAAAGTTTTTCCAGTTAATAGAATCTGAGGAATCCGTAAGTCGAGCCTATTGTTTGGATGATGCGTTTTCACAAAAATCTAAAACCACGCGTGGGAACACCTCTTAAGCATGAAACACATGTGCAGAGTTCTACTTGCAAAAGAAATATCGAACAATCGATCCACACCACAGACACAAAAGCACACTGCTCTCGAGGGTTAAACAGCTGCACAGACAATTAACTGAAAGACAAGACCCAGAGATTCGGACATTGAAGTCACTGATTAAAAGTATCCAACAGTTAGTCTCGAAGAATTACAGAAAATCTACAAAGTTGGTTTGGACTTCTCTTGGTTCTTCTCTGGGGCCTTTAGTTGGGACGATTTTTCTGGTTGTACTTTTGACTAGGGATCTTGAGTATTAATTCCTTATTTTTGGGAGCCATTCGTGAAGAATTTTATTTCGATATTCAAAGATATAATTTTGAACTTCAAGTTACTTTATCTGAGGAGCTGGTGCTTTCATGTGACTTGTACAAAGAACATCACGCGATGATCTTTGCCTGTGATTTCCATTTGAATTGTAAATATTTGATTTCCTAAATTTTTGTCCATTAAGTCGAGATTCAGAAAATTGTATCGGGTAAGTGACCACGCGCCGCCGACGGAATTGATGACCATTCAGGCTCTCTTTACGATATTTTCCATCACCCTTGCCAGAAATATGATAGGTCATCACATTCTTCTCAGTTCTTTGATAGTCAGAAGCTTGTTGACATGAACTTGTGACATAAAAAATAACCAACAAAAAAAAAAGTCTGGAACGGCCAAAATGAAAAATTACATGACCCGGAACAGCATCTCTCAGAATTTTGGCTGTGGGTTGTGCAGTATGCACCATCGCTTCATCCTGTTGGAACGCCAGTTTCCGAGTACATAAAATATTATCGCAACACGGTTTTGTACGATGGGGCTCAGCTGAATGACTCTGACAATTTTCTTATTTAGGTAATTCGAAGGGCGATTGCTAGCGACAGCAGCCTGTCTCACTTTCTTAAGTCTTCATAATAAGGCACGCCAGGTACCTACATTGTATATCCAAATGGTGTTACCCATTGTTGATACTACTTCTCCATTTTTATTTGCTCGTCCTTATTAATAATAATTTCAAGAACATACCCGTTTTACTTGTCATAGGTGTGATTATATTATTTCTTATTCCAAAACGATGTTACTTACCTAGAAAGAAAAGATAAACATTTAACAATTGAAAAACTGCAATAATGAAGGTAAATTTATTTTTTTTCAAAAATTGTCATCTCTTGTTTCAACACCTCAGAAGTATGTGTATCTTTGGTACAGAAAAGGTAATTTTTGACAGCATATTTTGCACTGCCAATGAAGCTGTAAACTATTCAGCAGAGTTTTTGAACTCACTGGATCATATAGGCATGACACCACACCTTATATGAAATTTGAAAGTTGGATCTCCAGTTGTTTATACCCTATCCCGTAGGGGTATATTAGTTTTGATACATAGTTTGTAACATAGAGAAATAATTTAGCTAGACATACCTCAAAGTATAGATATGGATCGACTCATAATCGCTAGCTGAGTCGGTTTAGCCATATCTGTCCGTTTGTCTGTCCGTTTGTCTGTCCGTCTGTACGTAACCAGTTGTTGGGCCTTAAATTTTGAGCTAGAATGATGAAATTTGGTACACGTGCTCTTTGTTGCTCCCACCAGAACAAGTGTCAAAGTTTAAGAAATCCACCCAGTGCCACGCCCCCTTTTTAGAAAAACGTAGTTTTTAGCCAAAACATAAGGAATTTTAAAATAAGTGCCTGAGCAGCATATTTAGAGAATATCTATATTTCGTCAATATAAAAGTTTGCCACGACCACTTTTTTGGGGCGTTTTTTGTAAAAAAAACGTTTTTCGGTCAAATTTTCAAATATTCGAAAAAAAACTTTAATAAAATTAATATGAACATTTCGCCCTTAGACCATTTTAACCCACGCCCACTTTTTGGGGGCGTTTTCCTCCAAAAACATATGCATATGCCAAGGCATATGCAAAAGAAAAACGTTATTTTTTGTCAAACCAGAAAAGATTTTGATAAAACGTCGGAACAATATGCTATGACAACGTTCTCTTCAATACTTTATGGCCATAAAGACCACATTTTGGGGATACTGAAATTTAGGGATGGGATAGGGTATTAAACGAACTGCGCAGCGGATTGTAGCCTTCTCATATGTTTTTATATGCAATTAGGTCCTGTGAACATTTCAAGAAAATCGGTCCAGCGGTTTAGCCACATATAAACTGCAAACCAACCAACTAGCAAACATACACACCATTATTATAAGATGAAGGAGAAGTTAGGGTTGAGGCCGGTAAGGCCCTCTAACGCCAGATATTTATTTTTTTTTTAAATTAAATTTTCCAAAAACCTCAAATTTGAAGGAAATCCGTTCAGGTGTTTAGCCGATGACGTGAAATAAGGTCCAACCAAAAAAGATTCAAAGTAAAAATTGGCCTTATTTCGCTTTGAAAAAATGAAAATATTGCCAAATTGGTTTTATTTCGATTTCAAATTTGATTTGGAAATAAGTCCAAAGTCTATTCAAAACACTTAAAGAAAACTAGACAAAAAATGTTTGAGAAAAATAAACATGAATACAAAGAAATTTAACATACACCCAGCCTCGAATGCAACCCAAATCCAACAGTGAGCAAGGCAGGGGGTTTTTGAAACTCCAAACGAAATAAAGGCAAATCGGAAATTTAGCCTTATTTCCAGATTTAAAACGAATTGCCAAATTTTTCATTTTTGGCTTTATGTCGTTATGCCTTATTATAGTTCACCTGTGTAGCCTCCAGCTGGCTATACTTCGTTGGAAATATTTCCTAAGAATTGTGGGACAAAAATAATAAAATAACTTAACCATTCCATTTGACTGGTCTGCCTAACGTTTTTTTAAGCTGGATCCCGAATCCCACGTGGCATGTAAAAATCATGAAGAAATACGCAAGACATGGCCTAACCTTTGAGACGTATGACAAAATCGTACCGAATCCCAATCTAAGAAAGCTTTAACATTTGAAAATCTTCATGACACATCAAGACAATTGAAGATCTTTCACGACTTGTCGTATCCTTCATAGCTAAGGCAACATCAATAACCAAACAAGTCACTCTCTCCAACTAGTTGACAAATCGCCATCATCCATTTATTTCGCTCGCAAAGCACTCACCCATTTCTCTTCTTCTAATTAAATAAACTTAAGTCCTTTAAATTAAGCAAGATAGTCCTTCTCTTTAGCTCGCTGACAAACTGCACTGTGATTTCTTATCCATGCAGTCCTTTTATAACCTTTTTTAAGAATAAAATATCCAACTACAAATCCCCTGTTTTTAAAAGGCGCTCGGCAACAAAAAAAAATACCTAGATTCAAAGAATTCATTAATTTGACCTCCTTCACACAAAAAACCCCAAACTGCAGAAAACAAAAACAAAAAACTACAAAAAAAACAACACAAAACAAACAGTGAAACTTTCCAAATAGAATTTAACCCAATTTCCATTCAACTATTTATCCTTTCTAACCAAACGAAAACGCAAACAAACATAGGAAACCCCACTCCCTCGCAGATGGATATAGTTGAGCTATCTGCGAGGGAGTGGGGTATATGCACAGCACACTGGCACAACATTCCGCTACCGACCAAAAACGAAATGAACACAAAAATAATGAGAATCCTTCCATCGTCGTCAAGTCCTGGTGAATATAGTTTCCACTCGCTATTCCGCCGCTCTACGCTCTGGCTGCTATCATTCGTGTGTTTCTGTGTTCGTTTTTTTTTTTTGTTCGTTGTATCGTCCTTTTCTCGGGTACATAATTAAATAAATAAAAATGATATCCTTTCTAACTCTGCTACTGTACAGACACTGGCCCCCACCGGCGGCGGCAGAGTCCTTTTTGGTTGTGCGCACATAAACATTCATGGTTTATTGGAATGCGCCAGATTGTGTGCGAAAAGGATCCTTTTCGGTGTGCAAACTACGCGCGCGAGTGTTCTAGTAATGGCACTGCATTAAAATAATTCGAGAATCCTTGTGTTTAGTTTTTACTGCAATTTCGCCAACTTTGTCCTGTGGCGTGAGTGCCATTTCCCATCCGTTGAAAGTTTAGTAAACAACAGCACGGAGTTCGGTTGAGTAGAGTCTGAGTTGAGTTCTTCTGGAAGGTCGAGAAGGTCCTTTGAAGCTTATATTTTGGCGGAGGGATGTGAACTTGTTTAAGTTTACCATGACAAGCAAAAAAAAAAAAAAAACAGGAGTGGACACGATACAACTTACTCGTAGAACAAGGACAAAGTGTTTTGTAAGCCAACAGCCAAGTTGGTCAACGGTTTTTGTTTAGATTCTGTTGATCATCTACGGGAATAGCAAGGGATTGTTGATTTTTATCCCATTCCTCACCAAGAAGCTGTGTTTAATGTTGATCCTTGCATATAGGGGGAGGGTCAATCCAATTTCATACCAAGCAACACCGCACAAATAAAATAAGGACAACCACACCAAGCCAATATAAAGATTGACCTCAATAAAAATTTAAACATGTCCTTACTTGCAATATCCTTAAACGTGGGACATTATATTCTCGCTACGCGATTGTATTCCTTTTGCCATTTTATTGGTCTTGTAATGTTTGTTGTCCTGTTTTTTTTTCTTGAGGGTAAAAGATAATAAAAAAAAATCAGGATAATTCCAAGGATACATTTGCTCATTTTTTATTCGAATGCATTTTCTATGTTGTATTATGTTTCGGTGTTGTACACACACTGGGTAGGTATACATCGCACAAGGATGCGATAAACTTTTATGGATTAAGCACTGCGCTGGGGAATGTAAAAGGATTTCGGTGTGTCGTGGATAAGGACATTTTTTTGTGTTCGGTTTTACGAAAGAAATCTTTATCGTGAACAAAGTGGACAACGGAATGCTGATATTGTGTTGGATATTGCGTTGCGCTGAAAAAAGGACGAGACATGCGGTATGATGGCCCCCAGAAGTGTGCAGTGTTGGTAATTGCATTGCAGTATATCGCTTTTACATGTTTTTTTATTGGCCGAGAAGTGTAAGGTCCTTTATTTGTACTTCTTTCGTGCTGGGCGTGGATTTATGTTAATCTTATGCGAGGAGAATCGCCAATGTCGGAGTTCTTTATCGGGCTTGATTAAGTGCGCGAATGGTGGTTTCATGGGGCTTAAGTTGCGTTCTTTTACATTTCGGTATGTAAATTGGAATAAAGTCCGTTATTTTTTTTATAGCCTGGTAGTAAAGAAGATGCTGTACGGAAGGTGGAATATTTCGAGATAATGGGTAGTTATCGCTTGTATTATCCAGAGTCAGATCGGATACAAAGAACAGAGGGATGTTTCTTATTATTACTGAGATCCTTCTATAGAGGTACAGAGCATCGAGGGGCATTTAAAGGCTTGAAATACTGAAGTTCAGGACGATGAATAGGAATATAAAACTTAAGATAAGTTAATAATATGCATTATCGATCCATCAACTGACATATCTTTTGTAGCAGTGGAATAAAGTAGCTGGGTTACGTTAGGTTACAGTGGCCGCAATGCGCGTGCACACGTAGACCACTTGGATCTGGTGACATTTCCTAACATTCGTTTGCCTAAGTGAACCATTCCATGAATTTTAGACAGCTCACCTAGATTATTATAGAAGCAGTCTCTTAGGAGGAGTTTTTTTTATTGGAGAAAGCTAGACAGGAGCAGAGAAGGTGAGGAATGCATTCCTCCTCCTCCTCGTCCAAGCAGCTTGTTCAGAAGTCATTGCTAAAGAGGCCTAGTCTTGTTGCGGGTGTGGCTCTAGGAGAGTGTCCTGTAAGTGATTTTTGAACTGTTCAACATTGTCAGGCAGTTAAGGCGCTTCTGTTTATACTTTTGCCAGAGTTGCCTGGATATTTGACACACTGTGCCGTTTATCCATCTGCGGATATCTAATGGCGGTAGAATATCAAGAGTAGTGCCCTGTCTGTCAAGCTCACCCGCATTGCAGTTATCAGGTATATCTCTTTGGTCCAGCACTTAGAAGAGTTGAATTATAAAATACTTTCCAATCCCATTAAGAGATAGTCGCATTCGTGGGCTGACTTCGATTTAAACGAGATAGATCACAAGGATTTGACTGCCGCATTACACCTCAGCCAGGACAATGCTTCTTTAACTGATGTAGGATAGGATCTAGGGATGCCGAGGGGATAGTTCTTAGAGCTTTGCTTATGCATATGCAAGCTGATCTTTGAACTTTTCGTAGTAGATTGCGGTTGAAGGGTTTTTCTAAAGCCGTCCACTAGACTGATACACCATATAGGAGTGTGGGTCTAATGATGGACACAGGACATGTAAGCCCAAAAAGTATAAGGCTACGGTTTCTTTTCTATGAAGTTCCTGGATATTGGCTTTCCAATTTAGTTTCTTTTTTAAAACCAGAGCCAGATAGTTGGCTGATTCTGCGAACTTGAAAATGAAGCCATTAAGTTTAAGAGGGTCAATGTGCGGGACTTTGTATTTCCTACTGAGGGTTGGCGCCGAGTCCAAATCTAGCGGCCCATTTAGAGAGTACAGAGTAATACTTCTTTAAGGGTATTTAGGTATTTCCTTGATACATCATCCGCGTAGGCAATAACCTTGCATCCTTCTCTTTAGAGATTTACTAGTAGATCGTTAAAATCTAGGTTCCAGAGAAGGGGAGACAGAACGCCTCCTTGTGAGGTGCCTCAGCTTACATATCTACGTGCAGATTAGATGCCAAGATTCTATTAGGCCCTTAAAATCCAAATATTTTTACGAGTCGCATATTTAGCATTACAAAGGTGTATTGGATGCAGTGGTTTAGTGGTTTTATTTCTTAATACTGTTGTTAAATCAAAGGACAATAATTGTTGTGACCAAAACAAAAATGGTCAATACAAAGTTTGAAGAATATCGGTTAACCGTTTAGGCTGGAGAAGACGGAACACGATTGACGGAATCACGGGAATGTTCCGAAACTTTGAAAACGCCTATAACAACATGGTTTCAAAGTTGGATCACAAAAAGACGTCCACAGTCAATGATCTACAATGATCTACACAATGATAGATCTATAGGTATACTGTGTCGTCACCTTCTTTTTGTCGGTGAGGCTATTATACTCCCAAAAATGTACCCTTACTGGACCGCCTGTGGGTCTTGCCGGAATTATTCAGTTTTCAGAACCAAAACAAAATCGAATGTCTTCTACCAAGAGTAGGACCAAAAACACTGGTGATCACTTCCCCATTAAGGCTAACTACTAAAAATGTACAAATTTTTCGTGATGGCCTGGAAGTTCTGTCATCATTTACAGAGCTTCTATGGCAACCCGAGATTGATGTCATTTGGTGTTGATGGTTTTTTTTTCTAGTTGAAGCGAAAGTTTAACGCTCCAGAAGTGCCCTGAGATGATTTTGGCAGATGGTTATCGACTCTGCTCTTGAACTGTCGTTCGTTGTAGGTATCGATGGTGACGTTTTGTCCAATTCGTCGATCCTTTGTGTCCTTTCTTTTTGGTTTTACTCCCGCTTAATATGCCGGTGGTAGGTTCCGATTTGAATTTCTTTGTCTTCTACCCGGACATTTTTTTATAAATTTTTCTCAGATAAGACGATTCAATAACGCTCCAGGAGCGCCCAAAAAACGATGCCTACAGATGGTTATTGACTCTTGAATAATCATCTTGAACTGTCGTCCGTTTCATTGTTTGTTTGTTTTGTAAAGAAAATAATTTTGGTATTGCGTTGTTCGTGTCGTTCTTTGGTGGACAGATGTCTGTGAGCTGCAACCGCAACCGGTCGTAAAAATGCAACGAGTCTAGGGATGAATTGTCTAAGCTCCTCCGAACATCTCTCGTTATAATATCGGGTTTTTCAATAAGAGCGCTACAAAAGTTTTTTTTAAATAAAACAAAAACGGTTTTGGATATCAATGAAATTCTTTATTCTTTATATTATGGAACTCGATTTCTTTTGCATGGTCACCACTGGCACGCTTGCAGAAGTCCAGACGCTGAACCCAATTTTCGACGGTTTTCAAGCATAAATCGGCCGATACTGCTGCAATTTTACGTTCGATATTCGTACGAAGTTCATCAATCGTAGCTGGCTTGTTGGCATAGACCATAGACTTGACGTAGCCCCACAGGAAATAGTCTAACGGCGTCAAATTGCACGACCGAGGCGGCCAAGCGACTGGACCATTTCTTGAGATAACACGTTCTCCAAACTTGGTTTCCAGTAAATTGATTATGACATTCGCTGTGTGGCTTTTGGCGCCGTCCTGTTGGAACCACATGTCCTCCAAGTCCATATCATGCAATTGGGGCCAAACATTTTCGGTTATCATTGAACGGTTGCGATTCCCATTCACAGTAACGTACCGGTCTTGATCATCACGGAAGAAGTACGGCCCAATGACGCCGCCGGCCCATAAACCACACCAAACCGTAATTTGTTTGGGATGCAATGATGACTCATGGAGTACGTTTGGATTGCTGCCTGACCAATACCGCATATTTTGTTTCTTGACGAAGCCATTCAGCCAGAAATGAGCCTCATCGCTGAAGATGTTTTTTCGATGAAAATCCGAATCATTTTCAAATTGTTGCTCAGCCCAATTCACGAACATACGACGCTTCTGGTGGTCAAGCGGCTTCAGTTCTTGCGTCAATTTAATCTTGTAAGGATGGAGGCCAAGATCTTTTCGCAAAATTCGCCACAACGACGTCACAGCGATGCCCAACGCTTGAGAACGACGTGTGAGAGACACATTTGGGCTTTCTTTAACTGAAGCCTCAGCGGCAGCAATATTCTCGACACTACGGGCACTTCTTTGTCTCACTGGCACGGGAACATTTTGTACTGTACCTGTGGATTCAAATTTTTCCACTAGATGCTCAATTGTTGATTTGCTAGGACGATTATGAGGACCATAAATTGGACGTAGCGCTCTTAACGTTGAGGCCACTGACTCCGAATTTCGGTAGTAAATTTTAATAATTTCGACTCGTTGTTGGCTCGTATAACTTTCCATCATGAAATGGCAAATCTTACTGAAGAGAAATGTCAAAAGAGCGGCAAGAAATATGGCGTCGTTTGCTGTCCCTATCGCTCTACTTTTGTAGCGTCGCTGTTGAAAAATAGGGACAGGTCTCCTACAAACAATCGCTGTGCCAAAGGTTGCAGCCTGGTAATAACAGAAGAATCCTCTATTACGGGAATGCATGCATCCACATAGAGTCCAATAAGTTCAGGGTTCGTTTCGAGATCGAACTACAATCTTGAAACCAGTATTCAAGACTTGTCGCTTCTGGGCTTTATTCAGAAAAAAAAGCTGGGCTGCTGTAAAATATCTTTTAGCTCTAAAAAGGTAACTAAGTGTGGATGCTACTGATTTGGTAACATCTTGTTGCCATGATCCATGACCCAATTGTAATGCCTAGCTGATGCATGAATTGTTCTGATCTGACAGTATCCTTCATTTCGATTTGCAAGACCTTGGACTTGTTCTATCTTGTATAATGCAGTTTCTTTGAGGTGAGTTGAAGTAAGTTTTCCTTTCACAATTATTGTAGGTCTTCGTATATAGAGCAGATTTGTTCGCATCTCTCCTGTTGTGCAGCAATAGCGGTAATAGGTATATCACTTGAGTTAGTCGCTGTAAGATATATCCAGCGCAACAGCTTTCGATTCTCCATGGTTATCCATAGCAAATTTCCATAGTAGGTTACATAATTTAGCATTTTTTTTAATTCAAAAAAAATTAAGCATCAGGCTTTACCGACTAGACCTAGACCGATTAAGAGCTTTGAATGTCAAACGTTATTGCCGCACAAACGTTGGTTAAGAATTTCGAATTGAATCTTTGGATCGTCGACAAAAAAAGAAAGAGTTCCATTTCATTGGAATTTCATATCATCTGACTCATAGTCCTTCAAGTAATTCCATGGTGCTGTAGCAGAACCCATTTCATTCCCAAAAACCAATAACAATTACCTCTACATCTTAGCAGGCGCCCTGCAGTACACTCCACCTCTTAGTCGAAATACCTATCAAACCAATCCTGTTCCATATCCCGCTCGCAGAAAATTAATAAAAACCTAAAACTGACAAAATTCACAAAACTGACTATCACTTTCTAAGCACGTATTGGAAAAATTCGAATTCTAATTCACATACCTGTGTACCTGAATTCGTTCCTAAACAAAACTCCACTCCCGAAGGGTAGGTAGGTACTCCTCTTTGTCTTTTTATTCCCTACGTGTGTTACTAGCAAGTACACCAATACCGGCTGTTCAAAATCACTTTTCAATCAAAGGAGCATTTGAATACACACTCGGTGCTTCCTTTTAATTCTGAACGAAGGATCTCAATCCTCAATGATTATTATTGAGAATAAGATTTCCTTTGGGCATACTTTCATTGCGTTTGTCAATTTAGCTATGCGATTGAGTCCGCTTTTGGAATTATCAATGAATGCCGCAGGAATTGGAATCTCAGATCCTTTGGTGAATGTCACGTTCGTTGAACATTTCACATTGCGTCTGTAAAAAAAACTGATTGGAATTGGGATTCTTTTTGCACAAGTATTTCCAGTAAATGCGGTTGGGAAATCTCATTTTCTGGCGATAAGACACGTATCTTGTTTACCTATCAATTAAAATTAAATTGATATTAGGTGAAGGAATTTGGGATAATGATGGGATGATTGAGGAAATGAGTAAGAAGTGATACCTACATTGGGTTTGTTTGTGCCGAGGAATTTCAATTAACTGATTTTTTTGTATGTCCTTATGCCTTACATTAATGGCATTAAATATAAAGGATATTAGAAATATATGAGATTGTACGAATCGTTGAATACCCTATCCCTTATCATCGCAACTTTTAGACTAATGTCCCAAAAAGTGGGCGTCGCTAAAATTTTATGGAGATGAAATATAAAAATGGCATTAACTGAACATTTTTCAGACAGTTTATCAAAAGCTTTTAAGGTTCGACAAAAACAACGTTTTTCTACAGCATATGCCATGGGATATAAAGGGTGGTTAAATTTTAAGGGCCGATGTTGATTTTGAATATATTATAAATTTTTTAGGAAATTACTGTCATTTCTTCTTATTATGATAATAATGGTATGGTTCAATTATGTACGGAGAAAAATATCGGAACAAAATGGCCGCCCCGACCTCGGCGGCACACCTCCATCCGATGGTCCAAATTTTCAATGACGCTGAGGCATAATTGAGATTCTATGCCGTTAATGTGCCGAATTATCTCATCCTTTAGGTCTTGAATTGTTGCTAGCTTATCGACGTACACTTTTTTTTCAAATAACCCCAAAGCAGGAAGTCCAACGGTGTCAAATCACTTGATCTTGGAGGCCCATTGAAATCGCCACCATGTGAGATAACACGGCCATTGAATTTGTCGCGCAAAAGAGCCATTGTTTCGTTAGCTGTGTGGCAAGTGGCATCGCCCTGTTGAAACCACATATCGTCCACATCCATATCTTCCAATTCGAGCGATAAAAAAAATCGTTATCATCTCACGATAGCGAACACCATTCACAGTAACTGCCTGACCGACCACGTTTTAGAAAAAATACGGCCCGATGATGCCGACACCCCATAAACCGCACCAAACAGTCACTCTTTGTGGGTGCATTGGTTTTTCGACAATCACTCTTGGATTATCATTCGCCAAAATGCGACAATTCTGCTTATAGACGAATCCACTGAGGTGAAAATGTGCCTCATCAATGAAAATGATTTTCTTCGAAAATTGATCGTCCACTGTTGCCATTTGCCACCAACTCATAAGCCAAATCTGGTCGGATGAAAGCATGCCTGAAGAATGGAACCTTAGCATCGTTTGCCCGATCCGCAAAAAAGGAGACCCTACAGAGGCATAAGTCTGCTCAACATCGCCTACAAGATCCAATCTGCCATAATATGTGAACGCCTGAAACCGCTTACCAACAACCTGATCGGCCCTTATCAGTGTCGTTTTAGGCCAAGTCCACAATCGATCAAATTTTCACACTTCGGCAGATCCTGGAAAAAAACCCAAGAAGTCCAAATCGATACCCACCACCTATTTATCGATTTCAAAGCCGCATATGACAGCATTTATAGAGACGAACTGTACAGTGCCATGTCTAGTTTTGGTATACCGCCCAAACTCGTCCGTTTGTGTAGGATGACGACAGAGAATTCTTGCTGCTCCATCAGGGTCGGAAACGACCTCACCGACACATTCGATACCAAAAAAGGATTTAGGCAAGGCGATGCGCAGTCATGTGACTTCTTTAATCTGATTCTTGAGAGGATTGGGCAAAACTCCAAAGCCAACTCCAGAGGCACAATTTTCCAAAAATCGGTGCAACTACTAGCATACGCCGACGATATTGACATCATTGGTAGGACTCAACGTGATGTCATAGCCGCGTTTGCTAGTATAGAGAAGGAAGCGGCAAAAATGGGTTTAGCAGTAAATGAGGGTAGGACTAAATATATGCTGTCATCACGAAAGGACTCACAACATCGACGTATTGGACAGAACGTCACCATTGACAGATATAAGTTTGAGGTAGTACGGGACTTTGTCTACCTCGGCTCCGCTATTAACTCTGACAACAACATCTCGTCAGAAATCAAACGAAGAATTACTCTTGCCAATCGCTGTTTCTTCGGGCTAAGAAGGCAATTTAGTAGTAACGCCGTCACTCGAACTACTAAGGAGATCCTTTATAGGACCCTGATTATCCCAGTCCTGCTCTACGACGCTGAAAAAATGATGTATCTACAAATGCATCAACAACTAGGGATGTTTTAGAACACCCTGTCGAAACCGACACGACACCTGCCAATCGGGAAGGGTCACAAATCAGTGATTTCGAGATAATGAGCCTAGAAGAGAAATTGTCTCATCTGAGCGACTCAGCCTCGGAATCAAGTACTGTATACAGCATCAGTATACTCTCGGATGAATTGCATCCGGAATATACAGAAGCGCCAGGGACCCCTGGCAAAACGGGTCAAACTGATTCCAAGCGCATCAGATTCACGCCAGCGGAACAGCGTCGTTTCAACAGAGCGCTGAAACAGGGTAGCAGCATAGAGCAAGCCCGCATCTTTGCAAAAACAAAAGATGATGCCAAAGAAGCCAAACGCATGAGATCTGAGGACAACACACCACCTCAGTCCGAAGCGAAACGAGCTCGCACTGGGAAAACAACCTCTGACAGAACCACCTATAGAGATATAGCGAGCTATGTCAGATTGGGTGTCGTACCAGTCGATATCTATCGCAATCCTCTCACAAATGAACAAATGGTTCAGATACAAGAGAGGATTATGGACATCACGATCGAACTGCGCGACGGGGATGCAAAGCCAGCTTTCCGCGGGAAAACTTTCAAAGCCGGATGGCTCTTGTTAGAATGTGCGGACAATATGTGGTTTCGGAAAGTCTTCCTCTCCCACAAGCATTACTTAAAACTCGCATTTCTCCTACAGTCTGAGGAAGTTAGTTTTCTTCACTCTGAAGTGGTGATCAGAGTGGATGAAAACTAACTTCCTCAGACTGAAGGAGAAATGCGAGTTGGAAGTAATGCTTGTGGGAGAGGAAGACTTTCCGAAACCACATATTGTCAGAGCTTTCTTCCCGCAGAGTACCGGAGTCACAAATGAGAGAATACTGGCAATACTAGACGGTCAAAACAGAGACCTGAATACGAGAACGTGGAGAGTTCTGCAAAGATCGGACGAGAAAGACGTCGCCCACATGGCCTTTGCAATAAACGAGAGTGCGATGCGTAGGCTTGCGGACCTAAAGGGAATGGTATCATATAGATTTGGACAAATCAAGAGTATCCTTAAGGGATCCGACAAGTCTGCAATTCAGGCCCGAAAAAATAGTGACACTGACACTGATACAAAGAAAAAGTCGTCAGAAAAAACAAGCGCCAGCTCGTCGCAACCAGCAGCCAGTATTAGTACTGCCGCCGGAAGCGATATAAAAATACACGGTATGTACCGTGTAATTTGTTACATTTGCATACACACAATATAAACATTTTACGCTACATACCTAGGAAGTCTCCTTCAATATCGTCAACGATTATCGTTTCAAAAGCTATGGAATTAGTACCCTTGTAACAGAAAGTTATTGGAGAAATCCAGCGATATGTTACTGACGTTTTTGAAGTACCAAAATAAGGACAGCATAAAACGGTTGTTGGCATTCTTCAAACCTGATATTTGCTTTGTGAACGTTGTTCCCATCAAAACGCTGCAAGTTGATCCAGAAATTTCACTTCTTTGCATTCCTAATATTTATTCATAACAGGAATGTGAACATAATTCACTTTGATCCGCCATATTTAGAGGCGCGGTTTTTTTTATCTTCATTCAACTAAATCCGTTTTAAATTAAAAGTCCTATAGATATGTGTAATATAGATACTTTTGTCTTTAGCCAGAAAAGCCCGTCTTCCTTTTATTTTCTTGACTTGATGTGTTCTTCTAATTTTCCGCAACACCAAGCACAAGACAGCAAAGCCAAAGTTCTCAATTGAATTGTAAGTAATCACAATGAAACTATGACCACTCTTGCGGAACGTGAATTGAATTTCAATTTCAAAGATGCACAACGCCAGTTGCCAGTTAATAAGAGAATATTTATCGATTCGCATACATATATACATAAGGACAGGCAGAGAGTACACATATACATGGCAGATAGCAAATGCAGTGAAGGCAGATCCGATTAAATGCTTCAATTGGCTAAATAAATGGGCCTCCACGTAACGTCGGGATGGTAACAGCCCCACAACTTGGAGTTGTTTCGAAAACCAATCTTGATTTAACACCCGCTCTTAAAAAGAACAATCAGAGCAAGAGAAAGACTGGTGGTATGATGAGCAATATTGCAAAACCGAAAGACTGACTCAAAATCCTTTGATAAATCACCAAAGGAAAACAATTAAGTTCTGGGTTTCTGAAGCCAATAATGGAATTGTTCTCAATACTCATGATTGGGCACATACGTTGCGAATTCAATTGAATTGAATTTTATTAGAAAATCATTTGAAATCCTTGGAATATTTATTTCATTCCAATGAGTGTATTTATTGGATTATGAGATGTGTATAGGATTGGGTTTTCAAATTGCATCCCATTTGCAACAATTGTTGATATTTACGCATAGATACTTGCACACATTTTACTCGAATCGGGATTTTGGAATTTCGACAAAATATTTAATTTCGGAGAATTTTCGGAAAATCTTTAAAATTTTGCAGTTGGTTTCAGAATGAAGTTTATTGAGGGCGGGAGGTTTTTTTTTAGACCGTTTATGAGTTTGTATTTGTAGGAGTATACTTTGTTGTGAAGCCTTTTGGATTACATTCGAATATTTGGAAATACTTTCGAAGAGCTGGTCCTAACATAGAAATTCCCGACATTATAGTCAATACCTTCGAAAGTGAAGAGCAGTTGGCTCAGACCAAGTAGTTTGGATAAACAAATTGGAATACTTCGGGCTTGGAATCCAGATGACACATGACATTATCTCCAAGATATTTTAAGATGCATTTTAATGCCTAATCCTTGGGAGGAAAGATATCTTTTTCCTTCTTTCGATGGACGAGGAAAGGCACTGATCGGCTTTTTTGACTACACATCAACTTTGCTTATTGTACCATAATGGCTGTCACGGGATATCCGCCCTAGTGAAACAAAATATCTGGCATAAACAGTCCATTTAGGGCCCAAAACATATTTGTTTTTAGGTCAACACTGAGCACCAGAAAAACTCAGTGGCGTAATGGTTAATGTAATGAACTGGTCAAGGTCTGGGTTCAATTCCCAGCCATAGCAACACCTAAATGATTTTTCACTGGCCCTCCTTTCGTGATGATCTGACAAATCATCCAAGTAGTATCAATTGTCAAGAAAAGCTTATCTCAACTTAGCCGTTCGGAGTCGGTACAAAAGAGGAGGTCCCGCCATCGTGCAAGAAGTACTCACACACACATGAATGGTTGTGGACGCTGGGTACCAACGAGCTTGTTGCATCAAAAATTTGTATTTTTTTGTTGTATCTCCAACTTATTTAGCCACCACAACAGGTTCTTTAGTTGCAACCTACACCGACGGTCCTAATTGGAAACACTTCTTCTGAAAGGAACTCTTTTCCGCCTTGAGCGATGACGTCTCGATCGATTAGGAGCCTCCTATCCACAGTTCTTCGATAGACATGGTAAATTAGCGGAACCGTCGATCTTGCCTGTACCACTTAAAATACAAAACCTTCAGGCGGAATTTAGCCGCTTAAAACGCGCACTTTCAAAATATTCTTCAATGTGGTAGTAAGCCCCTAAGATGAGATTATTGCTGAAGGTAATTGCTCATGTGGTGTGATCCTGAATGACTTTTACCAGAACATTGTTGGCCCCGTTTTATAGGACGGTTGGCATAGTATTTTGTGGACTCATACTATGGTGTTCTGTGCATTCCAAGACAGCTTTTTAGACACTTCCTCTCAAACACCCGGATCGTTTCCATTTGAGATGGCATGGCGCCATGTTCAACAACTCCGGGTATCCATAAGCAATCATCGGGCTGATGAGGGCCATGAAGCAAATCACCTTCACCGGCTGCTACAAAAAACTCATATTGTCAGGACAAACGCCCCCTAGATCTCGCCAGAGCAGCATTTTCTGCAGAAAGGAAATATAGATACTGATCCAGCTAAATGCAGCACTTTTACTCGCCAGTGGCTGTCCGTTTTGTCCCACGATTACCAGCTTGCGTCAGTTCTTTCTCGTATCCCTTGAGGCCCTAGACAGAATAACGTTGATTTACAACATCCAGTCATCACAATACCTCTGGATTTTGACAAAGTCCCACTGCAGAAGATTTCGAATGACCTCGACAGGGTCTGGCTGTTCTGTACTCTATAAGATCATCAAAATACGCAATTACATGACTAGGACTACCTATCAATTCGCTGGGGTAAATGCTGAAGAAAATCGGCTAGTGTTGTACCGCTCCCATTTGCAGACTCTTTTTAATTAAATTCTGAGCTACAAGTTACATTGCCACTTTTGACAACAATCGTTCTACCAGTCAGCATGTAATGAAGCATTTATAGCATTTATAGATAGTGTGCAGTGCAACAACCCCAGGCGAAATTAAGACCCATGGGTCTAAATTCCCCCAAAAAAAGGAAACAGACCCGCTGATTTCATTTTCGAAATGGAAATAAGTCCCCAGGCTGTTAATGCTTTTTGCTTGTGGGGATTATTTCCTTTGCATGCATCCAAACTCTCAAGCAACCGAAATCCAACAATGAGCCCAAGCAGGGGGGTTGCAGCGGGCCAGCATGCCCCCTCATTCATATTCAAACTTTGCATAATAAACCCAAATTTTAATAGAGAATGCCAATTTCAAAAGGCAATAACAGCTGCGGGTGTTAATGCCTTTTTTGTGGCGGTGCTTACATCCATTTCTAAAAGGAAACAAGTCCCTTGATGGCTTTTTCTTTTTTTGGAATTTGGTCCCGCGGGGGTTATTGCGCTGCACCAATGCAGTGGTTTACTTATGCCAAGTCTGGTCAACTTTGCATAGATGCCTTCTAAACATAGGGTGTCCAAAGCCTTCTTAAAATCAACCAGACCCTGCTTTTTGGCTTTGTTCCATGTATATCAGAAACGAGCTTAGAGGTGGCATGAATGGTGTCATGGACCGCCTTGAAATCAAACGAAGTCTACGGTAATTTCTTATTGTCCTCTGCCCACTTGGACAGAGCCAGATTGAGAATCTTTTCGAAAACCCTGCTGATATTCGGTAGGCCACTTATCGCAAGGAAATTCGCCGGATTGGAATTGTCCTTTCCCTTTTTTTGGAAGAGGATTAGCTACCACACTGGATAATATGCATTTTTCAGCGCGTTGTTGAAAACGTGGAGTAAATGTCCACAGCTACATGGGGTACATGTTGCAGTTCAATGTTAGATATACAATCGACACCCACTGAATACTTTTGCTTTATTGAATCGAAGATGATCTGAAGTTTCACCTTCGAGATTAACATAGGACTAGACCCACCTTGCTCGTCGATTATGGCGCTTGTCATTGAACGGGTGAAACCGTGGTTCTTAGATCGCCATTGCGTTTTGTCATTTAAGAGATAAAAATTACGAAGCAGGGCAGTCCTACACCTTAACCAATAGGCCACAGCACCCACCTAAATCCTATGTTAGAGTAGAAACGCTGAACCGGAGGAAATATGAGGGTTTGTAACCAATCATTGATCACAATTTGGATCTAAATAAAAAAAACTTTGCCCCCCCCTTTTTTTTGCTTGTGGGCTTATTTCCTTTGGATACAACCAACAATACAATCAGGGGGCCCCAAACTCGCACTAGGATGTATGTAAAGTATGAACCCCCCTACTTACTTACTTACTAAAGTGGCGCTACAATCCGAGATGAACCTGGGCCTAAACGAACATGCCTCTCCACCTCTCCAATTGGCCGGGTCCTTAGCTCACTGCCTCCAGTTGCGCACTAAAAGTTGGTTGAGGTCGGTTTCTTCTTGTGCGTGCCACTTAAGGTGAGGTCTTCCTCTACTGCGTCCGACGACGTGGCTGGGAATCGAACGTCAAATTTTTTGACCAGGGGTTTGTCGCTGTACACCTCTTATAGTTTTTGGTTGTAGCTTTGTCTTCATAGCCCGTAAACGGGACCGACGATTTTTAGAAGAATTTTTCTCTCGAATCGACCAAGGATTTCTTCAACCGCTTTTGATACGGCACATGCTTCAGCGCCGTAGAGCAGGACTGGGATGATCAGGGTCCCATATAGGATCTCCTTAGTAGTTCGAGTGAGGGCCTTACAACTAAAGCAATTCTTGGTTTGATTTCTGACGAGATATTGTTGCCAGAGTTAATAGCGGAGCTGAGGTAGACAAAGTCCCGTTCTACCTCAAAGTTATATCTGTTAATGGTGACGTAAATACGTCAATACGGCGCATTTCAGATTGGCTGCGTTTTTGTGGATCGGGCAAACTAAGGTTCCACTCTTCAGGCATACTTTCATCCAACCAGATTTGACTTATTGGTTGGTGGATGTTACTTACCAAGTCATCTCCGCCGGCTTTATTGAATTGAATGGTTCGTTTTGCCTGACAGCGGAATGTTGTTCGTAATCGCCGTTTAAAAGTCGGCAGAAGTGGTTCTTCCATATCCACAGCATCGACTGTGGCTCACACTACAATATTTCCTTGTTAATTCGAGGAGACAGGATTCTATTCGAGCCTTGTATCCTTGGTTTTGACGTATAACACATTGGTAAAACTTGCGAAAATAGTAGCTGTAGTGGCACCTCTTTATATCATCGATTGCTCGCTTCTCTCGCTCTTTTTTCTTCTTTCTGAAAAGCCTGTGTTCTTCCCTTCTTCTCTGTCTGTAGAGCTCAATGGCAGCTCTCGGCTTCACTTTCACTTTGTAGCCCGTCGAATCCCTGATTCTGATTTAAAACGGACATATGTTACAGGTTTTCAACAGTCTTTAACCCATCCTACCTACATTGTTGTTTTTTTGGATGGCAGTAATGTCTACTTTGGAACTGCATAGTTTTTCGACTGGTCCCATTTTTTTAAGAATTCTTATGCTCCAAAAATGCCAGTTTTTTATTTAGCATGGTCACCAAAATAATAGTCTGTCTGTCTGCCATGACAGTTTACTGGCGGTTTTTATACTCTTCGATGTTTGTCAGACTTTCACAAGAGATGGGACAGAAAAACAAAACTTTCGAGATTTGAACCAGCGACCCCGCGCTTAGATTCCAACCCACTAATAACTAGGTCACTGCACCAACATCACAACGGAACTACATTGATATAAGGACGACTGCATGAGCCTCCAATGTCAACTCATCGGATATAACCTTTAACTTAACCGAAATTGAAAATCTATGGGCTGTCTATTCAGATCATTCAAACCTCGCTTTGAGATCCTCCCAAAGCCTTCCGATTATGTAAGAAATTTAATAGAGCTTGCATAATATAAAATTTTGAGCCTTGCATCAGTATCAGTTCTACTGACAGGTATCCTGAACAACCAAGTTTTTATAACCACTCTTCGACTCCATTATGATTGGTGTACATATTTTAAAGACCATTCAAATGTTTCCAAGTCCATCAACTTCCCAATCCCAGTCCCAGCGGATCTCCATTTTAAATCATAACCTACACATAGCTACGATACTTGCATGTATAAATTCCCTGGCAAACATTTCACTCCAAAAGATAATGAAATGCCCTCAATAAGACTTAGAACATGTTTGGTTCAATAATATTTGTGCTCTCGAATTGTCCCTCCTTGCCAAGCCATAGACCGCCATATCTCGCAATAGCTACTTGTACTTTGCAAATATTTGTCTTTCATCCCAAACCTCTGCCAAAACATAAGCGTTTCCATCTTCTATTGTGAATATCTTTGCACTATCTCTAGAGAGTATTCTTCCTCGTTGAACCATGAAAAACAGGACATTGTATAACATAAATTATGCTCCTTTCTTACCCGGCAAACAAAATACACCCATAAACTTGGTATCCAAAGCACCACTCTCTGTCGCTGTATGTGTATGGCAAAAACAGGACTTTTCCATTTAAAATACAATCCAAATACATGAAAGATACACGAGTATCTGCATTCGTTTGTTTTTTTTTTTTTTTGTTCGTCCTTCCTGCCAGATAGATGAAAATATGCAAATCTGTTTCATGTACTGTACACACATACTATTGGATGTTCACATGACTTCCACAGATAGTTTAACTATAAATTTTAATTCGATTTTTTTTTGTTAAATAGGGACATCCCCAACACAGCACACAGGACTTATGAATGGAATAAGAAAGTGAACCTAGAAGAAGTTATGGGAAAAGTTAGTTTTTTTTATATTTTTCTGAATCCTTTTTGTTTGGTTTCGAGGAAACCACATCGCGTCAGACGTAGTTGTTGGATGTGTGTGCGGCGAGTATCTGGGAGTGATTTCGGAACGAAGAATTCCATTTCGGAGTACTGAAGTATTTTTCTAATAAAAAGTTCTGTGACATTCCAGAAGAGTTTTCAACGCGAATGGGGGAAATGTATTGAAGTTTTGTCTGCTGTGTTATCCTTTTTTTTTTTGCTTATCCGGCGAAAGGATATTATTTAATGGAATTTTTTGAAATGTATATTTATATATTGGTATTATGGTACCGTCTGTTGTATGGCCCACGACCGAAGTGGAGAAGAACCATCTATTGGCAGGATAGGACGCCCCCACTAATCATATTGTCACACAATTGTTCTTATATTTGTGTCAGACGAGTGGATGTTTGTTGCGTTGGCAAAGTTTTTAAATTTGAAAAGTTTCAATACTCGGATTGAGTTGCGGAATTAGATTTGAAATTAGCTTCTGTTTTTTTTTAGAGGGGTGGGAGGATCCTTTTACGAAAACAGCTTGACATTGATTTGACTTGTCGTGTCAATATTGTCGACATAATGTCGGAATTTTCAATTTCATTTCGGGATATGCCATCGAAAGAAGGGTTAAATGAGTTTCATGAACGAGGGAATAACCCTCTTTGTGACTGACTGAATGTTTTATCAACCTTTAGATAGATTTGTTTAGTTAAATTTATTCTTGAAACTTACACTGATCTGACTTTCGTCAGAAATTTTGATTTATTTGCTTAAATTGGTGCATTTGCGACAAGTGATTGCTCTTAGCAGGATGTAACCACTTGCACAGACAAATGTGTTCAACTGTCTGGTATCATGCTGACAATGCAAATACAAATTTTTGGCGCAACAGGCTAGTTAAGCCCCAGAGTCTTTCCTTTTCCCATAAGCATGGATCTGATATAAAGATGTGTTAGTTCAAGTGGCCCAACATAGTTAAACGCTATTTCTCATCAGGATTGCCGAGCTCAACGATTTCACACACTTGAAGGAGACCAAAAAGCACTTGCCAGGACAGGACCCGCAGTTATAAAACCATCCATAGTTATACCTTACTTTAAGGTGCAATGCAATAACCCCCGCGAAATTAAGCCCAACGAGGCTAAATTCCCACCAAAAAAAAGGAGATAGTATCCGGCGGTTTTTTTTTCTTTTCGAAATGGAAATATGCCCCGCGGTTGTTAATGCCTTTTGATTGTGTGACTTAATTCCTCTGAATGCATCCGAACTAGCACGCAACTCAAATCCAACAGTGAGCCCAATCAGGGGGGTTGCACTGATAATTAAGCTCACTCGGATGTATGCAAAGTATGAACCCACTGCTTGGGCCAACTGTTGCATTTAGGTTGCGTGCGAGAGTGGGTATATGCTAAATACCGCCTTTTTTTCCAAAAATTCTGTGAGAGTTTTGAATAGAATATCAATTTTAAATGACAGTAACAGCCGCAGGTGTTCCCTGAATAGGTACTGGAGCAGATGGAAACTGCCCCTAATTTTTATCGAAAAATCATCTTCAGCGATGAGGCCGAATTTGGGACGAAACCAATCCACATGATATCCAAGAGCGTCCAATGCATCCCCAAAGTCACTGTTTGGGTTGAATTTCTGGGCTGGCGGCGTCATCGGTCCAAATTTCTTTGAGAGCTACTTTGTCCAGGCCATCACCGTCAATGGCGAGCGCTATAGGTCGATGATTGCAACCTTTTTTTTGGTTTAAGCTGGATGATATGGACACTAACAAAATCGACAAGTGGTTTCAACTGGATGGCGCTAAGTTGCACACATCTCACGCCACACTGGAAATTCTGCACGAGCGATTCAAGGGCAGGTTTATCTCACGTGGATGTGATGTGCGATTTGACACCGTTAGACTTTTTATTGTGAAGTTTTCTGGAGACCTGCGACTTTGCGAATTAGCCACAAACTACAGCGGCCATTAAAATCAACATAACCCATTCAACCGGTCAAATTCAGCCCGACTTATGCGCCGGAGTCATGGAAAGTTGGGCATTTCGTATGCGCTTCATCCAGAAAAGCTGCGGCTGACATTTGAACAATTTTATATTCCATACATAATGGCATTTATAGGCCTATCAACCGGATTTAAAATGTCGATGATACCTCACACATGTTTTGTTTTGTTTAAATTTAAAGATAGGAAGCTCTTAATGGAAGACCCTTTAGTTGGGCGCCAGTTTATGGTTAAGTTTGGTTCTGTTTTTGTTTTGTTGTCAATTTCGCGTTCGAAATTATTCTAGAGATTATTTAATGTGGTTATCATTTAACAATGGCTTAACGTTGACAAATCCACATTACAACATAGCCAGGTGGCCACTCGCCCTGATATCATGTCATCAATTCATTGCTTAAGTATTACAAAGTGCCAAATAAAAAAACGGAACGAAAAATGGAAAGGACTTTGGTAACGAAATACAGAGTAGGACCCCAGGTGTCAGTAGTTTTCGGCCATTAATGCCAATTGCAAAAACCTTTCTCGGTATTGATCCAGGAACATAGTTTATGGAATTTGAAGTAAATCCATCCAGCCGTTTAGCCTTTAGTTGGGTGCATAGACCGACAGACTGTCAGAATTACCAGACCCACTTTTTTGGTCTTCTCTAACATCTCTTATGGTGCGAACCAGTAAAATGTTTCGAAGGCCTGTCAACCTGTCAACATTTTCTTAGCTTTTAAGAGTTTTTATAAACTTTTCATTAGCTGTCAGTCATCAGCTTAAAGGCCCATAAACGTCACGTCACTCAAAATTCAGAAATAAAACTACCTGCTTGGAAGATTTTTAAATGCTTTCAATTCGAAAGGTCTGAGTTTTTCGTTAAAACCACGAAAACTACCACTTCATGAGAAAAACTCAACATGACTTCACACTGTCACCATTAATCAACAGCACATATTCCACTTTTCTGACATCATAAAGTACCAAATCCAATAGCACTTAATTTTGACGAATTTATAACAACGTGGCCCCATCCGCATATCATCATAAAAAACGAACGTCAGGCCTTGTCATACCAAAAAACCATTTCAATGTCAGAGCACCAACATTGATCCGACAATTACTAAAAGTATCTTTTGTCAAACAGCACACAAAAAAAAAACCTGCCTCTCCTATAAAATACAACAGTTCATCATAAAAAGCAATATAATCCCTGTCACTCTCACTCCTTTCATTCAGATTTTTTTTTATCTGTATCATTACTCCTTAACCACACTCTATGGGGGCTGTCCTCAATTCACTATTAAAATCGATACTTTAGAATGTCCTAACATTGGATATCGCTGATCGAATTTATTGCCCAACATCCCCTATAACGAGAGGAGTCCTCTGCAGGACAATGAATACCTTCAATAGCCCATAAAAGCGTCACAGATAGCTGCAGATACCAAAGCAAACAAATCCTCCGAACGAACATAATACGGATAACATAAAAGGACGAAAAAGAAAATAAATAAATCTAACAAAAGAAGAATGTTTATACTTTTAAAGGACATAATCCTTGTCGTCTCCACCGACCAAATCAAACTCAGTACACTATGTAGGCTGTTCTCTACTATTACCGCCTGGTGATTGAAATAAATCTTAAAGAGGATCCCAACTCATCCAGAGAGGGCGAGGGGGGAGAATCGAAAAACTTTCAAGAGCAATAGATCAGGACAACGATGGTGGTGGAAAGGTCACATCGACCGACGAATCTACATGGTTATCCACATGTACAAATAAACAAACAACGAGTGGGCTCTTCTCTACGGCGTCCTCCTTGAAAGGATACTAAGCGGCACGACATGAGTGCAAACATGTTTGCACTTAATATCTCGCTCTGGCTTCTCCTTTTGACCACCATCATCAGCTGATGGTCCTTCGACTTTTATGTCGTTGTGTTTGTTTTTTTTTTGGGGGGGGGGATAAATGCATGCAAATTCAACGGAAAGGACGAGAAGAAAAATGATAGCCGGGGAGAAAAACTTTATCCTTTAGATAGTAATAAATCTCGGAGAAGGGTCAAACTCTTCTCACTTAATCCCATTCAGGACGAGAGTGCATGAAAGATAGTCGTCCGTTTCTTGTTGTTTTTTTGTGTACATCTTCAACGAGTATATCCTTCGAACTCCTTTTTGAGTGACATTAGATGCTTTTTGTGTGTTCAGAGGAATATCTGTTTATGCATCGTATTTTGGGATAAACTTTTGCGCTGAATATCCTCACCCCCATGTAAAAGGATTAATCGTTACTTACAGACATGTGCAGGAGGACGCTTTATGCATGCATAGCTTTTACTTACATGCGCTCACGGAAAATTTGCTTAATGGCTTTGTTTGTTATCCTTTCTGCAAACACATACCTTTCCGCACTCATTCACATGGCAAATCCTTAGAGATATAAAAGTTGAACGTATATCCTTGCAAGTTCATCGGAAGATTTGCAATCTGTGAGTTGACAGTAAATTTCTTTGGCCAGCGGCAAGATTGATGGCGTAGTCAGAAAATATCCACACAGGACGAAAGGCAGGATAAACTTTTTAATTTCGTAAATTATGCAAAACGCTGCAATTTGCATGAAGGAACTTCAAACCGTTAGTGTGGAGGGGGAAGGACGCTGCACCACGATGGGGTCGTTCCTTTGGTCAAGTTGGAGATGACGATGCTGCGGATGTTGATGTGGATTCGGATGATGATGATGACGAGTTAGAAACTCCGAGGCAGATAAAAGATGATGACTTTGCCAGAGTGCAGTAAAAAGGATAACCCCCCCGCCGTGCCCATCCTTTTAAGTGAATTTCACATTTGAATTGATTCACCTTGTGATTTATATGCAAATTATAAAGTTTACAACGAAATGGAGAGGAACAGCAGATGCAGAGACGGTGGGAGATGAAATAAAATTAAAAACTAAGTCGGCACTGCGTCGTTCTATGTGGATTCCGGATGAGTAAATGTCTTGGAAATGGTATTCCAATGAGAAGGATCCTTGTAATGTAAGGTTTTGTATTAAATTGTGAGCGAAACTTGGGTTCTTTACATTTTAGATTTACCTTCGTTAAGTTAAACTTTAAATTTGTATCTGAATCTGAAAGAACTTTATCCGGAATTTGTGAGCAATGTAAGTTAGAAAGCTTGGAATATACAATTGTGCTTGACTGTACTTGACTATGCAACGAAAAAACCGGATGAGGTCTTAAAGTGTTCCCATTCGGAGTTTTTCCTGTAACCTGTGATCTGTTGCAGAACAGTTTCTATATGGATGACGTCGCTATTGCCTTGAATACAGAAGAGGAGGCGATTCGAGTAAGTCAGGAGACAGTGTGGATTATGAACAAGGCCTCAATGAATTTGAGAAAATGGAACTCAAATAATAGTCACGTACGAGACATTTTAGGTTCTGGCCATACCGCCGCAATTTAGTACGTGCTAAGATTAAATTGGCTCGTGCTTGTGGACGAAATCGGAGTTGCAACAAATTCGATGGAAGAATCCATTGGGGAGCCAATAAGACGATTGTTTTAGGTACAATCGCGAGAGTTTTGATCCTTTGGGCATGCTTAGTACAGTTTTTGTGAAGGTTATAATACTTTTTCAGTCTATATATGGAGAGAGAAACTTTCGGGGCTGTTGCCTACATTATCAGCGTCATTTCTTTGCGCGAAGAGCCGGGTTACTCCAATTAAGGATAATGACCTTACATTGCCAAAACTCGAATTAACTGCCGCTCTGATAGCCTGGATCCAGGAAAGAGACAACAAGTGGAAACCTTATGTGCAAGGCAGGTTGGAGGAGATAAAGCGATACACAGAGGTCTCACAGTGGCGGCATTGTAGGGGCAAGAAAAATCCGGCTGATCTGGTAACGAGAGATTTAAGCGCCAATGTGCTGCAATCATCATAACTCTTGAAAAATGGACCATCCTGACTAAAGAGTGGAGATTTCCTTATCCAACTTCACGGACAAGTAGAAGCGACTGCTGCAGAATTAACACCTTTGTCACCTTTACTTCCATATAAAGAGGTAGGTGCTTGGAAATATCTTGTACATATCAAGGCTTGTCGTACAAAAAATGGTCTAGCATTAAAACTGCAGAACTTTACTGGTTCAGGTACATACAGACCTTATGTTTTTGTAAAGAAATTGCCTCGTTGCAGGAAGAGAAGCCAATACCGAAGACCTCTAAGATTAGTGAACTGGTTCCCTTTCTGGAAGATAACGAAATTTTGAGAGTTAAAAGTCACCTTCAGTGTCTTGACGACTCTTTAGATAAACGACATCCTATAATATTGCCTGCAAAGTCTCACCCTTACCACCCTCATTATTGACGACTACCATCAACGTACACTACACGGTAGGACAAATATTGTATTGAGAACAAAATTTTGTATCCCTAAGGGACGCCAACGCACCTTGCTTGTTATCCAAACGCTTTATACATTGTGGCAAGATAAGAATGGGTGAACTTTTTGAAACATGGATTTGGGAAACCTAGTCATTTCAAAGCGCTTTCACGATTTCTAATGTTCGTTCCAACTTTGGATACATGCGTACTAAGTGTGGGAAGTTTTTTTTTTAAGATACTTCGATGGAGTGTGACCCAAGCAACACTATAAACATCCTGGTCAGAGTGGAAAGAAACACCAGACCTGTTGTCCCAGGCGAACCTAGATGCACAACTCCGACATATTCAGACAACAGGTTGCCGACGAATCTCAAGGGTAAGTCAGGCCCATTGAACAGAGTTGGTGGCGGATGAACCGAAAGGCCAACGGCAACGCTAAATCCCGTAGTGGATACTGATGGCAGCGTGTCATAGGGGTATCTAATAAATTGGAACTAGCCCTCCAGGCTGGGACTTGTGCGTTGGGCAAACTACCCACCCATGGAAAACGACTAGCGGAAGCAATAAGCTGCTACAAAGCAGACATTACTTCCATCCAGGAAATACGATGGGATGGGTTGGGCAGAAAGGGGATGAAAGGCTGTGACATCTACTACGGACCGTGTTAAAGTGAGCAGCAGTTTCTACTGCTCTATTCGGATGCGGATTTGTTATAAGTGCCAGACTGAGGCAAGAAGTCTTATATTTACAAGACATTAGCGAACGCATTGTAATAATTCACTTTAAGGCCAAATTCTATAATATAAGCCTTATGTGCGCTCACGCCTCAACGGAGGAAAAAGATTTCCTCACCTCGACAAGGGCAATCAAAAGATTGCAATCGCAAGAGAGTGGCAAGGCCTTTACACGCTTCAAACGCTTATCCCTTAACCTCTCGATTAACGCCATACCACCAACATCGAATATCGAAGAACAATGGCAACGATGCCAACAAGCCATTAGATCAGCCGAAGGTGATGTGCTAGATTTCTTGCGCCCACCAGCAAGAAACCCTTTGTTTCATGGTGAATGCCGACAGATGCTCGTAGCCAAGAACGAAGCCACAAGGCTAAGCTACCAAATGAGCTCCATAGCCTATAGCAAGAAAAGCGCGATCGAGGAAAAAGAGAGGTGCCACTCCACGAATGATATTCGCAAGCTTTGCCAAAGTGTAAAACGTCAAAGCCTAGGATACAATTCTTGAACAGAATCCTGTCGAGATGAACAAGGAAATATCGTAGTTGAGCCACAGTCGATACTGAGGATGTGGAAGAACCACTTCTGGAGACTGTTAAACGGCGATGACGAACAACATTTCGCTGTTAGGAAGATCCGATAGCGAAAACTGCCTAAGTGAAGAGAGGATAGAAATAGATAAACTCAAGCTTAAGAAGGCCGCCGGAAATGACGGCCTTCCCACTGAGCTTTATAAAGCCGGCGGAGATGACTTGGTAAGTAGCATTCACCAACTCATAAGCCAAATCTAATCGGATGAAAGTATGCCTGAAGAATGGAACCTCAGCATCGTTTGCCCGATCCACAAAAAAGAAGACCCTCTGAACTGCGTCAGCATCAGAGGCATAAGTCTCATCAACATCGCCTACAAGATCCTATCTGTCGTAATATGTGAACGCCTGAAACCGTTTACGAACAACCTGATTGGCCCTTATCAGTGTGGTTTTAGCCAGGCAAGTCCCCAACTGATCAAATCTACACACTTCGGCAAATCCTGGAAAAAACTCAAATCGATACCCACCACCTATTCTTCGATTTCAAAGACGAGTGCGCAAATAAATAAGGACCTGACTAATTGGAGAGGCATGTTATTCGGGACTGTAGCGCCACATAAGAAAGTACGTAAGAGATCACCATGCCATCAGATCGCTCCTGCAGAATTTCCAATGTGGCGTAAGTTGTGTCACATTTAGCGCCGTCATGTTGAAACAACATGTCGTTGGCGTCCATATCATCCAATTCAGACCAAAAGAAGTTTGTTATCATCGACCTATAGCGCTCGCCGTTGACGTTGATGACATGGCCAACGTAGTTCTCAAAGAAATATGGAAAGACCGACTGCCTCTGATTCTCCTGTACACTCTTTCGGTGATGTTTAGACAAATATTGCAATTTATCTACGTACGGGTATTGGTTTATCGTTTGCTGAACCAGTGAACTCACCACACGGAGAATAGTCCTCACGGTAGGACGATTATGGCGACCGTAAAATGAGCGAAGTGCACAGAAAACACCCATTTTGATAAAACAATTTCAGCATTTGCACGTGTTATTGAAGGCTATGTCTGTCCATGGTGATTTGGCAAAACGGAGTGACAGCCAACAATATGACCTTTGACATGACAAATGCTTTGAAAAATTGCAAAAAGTAAAATTTGTTGGTTTAACTTTTGGTCATAAGAGAATTTGTCAAGCTTAACAGGGGCATTACAGCCATTTAAGTTTTGTTTGAACTTATTTTTATTTTTCTGTGATGGGTTGCTATTCTAAAACCGAAAGCTTAGCTCTTTCACCTTTATAGCTTAAAATTAGCTTAAGTCATACCACAAGTCTACCATCTGAAATCTTTATTCTATCAGTAATGAGGGATCTGATACCAGGGATAGAAATGATATCAGTAGCCTAATCCACGTAATTATCCTGGAAATAAATGGAAAGTTGAAATTTCTCATTTTGCTATCCTTTTGGTCTTGTAGTAGTACGCTATAATGGCTACCAGTCACCATTTTATTCGGGTAGAGTTATGGTTTTTTGTCTTTTGCTCCATTTAGTCTAAACATCATCTTCAAGACCAAGTCATGTTCCGTAGTTGCCAGTCTGACAGTATCCCGTGAAGGCACCTATGGTGTGAAGGTGAAGGCACCGTGAAGGCACCTAACGTGATGTCTATCATTTAGATTGTGATGGATTATTAGTCGGCAATTAGAACCTAAAAGCGTGGCGAAGGGAAATCGATTTGGGGTTGGACAAAATTAAAAATTCACTCGAATTCGATTCCTTCTAGAAACCACTTAAAAGATCCAATTGATGATTTTTCGCTGAAGGCGCCACTTAAGACCTACCTATCAACCATAAGTCGTTCCCTGGCCAAACAAAGTCGTTTTCCACCGCAATTCAATCGTTTGGAGTATCTATCATCAATTAAACTACCTCTGATGACATTAGCCAAGTTCAGCATGTCAAGCGACAGAAGCAGTCCGAAGAAATCTAGAGCAGACCAGCCAACTATTGGCACTCACAGTGGAACATTTCATTGCGTTGGGTTGCTTCATGTTGAAAATCATACGTAGCCGTGATGATAGTTTCTTGGATCAGTGCGACCTGGTTCTCGATGTTGGTGGTGTATTCGATCACGCAACCAAGCGGTATGACCATCACCAGAAAACCTTCGAAGGGACACTCACTTCGTTGAGGCCTGAGATGGGTGATCATTTCAACATACGACTGAGTTCCGCAGGACATCTATACACTTACTATGGGGAAGACATCATCAATGCGATTTTGGAAGAGAACGGTGCCCCAACCCTGACATCAAGTGATTTGAAAGCTGCAAATTTACAAGAAATCGACGCCATCGACAATGATGTACCAATGTTTGACGGCGAGCCGGCATACACAATCTCAACACACATTGGTGTGCGAATTGGAAGCTAAATCCATCATGGGAGGTGTTGGATTATAATTTAGATGAAATTTTTGAAGAAGCCATGGCTAAAGCGGGACAGGATTTTACAGAAATCGTGATAAGCCTTGGTTCGTCGTGGATCAAGGCGCGCAGCAAATGCCAAGTCTGTCCACGAATCTGGTGAGATATTGTTACTCGGGCAATTCTGCCCATGGAAACATCATTTGGCCGACTTAGAAAAGGAGTACAATATCGAAGGGATCCCCAAGTTTGTTTCACCAAGAAGCCAGACAGCTGGAGGGTGATTTGTTAGCCGAATACCCCGTCAAGTTTTGTCTGTAGAAAGTTCCTCATGGAGAGTTGGAGAGGTCAGCGTGACGAAGAGCTCTCCCAGTTGGCCGACATTTCCGGTTTAATCTTTTTTCATCATACGGGCTTTGTAGGTGGTGCCACAACAAGAGAAGCTGTCCTACAAATGGCCGTAAGGAGCATGCAAAGTGAATAAAAGTGACAACTATTCCTCGAAGAATTTATTAACTCAAAATGTAAATTTTACAAAACATCCATACACCCATACGGGAGAAAATAAACTGAATTTTAATTGAAAAAAAAATTAACCACGCCAAACATCGCATATTTCCACGTATTTAGAAGTCATTGATGACCAAATTTCAGAGCGGCGTACTTCTTTTAGATGTGCCCAGATGAATCTCTTTTTTGGCTTAGTTTACGCCGACTATTGCGGTAATAACTCTGATTTTCAAAAAGGGATGTATGATAGTGTGATGTCGCGATTACGATTAAAGAGAAGGATAATTTAAATCCCGAAAGTAACAACGAAGCTTTTTTCAGTATGTTACCTCTTGCGAAAGTCTGAAAAACATTCAAGGGCATAAAACTGCCATGGTAAGCTTCTCGAATTTGCTATTCAGAGTCGGCGTTAAACAGGAGGTCCTATATTTTGTAGCAAAAAGGTTTGAGAACGTGTATGGAGCGTTAATTCCAGGTATTGAATTTAGTAGCTAAAGCAAAAGACGAAGGTAATGCCAAATATCGTGGATTTCATATCCTTAATGGAAAATCCTATTTATGTTGACAATATCAAAAAGGGCTATTCTGAGCTTAAAATCCTCCAGAAAATATTCTGTCCCGACGGCGTTGATGGACTCTAGTTCGAAGATTTAAACCACCTACTTAACGGTGAGCTTAAACCCGGTCAAAAACCTATGCAATGATCGTTTAAGAGCGCTAGGACATGTAAAAAATGTTCCGACCCACAAAAATTTTGCCTCAAAGCCAGATTGTCAATGACGAAGATCTGACGAAGTTTAAACCGACTAAAACCAACTTGAGTTCCACATGCGAGGCATGTCTCGGATTGCGTTAAAAACTTGTCATCCTTTGAAATTCGCTTTTCAAACAGATCCATCACTCCCACCTACAACGCACCCAACTACATATTACAACTCCCTGATGCATAAAAGGACGATAGTGACATACTGACGGCTATTCATCTCTATCTGTTTGTAGGATCGGCCTTTTCCACCTATTAACAAAGTACGTTCCATTAGACCGTGTATCTATATAGCCTAGACATTTGATTCTCCCGCCGACAATAATTTTTCATGTTCGTCCTTTCGTCCACCCATCACCATATCAATGATCTAAACAGCCACTTAACAAACGATAAATGCCACAAAGTCGACTAATGGAATGGAATTTCACTGTCAGTTAATTACCCAACAACGTTCATCGTCCCTCGTCCTTGGATTTTTATTCATTTTTATCCTGTGTATCTCTGACCTGTATACAAGTGGCTGGGGTGGTATTGGTGGTTAGAGAAAATTTTCTACGTATAATAGAAATGACAGGACGACACCGTGAATCAGCATTATAATTTCCTGTTAGATGCGGATGTCCAAGGGTATATCGGTTTGTGGTCGTCCTGGTGGGATATCCACATGGTGTGGTATTTTTACGATTTGGGTTTGGTGACTTGTTCTCATTTTTATCCTTTTATTCTTTCATTCTCCATTTACTCATTCGTAATAAAAAAAAAGGAAAGAAATCTCCTTGTGTGTAGACGCAGGTCGGTCATATCCTGAATATGCTGACAACAAACAACCGGCACAGACGAGGCTATTTCTATGATAATTAAAGGTGTCAGGATAATGTACGTTTATACGGAGATGTGTATGTGCACAAGTCATTGTTTGTAACCTGTGTGTTGTAAATTAATAGCCCGAGACACACATGCAAACAGCAGAAAGTAAAATTGGAAAGGATTTATGAAGGCATTTTTGGCCGAAGGGATAAAACTACTGTACGAGCAACTATGACAGAACGTATAAGAGGCCAGGATTAGGCGGGGGGCATAGTGTGTTAAATTGGATTTTATTGCGAAAGTGCTTTTGCAGGGATTTGCTTATCTAGATGAGGGTGTGTGTGTAGAAGCTTGACCCAGATTCCTAGGCGTGGGTAATTGATTTCGAAATGATGTGCAAAGGCGTTTGGTCGTATGTACATTTTATTTTTTGGACAGCCGTCTCATTCTGATGTATTGGTTCTCCCCTTCCAGATCCTTGGTATCAAGACTCCTTTGTTGAAAGAAGAAACTGCTTGGAGAAGCAAAAGAAAATTGATTTCCCATTTAATTAGCGAACTGATTGGAAGTTGATTAATAGATTTGGGTGTACCGTTTGTTTGCATATATCCTGGCTGAGGCAGATCGCTTAGGTGATTAAGATCTTTGTTTCCAGCAGAGGTGATAAATATGTATGATTTGGGGTTTTGGGGAAGAAGCAGAGCTGAATGGGCAAGTATTTTCCGGATTTGTTAAGCATCCGCAAGACTGATGTTTGGATATGGTAGCTTTGTTAATGTTGATTTGTTTTGCAATTAGATGAAGTAGGGATATCTGCTTGCCGGCAATAAGCCATAGCAGGGGATTAGGCATTCTTTAGAGACGCATATTATATTAGGTAAACTCTTGTGAGGATTTCAGGAATGGGAAGTCATGCGGTGATAATGAGAAAGGATACGCTGAATGCATTAAAATAGTTTTCTATATAGAAATTTGGAGTCAATCCACATCCTTTAAGATCACAACAAGTCTTAGAAGGTCTCGGGGTTGAAAGCAGTCAAAGAAAAAAGATATTCTGAACAAAACAGAAAGGTCCGTAAGCACAGGACTTGTTATAACAATTGTGCTCCCGCTACAGAAATACAGAAATTTATTCAATCCCGTTTGCTTCTTCAAAATTTGAACAAGAAGCAAGAATAAGGACCAGCACGTACAGATCAAACCAAAGTGTTCGAAATACCGCAATTCAACGACGAAGTTACACCTCGGAAAGAAAACTGAACTTGAATCGCCTGGATTTATTAAACGGAATATTTCAGAGCCTTAATGTGGACAGACATGGTGGCCAGTTTGACAGACAAAGCAACAGAATTGTATATTCACCCCTTTCGAGGTATCCGTTCGGAAACATTTCCGAAACAAAAGTCAGTTCGGATCGAATCGGAACTCAATTTGCTTTCGAAATATCCGTTGCAGATCAAAATAAAAATGGATTGAATGCGTTTTTATTCGAATTATTTCGCAGCAATTCTTCGTGGGACTACTTTGGAAGAAATTCAACGCGTAGCTGTCAAAAAGTGTCGACTTAACGCATATCGTCGATGCTCGATCATGTGCGTCATATGGCGCAGGGACATAAGTCCAGAATTGATTTTTTCGGGACTAATGTCCGACCTGCTTGCGGTCACTGTTGCATTTTGAGTAGGTGCGAGGTTTCTTTCTTAACACTATATGGCCTTAGTTCAAATTTAAGTGATGGCTTTAGTTCTCATTTGAAAGTGAATTAAGGCCATAAGTGGATTATAGCGTTAATTTGCATTTGAAAGTAAATCAACACCATTATGGCATTAGTTCATATGGCCTTCGTTCACGGCGCCTATATTTATTAAAATATTTATGTCGGGCATAAGTCCTGAATTGTTTTTTCGGGACGTATGCCTCACTAAAGTGGGAAATAAAGCCTGAATTTAATTAAGGACTTATGTGTCACTTTAACGGGACTTAAGTCCCGAAATATCAATTCAGGACTTATGTCTCGGGGATTTATGTCCCTGCGCTGCGTTACATTTCGTCGAAAGATCTGTTCGGAAGCTAATCGGAACGGATATCCCGGTAGAAATTTCTTCGATTTCGAACAAATCGGAAATTTTTTTTTGGAATGGATACCTTGCTCCGTCTGTCAACTGTCAGACTTGTCTGTCCGTTTATTAAATCCAGGTGTGTTTTTTTGGGGGGAATATTTAGCATTTAAAGTTCATCATGTTTATTGGAGAGTATATCAGTGCAGTGCATCATGTTTTCTAGCAATCTTCTGGTAATCTCCACTCGCAAAAATTATGGATGATGTAAGTGTTTCTTACTTTCTGTGTGGAGTTTAATTGTTCTAAAATCGGGTGCGTCCCCGGGGAGCGGTAGGGGGACCCAGTGCATGTGTAAGCGTTTTGGCGGGCATACTCGCATGGCTAGTGGAAATTACCACGCGCGGACCAAAAATATTTAAAGGGCTGGATTAATGTGTTAAACGACCCGTGCCGATACTCGACCAGGTTACGGGCCCCATCAAATGCTCAGTCGCTAACGGAGTATCCGAATACCGGGCAACCTCCGTATTACCTTGTTTTGACTACATAATGCCGATCTTTGTGTAGGTGTACCGACATTTTCCGCTACTCGTGTGACTAAATAAGAACACACCTAAAAAAACAAGAATCCAAAACAAAAAGGCGAGAACGGTCCAAAGAAAAACCGTCCTTCGAGCACCTCGGGGTGTCACCTGGAAACACTTCCGTAGCCAAGGTAAAAATTACTTTGGGAAAACCTGGACTGAGCCAAGTATGCAACTGTGGAAACGTTGGAACCCCGAAGGTTGCTGATTGCGCATCTGTTCCCAGGGCAACGGGAGAAAAAATGGTTGTAAAACCTAGTCTGAGTTTAGCAAGGGCACTCTATCCCTTTAATCTTAAAGAATCTACCGGCTCTTCGGCTTCGAGCTCGCGCCGCATTGAATCTCAGTCTCTACCGAGAATGGTTCATCCACTTCTCCGAAACACACCCTGCTCCTGGATATTGGGATCCTCTCCGTACGGACTATACGGCAGCAAAGGAACGGCTTCAACATTTCGCCATTTCCTCCGAGGATACCGCTTCCAAAAGACAAAGGTCGGTTGAAGAAACCACGAGAAGTGCTGAAATTAAAAAAAAGCCAATCCCTCGCCTTGCAGAACTTCAGAACATATGATGTTTAGTCAGAGGTTGAAAGAACATCTGGAATTCGCGGTAATTGACCGCAGTGACCCGAAAGCATAACACCGGAAAAATGAAGGAAAGGTAGAAGCGAAACTTGCTTCATTCAAATCCTTACCGACCCTTACCGCGACCTTGGTCTCTATCAGGGGTATTTTAAGAGGATTGCTAGCGCAGACCAGGGGTCGAAAGATCTGTACAAGATAACAGTGTCCAGGACAGGGGAAGTTTGGCCAGGAACGCAACTGTGAAAAGGTTGAAGCTTAGTGAGTTTCCGGAAACGTTTGCATAATTGTAAATGAGGAATCACTTGCTCATTAAGCTGCTGCCGATGGAGTCATAAGTTATGGGTTCATCCTGCTGAATATCTATATGTGCTTTAAATTGCAACGGCAGACCCACCCTAGCACTGCACCACCTCAACCGTACGTCGACGACAATTTGGCGTCCTTTCTCGTAACACGAATACGGGGACGACGAAAACCCCATCAAACCTGGATACACATCCTTCTTTAATGTCAACAGACCTGATGATGATTGATTAGTGTTACCCATTCTTTGGGGTTGACACTATGTCAACAGACCTAGAGTTGCTTAGTGTTACCGATGGGCTAGCAGAAGAAGATGCCCCGCCATTGTGCAAGAAGTACACACGCACATATGAATGGTTTTGACAACAAAAAAAAATTCAAGATAATCGTAGCCCTAGTTAAAAGTAGGTCCTGTATTATTTTTTCTATTTTTTAGGATGTCCTACCTATATTCGTTGTAGGTTGTGACAACGAATGTAGGAAGAACATCCTAGGCCAATCATTTTATAAATCGAAAAAAATAAGCACATCAAATATGCACCTCATATCCCCATTAAATGGTCCTTAAGGACAATTAGGAACACATATCAAAAAAAAAAGGTGAAAACTGGGAAAAAACGACAGAGTCCTTATTAATACCACTCACGTACTAAGCAAACGTTGGGTGGATAATCCCTTTCAAAAGGGATTCCACCAACATCCCCATTCTTCCTTTCTAAATTGAATCCTAAGCGCATATACATTCACACTTGAAATTTATTTCCGTATACGGTGTAATTCTCACAAGGATGGACAAGGATTTTACTTTATTTCCCATCCGTTTGGGGATACAAAAACCTGAAAGAAAGCCCAATCCAATGTGCACCTTACAGTGTTATCTGTGTGTCTGTGTATGTAACATTATCCACTTAAATCCTCTTTAAAGTCATCACGTGTCATTAACTTCTAATCAAAGCCTCAACATAAAGGACAATGAACCGAACTTATGTCCTCTTTGCGTGTAATCTTGGAGAATTTTAATAAAATTGTGGTGGGGTCTGGCATAATATCCTTTTCATTTAAATGCCAACTCAAAGACTCAGGATATATTATGTCAAAGGATGGAAAATTGGGAAATTGTTTGCATTTTGTTTTGATTTGCAAAAGGATAATTTTTTACCGTTCGTTTGGCATGGCAATCAGGTCTCGATAGATTGATTGCTTTAGCATAGCTACACTCGTTTATAGTTTCGAGTGAAGGAACAAAAAGGATTCCAGACAGGAAAGCAAAATAACCATCAGACATCAGAAGGAGGGCACACAAATACCTGATAGACCTGGGTATTCTTCTTTAAACTGTTATTTTCCATTTAATTTCTCATTGGAATTGGTATTTGCGCTCAAGGATCTGTTTGCATGATGCAGAAGGGGTACTAGAGCACAGCTAAAGGATATTTCAATTGTGTACATTATACAATTTTTTTTCTTCCGTCTTCCCTATCATTATTCTTTCGTCTTTGCTGTTCTCAATTCCCTAAATTGAAATGAAGATTGTTTTTCCTTTTTTTTGTGTGTGTCTGCAGAGGGTGGATATACAGTCTTCCTGGACGAAGGGTTTTATATTGCGCCAAGATGTTCCATATTAATGGTAGGTGGCTGTTGGAACGCATGTAGATACAGGCAGGGGGGCGGTACCGAAATTGATTCAAATCGTTTCCAGGAGAGATCATGAAGTCGAAATATTGTGAATACGAATCGATGGTGTGTGTGCCTGCTAAATGATGCAATCCTATTCCTTTAAAGGGTATCTACGACCTTAGAGGTTTTTTTTTTAGTTTACAGCTTCCCTTCAACGGAAGAGAAGTTGGCTTCTGAGAAACACTTTCGTAGACTACCTTTGACTTAATCAATATGTTTTGCAAGAAATTATGGAAGGATCCAGAAGGGATGAAAATACTGAATCTGAATATGCGGTAGCCTGCTTTATGAACTTACAAAGTTAATTTACAAAGGAGACTTTGGAAGAAAGAGTGCTGCTTCTCAGTCGTATTCTTCATGTATTCACGTGTAAATTTGCCATCCCCCTTCGCTGGGACCTAGGGTTGGACTAGTAGGGGCGCCGTCCCTATTTCAAATCAGAATGTAACAGCACAAGTTTCTTTCACAGCCCCACCTCTTGCGAGAGTCTGAAAAATATCCATGGATATAACGCTGTTATGAGAAGCATTTTAATTCTACCGTTCGTAATGGGCTTTAAACTTGAGGACCCATGTGAGAAGCGGGGTTTGAGGCTTTAGCCTGATATATGTTTTTCGTTTCTCCATTTCCTCTTGGGATGCTCTTTATGAGGCTGTAAACATTTGACAATTTTTGTCCCTCTGCTCACATTCAAGTTATCAAGGCCTTCTGGTAATATTTCACACATATTCGACATCAAACAGACACTGAACTTTGGAACTGTCAAGAATGGTTGGCAAGTAGCTCCACCCCTAACCCCTCCTTTGTAAAAGGCCTCTTTTTGTTGAATTTCACATGCTATAGCTTGTTTATACAGACTGAGTCAACTAACCAAAGGTCCGCTGCCCTGAATCTACCAGGATATATCTGAATAGGTGAATATGCCTGGTGAGAGTGGCTTGTGATGTTTGGAATATTTTTATTTTAAAGGAGAATACTAATGATGACACTTTATTCTAAAATTTTAAAGGAAAAAAATAATAGCTTGTGTAGAATTTGTGTAAAACAAACTTATGAAAGTCAATACCTTTTACATTAAACATATTTAATGTCAGGTTCTTGAACGTCTTTGCAAATAAGTTACACAAGTTCTATTGCAGGATATTCCTTTTTATTTTAAAATAGCCTCTATAAAGCCTACAACAAGTGTGAAAAAATAACGCTTCCTTAAGGAACTCATGGTTTGTGATTATGTGTAGTAATGTGCGATTAAATTAGAAGAGCTATGCCAATAATAAATACAAGGTGATTTTTTAAGAGGTTTAGAACTTTTTTAAAAAAAAAACACAAAAAATTCGTAAAAATAAATGAAATATTTATTTGAATCGATAGTTTGAACGACTTTCCTACACTCCCGCGGCAAAGTAGATCTTCTGTGCCTACAACATCAGCATCCCCAGTCGTTCCCCAAGCACGTGCACCTCAACAGCAGTGGACCCAAACAGGAACTGCAACTGCATACAATCAAAATGCTACCGTCAATGAGAGTGATCTCTTTACTCAAGATGAACTAGCTATGCTCTCTTACCATGGATATGATAACTAAGTTAAGTGTATGTAAATCTAAGTTTGAACAATTTAATGTTATAACGCAGCTTGCGACAAAATATTTATACAATCATGTCAAGTAAATTAAACTCTCTTAATGTGATATGTTGGAATGCTAGGAGTATTCGTTATAAATGTACTGAATTTTTCAATTTTCTCTGTGGTAATGATGTAGATGTATGTCTTGTGTGTGAAACGTGGCTCAGTAGTAGCATCTCTTTCTCACACAATAGCTATTACTGTCATAGATTAGATCGAAATGATGATGATATAGGAGGTGGAGTTGCCATCGTAGTCAAAAAAAGTTTAGTATATAAATTAGTACCAAATGTCAAAACTAATA